>OY756389.1:21854847-23104847 GCA_963576865.1 Anania hortulata | reverse complement strand
TAGTGAAGCGTTTACAGACTTACGTTGGCTGGTCACATGCCTCGCCACGTATAGGCATGTGCTTTGCACGTCTCGCTAAGTGTGTATTCGGCTTAAGCGAACAAATTCTGGTGACGTTTTAATGATTTAGTTATTGCTCTGCGACAACATATAAAAAATTCTATTCTGGCAGCGGAGCAATGGATAAAATAGCCTAGCCTAATAGAAAACAAAACATTTGGTTGGTCAAGCTCTATGTACTCAATTTTTCATGAAGAAAAAAGACAGGAAATCACAAAAAGTTACACCAGAGTAAAAAGGCATGATCAAATAAATTCTGTCATTTCAATTTCCGATTCAATTTAGAAAACTTCTGTTTTTGAACTGACCCAAACAGGATCTCGAACCCGAGACCCTTTAAAATAGTATGTAGAGCACTCACCACGTAGCAGTAGGGATGGGGCTGCCGTCCATCTTGCACTTGAGCTCGAGAGGCTCGCCCTCGTCCACGTCCCTCTGCTTGTCCAGCTTGTGCACGAAGCCCGGCGCGCCGCGCGCCAGCGACACCTGCGCCTCGCACGCCGCCTCGCCCGCCAGGCTCACCGCAAGCACCTTGTACTGGGGCGAGGGAAGGGCTAACATTATTTGACACGTTTAAATGTGACACAGATCTTAACCTTTTCAAGGTTTTTGTCCGCCATCTTGGATTATGCCCTAACTAAAGGTTTTACCGCCGGGCGGTCGCTAAACCGCAAGTGTGACCGCAACCGACTGCCCGACTATTTATACGATTTATCATATATTTTTGTATGTAAAGTGCTAAATCTAATTATTGAAACGTTATCTCCGATAAAATTGCTATAGAAAAATACTACGATAAACGAATATGGAATTAAATGTGAAACGAATCTTATGCATTACTTTTTGTAAAACAATAAAAATACTATTAAAAATGCTACGAGAAACCAACGGCTCTCCGTTGCACACTACATATTTATCCCGATAGGTGTTGCATTAATTTATTTTTTGCACAATCACATCAATAATCCAGCACCAAACCCAAACTAAGTAAAGCTTGTACCGTGGCGACTAGATAACGGATAAACATACTTATATACTTTTGTAAACATCCACAGCTTAGGTACAAATGCTCGTACTCATCACATAAACGTTTGCCTTTTGCGGGATTCGAACCCGCAACCGCTGACTTTGTAGTCTGAAGCGCAAAACTGTACACTAGACGGGCGTCATTATGTTTGGTCTTGACCATGAAGGATGTAAGTGTAGATGGAGGAAACATTCTGAACTAACATCTGAGGCAAAATTCTCTTTTTCTGTACTTTGAACCACAGAAAGGAGATAACAATACATAAATTTTTGAGCAAGAAACGAACCAGCATTTTTATTTTCCGTAATGGGGAACATGCATACATTTTTATTTGGTCTTAAAATAAATAGTACTTAATTTTAATTAATAAAACTTAAGAGAAACTTCGAAAAATATTGGTAAATACTTGACTTACAACCCATTTAAGTCGCGTGCTAGACAAGGAGATCCGATATGTGCCGTGACGTCACAGTACACGTCTGCCATACATTTATTAAAGTAAAAGTAGTTTTAGAAAGAGACAGGTCCTTTCTAATTACTGTATTACGCTTATTTTTTACCCAAAAAATCGATTTTGGTTTCACTATAAGCCCTATAATTTCTTATAGATTTTTAATAGCGATATTGAAATGAATTTTGGTGCTATGTTTACTTACCTTCCCAGCGTCAGAAGCCTGAAAGTGTTTGATGGCCAGCTCGCTGTTGACCTGTCCCTCGACCTCGGTGGTGACGGTGTGCCGGTCGTCGTCGCAGATCTGTTCCCCGTCCTTGTACCACAGCACGTCGGGCTTGGGCACGCCGTCGCAGCGGACTTTCAGGGTGCAGTCGTCGTAGTCTTTGACTGTCTCTTTTTGGAGAGGCTTGGTAAATATTGGCTCGCCAGCTGTAAGGGGGCATTATGTAATATTAAAGAATTTCTGATACTGAATCCCGTTCCTTCAAAAATAAATTTTAATATTTTTTTTTGTTTTATACAGGTTGCACAACAAAATAGAGCACTCGATAAATCGATTTTGTTTTTAGATGCGCAAAACCAACTGCGGCGCTATCTAGGTGCTATTGTATGGAGCATCAACATTTTTTTTCTCGAACGTCTAATCGTAAAAGTAGTCTCTCATAATAAATGTTGTTGTAACTAACAGCATTACGTGGTTTGTGGTTCGATTCCTGGTTCGGAGCAATGTAGAATACGAACTTTCAGTATATTTTCACGGGTTAGAGTGAGTGGAGACACAACAGGCCAAAACCATGATGTGTTTTGTCCCAGCAGTATTGATTCTCTACTTTGAAAGCATGACAATTTGGGGTGTTGATTTCCGCAGAAAAATATTAATATTAACTGACCAATCGGTTTAAACACGAACACTGTAGTGTTCTGAATTACGAAATCCCGAATTTAGCATTTGAAAGGTTTGCATAAACAATAACTCACTGTGCACAGTAAGCTTGGCCTGCATGGCGGTCTCGCCCAGCTCGTTCTTGGCCGTGATAGCGTACACGCCCTCGTCGTCCACTCCGATCTTCTTAATCGCGAGCGTGTGCGTCTCCGCTGCTTTGTTCTCCGAGATGTCGAAGTGGGACGATGGTTGGATGACAATGCCGTCTTTGCTCCTAATAAATATAAAAGAGAACATGTTATTGAGTACGCAATGACTAGCTTTTTTCCGCTTGTTTAACTGAGAATCTTCCAGAGATAATGCAGTGCCAGCAGGGTGAAAAGCAGGTGCCTGATTCGTAATATCAGTCTGTTATACGCTCTTAATATAGTAAGGGCGCATTTAAATTTTTGGAGTGTCACTGATTTGCCACAGTCACGCCACTGACACGCGGCAGACACGCCACTACTAATTTTCATACATTGTCTCATGCGCGAGTTCTGTGTGTCTGCGGTGCGGGCGAAGTTGGGGCGCGGGTGCGACGTCACTCCTATCGTATTTCGTAAACAATGTAAAAAACAATGTTGTGCCCATTCCGCACCTCGCCCGCGCCTCTCCCACGCCGCGCCGTTCGTATGTCTCGTGCCTAAAAGTTGCAACGCCACAGCCGCGTGGGTGGCGCGACTATGGCACGTCTGTGGCGCTTCTTAATGACACTAACAGAAGGCGCCATAAGACCCTCAAACTTCTTAATATGATTAAAATATTTGCGACGGGGTGAGGCAAGGGAGCGTGCGATTGAAAGGTTCAGATGAAACTAGGGCACTTGGGCACAGGCTCTAGATATTCTGGCATCGACACCGTGTTATCGATGAAATGAAAAACAAAATGTTAATAGCGACAGCTATACTTCTCGTTGCTATATTTTTTGGACGCTGACCCGGCGAACTTTGTACCGCCAATATAAGCTATCTCTATTTATATTTTCTCACCTTTTAAACCTTTCTTGGACTTCTACAAATATTACAAATTCAAGATTAGCTAAATCGGTCCAGCCGTTTTTGTCGTCAATTGATAGATGATGGTATTATCATGGTGGTATTAGATTGATAAAATAAACATGAACGAGTGGATCGTCGGACTTAGGAATTAGGCAAAATACATTCACAAAATATATAAATAAATCTATCAACTTGACATGCAATAAGATCTTCTTTATATCTAGCAGAGAACTCACCATTGAACCTCTGCAATAGGGTTGGCCCTGACATTCGCGATGAAGGTGGTCTCCTCGAAGGGCGCCGTAGTGACGTCCTTCAGCCCTTCGATCTCGGGCCGCAGCAGGATGTCTAAGCGTGCAGAGCTCTCACCTACGCCATACTCGTTTTTGGCCAGGATTGTGTACACTCCTGTGTCAGCATGGCGACCTGGAACATAAATAAGGTTTACAGTCTGAAAAGCGAAAGATAAGCCTGAACATAGCTAGGAATTTTACGATTTTGATTGCTGCTTCTAAATAGTTTCTATTTTAATTCGTTGTTGATAGGATGGTTATACGTCAATCTCGAATAATATGTTTATGGTCAAGCTTTTCCTAACTCACCAGTTGGGATGTTCAGAGTGAATACACACTCATTCAACCCATGGTCTATGGGTTTGGCCTCCATTTCAGCTACCAAAGTCGCGTCAGGAACTAGGTCCCGGCCGTCCAGAAGCCAGGAGACGTGCGGCAGCGGGTCAGCCGTGCAGACTGCCTTCAGCGTGACGGGCTCTCGCTGCATCACGCGCTGGGCTTCCAGTGGGCAGGTGAAGATTGGCTTGCGGAAGTCGCTGGCAGCTGGAGAGAATATAATCACAATACACACTCAACAACAACAACAATAAACTTCTTTGGACCTTGTTTTTGGTGAAGTAAATACATAAACATGTAATTTAGCAACGTAAAAATCAGAATTAATTTAGGAGTATTTCTGGTATACATATACATACTCCAGGAAATCCTAATAGCCTGAGAAAAAGTTTGATACACTAAGGTTAATAAACACTGACTTCTTCCGTCAAACATCTTTGTGAGACGAAGAAATAGACGTGAATCAAATTGATTTGTGTTTTGTATTTTGATAATCGGCTAGATGACGTTGATGACGTGTCAGTCAGGGATAGAGAAGCAGGGAATGTGTCAATTAGAGAGTTGCAACACTTTGTTTGTTATTACTTTGTTAAGGATCATTGACAAAAGACTTTTCTTTTCTTTTCAAAGAGAAATTTAATGAATTTAATGAAACCTCAAACTTACGTTGGACGGAGAGCTGCGCCTGCTGCACCTTCTTCCCAAGGTCATTGATAACTTCACACTCCCATTTGCCTGCGTCTTTCGTGTCCACCTTATCAATCACTAGTTTGTGCACATCTCCTTCCTTCGTGATGTGAACCCTCTTGCACGGCTTGACTTCTTTGCCGTCGTGCAGCCAACGGATTGCGGGGGCGGGGTTACCGGCCACCTCCACCGTGTACACGAGTGGTAGGGACTCAAACGCGGTCCCGTCCGACATGGAACTATCTTTGATGGTTGGGGGTGCTGCAAAGTTAGTAATTAAGATGTAGATTTTGGGAATAATACAAGTTGACAAGATGGTCGCATGAAAATTACACTTTTTTTGTTCATAAAAGGTTTAAAATTATGTCTTTAATTTATGATTGAGGATATGATGAAAAAAAAAAAACAAGTTACCACAAAAATAGATAAAACTAAACTTTGTAAATCCTTTAAAAAAACAGAGTTAAAATGTTTTTTCTTATAGATTTGACAAATGCTCATTAACTAAGACGTTTGGCATTGAAGAAAATAATATACAAAAGAAAAAACACATAGATCTTCGATCAAAGCGACCATTGAAGCTCCTAGAATAAAAACACTTTTATTATTTACGAGAAACAAACACGGAATAGTGAAAAGTCTTGCAGTATATACAGCAGTTAAGTCGAAACTTATAGACTAAGACCCCGATACTCACCAGTTTTACCTGTTTGAAATATAATTATTGTACATAGTCATGTAAGTTGTGTTGATATCTGTATGAATACGTACCAAGACCGTTGGATTACAATAGAGTAGGTATATAAAATTAAGAACATATAAAAACACCATGCTTAAGATGCAAAAAATAAAGTGTTCATTTACCTTGATGATGTGATAGTTGTCGCGATCGCTTTAATACCTCTGTCGCAGGGTGGCCCAAGTATTAGTATGCCAGAAGGGAATGTTATTACGCATGCGCGCTAAAACAAACATACGACAGAGCATTAGTACATTACAATGATGCTGCATCGAAAGGTAAATGGTAATGGTTTGTCATTTTCGTAGTATTTAATTATTTGGCAACTGACAGCACGTTTATGAAAAATGACGAACCATTGATAACATTAATTAATTTAAATCTCGTTTTATAAAGCAACACATTATTACTTCCAAATTGACATTGCGTAGCGTTACGTATCAAATGCCAGTCTCTTTCATCAAGATTCCCCGTGTAATACTGTATAGACTTGAAATTTACCTTTTTCTTCTTCCTGCGATAGGATATCGTCAAGAATGCTCCTTTGTCTCTGACTTCGTCTCAACAATGCTTCTATGTCGTCGTCCACTTCCTCTTCTACGCTAAACAATTTCGATCCATGCTTCTTCTTTTTTTCTACGGTCGTTTCTGTTACATTTTTTGTTATATTATCTAAGTTCGTCAAAGGCCCTAAAACTAACTCCTCTATAATACGTTTTTTGACGTCATCAATCTTCTCATCTACAGATTTCATTTCGTTTTCGTCGAATTCTTTCGATATATGTATGAGTCGCTCTGTGATATCATTCTCGTAGACTTTTTGAGATTTCTCTTTAACAATAAATGATTCGTCTCCTTCATCAGTGAAATAATCTTCTTTGAATGAGGACTGGCGTACGTATGAATCTTTACTGAATACCTTCTTCGTGTCATCGATATCGAAGATAGATTTCGAAAGGTCTTCAATCGAAATTTCTCGTGATAGCGGTTCATTTTGCCAGCTCATCTCATCTTCTGATACGGACATGATCGAGACAGCTCTGTTGTTGTACTGTCTCCCACATCTAGAATTATTGTCAGCTTCAGAATCAGTCTGTGGTTCCTCGATAATTCCATACGTCCCTCGCCTCACATGATCAGGTATTGTGTAAAAGCCCAAATCAGTTAAGAAATAACTGTGACTGGCTATCTCTTCGACCTCTAAAGAAGTTGTGTGCGGTTTAGTCGGTGGGACTATCCTCCTGCCATCAAATTCGTCATCATCATAATAAACGGCAGTTGAGGTCATTTTGTGTAACGTGCGCGTTTCGGCTGGACCTACCAGTTAAAATAGTATTATGTTGATTTCGATACAATAATTATTTATTGTAATAGTTGGATTAGACATGCGGTGAAGTCAATGCGTTACGGTTTTTTATTTTTCAGAAGATTTAAGCAATCTGATTTATGTTAGTTAGTTTATAAGAGTAACCACACGGGTCTACCAAAGCTCCAACCATGTTACCGTGACAAATTTGAGCAATAACGACCAATACACCTATATTCTCTTCAATTAATTCGTTGTCATATTTGACAAATAAGTCACAGCTAAATTGTCACAGCATCTGGATATAGCTATTAGACCCTGTAGTTATCCCAAAAGGATAAAGATGAAGTTAGAACCAGGAAAAGAAGGAGTAAGCTGTATACTGACCTGTTATGATAGCACCATGAGACCGCGTGCTGCTGACCTTAGACATTACAATAGAGCCGTCGTCGCCTGTCTTGAACGTGGTTACTGTTTCGAACACTCGGCCTAAACAACAAATCACACTTGGACGGTTAAAACACAGGTTAAGCATGCAATAGTGTGCGCGAAAACGTGAGATTCTCGCAGACTAGAAGCTGTTCAATTGAAGAGAAGCATGAAGCGGTAAACGAGTTTATACCTTCGGTTTCAGCACTTAAAGGTTCTTCCGTAACGGACTGTTTTTTAACAGATTTACGTTTGGGGGTCTTGATGTCTTCGTCTATTGGGACTTCTTCGATGATCTCAGCTTGCGTGCGAGTCTTCTTTCCCACTTGTGTTTCGGTGTCTACCTCTTCAATCATGGGTTTTTTATTCTGCTCGTTGTGATTTTCGTCCCAAATAGACTTCTCTTCAGCCACTTCTGGTTGGGAAACAGATTTCCTACCCTTGCTTCCTTTTGGAGCATCCACGTCGTCAACTTTGGCTTTTTTGGCGAGACCATCTTCATCCACGTCATCCCAAAAGGACTTCTCTTCAATGGTTTCAGGTTCGGTCACAGACTTCTGGGCTTTGACAGGCCCCGGTGCATCGACATCTTTGACTTTAATCTTTTTGACAGGTTTTTCCTGTACATCGTCCCAGAATGATTTCTCTTCAGCCTCTTCCGGTTCGGTCTTTCCTTTCTCTGCTTTATTCTTTCCCCCACTATCGACATCTTTTTCTAAGGGTTTTTTTGATTTACTATCATCTTCTATTTCATTTTCGACAAGACTTTCCTTTGTGAATGAATGTACTTCTCTCGCTAAATGATGGAATGAAAAAAGGTTATGATAAAAATGGTCAATCAAAATGGGGACAAAGGACGTCACAAATGATAAAATGCAGGACACAGTGCATAATGTTCGTAAGTGCATAACTACAGCATTCTAGTCTATTGAATGGTTGTTGAGTAAAGTTTGACCAGACTCGTATGGCATCTAGGGCACCACAACAAAACGTGCGGCGAATGATGCAGTAATATAACCACTCATACTGTTAATGCAAACTACTACTTTACCAAAGTTCGTCCAGCGGAGTGCCTCTCAGTGGGGCCACTGAACCTAGTTGGATGTGTAATATACTTTACCATGTGTGTATGTGTGTAAAGGTGTGTGTGTGTAGTCTGTGTAACCTGTTTAAACTTGAACTACACGAGTAATAAAATATTGTTCAACAGTTTTTCATTAGCTTTTTTCATTTTGATTTTGCACTCTATTGCTTGGACCTATGGTTGTTTTTTGTATGTGTATCTAGTGATACTCACTGTGGATGGTGACGGTGCTCTTAGAGGACACGTTGCCCATCTCGTTCTCGGCGCGCACCTCGTACTCGCCGCCGTCCTCTTCCTTGACCAGGTTCACCGTGAGGTGGTAGTTCTCCAACCTACGATCAAAACCGTAATGCATTTCTTCCTAAGATAAAACATAAGCTACAACTGTTACTAATAAATTTGCTTATTTCTTTTAGTAGCATAATATGTGTATATTGTTTAGTACTGAAGGTTTAGTTACTAATGTATCCACCATTGGAATTTATTCATTCCATTCAATAAATGAATTTATGCTTAGCGGCAATTTCAACTTCGCGTCGTTAGGTAAGCTGACTGTATGTTAGTAGTAGTGTCCGATCTCTAATGTACCAACACGAAGCTATAAAATTAATAAGTGACTATAAAAACACTACATGTTTTTTTTTTATATTGGAGGCAACACATATATAATGCCTTTTTTAGATATTCTTGATATTTTTAATGTTTACCTCTTTGTGTCTCTCTCTATCTTGATCCTGGCGTCTGTGGTGAGTTCCTTGCCGTCCTTGTACCACTTGACCTTGGGCTCGGGGCAGCCCTCCACCTCCACTTCCATCTTCAGCGTGGTGCCTGCGTCTACCGTCATGTCTACCAGGCTCTTGGTGAAGCGAGGCTTCCCTACGGTGACGTTGATATTATATTAGGGTAAGTAAATAAATTTAAATTTTGTTTTTAGGAATTACATGTTTGTTATATCTACAGGGTGTAACGAAAAGGTGAAATAAAACTTCAAGGGGTTATTCTACGGCTAAATTACATCAACTTTTTCTATGGGACCAACATCAAAATCGCAAAAAAAAAAACACTTTCCCATACTAAAACGCGACCAGCTGGCATCAGTTTGTATGGAAACATCAATTTTTATACCGTTTTGACAGCTCAATAAAGTATATCAACTAATTAATTAATGGTGGTATCAACTACTCTATTTACTGAGATCGAAACTGTTGTAAATATGTTTATATTGTCGTTCCGATTATAACGTCATCGTCACTCTACAAAAAAATAAAAAAACCACAACACTGTACACGGTACCCACGTGATATTCCGACATTCAGACAGTCTCGGCACCAATGAAGAAAAAGAAATACTCGTATCAACCCAGGACTTACTGTTGACGGTGAAGGTGGCCTGGCAGGAGTCCTGCCCCAGCTCGTTGGCGACGCGGCACGAGTACTGGCCCGCGTACTCCGCCGACACCTCCTTGAGGACCAGCTTGTGCGAGCTGCCGCTGTCCTCGCGCGTGAACACTGACTTCTTCTCCGTTATCTCCACGTCTCCGAGGTACCTGTGGAAGTTATTATAGGTTAATTAAGGAACAGGCAGAATAAAATTTACTGCTTTTATAAAATTGAGGTTTTAATTTAGCAGACGTCGTTACAACCATTGATATAAAACATTATATCTATTTATAATATAGTAGTCAGTTTTCCATTGTGATGTAACATTCATGGCGAGCTTGTAACTTAATGCCGTGTAAAACTGGCTTATCGCTCGTTTGTTTCCCCGTACTGACTGCACGAATGCTCCTTTTGTAACTCCCCCTTATACGCCCTATGACGCCGCACAGTACCCACCTTAAGGATAACGGAAGGTCTCATGGCAGGCAAGGTCTATAACTAAACTTGATCCTAGCATGGTCAAGCGTACCTCGACCAGAAACGGATCAAGGCGCTACAAAGAAGACTTCCCATTTGAGGCTAGGCTCGGGGAAGGCCTCGACGGAGACGCTGAACTCAACGTTGACGTGCCTTTTGCTGGCAGTGTCGTCTATAAGCTTCTTCAGACTTGCCTATAGGAGCACGGTGAAGCACACCCCTTCTTTATAGAATCGGGAAAAATCGCTAGAAAGAAGATTTACCATTTGACGCTGGGCTCCGGGAAGGCCTCGACAGAGGCACTGAACTCGACAATGACGTGCCATTCACTGGCAGTGTAGTCCTTCAGCTTTTTCAAACATACCTCTAGGACCCCATCTATATAAAGGCGGGAAAAAACGCTAGAAAGATGACTTACCATTTGACGCTGGGCTCCGGGAAGGCCTCGACGGAGACGCTGAACTCGACATTGACGTGCCCCTCGCTGGCGGTGACGTCACTCAGCTTCTTGGTGAACACGGGCGCGCTACGCACGTTGAGCTGGCACGCGTCTGTGGCCGCGCCGTGGATGTTGCGGATCTAAGGACAGGTACATCATCACCATTTCAGCCACAGGACGTCCACTGCTGAACATAGGCCTCCCCCAGTGACTCCCAGATTGTCCGGTTGGAAGCGGCCTGCATCTAGTGGCTTTCTACAACCTTTACCAGGTCGTCAGTCCACCTTGTAGTTGGACATAAAACGCTGCAGTTGCCGGTACGTAGCCTCTATTCTAGAAACTTTCTGCCCCATAGGCTATCAGTTTTATTGATTATGTTATATCTATAATATTATCCTAGAATAAAACATTAACATTTACGTAAAGAACTGTTGACAATGATTGACAACACCAAACACGGTGGCGCCATCTGAGATTAGCTTCGTCTGTGCTTCCCTATCGTTATCGTGACAAATTTCGTCCGCATAAACAGTGGTGACAAGTGTTATTGACATGGTCACAGAATTCTGTCTGATGAAACGTTACATGTCTGAAGACGTATTTTGGAAACATTTGAAATAAATCTTGAATTTTAACACGAAAACAATTCGTGCATAAAATGAATTTCTATTGCTCTCAATTTAACGTTTTTTTTTAAATCATTCGAATTGAGTGTTGTTATAAAACTAAAGTTTTGTAACTATTCAAAACCCATTGATTTTAAAAATCCGTAATAAATCGCTTAAAACGGAACGTAGGAATAAAAAGTTATTAAGTCAAATCTCTGTCAACCATATGTTTACTTTTCAATGTCATTCGTCCGTACGTAAAAATTCTGAATTCACGGAATGAATTTTCTAAAATAGTGATTTTAGGTACTCGCATACGAATCTTGTGATTTCGTATTCGGATTGAAATTAGCATGATTCAAAAATACGTCTCCTGGGCCCAGGTTTGGTGCACGTGTGCGTGCCTGTGTGTGCGTGTGTGCGTGTGTGCGTGCCTGCGTGTGTGCGTGCGCGTGCTCGTACCTCGCAGGAGTACTCGCCGGCGTCGGCGCGCGCGGCGGCCGCGACCACGAGCTGGTGCGCGCTGCCCGACGAACTGATCTTCACCGCGGTGGACTCCGTCAGCTCAGTCTTGTTCTTAAACCTGGTGGTGATGGTGAAATAAAGTATATAATACGTCCCGCTGCAGGGCACAGGCCTCACTTCAGTTGAAGTGAGGTGGTCTGGGCTACACTCCACCATGCGGGCTAAGTGCGGCTCATTGAAATAATATAAAGACCATCATACATAGAATATTTAGTTATTTAATAAAGTAAGCTCCAATATCTGTAGTGCAAGCTTAATATTACTTTTGAATAATAAATATACAGGATGGTCAGAAAAGTGACGTCCAAAAAATTTTTTTAGGTGCCTCGTGTTGAGAGTTTTCTGAATCATCCCCATGTATTCTCTACGATTTTTCGTTTCGTTTACGAATTACGATTTTTTTAATGAATTTTTGCAACCGGTAAAGTTTGAAAAATTTCAAAAAAAATAAAAGAAGATTTCTTCTTTTTTTTTTCTTGCAGCTAAATCTCTACCCTGTATATTTGTGTATTTACATCATGAATAGTCAGAAGCTTAATTTAAAGCCTTTTTTTACACTTCTAAATCAACTGTCCTACACATAATCGTTGTCTGGAAAAGAACGCTAATAGCGATAGAACCTCCAAAGATGTGCAGCTCTAAACATAGTTTCTGTACTACCTACTTACTATATCGATCATCCTAAAATCTAGGTACAGATTCAAAAATGACAATTTGTAATGCAATATTTGGTTACCATTTGACAGTAGGCGCCGGTTCTGCCTCGGTCTCCACCTTGAAGGTCACGGTCTCCTTCTCCTCGCACACTTTGCTCGCGCCCAGCTTCTTCAGGATCCTAGGGGGGGACGTCACGTGCCATTGCCAGAAGTCGGAGCACTGGTTCACTTCGTTCCTGAATATGCGTACAACCAATAAATAATTCATTTGAGTTGACGACCATAAATAAGTCATAGACAAAACGGGTCTAGTGGTTCGCACTCCGGACTACTAAGCAAGAGACCACGGGTTCGAATCCTGCAAGTGCTAATATGATAAGCACTAACATTTGTAACTAGTACAAACTAGTTTTTCTTTAAATTGGTTTAGTTTGGGAGGGGCTAAATAATTGAAAGAGAATTTATTTCAATTTTTCAGAATTATATAGAGCTGGTGCAAAACGCTGAGCGGGGAACCTTTTTGACACATCCGATACCCTTTACACTTTTCTTGTTATGTATCATTATTTTATGTGTGTCAAATAAACGTTTTGTGTTTCTATTTCTATTTTTATATAACTTCATCGTACTAAGTAAATGTGAATGTTTTGAAAGGAAGGAACAATCTGTGAGGCCAAGTCGAAGTTCATATTTGCTAAATTAAATTTTGCAAACGTTTGTAAGTCAGTGATGGTAAATGTGCAATCCATGTTTGTCACCTTGTTATTCGGTACCCCCACACTTTCCCAAAAAAAAATGATTTGATTAGATACACTCACTTGGCGACGACAGAGTAAGAGCCACTGTCAGTCAGTTTAGCGTCGTTGATGATGATCTTGTACACCTCGTCGGATTCCTTGACGATCTTAACTCGCTCGGAGCTCTTGATCTCGGCTCCGTCTTTGTAGAAGGTCACCTCGGGGGCCGGCTGGCCTTCGATCTCGATGGTCACCGTGTGAGTGGAGCCGAGCTGATAGACAATCAGAAATGAATATTAGGTTTTATCTAGTTTGGGATGAAAATGAGAAATGTGTGCGACATATTTGTTTATGGTTCAGAGTATACACGGAAAAGTTGTAACAGTCATGACCAACATAGCCACAAACTTTATGTTCAAACGCTAAGCTATTTGAGAGGCCGTGATCTAGCAGTTGCAGGACTTAAATTGACTATCAACTGCATTGAAGCTGCTACCCCTACAAAACTAGTAGCTCTGGGTACAGGCGGTAGTTTTGACAAAAACTGTCCCTCCCCCGAAACGAATTTAAAATTAACAACTATTGTATTAAAATGACTGTTCCGGCAGTTGACAATGACCTTTGTGCAGTTTTGCATTCATTCATAGACTATTGTCTATGGCAGTTTTTACTAATGTAAGTTAAAACGAGATTAGGATTTAAACTTATTCTTTGAGACCAACGTAATTATCAAAGATTCTGAGGGATCTTGTGAAGAATGCAGACGTTGGTAATGCGTACACTTACCATGCAACTCTGGTTCTCCACCTTCTTCTTGATCTTGGGCGCGGCCTTGACAACCAGCTGCATAGTGGTGGTATCCTCCCCGAGCTCGTTGGAAGCTGTCACGTGGTAAGTGCCCGCGTCTGCTGCGCTCACATTCTTGATCACCAGGGACATGCTTTCGTCATCTTCGTAAAGGAACCTGACAAACGTAATTAACATTTAAGATTTTGATGAAGAATAAGAAAGGGCTAAGTAGCGAGCCCTGAGAAACGACTTTATGTAAAGTTAAATAGACAAATATTGCAACAAATTTTATGATCAGCTGTATATAAGCATGAGTGCTAGGAAGTGGGCCTATTTAATAAATTAAATTCGTTTTTTTTTCATGAGAATTAAAGACGTGAATGGAAAATAAGAAATTTGATTCACTCATTCATAATGATGAAATGATTCATGCATCCCATTGAAACTACTTAAACCTATAATAATAACCTACCATATATCTTACTCGAAATGAATGAAACTACTTACTTATGCCTGGTATCAGCTTCAATAATCTTGCCGTCGTGCTTAAACACGACAGACGGCTTAGGAAAGCCTTTGCACTGCAGCTCCAACATGGCTGACGCTCCAGCAGATACGATGGCTTCGCGGTGTTCGATCACTAGGGTAGGCTTTTCTGGCTCGCGATGGAGTTCGTTGATGGCACCTATAGTAATATACTTAGTGTTAATCATGTCTTAGCAGAGATACAAACGTCTATCCCACAAAGGCTTTTCGTTGTATAAGACACAAGAACAGCTTATCAATTTTTCTGGTAATTTTTTTCAATTGATATTAATCTCTATGATTAAATCTATTAAATGACACATACTGTTTTTGGCAGATTGACTTGTCGCTCTTCATAGAATAGGTCTTTTTTTCCAAATAATATTAGATTAATTAGATATAAGAAGACAAAAGTATACTGTTGTGGCTTCATATCGGTTTGAAAATTTATCGTACTTTCCATGCAAAGAAAGCCTTTTTCGCAATGGCAATAATACTGAATTTTTCTTGACTTAACCACAAGGTGTCACGAATAAAGCTAAAGAAGTTATGGTAATAAGTTTTTCCAAGACACGTACCCTGCACAGTAAGCTCGGCAGAGCATGAGATGTTGCCAGTGCTGGTCTTGGCGACACAGGTGTACAGCCCAGCGTCCTCCGGCTTTACATGCTGGAACACCAGAGCCAGGGAGTCTTCGTCGTCTCCTAGCAACACCTGTGAAATATTGAACTGTTGTAAATATGCGCCACATACCAATTCGGTTCCTCACACTGCATTTAGCTCGATAGGTGTCGCGTTGTGTTTGGTCTTGCCCGTTGTGATTGTGTGATCACTAACATCGACATTGGTTGACGATACACTAACGTAACTTGATCAGTAACAAGGCCAAATACGCTGGCGCCATTTGAGATTTGTTTTGCCTGTGCTTCCCTATTGTCATAGTCTCGATTAAGGAATTAACCTTTTTGTGTTACGAGGCACCAGACAATAAATTTTGATAGAGGCTTCTTCTAGCTCACCTTTTAAACTAATAAAAAACTAGTAAAAATTTTTTTTTCTTAATTGACACGCACCGGGAATCGAACTCGAGTCCGATAGCGTTCAAGGCGAATTACTGATCCACTACGCCAATTAGGTCATCTTACATCTACTGTATTGTACTGGACTGGTAATAATGTTACGTGGGTTAATATGGATGGGGTTGCCTTTAAAATAAAATTGTTCCGTGTTATTTCGTAAAATGACCCTTCATAAATTTCCTGTCGAGCTATATAAATAAAAATTGTATAATGTGAAAGGTGCATTCTGAAATCGAATAAATAATTTAACATCTCAGCAATACACAGCCAGCGAGCGAGAGCAGAGGTTTATCGATTACTGTTCCTATATGTGAGTGTTTTGAGTGAGTTACCTTGAACCTCTCTTCAGGGTCGAACGGTTGCCCATCGCGTTTCCACGCGAATGACGCCTTCTCACCCTTAGCGAGCAGGCCTTCTCCACCAGGAGCTAGCTCGAAGAAGATGTTCTTATCATCTGAGAAAAGAGCCGGTACTCAGATTTGCAATATCAAGCACTTTTTTTTATCGTTGCGTTTTATTTTTATCTAACCAATCCGAACGACCGCAAGTGTTTATGTGATGTGATATGTGGATATTTATATGTAAGTACCTGAGTCGTGGATTTCATTTTATGAATTTGGTATGTGTATCTAATCGCTATATACAAGGTGTTCATGAAATTACGCAAAACCTCTGAGGGGCTGATTCTGGTGCTCAAATATAACGACTTTTTATATGGGACCAACATCGAATTCTCAAAAAAACTATCGACGTTTCCATACAAACTGAGGGTCAATTCCCGTAATTTGACAATAGTCGCAATCCGGTGTCGATCCGCTCCCAGTAACATTACGATCCCAAACGGTATTCTCGTAAACCCAAAAAATGCAATTATAGTTCGTAATGCGACTGAAAATGGAAGAAACCAAAATAAGACATTTTTTTGCTCTGTTTTTAGTCTTATTGGGATACTTTTAATTATTTTACTTCAAATTGAAAGTTTAGGAGAATACCGTTTGTGATAGTAATGTTACTGGGACCGGATCGACACCGGATTGCGACAATTGTCAAATTACGGGAATTGGGCCTCTGATGTCAGCTGGTCGCGGTTTAGTATGGGAAAGTGTAGGTATATTTTTTGCAATTTCGATGTTGGCCTCATATTTTATTTTATTTTTTTATTTTATTGGAAAGGTATACCAACAGTACATATATAAAAACATTTAAAACTAAAACTACTATAACATAAGCTTCTTATATATATACCTCTTACAGGCGTACACGGCATTTATAACAAACAGTACTTGTTAGGAGTTTATACAGAAGTTACAGTAAGGTAGCACGCTTATTAAAATAATAGCATTATTGGTTTCAAACTCCTATACCATTTCAGGCTTCACCGCTCAGCAGTTCGCGAAGATTTGCTTTAAATTTAGGCAACTTGTCGCAAAAACATCCAGGCCTCCACTCACGACACACTCATAGAAAAAGATACTGCATTTTAGCAGTAGAATCACCCCCTAAAAGGTTTTGCGGTATTTTATTAACACCTTGTATAAGCTCGGCTTAGTTTGGAGCTATCTTATTTAAGTTTATTTATTTTTTATTTAACTCATATTACATTTTAATTATCGCTGATATTATAGATATAAAATAATTAGGTAATTATGGTGTGCATCTTTTTAGCATTTGAGATTAACCGAAATATGATCGTGCGGGAAATTACTGCAATATGGGCCTATCCCGAATTTTACTCAATAGCTTTTGACGACATTTGAATGACAATAACATGACACCCCGAGCATATAATATATGTTTACTTTTCGATCAATTTAGAGTAAACTTACACCTCTGATCGCTGATCGCGTCGATCAAACGTGATGGTTTGCTACAAGCTACAAGTAGACACTCAATTTAACAATAGAGGTACAAGACGTATTCTGTAAATTCTGTAAACTAAGTACATTATAAATTTAGAATAGAGATTTAGGAGGCAGTTCGATCTGTAAATCTTTACAGAGGGATGAATCTGTAAAAATGTGCTGGTAACAATGTATATTTTCCTTTGAAAAATTTAACAGGTTTTTCTGTTCTCTTCATTGGTACTCAGAGCGATTAATATGGCAATGAAAACGTCAACATATTTACCACAAATAAAACAACAAGTTAGGTCTAATTCGAGCGTCGTATTTATAACACACATAAATATCTACTGGAGGACGTCCAACGGTAAAAATGTGGCACACTTGTAAATATAGCGAATTATGTTCGTCCATCATTGATGCGTGTTTTTGGGACAGCATAATGATATTTATATAACTGGCAATGGCGAACGATACATACCGACTACGGTGACTTTGGCTTCAGAAGTCACGTCTCCATAGATGTTCAAAGCGCGGCAAGAGTATGTGCCCGAGTCAGACTGGTTCACATCGGCGATAACCAGCTCATAGCAACCTTTGTCGGCTCGGGTCCTAATGATGGATACGCGGTCCGTGTCCGAACTAGTCACAATCTCTTTGCCGTCGCGGAAGCTAGGCAAAATGATAAAAAATTGAACAGTTAAAGGTTAAATTTTAATGAAACAATTATAAAGAAATATAACTAAATCTCAATAATAATAAAGAATCAATGCAAATTATGATGTTACCACAAAAATATGCAACTGCAAAATGTAAATACGAAAGAATTTACAAATAAAGTTTTACTGAATTCAAAAAAGAAAAACTCCATTTATTAATAAGCCTACACGAGAGCCGCCACTAAAGATTTCAGTTTCGATATACTTACAACGTGACTTCAGGATTGGGGTCACCTTTAACCTTGACCATGAAACGCAAGTAGGTATTTTCCAATATTTCAGTATCTTTCAACGCCACTAAGAAGTACGGCGCATTCAGCGCGTTTCTTTGTTTCCTCTCTTCTGCAGTCACTACAATTGTTTTAAAAAAAGTTGTTATAAGACAAATAGATAAAAATCCATCCATTAGCATCTAAACTTGTATTAATGTATCAGCGTCGTCTGGGTGACAGAGTAGAACTTTACGTTTAAGTAAATTGACCCAAACGGGAATTAAACCATTGCTAGCAGCACTTAGCAAATCAGTAATCTATATTGGCTGATCGAAAAATAAAATTTTAATTACTAACTTTCGGTTTCTAGGCCTGTAAAAAACTTTTCAGAATTAGCAAATACTACATCGACATGCAGAAATAACATTATTTCTAAATAACTGTGCCTACGTTGAGTGCAAAATACCGGAAAATTAAGAGATAGCAGAGTCAGTTCTACTTGTTATACTGCTTTACAATGTCTTAATCGATGATGTCGCGTGGCATGCAGACAATTAATTATCAGAAAGTGTTGAAATAATTATTGTGATTGAAGTAGAGCAAGCTATCCTAAAAATACAAACGATCTTTGCCAAAATAAAATCAGCAATGAATGCAATCAAACTAAAAATAGTTAAAACAGTGTTTGCAAATTTTTTGATTTAGCCGAAAACTCCTACCAAATCCCGATAGCTTGCTCAACTTCCAGAAATAGAAAAAGATAGACAACTCACACTCGTGGACGACTAACTGAGCGGTGCAGTGGGTGTTTCCCTTCACGTTTTCGGCCCTGGCGGTGTATAGCCCAGTATCGTCTTCGTGGCAGTGCTGGAGCTCTAGTTTGTGGCTCCCGTCGTTTTTGGACGAGATGTTGACGCGGTCCATGAGCTTATCGGTCAGTGGCTTGTTGTCCTTCAGCCACGTCACTTGGACGGAGTCGGAGGACTCACGCAGCGTGCATTCGAATTGAGCGTTCTCGCCCGCTGGGGATTCAGACACTTGTTACGGGAGAGTTCGTACTAGGTTTAATTTTAAGAAGTTATTTTTTAAAATGCCTATTAAACGTAAAATCTATTACTTGATGTAATAATAAATACATTTTAAATAAAATGTAATCCAACTTTTGCAAGAAACTGTTGCAAACAATGCAATTATTTCGAAATCAGTATATCACAGTACGAACCCTTAAAACACAGGACGTAAGCGTATTGTTAGAACAATGTGTAGTGTAAGTTAGTCATCTACAAGCGTATATACAAGCACTAACAGTGTGTACTCTACTTCTAACATGAAGTGTTTATCTACTCTCTACTTTGTGTGGTTACTTACGCTCGATGTTCTGGCCTTCTAAGGTTTTCGAGAATATGGGTTTTCCATCTTGAGATTCCGATTTAGAAATGGAAGTTGCTGACGCATACTGCCCGGTGCTGACTGAACCATTAGCGATGGCAGTCTTAGAGTATGTTTCGGACGAGACACCACTGTTTTTGATGCTCTCATATCTGGATTCTGAGGAGGACGACACTCCATCGATTTTAGTACCATTTCCATTGGTGTCTCTGCCATACTTAGAGGCAATGCTATCGATTTTGCTAGATGCTTCGTAGCTGGATTCAACGCCATATTTTGACGCGATATTATCCAGCTTGCTGGCAGTATCTGTACTGGATTCTATCCCGTACTTTGAACCACCCTCAGTCTTTGAGTATTTTGATTCAATTCGCGAAATGGCGCTTCCTTCAACAGCCCCACCGGTTTCATACTTCCCGCTTTCGATACGAGACCCGCTTTCACGGCGGGAGTAAGAGGATCCACCGGTACTCTCGTACGCGGATGATGATGACTCGTAGTTAGATAACTTTCGACTACTACTGGAGTATTCTGAAATTAAAAATTTATTGACGCTACTGTTAAAGTTTGATCCCCGCATCGACCGCCTTTAAAAAACATGCTATCTACTGTCACAAGGTTATGTCTATTATCGCTTCTCGAGTCTGAATACATAAACAAAACATATTCGCTCGTTTTTAGATTACGTTTATCGTAGGCTGACTCAATGTACTACAAATCTTAAGTAGTATAGCAGTAATGTTGTATTTATACTGCAATGTAATTTAAATTTGACATACGAATACTAGTTCCAAAATTGTAAATAAAACTTGTTTGGTCTTACCTCCAGAGAGTCGCGAGCTGCGACTATATCTCGACATTTCGTCGTCACCAGCCTGCTCTGTAGTTACAGTTTGACCGCTTACGGGAACTTTGCTTGCAGTATCAGCTCCAGTGGAGCTATCCTCTGCACTGCTCTTCACTGAACTCTGTACCGCAGAACTCTGGCCAGTTTGGTGGACACTAACAGACTTTAATGTCCAAGTATCAGCAGATTCAGTCTCTTGAGACTCTACAGTGTCCTGTGTTTTTTGACTTACAGAAGACTGACCACTCGCGACAGCCTTCTGAGCAGTCTTTTCTACTTTTTGCTCAACTACAGAAGATTGAGCAAGCTGAGATTCTTTTGATGCGGTAGTTGTTTGTTGTACCGATTCTGCGATTGATTGTGCAACTGAAGACTTTTGCTGAGTAGATTCTAGCTGGCTACTCGACGTTTGCCGAGCTGTTGATGTAACAGCTGTTTCACTAGATTTTTGTTCAACAGATGTCGCTTGTATGACAGTTTCTTGCACTTGATTACTTGTCTTTGAGCTTTGCTCGACTGAGGCAGACTTCTCTGCAGTTGATGCTGAGGATTTTTTTACTGTCTCAGCTTGTTCAACTTTATGCTCCGCTGTACTAGACTCAGAAGCTTTAACTACAGAAGCCGCTTTGACAGTTTCTTGTGTTGTAGCTGATTGTGAACTCTCCACGAGATTTGAGCTTTCAACTACTGCAGATGATGATTCTACAGTGGATGTTACGCTGCTAACTTTGGCAGACTGTGTTTCACTGACTGAAGATACTTCTGTTTTTTCAGATTTTGATATTTTAGTCGCTACCTCAGTTTCTGTGGAAGCTTTTCTCTTAGTGGTCGATTGTGTAGTTTCTTCTTTGCTTGATAATTGAGCGATTTGTACCTCTTCAACGCGAGATCGTTTTTCTTGGCTCTCTTGTCCCGCTTCCGCTTCGGCGTGTTCTCTTTTTTTCTTTTTGTCTTCTGGCGGTTCGGGAGAGGCGACGTGTGGTGGCGAGAGTACTTGGAGGTCGTCCGCTGCGTGTTCAGCTAGAGCAACTGTTAGGAATAAAATATTGCTTTATTAGACTATGATTAGTAATTTGATATTGTTGATGACAAAAATCCCATTAGTTACATCATTTTACTTTGCTGCTAAAACTAAGTTACGCTTAGTTGAAACCTTAAACCACGTTTGTATTCGTTGTATTTATTAAATTTTTGTCAGCTAATTTCAGGTTACTTAATGGCTACTACCGAGAACGGAGTTCAAACTTACCGACGTCACTAGCGTTTAGCTGGATCTCCTTGAGCCAATTATTTTTGACGTGTTCCTTATGAGCCGCAAGAGTGATTGTCTGTGGAGGGTTTCTCTGCACCAAGTCAAACCTCAGAGGGTCATCAGGTCGGTCCTTGGCCTCGACCTCGGGCAACTGAAACGCGTAAAACGACCAGTTTTTGGACAGACTCCAAGTAGATGTGTTATCTTAATTCGTGCTATTTCTGTTATAAGAATGTCAAGATTATTCAACATTATGCAACGTGCTTGCGGCTCCTGTTCGGGTTTATGCTTTCATCTAAAAAGACGGGACGAACCTAGACGGTTGTCAGAGTGATATACAGAATGACGAGCCATCGTTAATTCTATTAAAAATAATATTCAGCGTCTGTGTAACAGGGCGCAGTTTTTTGATAAATAATACAAGTTTGAGGCATAACAAAATACAGTTACTTTTGCTCGCATTTCTGGTAACCTATCTCCACTATGGCTTAAGCCCCGCCCTCTAAATCACATCATCAAAACTACAGATGAAACCAAAACCATAGACTGACTATTTAATTCGGATAAAAATTAGGTCTTACCTTAACGATATCCTTTAATACGAACACTGAACGATCGTCAGCGACTCTCTTGACCTTACAGATCAAGATCCTCGCCTTGAACAAGAAGCAGTATCTCTCCTTCGGTCTGTCTTCTGCGTCATTGACGGTGAACCAATCGTGGGTGAGCAGCCGCCCTAATTTGTAGATATTCCCTCGGTACCCCTCGATGCTCGCAATAAACTTGTTGTCTGTGGCTCGGTTGGGCACAGACAAGAAGAGGTCCAATGCCTTTTGGAGATCAGTACAATCTTCGCCCAGACGTTTGGAGTATTTTACCAGTTCCTACGAACAAAATTGTAACATGAATGGAATGTACCTTAGATTAGTTTGAAGATGTTATTTCATACGAATATGATGGGTGCGCGAGATAAGATGGCAATAGTCCAACCGGATGTTGGTGTTATCTAGGCTCTCTTCTAAAACAACATTTGTTACCAGATTATGAATTTATGAGTATTTCAGTTGATTAAAGTACATAAACTCGTAGTACCATGTACATTTAGTGACAGAGGTTAACGCAAAAAACTATTTATTTCTTAAACTAACATAGCCCAATTGCTTTAAAATGCTTGGAATAAGGGTTCTCATAAAAACATTTAGGTTATATAATGCGAAAGTATAATTTAAAAAAAAAGCCCAGATCTTTATGAACAATCTGGCAGAGGCATCTGTCACTTGCGCCGTACGAGTAGGAAAAGAAACACGTGTATTTTCTTAACCAGATCACATTCCCGCTCAGTCGGTTAGGTACTCTTTTGTATACGCAATAATTGTTATGCTAAAAACAAAGCGATCACTATAAATCCTTAATGAATCAGAATCGTCGTTTCCTGTGACGTCATCCCCAGGGATCTATACAATAGGAACGCGTTTAGTAATGTATCCTAAGTTAGTAACACGAAGGTTGAAAGTTGTTTGCAAGTGTTCGCGCGATCAGTACACACGGGGCTATCTTTATCCCGTCTGAATCTGCGGAGCGGGTGCCAACCACTCGTGCGCGCTTTTTATTCGATTGCTGTTAGCATTGCGATCGTATATTGTTTAATTTATGCTCGTTACAGGTCAACGACCCTGCCCGATGATATTATTGTCGTAATGAAATTGTGTATTGGTAAAATAGAAATTATAGCATAATTTTTGGATGAGACAAACGTTTTAAACTCACGATAAACTATAGATACTTACTCTTTTTTTGAAAGTACACAAAATAAATAAAATACAAGAATAGCATTCAGAGCTGCACGTCGGAGGCGGTTTTATCGCTAGAAACAATATATTCCAGACATTTTTAAGGTACAGATAAGTTAAAATTTATTACCGTCTGTAATTAACACTGTACTGAAAAAAGGCATAATTTCATCCAAAACAGTTTTGCCGTGTTTCGGTATGTATAATTAAGATTTAAAAATATGTGTTTTTTATGCTGCACATATTTTAAATGTAAGTATAGCAGTTTCTTTAATAATTCCTAATTAGTATTTGAGAACTTGCCCAAGCATCCATCTCAATCGTAAACACTAGGCAATAACAATATTTTGCAAGAATCTACTGCACTGCACATACAATGTACCACTAAATATACTAAGTACCTATCTATTCTCAATAGCATACTAATTGGCGCAAACACGTGGGTCTGAATGTTTACTTCACGCACTCTGACGCACGCAAGATTATAGGAGTTTCAGCAGATAAAGTATCGTTTAAAATCGTCATTAAAAATGTATGTACCTACATTCAACAAGAAATAGCTCATCAACTTATATACCACAGAACATCAAAACTCATTTGATATTGTACTCTATGTTCTATGTTTTAAGTTACAAATCGGTGGAAGAAATTTGTCAAATTTTGAGTGGGTGATGTTGATGACCAACGTAATATTTGACGAACGAACATTGTCAGCATCTCTCACTCCCACAGTAATAGTAAGTAAATGAGACATAATTGAATGAGATTTTAAATCACGATTCTCGAGAGGAGGCCCGAATTTACGATCACAGCGTAGGGCGCCCTCTGATAAGGTGAAGTGGTGAATGACACAGGCAAAACAGCTGGCAGCGGATGGAAATTAATAACTAAGGATCAAACTCATTGGCGTGTTGGGAGAGGCCTATGTTCAGCAGCAGTCGACTGATGTAGACTGGTTATGATGAAAAGAATGAAAATAAGAAAAGGAGACAATTTTTTAATTGATATTAAAACGTTCTTTTGAAATTTTGGTAAAAAATCGGTTAAGGGAATCCGATATTTTGGAGCGGGTTTAAGTACCTGAGTTTGACTGTTCTTTAATTTCGTGAATAGGCTAGTTTCCTGGGTCAAAAAATTTTTTTCTATTCAGTCCGTCAGTTAGATTGTCAAAAAATATTGGACACATATTTTGTCTTTTGTCAATCAAACAAAAAATGACGAAGATAAAGCGCATCAAAGTGAGCACGTGACGTCACGCCTTGCTCAAAAGTGTCGCAAGGCGTGACGTTACGCGGAACTTTAACGGGATTTATCTTCATCATTTTTTGTTTGATTGAGAAAAGAAAAAATATGTGTCTAATATTTTCTGTTAATCCAACTGACGGACTAATTAGATTTTTTTAGGAAACTAGCCTATTGTATGTAACTGCGATATCAGTATTCGTCACGAATTCGCTACCGGCGTACAGAGGGCGTTCAAGCATAATGATTATCATTGCGCTGTTTTGAAGACATGTGGGAGATTTTAGTCTATTCTTCACATGTAGTATCTGGACTTGAACCTAATTGAAATTAGGTCTGATCAAAGTATTCGTAGCGATTACATACAACGTTTGTCTAAAGAAGCGACGCGACCATCGTCCCACAACGAAGAGGTTCTAGTTGGTAGCGAATGGGTCGAGACCAGTGCCGTAATTAAGGCGGTGCCAGCGGTGTTCAGACCCAGGCAGACACTTTAAGGATGCATGACTAGACCAGATCGTAGTTTGGGTTTGAGCGCAAGAGGCTAGTTTCCTGCGTAAAAAAAAAAGATTATTCTAATTAATTCGTCAGTTATATTATCAAAAACTATTGCACCCATATTTTGTTTTTTGTCAATCAAACAAAAAATTACGAAGATAAAGCACATCGAAGTAAGCACGTGGAGTCACGCCTTGCTAAAGTGTCGCAAGGCGTGATGTTACGCGGAACTTTAACGGGCTATATCTTCATCATTTTTTGTTTGATTGAGAAAAGAAGAAATGCGTGTCCAATGTTTTCTATTTCATCTAACTGACGGACTAATTAGTTTTTTTTAGGAAACTAGCCCATTATAGACACTCGCACCGGCCCCATAAAAGGCTAAGTATGGCACTTACTGGTCACCACAGATACTTCTTGTTAAGTGTGTTGCAGCGCAGAGATGATTAGTAGATAATCTCTATCTTATTGTGTAGTAGGTACACGATGGACTATCGTCAGCGAAGCGAATTTGCGAACTTAACGATACTACGAAACTCAATAATATTTTTGGTAAAGATAATGACCGTTGTGCAGTTTTACCTTGAGTAGAAGCTGGTAGTCGTTGATTCTCTGGATGGGGAGCTTCAGGTGCTCAGTGATGCCTTTGTCGTCGCCGAGGTTGTCTGCCAGACCCTGAACAAAAGAGAATTATGTCTATTAATGAATACAGTAATCTGCTTTGACACTTAATTCTACGTCTTAGCGTCGCAGGTCCCCGCCGTAAATCAGCGTCGTGATGAGTCCGTGGCTGTCACGACAAATGCTGAGCCGGAGCCTTTATGACACATCAGATATCCTTTATAGTTTTATTGTTATGTATTTTTCTTTTATGTGCCAAATAAACGTTTCCTATTTATATTTTTAAATGCTTAGGAAAAATAGCAATACAAAACCAAATATAATAGTATTCTATCACTTCCATGAAAAATATCACAATCATAGAGTCCACGTAAGTACTTATACATCCTTTTGTATTTTTTGTGTCCGTTTGTGAGGTGTGTGTGCTCCTTAAAACGGAAGTTTCCAGGAAAGTTTCATTAGTAAACAGCGCTTGTTACGATCTCGAAATATATTTTGATACCACTTAGCATTTCGTAGAGGTGAAACCGAACTCAACCTGAGTAACCTTGGCAGAGAACGCTCCGGACGGAATAAATTCAAACAAATATTTAGGTCAACAGAATCATGTTTCGAAATTTGTTTAAAATTGGAACCCAACCTGCTTTTTTACTGCAGATGCTAAAGGTCTTATAATTGATACGATTGGCGTAGTGGTGCAGATATTTGGCTTGAATGCAAATGGCCCGAGGTTCAATTCTTGGTTCGGGTCAATGGAAAAATGATTATTTCTATGTTAGAATGGGTCTGCGTGTGCTGGGAGATGATTCTTGCAAATTAATTGTCTGGTACCTCGTAAGTCCTAACAAAATGACGTTAATTCCTTACTGTGACAATTGTTGTCTGCCGCATATTTGTCAATAATTTTTGTGCTTCAATATTTACATAGTGAAAGTTAAAGAAGTCATTTTGTCCATCAGAGACTAATTACACAAGTATGCCCATTACCATTGCGATAATAGTCAATTACTTTAAAAACTGTTTGATAGATATGTCGATCCATCTACCTTAATATCTATCAGCACCACAACGAAGCTGTCAAGCAGTAGACAAGATAGTGTTGTATAAGTCAAATAACCTTTTATCGATTTGTACTCCTAGTATTTTTTAACAATACTACAAGTTTCCAAGAAATATCTTGCTATCTATGCAAGGCAGGGTGAGTATGTTATATACAAAGTAAAGCTTTGACTGCACTCTCGCGCAGCGGACACGTCGCGCGTTCGCAGCGAACGTTCAATGATTTGGGAAACGCAGCGAGTCTGCTGTGCTATAGCACGCTGTTAATATGCAAATTGCCAGCTTGATAGCTCTCTTAATTGATTTAGCTAAACACATCAAGGGACGGCCGTAAAGAATACACTTCCTCACATCCAAATCGAGGCGTGTCGTAAGAGGCGACTAATTCCTGTAGCACGAGTCAGGCAGCAGCGTCTGCGTGCGAAATGTTTTAAAAAACAGCGCTCGCCAACCCGCCTGCCAAACGTGGCGAGTATTGGCAATCCCGCCGATGAAAGTCATTGGGGGAGGCCTGTGCTCAGCAGTGGACGTCCATGGTTGACATGATGATGATAGTGATTTAACACATTCTTCTATCCCGTTATTGCGTAGCCATTGATTATTCATTCTAGTCTACATTATAGTCCGCAGTCTACACAGATTAAGTCGCTGGCAGTAAGTAGTAAATTGAGTAAGTTTGTGTGAAACAGTAGGCGATCTCGCGGCAGCCTAACATTGGTTAAATTGCACATGAACGATCTAAGTTGCGCGCTTTAGTAAGGAATAAGTATAGGTAGACGAAAAATGGTTACAAAATATTTATTGTTTATTGTTGAATACGTAACTAATAATTATGGTTAGCTGTTCTGTCAGTTTTTTATGAAGGTAGGCTCTGCATAATAGCCTATATGGGATGCACGCCCCTGGTCGCTGGCTATACTAGTATTGGAAGTACTTCTTTATCAAAGCTTTAAAAAGTTAGACAATGGGCTAGTTTCCTAAAAAATCTAATTAGTCCGACTGTTGGATTAACTGAAAATATTGGACACGTATTGTTTCTTTTCTAAATCAAACAAAAAATGATGAAGATATAGCCCGTTAAAGTTCCGTGTAACGTCACGCCTTGCGACACGTTCACACTTTAATGCACTTTATCTTCGTCATTTTTGTTTGATTGACAAAAGACAAAATATGTGTCCAATATTTTTTGATAATCAAACTGACGGACTAAATAGAATAATATTTTTTTGACCCAGGAAACTAGCTTATTGTTTACAGTATCGTAAACCCTGTATTACATCATCGATACTGTTGGTCGCGCGCCAAGCAATTAGTGCGACATGCGACGAATGGCCGCTTGGCTTCCGATGTAATTGGCATTCGGGGATTGATCATACGCCGGTGTTGCGTTTCTGATGATCGGGCAATTAGTGTTCATTGTGACATCGAGCCCTCACTTGTGTTAGTAATCATTTTAATTCTCTTTAACCCATTTTGATACAAGATGGCTAAAACTGTACCTGTTTAGGCAACTGAAAATTTTACATGTATGTGTGCCTAGTTCCTACACATGGTTATATAGATACATACTCTCTATTGCATATTATACAAAGTAATTAAATTGCACAATAAACCGCTAGTGTTTTTTTAATGTTAGGTAAAAAGAAAAAGAAAAAGCTAAAGGTTTGAGACCCTTGGATATAATTTAATTAGGTTATTTTAAATTTTGTTTAAAAGATTTAAAAGCGCCTTGGACTTAGTTATATTATACCTACAAAAAAACTCTCTGATCTCTAGATTTAAGGATGTGCTTACACGGGCCTTTTAAGTTGCCCAATCTAGAACAGTATTGTAATTCGTGATGTCACGACTATGTAATAGCAACTGTTGCTACTAATTGCTCAAATGCCTTCGGTCAATGTTGTCAGGAAATTTCGGCTTTATAAGTTACTCGCATAAGAGCGTGCAACCTTAGAATTTTTGGAAAAAACAGCATTTGTATTTCGAACAGGACATATCGAAATCTTCGCCCACAAGGCACAAAGCTATTCGTATTCAAATAAACGAACACTATGAAATGCATAAACTGCAAATCGTTGAATTAAATGAGCAGAACGAGCATGTTTTATGCGCGCGCGTCGTAGTCGTAGCGCTAACGCTCGTAACTACGGAATTAGAACGCCTTGACACGCCGCGCTACGAGATTTGCTACGGCTACGGCGTAGTTCGGAGGTGATGGCTGAAGCTTTCGCTCTACGACGACGCAACGTGTTTAAAGAAATCATAACAAACTGAACAAACTACTAAAGAACTACAACATTAACTGTTCGGGCAGACATGCTGTAAGAAATGATTATCAGATCACATTTATAACACCCTTTAACAAAAGCTAACAAGCCACTAGTAGTTACTAGTTACTAGTATAGTAGTAGTTTAGTTACTAGTATCATCATTTGCCTGCCCTGTTCCCAGGTCATCTGGGGTCGGCGCAGTATGTTTTTCTCTTCCATGCAATCCGGTCATTCGTCATTGAGTCATTCACTCCCTTCTCAGTCATATCTCTCCTCACACAATCCATTCATCTCTTCTTAGGTCATCCCCTACTTCTCCACCCATCAATACTCATATCCATCACTCTTCTCGTTACGTGCTCCTCTTCCCTTCTCATCACATGTCCATACCAAGACAAACGGTGTATTTACATCTTTTCTGCTACAGGTGCCACTTTCATACTCCCTCTAATATATTCATTCCTTATCTTGTCCATTCTCGTCACCCCACACATCCACCTTAACATTCTCATTTCTGCTGCATGCAATCGCTTTTCATCTACCTAAACAAGCTTTACTAGTATGAAATCAAGTAACTATCTAATCAAATCGATTTGAAACTTTGTACGTATGTGGTCTTCGGATGACAATACAATATTCTGATACCATCGAGCTGATCTAATGGAGCCAGGTAAAGGATAGTGGAATTCTTTAATAGGTACTAAATACTTTATCTTTGGGCTCATTTGATTCTTTTCGACCAACATCATACATACAGGGTTACATTGCAAAGGGGTGCCAATTTAAAAAATATCTAGGGAACAGTATGAAGAAGCGTCTTAGTTATTTTTTTTAAATAATCGTGTGTTACGTTATAAAAAATACTTTAAAATATCCCAAAATAAAGTCAATAGAGAGACTACGAAAGCCGCGCGGTCATTCATCAGAGGCGTAGGTACGGTAAGCCAACAAGGACCTTACGCAGTGCACAAACGGTGCAATTTTTTCAAGAATGAGTAAATTATCCATGCGTACGATTTTTAACAGCGGATAGGAATCGTTAAATGTGAAAAAAAAATTTTTTTTGTTATTTGCATAGTTCGATTGAGTTACTGATTCTAAGCCACTCTTTTAACACCCCTTTGCAATGTAACCCTGTATAAGTGTGTGGTTTAAATAATAAATAATAACAAATAAAATCAGGAGGAAATATAATAGGAAAGGTGAGCCTCTCCATAAAAAAATATCTTCTACCTTGCCAATATTGCATTATGCGTCTATTTTTTTCGTGAATTTCATGTTGACCCATGCTGGTATTGGTGGTGACGTCGTTTAACTGCAGTAGATAAGTTACCTTTATATCTGTGAATGATTATAATATTTAATACAGTATCTAACTTGTTTTTTGTAATTCTTTGCTAAATGTAGTGTCACTTTTTTCTGGATATTTGTAATGACGAATAATAACAATATGCTGGTTTATGGTCTATGTAGATTTTCAAAACTATTCCTAATTTAAACTTAATATGATAAGAGAGGGCAGTACGGTCATGATATTCCAATGGGCTAGTTTCCTAAAAAAATCGAATAAGTCCGTCAGTTGGATTAACAGAAAATATTGGACACGTATTTTTTCTTTTCTAAATCAAACGTTCCGTGTAACGTCACGCCTTGCGACACTTTCTAGCAAGACGTGACGTCACGTGCTCACTTTAATGCGCTTTATCTTCGTCATTTTTTGTTTGATTGACATTGAATGAACATGACAATGACATGAAAAACATTGTAATAAGATATATTCAATCTGGAAGTCATCGGGAAGGCTTAAATGTTTAGCAGTGAACCTCTTATGTCTTAAATGATGATGCAAAATAAAGATAATGACAAGTAAAATTAAATACAACAAAAAATATTTGCTTTAAACATGGTACAGAGGTGTTACAAAATTTTAATTAATTACTTATTTAAGTCAGTCATAGTAATAAGTCATAAAATAAAATAAATTGTTTTAATTATAAAAAGTACGCGAAATGAGGCATTAGTTGCGTCTGTGTTATCAACATCATTATCATTTCAGCCTTAAGACTTGCGGCTTCATAAAACTTTTACCATGTCGTCTGTCCGTCTGTCTGTGTTAGGAATAGACTAAATGTAGAAAACAGACGATAAGGAGCTGGGCTGTAAAACCGATAAAAACCAAAACCAATTTATTTCTGTGAATAGGCCTAACTTAAGAACTCTTTCATATCCCATTTTTGTCTTGCTCAATAGCTCTATCAGATCATCAACTTACAAAGCCTCGTTCACACGAGGATAATGATTGATGAAAAGTACAAAATCAACAAGTATGGGTTTCGCAAATAACGAGATATTTAAAAACACATACATACGTATAGCGTGTACACAAGTTGACGAGTTGAATAAAACTAACATTTCTAGTGTTTTAAGAAAATATTTACTATAGTCCCATTTTACTAATAAACTTTAGTCGAGTAATTTAAGAATACACCTGCTTTCTTTTTAGGAAAGAGGAAGCAAGGAAGACCAAGAATAAGCTACATGCAGCAGATAAAACAGAAGCAGAATGTCGTGTCATATCAAAATGTAAAAAGAGAGGCAGAATGCAGGGAGAGATGGAAAATACTATACCGACAAGAGCAAAGTTCTTAAATAAGGTGACGATAATGAACAAAACCAAAGTCGTAGCCGCAAATAAACAACAGATCAGCTGTTGGGTTCTACAGGGAAATAATTTATTTAAGTAGAAAAATTGTCCGATAAAGGAAGAAAATAACTTTAATTTTATTAATGAAGCTGAAAGCTTGACTTTACATACAATCCATTGTAATTAAGGACTTAAACAAGATAAATCAGAAGAAAAATAATATCTCTCAGTATGTGGGTCGTGTCCACTGACATGAGAGTCGTGTCACTCGTGTGATGAAAGTGAAAAACCTGTCAGAGCTAAAAGATTTTAACAGTTTTCTTTTCTAATAGACATTTACTTATTTCGGTCAAGGTTTTAATGGAGACATCAGCGTACAACACACATTTACAGTTTTTTATGGTCCCAGGATCGATTCCTGGTTTAAGTCATTTAAGAAAAGGAACTTTTCCAAATTGGCTCATGCGTGGGCGTGCTGGGATATGCCACTGGTAAAAAAACATTGTTTGGTTATACAAGGAAGTAAATTTCTTACTTTGGGACTATGACAATCTGGCGTATATTTATTTATTTATATTTGTTTATCTATAGCATGCTATGCAATCATGAACTTGCTGATGGCTTTCGGCCGATGGGGCAGAAAGGTTCTAGAATAGAGGCCAGTAGGCCACGTAACGGCAAGCGTAGCGTACAACACGACACCCACCCATTAGGTGGACAGACGACCTGGTAAAGTTTGCAGGAAGCCGCTGGATGCAGGCCGCTTCCAAGCGGCCAATCTGGGGGAGGCCTATGTTTAACAGTGGACGTCCTATGGCTGAAATGACGATGATGATGATTTGTTTATTGTGACTGGCAGAGTCGGCGACAAACGTACAAGAGGTCTCAGTTAATTGAAATAGTCCGACCAAGTCCGCTAATCGTTTAAGCTCTTCTTCTATTAACTTATAGTTTATTATTTGCAACAATATTTCTATTGGATGTTGACGGTAGAATAAATACTACTTATGTAGGTATAGTCGACAAGGAAATTGGATTATCACCCAAGGTTGAATATCACTTGCCCTTAAAAAAACTGTAAGGTCTACATCCGCTTGCCTTTAATTACCTACGCCGCCTATTAATAAACTTGGAAGTGTGAGACTTACAATAAGCCTTAGCAAATTATTATTATACTGAGATACCTATATCATCAAAAGTGGTAAAGCACTTTTTTAGTCGACTATACTAACGTAGCTACAACCGCAACATTGATCAGACTACGCTGGCTTTAACAGCGAGAAACATCTGACAAATCCGCTTCTCCAGAACAGAAAGCAAGACGGTTCAATTCAGAATGCCAAGGAAAGGCGCCTATAGCAGAACATCGTGGCAGAAGATTTCACCAATGGGCGATCACGACCTCGAGTAATAAGTAAAACGAGCACAAGAGGAGGAGCATTACACTTACTTTATGTATCTTTATCTTATGTGCGTGTTTCCTCATGGGATGTTTTGTTAACTTTTGCCTCCTCCTCTTTGCTCCTAAACGAGGCAAACTTGCCAATCATTTAAAACGCGGCATGTCAAAAATAGTTATTACATTTGGAGCAATATCCATCTCCTTAACCGTGACTAAAGGGCTTGCAACACTTGGATACTGTGAGACAGAGGACCTGCTATCTATTTCAGCTAAATAGACCTTTACGCTGAGTAGTGGTTAATCTAACCGACCCCAAGATAACTAATCGTAGGGCTACGCAATAGTTTCTCTTTAAAATAGAAAGCTGACTTGAACGAATTACCATTACAATCACACACACACGCACACATACACACGCGCATACGTACACACACACACACACACACACACACACATACACAAACACACACGCGCACACAGTGAGACTCAGCTGTTCCTCAAACTAAGCTTAACTTAGCTTACGAATAAAAATTGTTTTTTGTTTTTACAAAACTGTATGATATTGCAAAGGAAGAGCGGGACCTCCTGCTACAGGTACTATACTTACTAGGTAGGGTGTAGTTAGGGTGTAGTTAAAGCAACACGTGTTAAAGAAATAAACTTTTTTTTTAAAATTTTAACCTTCATATAGAATAGGCTAGTTTCCTGGGTCAAAAAAAGATTATTCTATTTAGTCCGTCAGTTAGACTATCAAAAAAAATTGGACCCATATTTTGTCTTTTGTCAATGAAACAAAAAATGATAAAGATAAAGCGCATCAAAGTGAACATGTGACGTCATGCCTTGCTAAAAAGTGTCGCAAGGCGTGACGTTACGCGAAACTTTAACGGGCTATATCTTCAGCTTTTTTTTGTTTGATTGAGAAAAAAAAAAATTGTGTCCAATATTTTCTGTTAATCCAATTGACATAAATTTTTTTTTCAGGAAACTAACCCACCCATTTTTGAAGTTTCGTCGACTGAGGGAGGTGTCTGATACCGAGTTTTACATTACACCGATAGAAAAATCATAAATAATTTAGAAATATTATAACATGTCAAGTCGTTTACTAAATCATGTAACTGGAACGTACACCCATCATTTAAACAGTTTATGTAAGATGGATGATCTCATCCGAGTTCTGGAATTATTTTGACAACCGAATAAATGTGTCTGGCAATGCTCATGTAAATATCGATTGTTAAATGATTAAGTTATTTTGTTGGGTGAAAAAAGTTACAAGAACAATCATTGGACGCAAGCCGATAAGATGGTTCCCGCTACAGATGATGATACGATTTTGTTGGAGATTTACAAAACGGAGAAGTGGTATCGTAAGTCGTCGAATATATTCGACTGCAGACAAGCTCGAAAGCCCTTTAGATACATGTGGATAGGCTTATTTTAAACAAGCTTGCTCCATCATTGGAACACATTGACATGAGACTGTAATCAATAGCAAGCCTATCTAATACAAATATAACGTTTAACAACAAAGTACGAAAATGCAGTTTGTTGCATTTTGAGTAACAAGTTTTTTTTTGTAACAGATTTAGAATCCAAAACAGAATGAAAAGTGCAGAGTAAGATGCAAGAGGTTAAAGATAGCATCCTAATCCCTAGCACATGTGAAAGTAGGTCAAGGTCATCCATCGTCTGATTCGAGGAGCAGCCGCTCGCGCGGCGCGAACGCGAAAAATACAATATTGCCGAGCTTTCCGCACCGCCCACGCGCGCTACAAACGCTAGAAATAACCGGACGCTGTAACACTACACCTAGCATCGCAATGAGTAGTTTTAAGTCTAATAATAAGACGTTACCTGCGTTAAAGGCTGGTATTCTCCAAAGTCACGAGAGCACTATCACAGTCACACACTTCACTCGGGCGAGTGGTCGATCGATGCGCTGGAGCGAGGTGTGCGCGGGCGCAGCTTCCAAGCGACTGACGGCACGCTGGCCCTGTGAGCGCGACTCTAATCTTAGCCCGCTGGTTGTTAGGATAACGCCATTTCTCCGGTGACGTCGCCGTTATCGTGGCTCCACGGTCAGCCGGCTGCAAGGTCGCCAAACAAACCTTGGGGCGATCCTTGTTGATGGGACATTTGGCAAAGGTGTCGTCTGGCGTAAGGCGTTCCAGACACAAGACACGCTTGGAAAGACCTACAACTGGTAAAAAATTGAGACCGAAAAAGTATGTTTATTCCTTCTAGCGCTTTGTCTCAGTCCTATCGAGTCACAACATTTGGAGCAATTGCAGAACAGCATACAATAACAAAAATTTATCGTTTTTTTTATTAATCTAGACAAGAAGGATGATGGAATGATCAACTCTATTAACTATACAGAGACTTCAACATTTTTGGATAGCACGATAAAGTTCCAATATTGATTGACAAAAATAAAAACCGACTTCAAAAAACTAAAACGCTAAATATAATCTTAACACTTACGTACCTAATCAGTTACTTTTGGAGTCGGTGCCAGTCGATGAGAGATTCTATGTTTTCGTTTGCACCGACTCCAAAAGTAACTGATTAGGTACGTAAGTGTTAAGATTATATTTAGCGTTTTAGTTTTTTGAAGTCGGTTTTTATTTTTTTTTATAAAATTAACTTATTTCATCTATTTTAGTGAAATATTTTATTCAAAACAAATCTTACGAGTGCAAACATAATTTAACTGCTGAACACCGATTTCATTTGCTATTTTTCCACCCTTAGGGGTGAATTTTTTTCCAAAAATGATGGTTATAGTATCTTTGAAGTGTAAGCTATTCATTAAAAAAAGAATCATCAAAATCGGTCTACATGTGGCAAAGATATTAGGTAAGATAGATACTAAAATCAGTTGGCGTGGTACGGAGTTCATGCAATGTTTGATGATTTTCTTATAGATCCCATCATCAACGCAGTAACGAATGATCGCTGAACATACATAAAAAAAAACAAAGACCGACGAATTGAGAACCTCCTCCTTTTTTGAAGTCGGTTAAAAAGATGCTGTTCATGTGGTAGAACAAGAAGAACAAAGAGAATAATTGCCACTAAAACCCAATAAAAGTCTACCTTGTGAAAACATCGCTCTGGTGTATTCGTATTTTCAGAATCACACTCATTGGAGCAGAGTGGTCCGTTGTCTTCACCATGAATCATTTACAAACTAAGTCATCCTACAGGATTGAATAACAAATCTATTTGTTTCATTATTCTAAATTACAAATCAATACTAAGACACGTGAAAGTCAAAACGACCATCACAATTGTCAAAGTGGTACAAGTTCAATGGAGACAACGACCGTGACATGAGATTTAGTTTGAAAACAACATCCATACGATTGATGTGGGTGCCATACTAAGAGAGATTTTTAAAATAGATACAGAATTATACATCCCAATAACCTGAAGAAAATTCTAGAAAAAAAACATGACAAAATCGACAAAGCACCACCAGTCCATTAGGTATTATTAGGAGCGCTCTTGAATCTGAATGGGTCGTCATCGTGAGTCAGGTGGGAGGCGTCCGAGGCGTGGGAACCAGCGGTTTATGTGCAACTTGACGTACAAATGCTCCTATTGCTGCTCATAGACGGAAAGCGCGCTATTTTGGGATTTACATACCCACATTGTACAAACAAATATATTCGTAAGACTGCTTTTTGAAACGATTTTTCCAAAATCTATTTCTAGGCTTAATAAGTTGTGATTTAATATAAACAACTTGTTTTGTTGATATTCGTTCGTTGAAATTGTTAGAGACGATGTTTAATTCCAGATATTTAGTTACAGAATGATGTTTTTATCAAAGTTGATGATCCAAAGATCTGCAAGTGGCTCTAGAGTTACTAAAAGAATTCTCTCAAATCTATATTCGACTTAAACCTGAAATAACAACATTCTGTTACTTGTAACTTGAAATAAAGTGACAGAAACATAACGATACTTTAAACCTGGTTTAATTAAAATCTCGATTTACGATGGTTTCGAAAGTGCACATAAATAAATATATAAATAAAGTTGGTTATTCTAAAATGGAATGGTAGAAAAGTGAAATTTTTTGATCAGTGTTACTTGTCGAGAGACTGACTACTTACATTTCGACAATGCTTTTGATAAAGTAACTCAAGTAGTCAAGATGTATTGATCCAAAAAGAATTTAGATATGAATATTTAATCTAAGAATCAATATCAATTCAATATCTATTTTGTAACCTTACAAGGGAACATGGGGTGTACCACAAGGGTCTAATAAATAAATACAAGCCTCGTAGCTGGCCTAAAAAATAATTAAAGACTCCTCTAAATAAAATTGTATAAGCTCTAATAAATCATTACAAAACAAAACATTCTATTTTACCCTTACGTCACTTTTTTTAGAACTTACATACGATACAATGTAATGTTTCTAGCAATGATGTCGTCAACTGCTGTCGTGTTATTATCAAATTCCTTGCAGGTCAAATCGTCCTATTACAGTTGGCATTCTTCCACGCGTGTCGTGTTAACATATCGACAGAGGTTAGATCTCTCGTAATAATAAATAATATAGACAAACAAGAATTTGAAGTGTGTGTGTAAATACTGTAAGTACTGTAATCCTACTCAGTCATGTAGGAGACGTAAGGGTAAAGTTGCTCACTCCTCTTAAGTACGTACAGTTTTTGCAAGACGACAACACTCCACACAATCAGCTTTCATTTATAACAAAGTAAACTCTAAATTAGAAATTCACCCTATGCAGATAAACAAATGTAAATTAACGGTCACGGACTGGCTAAAAATGCTATCCTATGATGATACAGAAAATCTTCTGGTGCGACCTGCCTGAATCTACCGATTCTTTCTAGAACACTCCTTCTCTAACACACACACACTCTCGATCTCTTTTCTCACACGCGCGCACACACAAACACACACACACACACACACGCATACACACACACACACACACACACACACACACACACACACACACGCATACACACACACACACTCGCATACACACATACGTACACACACACGCACAAAGTAAAAGAAAAAATTATAATATATATATATATATATATGGTACTAAGGTAGTTATTATTATTATTATTATTTTTTAGCTTACTAATTCAAATTTTGTATTCGTATTCCTTTCCATAAGCTAAGACTAAGAGTAAGAGCGAGACATCTCCAACACAAGTATAATTATTACTTTCTGGAGACGTCTCATAACATACCAATGTAAAACAAGTTTGGAAAATAAAACACTTTTTATTTATTTTTATTTATCTATGTGCTACACTTTTGTAATTGTTTGAAGTTTATTTGAAGATCACTTTATTTTCATAAAGCAACTCGCTTTATGAGCAGTGCGTAGACATAAATATAAGAAAGGCACTTCTCAAAAGTATCAAAGCGATGAATAAAAACTATAAAATGTACTCATTTTTATATAAAGGAAATGGCGAAGTATCTAATAGTTATTAAATAAAAAATATATGTATTTTACAGGTTACAAACAAATCATTATAACAAATAATTAATTAACGTATCAAAACATATCAAAGTGCAGCTTCATACATATATCTACCCTATCAAGTAAGTTGTCAGTAATATGCTATTTGCCTTGTACCAAAATTTACTTAACTAATTATTTAGTTTAATAGATTGCACCATATGGAACCGAAACATTTAATAGTTATTAAAAATAATACATGATTACTGTAAAAAATACATTTTCGAATGTTATATTTTTATCGGTATTTCACATTGTCAAAAACGCCAGCAACAATGACATGGCACGTCACCATTGACTAACTTTGTACATACTAGAACTGACATCCCAAAGCTAGATTATATTATGCGCTACGCTCGCACATTGTATGAGTAGTGTGACCGTCGACGAAGGTTTTTAACATGCCTGTTCTAGTACTTTATAACTCAAGGGGTATGTAAAGGCTCGTGACGTCACGAACAAGTACATCGAAGACCGACGGCGTTTTCGCTGGCTTTTAAAAACAAAGAATGAAATACTATTTTTTATTATTTTCAAAGGTTTAAAAATTAAAATAAATTTGTTGACGCTTTATTTAAATATTACCAACAATAATAACTCTATTCCAGAAAATAGTCAAATAGCCTATTAAATAAGTCTGCCTTAAACACTTCTAAAATTATTACAAACATCGTGTTTACGCAACCAGCCTAGATTTCATAGCTAAGTCCGTGAGGTTGGAGAGTTTACATCGACCTCGGCTCGATATTACAGCGATCACAGTTTATAAATTTCACCCGAACTATATTGTCAGGGAACATTCGGAATAAATGTATTTGTACCTCACGATTGAAATATAGGATGACTAACTTACAGGCGCGCTTCGTTTACGTTGAATTTCGTTTGTAAATGGGATGAGCGCGTTTTTTTTTACAACACGTGGGTTTAATTCCAGAACTCAGGAAAGTCATTACATTCCGTCCACATACACGCGTGTCAAATGCAACAAAACACGGGAAATAACCGGTAGGGTATATGAAGCTAAATGTATTTTAATACGAACTTTTTACTTTTCCGCACAGAAAACTATCGTCTACCTTCGAGTACCTCGATAATTTATGTATGAAGATTTTATTATCGCCATATAGCACAAGTTGTCTTTGCTGATGTGGATTGTTACGCATTTTCAGCAAGATAGACCCTTTTTATCACACCCTTTATTTTTTTTGCAAAAAATAACTATCGTTAACTACGTTGTTTTATTCAATATCTTTCCTTGTTTGAGATAGAGATGAGACTATGTCAGAAAATTAAACCTGCAGTTTTATTAAACTCTCCAGCAGCGTTTACGCAATTAGCCCCAATTTCTCAGTGTTTACGTGATCGACATGCCGCCATGACGCCTGACAGCGATCATACCGCGGCATCCGAACTATTCTAGGACTGGCACCGAGCCTAGCGGCGCCCGGCGAGCTTGAAGCGCAACGCTAATCCTAACTCGTAAAACTGAGGATGGCTTGTTGTCAATCGATTTAACAGTGGAATTGGATAGGACCATCAGAAGGGGAAATATTCAGCAATCAAATATCTATTCCTTCCTAACAAAAGGTAAAGTACGTTCGTATATCTTAGAATGAAAATTATGCAAGATATTAACAATTTAGTTAAATGACGATTACAAATACGGAACTATTTCATAATTTATTCAAATAATATAATTTTTATGTTAAAAAGTTTTGGAATACTGCTATAGCTAACGACATCTATATTCAAAACAAGAAAGCGCGATCTTAAACTCAAGATCACTTAAGATTCGAACCTTTAGTATTTCATGTAACAGTGTGAGAAAATTCATAGATGTCGCTGTTGTGCGAATCAAAACTATGTTGTTTAATTTTTAGACGAATTCAGAGAGGGCGCTAGTCTGCAAATGTTATTTTGAATAAAGTGCTAGCTTGTATAATGCAGAGGGCGTACCTTTTTTAAATTTAAGCATCTATAGGTTCGTGCGTAGCAATTTTATTAAATTCATTTGGACATGTTGTAAATACTTTCAGATGAAGTAGCTATGACCCAAACTGTTAATACTTTGTAACCCTATATTTATTATTTCTCACGAATTCCCAACCATACATTTAAATTTAACATACGTACGGCAAGGAAACAAGCAATATGTTTTGGATTTTTCATGCTTTATTATGAAAAGAGTAACCTGAGAGCTTAGTATAAGCTTAAAATCAATAAATATTAATTTGTGGCGCCGTCTCGTGTCACGTTAACAAAAGTACATTTTTCCACTCTAATCCGCGGTTATGTTGTGATCCAAAGCTACCGAGTAAATATTAAATATTATCGGAATAGGCCCATGGCAAGTAGTGCTCAGTACAGGCTTTGTACATTAACCTGGAAGTATTTGTGGACGACGGGGTCGATGGTGAGCAAGTTGGAGGCAGTGTGCATTAACTTGGATGTATTTATGCACGACAGGGTCGATAGTGAATAGGTTGGAGGCCGTGTGCACTAGGCTGGAAGTATTTGTGGACGATGCGGTTTTGTTTGGAAGCAGTGTGTACTAACCTGGGAGTATTTGTGGACTTTGGGGTCTATTTTGGAGGCTTGGTGTACCGACCTGTAAGTATTAGTGGACGATGGTGTCTAGTTTGGAAGCTTGGTGCACCGACCTGTAAGTAATTGTGGACGATGGGATCTAGTTTGGAAGCTCGGTGCACTGACCTGTAAGTAATTGTGGACGATGGGGTCTAGTTTGGAGGCGTGGTGCACTGATCGGTAAGTATTTGCGGACGATGGGGTCTAGTTCGAACGCTTGTTGAACTAAGCTGGAAGTATTTGTGGACTATGTGATCCAGTTCGGAGGCTTAGTGCACTGACCTGTAAGTATAGGTGGATGACGGGGCCTACTTTGGAGATTCGGTGCACTGACCTGTAAGTATTAGTGGAGGTTGGGGTCTGGTTTAGAAGCTTGGTGCACTGTCCTGTATTTGTGGACGACGGGCTCCAGTTTGGAGGCTCGGTGCACTGACCTGTTAGTATTTGTGGACGATAGGGTTCAGTTTAGAGGCTCGGTGCACTGACCTGTAAGTATAAGTGGACGATGGGGTTTTGTTATTTTGGGTCTTGTTTGCACTGACCTGGAAGTATCTGTGCACGTCGGGGTCGCCGGTGAGCAGGTGCAGCGCGCGCGGCTGGTCGCGGCAGTAGGCGACGTGCTTGTCGAACTCGCGCTCCATGCGCAGCAGCGCGCGCCCGAGCATGCGCGGCTCCGCGGCGTAGTACTTGATGCCCTCCAGCAGGGCCCTGCGCACACGCATCCAATCAAATCAATTTATTTTAGTCTCATTACTAGGCTAGGTTCCTGGGTCAAGAAAATATTATTCTATTTATTATTTTATTTTTATTTTATTTATTACAAACTATTATTATTTTTATTATTTATTATTCTAGATAGATTATCAAAAAAAATTAAAAAAATATTTTGTTGTTTGTCAATCAAACAAAAAATAACGAAGATCAAAACTTGGGATTGGGAGAAAGTGACGTTACGCCGTGCTAAAAAGTGTTAAATTCTTGTTGTACTAACTTGGTAAGCTGTAACACCGGTTTTACTCATTTCAAGCACCAGTCTTTTATAACTCAGGCCACAGACTTGTACTTAATTAATTTTATGCCCTACAGGCTATCTGATGATAGGAGGCCTGCCCGAGCTGCGTCTTCAAGTTCGTGTTCTCCACACGAGAACCTTTCTTCCCCTTCCTCGATGAAGGTCAGCTCTGTGGCCTGGCCATTTTGCCACTTCAGCTTTGCAATTCGAAGAGCTTTGTCAGTGATGTTGTTTCTTTTACGGATATCCTCTTTAAAAATCTTATCTCGCAAAGAAATTTCATACATTAATCTATAATACATATTTATTGGATTCAGGTTGCTTGACCGCTATATTTTGTTTCCGGAGATCAATGAATGAAGCAGTAGAACTTACACGTGAGTGTGATGTGTGTGTGTGTGTGTGTGTGTGTGTGCGTGTGTGTGTGTTTGTGTGTGTGTGTGTGTGTGTGTGTCTGTATTATAGCGAAAGTATGAAATAACCATATAAAATAAGTTATTATTCAAATATTTATATAATGATAAATTCAAGATTTTTTAAAAGAAAATACAAGGTGTTAGGATCAATTTGTACTTTCTACTAATACATTATAAACATCTTTCTCCATTAGATCCATAAAAAAGTTTTTTATATTATTCATGATAATAGAAAAAAAATGTAGTAGCATCATTTTCCATTAAAAAAAAAAGAATAAAAATGGAATTAAATGATAGCGGCGGAAACAAACGAAGATGTGGCATAATTCGCTTTTTATCTTGAATAAAATACCTACAATGTGAATTAAAGTTTTTTAAAATATCTTCCTTTATCTATATGATCCCTCAGGAAAATAAAGCATTATAGAAAAAAAATATGATTATGTACAGTAAGAGGATAAAAACAGTTAACTTCACTATAAAATACCTACATGCTCGTTGGACCAAGGAAAGGAAACGAACGTAATACGAAATAAGGATGCTGTCTAGTTAAGCTACTAATGAAGGAAAGTACTCACGTGTTGTGGAACTCGCAGATCTGCTTGAAGTTGGAGAACAGCAGCTCGCGGTTGTCGAAGACGGGCTTCGGCGTGGTGCTCTTGTCCATAGGCTTCATGTAGCGCGACACCACTTGCAACATGTCGCGTCCGAACTCCTCTTCAGTCTCTATCAGCTCTCGGACCACGGCTCTGGAAAACAAACATAAAAGGGTTCTTTATTCGTCAATTTACAGATGTTTCAGATCCTGACTACAATAAAACAAATGGAACTGAGCCTATGGTAATTGATGTTAGGTTCCTTCGGTGGTGTAGAGAATAATTAAATAAACACCGGCCAAGTGCGTGTCGGGCCGTACACGCCTACATGCCTGTTATCATATATAACGATTTTGTTGTTCTTTATTCTGAATATAATTAATAGTAAAGACATTTGTATTTGGTAATATATTATCCTGGACAGAGACATAATTAGGAAGGCTACATTTTCATTTACCAACTTAGGAACTTTTATTTTTGTATTGTAATGACATCGTAGGTAGACTTCGACAAGGTTGAGCGATAAATATACCTACGTAAAGCGGCAGAGGATAAAAGGAGAATATCCGAGAATCTGGCTCAATGGCGTGCATTGAAATGTGAAGGTACCTGTACCAAGCAGTGGACCGGTATAGGCTGATTATGATGAAGACTTGTCAAACGTCATAATAATTATAATAATAATTTAAAATTTTATTTTCTCTTCACATAGGTTTACACAATACATTCAGTGCGTAGCTTAGTATGCATACAGATAATACCTATAATGTGAGAGTCTGGCTGGTGCCTGACATAGGTAAAAAAATACCTGTACTACAGGTCACCAGGCCCCACTCATCGGATTACAGTGACAAAAATAAGCATTACAGTGCTAGTACAGACTTGATAAAGTAAAATTTATAAGTTAACAATGTAATAGTATATAAAACAATACGAGTGTGGTTATGATGCTATGTGTCATCATCACTAACCGCCACTAACCAGGACCACTTAATTTTTTTTTGGGATTGAATTGCGCTGTCGTGTTTTGGGTTTGATTTTTTATTGGTATCACTTGATTTATGGAAAACCGACAAAATCTTTTTTAAATATGTTTTGTACCAGAAGGTTGAAGATAATTTTGTTTCAGAATTAACCATATTTTATCTCACTTTGTACTTTTCATTTGCTGAGACGTTATATAAAATATGTGGTGACAGAAAATAATTTGTAAGGAAATTATGAAAATTAAATTAGCCTTGTTAATTAACTACTTGATGAAAATCGTCGTGTCACATTAAAGCAACGGCCTACAGTAACGACAGATTAATCGTATTTATGCTTCAAGAGCTCACGTTAACTCCTTTGACCGTGGATTTGGGGCAGTGGACGACCAAAGCACAAAAGTATAAGGCTGGTTTTCTTCTCGGTAACTGATGAGTCAAAATATTTATGTATTACCAAGAAGCATTTCTGAATAAGGCCTCCATAGGCCTACGCTGCTTTTGTTGTCATGCTGACAACGGTCAGCGCTAACGCAACGGCGTTAGCGCTGACCACTACCTATGTACGCGCCGACCGTCAGCACCGAAGATCGGCGTGAAAAGAAAACCATGCTTGACTATGTACGCTCACGCTTTTCGTTCTAATCATTATCCATTTAAATAATGGCAGCGCTGTAGAATTAGGCCCATTGTGTCTGGATTTTAATAACTTCCTTCTCGTGGTCTTTAATTCATTTCAGCAACCTCCGACGCGGCGATGTTTGCAACACAACTCACCAAAGTTTAATTGCAAACGTTTGAATGGTGTATTTATTAATACGAGTCACACAAAAAAATATTCAGTTTTAATAACTGCAGTTTCATTGGGCTGAGTTCATTTCATTTACTGAGCATTTAAATATGTAAATTCTATGCTTTTTTTCACTAGGAGGCTGTAAATTATTCTGACATTAAATTGGCCGCCATTTTTATAGGTTAGAATTAACTTTGATCAGTTGGAAGTGTCTGTTGACAGTTCTTTATAATTTCGCGAGGGTACAAACTACAAATAGGTGGACATAAATAAAGATAGTAATATATTATCAGGGTATTTGCTGGGCCTGAGTCAGCGTGAATGTATGTGGATGGGGCGCCAAAATGTGAGCGAGTGGGCGACATGGAAACGCCTTCACGTTTACAAAGGGAATAGCTTTAGACAATAAGATTTTGTTATATTATTAAACAATATTTTTGAAAAAGGCAAGTACGAGCGATTTCCTTAGCCACTGGTTTTTTTATTTACACTTATCGGCTTTTAATATTTTCGTATTTTTTTCCATGATTATAACCTACTTTAATAGTACATTGTTACCCAAGGGGTGAAAGTAACTCACTTAGTAGTCGAGTGACTAAATAAGTCTTTGACCCAAGATCCCACAGATTTGATCCCACTGTGATTTTCATTACGATTATACAAAGAAAGTAAAAATAAAACCATGAATTAGCTAAAGAAAAAATGAGTGAATTTTAATAAAACTGTACCAAAGAGTACACTACGTTATACAACTCGAAAAAACAAATGATGATCAAATTGCCGCTTTCCCGCCTATTTTATTTTCTGTGGCCGGTCAGCTATTCAGCCAATATTTTTCATTTTCATCATTGGAAAAATTTCAAATATTTTCCCAAATCTATGTCATTTTAAATAAATAGTTGAAAGTAAAACTACTTTTACTAAGGTAATTTAAAAATAAATTATTTAATTGATACTTAACTTTACATTATTTCAATTTGATATCGAGCTGTTATCGAGTGGCTGTATAGAAAGTTCTTCTTCTTCTTTTTTTGATGTATGGTAATCTGCGTTTCCACAATGGGACAAGGTTCATTAAAAATGTAAAAATAGAACTAGTTTTTTTTAAATAACTTGACAGCTGTCAGTTGAAAACCATTCTCCCTAGGTTTGAAAAGTATTACTTTCATCCCGCTTCTCAGGCAACTTCAGACCTACTTTCCGAGTATGAGTAATAAAAAGTAATTTTAATTCTGTTGATACTTTTTATTTAAGAGAGACTCATTCAGGAGGGGTTTTATAGATTCGCTCGGCGGCAAACAAATTTGACACTTTTTTTGGACAAACTCAGACACTCAAACTTACACATACACACATATGTAGCATACCAAGGTCAGGACCCAATTAGTCAGGTTGGTACTGGGGGAGGCCTATGTTCAGCAATGGACGTCCTATGGCTGAAATGATGATTGTGAGTTGGGCTCGCGTTTAACCCCAACTGGGATTAAACCCTTTGCGTTCACCGGGTACACTAATCGTCATAATATTAAGAATGGATCAAATTAGATCGTTAATTTCAAATAGGAAATTTGTCAACTCTGAATACGGAACTCTCTTGTCAGCCTGTCGTTTTAGATGACAAATTACACGTGAATGGTCCTAACTCCTAACTAGACGTCCCGAGTAATTGGCTTCAAGGTGATTAATGCGTGAAAACGACTGGTTTGGGTGATTTGTGCGCATGTGCAATGGCTATTTTGGGGGCGTGATGCATCGCATGAGAAATCAGTAGACAATTTGTAACTGTATACACATATTGGTTATAGTTTATGAAATGATATTAAATATCAAAAGACGCGACATCTAAACTTTTTGTTACTCGATCATAAGAAGCTAAACATTTAACAATTTTGGACTTTTTTCTTTACTTGTGCTGTGAAAATATACTGCTTACCATGTTAAAACTCTGATAAACTAAGTATGTATATGGTTTTGGATAATATTTTGCTATTCACAAACACTCTATTAGGCATAAGTACCTAAGTACATGTTTCTTACTAATTTTATCTATATTTGTTAAACAAATGCTGTTTGTATTCCATGAAGAAAGAAATAAAGAAATAAATAAAATAAAATATTATAGGTAAACAAGTACCTACATACCTACACTGTTTTACCTACGAGGTGCCAAGATTTCAAAATCACCCTGTATACATAAAATACTGAATTCACTAGTTAACGAAGTCGTTTGAGGGGTTGACAGGAGAATAAATTACATGACTGGCAGACGATCAGGTGTGATGGTGGAACAGATACTAATGGCGACAAGTTTGGCTTGCATCGCCTGCATTTATCACCAACACACTTGGCCGAGAAATGTTCGGGTATTTATCACCGCATTATTCTGAGAGGTTTACTGTTACAACAATCTTGTATGAATAATAATTATTGGATCTCTTCATTATATTACATAAAGAAATAATGGACCATTAAAGTGAGTAAGCATTAGAAATAATCTACTTGAAGCAGTTTTGTTTTATAAATTAAATAATTTTAGCTCAAAAACATCCCGTTCGCCTGTAAATAATGGAAAAATGAAAAGTAAATCAACCTCAAATCCTACTGCTGGGCTCGCCTAAACCATAAGGTGGTCTGTCCCCCTAGCATGGCCACCAAAACACGAATGATGTGATATGATACAGCGATATATCGTCTCCAACTCATCATCATCATCATTCATCATAGGACGTCCACTGCTGAACATCAGCCATAGGACGTCCACTGCTGAACATAGGCCTCCCCCATTGACTTCCAGATTGGCCGGTTGGAAACGGCCTGCATCCAGCGTCTTCCTGCGACCTTTACCAGGTCGTCTGACCACCTTGTGAGTGGACGTCCTACGCTGCGCTTGCCGGTACGCGGCCTCCATCCTAGAACCTTTCTGCCCCATCGGCCATCAGTTCTACGTGCTATGTGCCCCGCCCACTGCCACTTCAGCTTGCTAATCCTTTCGTCTCCAACTGTAAAAATATAATAGATATAGCCGCCATTTTGAATTTTCATTGAAACAGCGATCATAATATGTGACGTCACCGGCACGGCGATTCAACATAGCGGCTACATCTATCATATTTTTACAGTTGGTGTCGATATATCGCTATATCACATCATATCATATTGTGTTTTGGTGCCTATGCTAGGGACGCTGGGCCATAATTTACCACAGGGCCCAATAGCACATGTGTGCATGTGTGTGCGTATCTATAATAAGCTACCGAATGAATTGAAAATTCCCGCTATAAATTCATTTAAGAGTAGGCTCTATAAATGACTTAGTGAGCGTAGTTTCTACGATTTAAAGGACTTTTTTACATTACAAAGACTCATTTCACATATTGTTATCTGACATACTTGTTGCAACATATTTCATTGTATTTGCTTAATTTAATTTAAGTATTGCTAATCATTTCAATTTATTGTAATATTATGATCGATTTATCATGTCAGCCATAGGAATAATAATAAATAATAAATTTATTTATTTGGCACAAAAAAAAACACATCATAATGACATTATGTAGGAAATATGCCAAAAAGGGTCCCCGCTCAGTATAAGTCGTCCACTGCTGAACAAAGGCCTCCCCCAATGACTTATCATCGGGGGGAATTGCCAATACTCGCCACTCTCGGCAGGCGGGTTGGCGAGGACAATTTTTTATATGATTTCGCACACAGACGCTGCTGCCCGTTTTGTGCTACAGGAATTAGTTGCCTCTTACGACAAGTCTCGTGTTTACGGTGGGGAAATGTATTCTTTACGGCCGTCCTAACAAGGCACCTATCAATAAGTAACAAAACATAAGCACACAATGACATCGTATCAGCTTTTACTATCATGTTTTATATTGCTTAAAACTTATGATTAATTATAATTTCAATTCAAACCATGGCTTCGGGCTTTCGTATAGTGTCGATTGCTTAGTAATGGCCATCTATGTATACACGGCAAATGAATAATCTGTGCAATAGTCAGAGATAGTTCGTACCATCTACAGTACCGACAGCACAGCTGTAATTAGATCAATACTATCGATACTTTTGATTGCCTTATCAATAGTATAACTATTTTCGATGATTAACTATTGATACTCAAACTATCGATAAATCGACAACACACTTACCCCTCAAAAGTTAGCAGAAATTGTAGTCAGTGGCTGAGTATAAACTGTCAGACTTAATGGGGACGACGATTAACAGATCTAGATTATCAAAAAGTATTGGACACGTATTTCATCACACGTAGAGTTGTAAATTGACGAACATATGCTATTGGACATTTATTGTCACGATGGTCACGATATTTTTTAAAGATAAATAAAAAAAAAGAATTCCTCTAAAGTAAGTCTTCAATATTAAGTATTTGACAATAATAACATACAATAAAACATGTAAGTGGATCTGGATTGAACTAAAAAAAAAAACTCGCGCGTAACGATACGATGCTTTTTAGCTTGTTCGTGCAGAAAGATAAATTAATTTTAGAAATTTAATTTCGTTATAGATCATCATTACTAAAGCTTGTCTTTCTTATTATAAGATGCACTTAGTTTATTAATGACCAAATTTTTTTTTCTTAGTTTGTCAATAGAATTGATTGTGACGTTAGTGACAGTAAATGTCAAAAATGTCCGGTCACATTGAGAAAATGTCCAATTTGCTCGGTCATATTGGTCAGACATGTATAACGTGACGGACACTTTACAACTCTAATCACACGTAATGATGTCGCATGACGTCACGTTTTGGTACAATTTTTACTTAGAAGTGAGGTCACGAGCCTACTCCCGAACTTTATGTCATTTTTGGTTTATTGACAAAAGAAAAAACAAGTGTTCATAATCTAATCTAATTGACAGACTAAATAGGATTTCATTTTCTTTACCCAGTCGTCATCTCTATTTTAACGAGGAAGAGTTAGAATAATAGAAAGTTAAATCTAAAAATGGATGTTGTTACATTTGGTCCAACGGTTTATTGTTTTTACTTGTTTGTTTGTTTGTTTGTTAGCCGACTAACAAAGAATGATAAATAAGACGTCGAGAACAAAGTGCTAATGCTTTGCCAATATACACTAACAAAGCCCGCTTTGTTACTGTTAATTAAATAAAGATCCGAAATAACTCACAATATTATTTGTGCGAAGTAACAGTTTGTTGCTCGCGGAAAGCAAATAATCTCACTCGACGATGGCAAGATGTCTCTAACCTGAATAACTTGGAGTTTCATTGCGCACTTGCGATAAATTTGTTGAAATACAGCCCTGAGTACCCCTTTAATGAAGGAATCATGAGTGACAGGCAGTTCTTTAAAGCTTCGGCAGTGTCCTGGATTATTTCTTCAGATGTGCGGGCATGTGTTGTCGGTAAAATACAGGATGGTCATATTGTTATAGGTTCATAACGGCGCACAAGAGTGCGGAAGGCATTTTTTTAAACAAACTGTTTTCTGGGAGGTTGTCAAAGAAATTTTTTGTCAGAAATACGTGTGGTCAAATCTTAATATATTTAAACTTTTTTGTTTTTTTGCATTCACAATAATGCTAGTTTATTATTACATAATATATTTTTCTTAATACATTCTCTGGTGTTTTAAGTTTTATCAAAGACTAGCAGTTCCGGCGCCCCTTCATACATTTTTTTTCGTGAATATTTCTGTTTTTTTTATTAGTTAGTCTGCTATTCGGGGCGAAGAAAAATTCAACGAATCAAAGATCATTAAAATCAGTCCAGCCGTTCTTGACTTATAAATGGTGTAACTAACCCGACTTTATTTTATATATAGATAATTGACTTTTGAAAATGCGGTGCATTGTTTGAAGATCAATTTAACAATGTGTTTATTTGTAAGCATTGGTTCTGAACACAATGTTGCTTTCAATATGTTGACGACCTCCGTAGCCGAGAAGCGAGCGAACCGAATTGGTGTCGCTATCTCTGAGGTCCCGGGTTCGATTCCCGGTCGGTCAATGTAGAAAAATAACTCTTTTATATTGTCTCGGGTCTGGGTGTTGTGGTTTCGTTATTTCTCATTTCTGTAACACAAGTGCTTTGACTACTTACCATAGGATCTTATGGATCAGAGATATGTAGGTGATTTTGTCTATTTTATTATTTAAAAAAAAAAATATATCATGAACCTTGTAACGCATGACGCTATTATTAATAGGATTCACATCTTTTCTATTAGGTAACGTGACTTGACCATACTACCCTACAAATCAATAGCGTTTTCACATTTCCTGAACGCCCAGGTATTTTACGAAGCGTGTAATTCTCAACGAGTGTTCTCTGATTCATCCAACGCCCATCACCTTGCACCAGACGCTTCCAGAGGCAGTCCGTGCCAACGACGGAGTAACACGCGGTGTTAACTTTTATGGTACGTTAAGTGCTATGACGAATCAGTATTACCACACGTGGTCTCCAAGAAAGTCGTACACAACCAACTACATAAATATTTATAGTATCTTTCTGTGTGACGATCCGATTAGTATAGGCGCGGGTATTCGCCTTAAACGCAGAGTTCCAGGTTCGATTTTCAGTTCGGGTCAGTTCGGAAAAATAAGTTTCTGGTAGTTCTGGACCCTCGTTGCACAGGGATGGTGACTTCTTACTTCGGGACCAGGGCACTCGTTTGTTGTCAGAAGCTTATTTATTTATTTCGATGTGTGCAAGGAAAAGGTTGGACATTCGAAAAGTTATAGTTAAAGACTTCGAGTATTCAAAGTATTTTTATGAGAACTTGTTAGACTGGACCGTTAGTTAGAAGAGATAATTTATAGTATTCTTAGCAACTCTTATATAGTTAGGTAGGTACACTTCAAATCAATTAAAAAAAGGTTGTATCGAATAAATCTTTAAATAAAAAACAAGCTACACCCTTTATAAGTCAAGAAAGGCTGAACCGATTTTTATGGTCTTTGATTTGTTAGATTTGTCTCCACTCTGAATAGCATAATAACTATTAAAAAAATCACAAAAAACAAAAGTAATATTTACTGTCTATGGAACGCCTTTTTTGTTTTGATTCTGAGGCGCTACGCAGTTCGCCGGGACAGCTAGTATAATATATTGGACAACATCACATACATTGCTTTGATCCTACGGTAATTAGCCAAAGCACTTGTGTTACAGAAATCTGAAACAACGACCGTACCACAAAACCCAGACCCGAGACAACATAGAAAAGTTATTTTTCTACATTGACCGACCGGGAATCGAACCCGGGATCTTGTAGCGGCCTCCTTAGGCGAGAGGCAAGCATGCCTAAATATTTTATTATTATAAACTAAGTCCTTTTTAATTTGTTTGCTTAAATAAAAACCTACCTGGTTCCTTTATTAACTTTATGAGCTACCCATTATTATCCGTCAAAGACGCCGCGCAACATTTTGGAAAGCGGTTACTTTACTCGTGTTTTATTTGGACTAATTAGTTTATGGATTTACGACTGTACAATACGGGCACTGGTTTGAATAAATTGAACTTTATTTAGTAAGTCGTAAGGATGAATAATTTGCCGTTCGTTTCTGGTCAGGAAAGTAAATACAGTAGGCTCACTCTTTAAAATACGCGCGAAGGTACCTATATGTTATGTTTACACAACCTCGCTATATTCCTGGTTCCTACGAGTCTGTTAAATTTTATTTTCAATACATTTCAGTAAAGTAACAATTAGTTATAACTAGCGGTCCCTGCGTGTCACGGAGATGAATATGCTGCGGTGGATGTGCGGAGTCACGCGGAAGGACCGCGTGAGGAACTCGCGCATCCGCGGTAGCTTTCGTGTCCGTGATATTGTGGACAAACTGCAGGAGAGTCGCCTACGCTGGTACGGCCACGTTTTGCGGAAACTGGCAAGCTACGTAGGAAACAAATGTTTGGCCATGCCGCCACCGCCAGGTCCTGGCAAAAGGGCGTAGACCCAAGAAATGCTGACTTGACGTCGTGAGGGCTGACATGCGTGCCAATGATCTCACCACTAGAGACGCTCAAGACCGCGCGAAGTGGAGAAGTAAATCAAGGAAAGCGGACCCTGGGCTCCATAGCAATGGCTTTGGACGCAACCGGGATTGACCGTATAGATGAAGAAGATTGGGCAACATCACATACATTGCTTTGAACCTAAGGTTAGTAGCACGTGTTATAGAAATCAGAAACAACGACAGTACCACAAAACCCAGACCTAAGACAATACAGAAAAAATCGGTTTCTACATTGACCCGACCGAGAATCGAACCCGGGACAATAGAGATGGCGACGCTACGGCGTACTCACACACTACGGAGGTCATCAAAATATATATGATCCTACTGAATCCATTTTGATTGTGGACGTGACGTGCGGCCTAAAAGACGGATCGTTGAATGTAAACGGGGTTGTTATTTAAAAATACACTTGTACGTTTTGCAATTATTCGCTAATGAACTAAAGTAGATCAAGCATGTTATTGTGGGATGAAAGACGCTCTGTAGATGGGATTGTAGATACGGGATTTAATTTTGGGAAGCTGTGATTTATTGCAGTAATTAATTTGGTACTTATCTATTTCTTTTATTTCGCTACATCATTTAAACTTCTTAATTTTGCTACGTAATTTTATTTATTTCTCTTTATTAAGGAAACAAACAGCTGTCAATGTTACATTTCGTTTACAAAATCATGTATAGTATTAAAGTTTTACAAGTTTCCACCAATAGTTTTTACAGTAATATGTTGACGAGATAAAAAGTTTAGTTAGAAATTTAATATAAGGGATAAAACAACAAAACAGGCCTTAAACTAGGTACTTGTACTAGGGCTCAACTACATCGAATGGCCCTCGTAACAAACAACGCAAGCGCATCAGTTTCTCGTGAAATATGTCGATGTGATTATAAGTACTGTTATACTTTTTGCAGGCTCTAATAATAAAACTATTACTTCTGTAGTTAGTCGAGCAGGTGGGTGTAACAAATGTACTCTTGTGGCGTGTGTTGGTTCTTGGACATTTAATAAGTAAGGGGAATCGACAACATTATTAATCATTTTATATAGTAAAATTGGATCCCTATGCTCACGTCGAGTCACCAAAGGCTCAATTCTACTGGTGTCATTATTTTTAAACCTATACTTCAGGCTTTTTAATTTATTCTGAATACCCTTCAAGCTAATGTATTTCTGATACATTGGACTCCATGCTGTAGAAGCGTATTCTAATTTGGCACATTAATCAAAAATTATCTAAGTAAGGTAATAAGCACGCTCAAAACTACACAGAAAATGTGATTAGTCATCAAATAACATAACTCATGACATGATAATATGATAGGTAATCAATTGTAAGTAATGTAAGTGCGTTCAATGCACTTTGTAGCCGTGGTTGCCTGCATATATCAGCAACAAATGACGAAGACGTTCCAATATAAAAATAAATAAATATTGGACAACATCACATACATTGCTCTGATTCTATGGTAAGTACCTAGCTAAAGCACTTGTGTTACAGAAATCAAAAACAACGACGGTACCACAACACCAAAACCAAAGTAACTAACTTGGGATATAAATCTACCCGTTTTTACTTGTCAGCGCGACGCAAAGGAGGGTAAATGTAATTATGTTAAGAAATTTATGCTATGTGGGCTCATTATGTAAGCTGCAAATACTATTGTATGTAAAGGTTTTTCCTTAGTAACTAAGTAAATCTTTATGACAAACAAAGATAAAGATCTTAAACCACTTATCATCATAAAAATTAATACGTTCACTGATGAACATGGCTTCCCAAAGTGACTTCCAGATTGGTCAGTTGGAAGTAACCTGCATCCGCATCATAGGTTGACGCTGTCCTACCTCAGCGTTCTTATGAGGTCCATAGTGTAAGGCCACATTTCAGTTCCAAATGTCATTATACTGCTTGTAGACTTTCGTAGGGTAGAACACCTACGAGATGGTCAGACGCGATGAAGAAAACATTGGGTGGAAATATGCATCGTGCGGTACAGCGTATGATCGCGGTCTGTGGAGGAACATTGTGTGTGGTCGCGATCCATATCAGTGAGGGACCGAGGAAGAAGAAGACTTTCGTCTTATAATAATTATAGCTGATTACTTACGCAGCGTAGGACGTCCAACCACAAGGTGAACAGACGACCTGGTAAAGGTTGCAGGAAGCCGATGCAGGCCGCTTCCAACCGCCAATCTGGATCACTGAGGGAGGCCTAGTTCAGTAGTGGAGGTCTTATGGCTAAAATGACGATTACTGGATATCACTGGGGAAGGTCTATGTTCGGCAGTGGAGGTCCTATGGCTGAAATGACGATGAGTACTTACTGTCTCCTAGCGGCCATGGCCGTCTTGTCCTGCTCCGGCGTCTTGGTCTCGTGCAGCACGCGCGCCGGCACGAGGCCCTGGCGCGTGCGCAACTCGCCGTCCGCCACGTCCTCCACCACGCGCACCAGCCATCTGGAACAGGGGAAAGAGGCACGTGACAATAATACGATATACAGGGCTGTTTTTAAAACATTAATAACCTTTGATCTGATTCTAGTAGTTACAAAACCAGCATCTAAGAGGTTATTAATGTTCTGTCAGAGAATATATAATATTCGTTCTATATTCAGGACATAAGTTTATCGGTTGTTAGGTTGAACAAGAAACACGTTTCTAGAGGTAACAAGCAGATTTATAAAAATAAAAAATAAAAATTGGACAGCATCATATATATTGCTGATGTTAAGAAAAGTAGTTAAATCACTTCTGTCATAAAAATCAGAAACGACGGTACAACACGGAGCACATCACCCAGACCCGAGACAATATAGAAAAGTTAGTTTTTTACATTCTTTCGACCGGGAATTGAGCCCTGGACCTCAGAGATGGCGACGCTAAGTTTTGCTCGCTCCTCGGCGACAGAGGTTGTTATCAATACAGAATTATTACATATGGTTTTATCCTGTGGGGTTTTATTAAGCAGTGTCAAATAGCGTAGTTTAGTCCACTCTGTTTAAATTTTTAGGTCTGTGATTTGCATGTTATTTATAAGTAAAGGATAAATAAACTAAATTTAAGCTTTTTCGGCGTTATACTTATGACAAGTGCTTGTTACTGTCAAATATCATGTCTAAACGTCGAGATCGTGACTAACAGAGGCATTGTCCTGCTTGCTCGTTTCCAGATACTGTCAATTTAAAAACTGTGCGTCGGAAGCTGTCATTCGTATCGGTACACTTTGCCAACGTTTACATTTTAAACGCCCATTCATTGGAATAACATGGTGGAAAGTTTTAACAAGGGAAGTCTAGTTCACACTGGCTACTCACACATAACTCAGTCATAAGTTTGTAAAATAATTAAAAAGAGGCGCTAATCAAGGTAAGTTTGTCTCAAGAGAATTTTGAAGGGCCCTCTTATTTATTATCATCATCATTTCAACCATAGGACGTACACTGCTAAAAATAGGGCCCCTATTGACTTCCTGATTGGCCGGTTGGAAGCACTCCTATTCCTCGAACTTTAAGCTGCATTATATTACAAGATTTTCGGGGCTTTTATAAAAATAAAAGTCATACATAGCTTTTTGAATCCGTTCATCTGTAAATGTGAAAGACAGCATACACACACTAAATCGTTACCAAACCAAAGATCCATAGACAATTCAAACAGAATTTATAAACAACACGAAAACTGTTCTAAAATTATTATGAATCGTGGAGCGTCTTTACTGACGCAAGTGTACAACTTGCCTTACTTGCTGTCATAACGATGCAGTGGGTTCGTCGACCCAGGGTCAGCAGCCTAGATTCTAGCCTGCCTAGTGTCTGTCAGACTTTAATAGTCTAATCAAAGTCACTACGTGAGTTAGTGCACACGTCGCGTCTTGTAGGTCAAATACGTCAAAATTTTTAAAATTATCACCTAGTTTCGGAAGAATTGGGACTTTATTTTCCAGAATAGCTCGCACATTTGTTTTTATAATAGGATGTCATTCCACGCCAGCAACTAAATTCATATTACAATACAGTACATATATTATGTATTTATCGAGACCATGTAGAACCTAAAAGATCCAGATTAGAATTAATAGACGTAAGGAATACAAATGAGCTTATTTTGTATCCCCAGACAGCAGAATGTATAAACATCACATAAATAATTACACACAAAGCAATTGGAGCACAATCCGCACACTTTATAGATTAGCTCTATGATTCACATTCAATTTAGCAGGTCTTTAGCACCATCCATTCCGAACACTGTTATACTCCGACCGACTTTACGATCGCATTAAAATCATATCGTATATTAATAGCGACAGAAATAAATATAAATATGTCATTCCGAAATACCTCGCGCCTTTGTATCGGGGAAAATTCCAGGAGAATCGAATAAATCTCAGGAGTTTTTCATATTTTTTAAGGTCAAACCGTTTCTCTGCAAAATATCTACTTGACACGAAGTAACAAATTGCTGTAACGAATGGGATTCGGGTTGTTTCTTGGAATCGACAGTAATTTATTCTGAATAATTTGAATACAGGTTAATTGGTTCAGTTACAAGTAAGTATTTCCCGTATGACACAAAAAAATATTTAATGACATTTGCCACATGTGAACCAAGAAATATTTACAGACATAAAATAAAACCCTTCAAACGTCCAACTGTTAGGTACTCGTACATACAAGCCTAACACGCAGGTATAATACGGATTGGTAGAGACTAGAGGGTATTTGTAAGGCATGTGACCAAACCTTTCTGTCAGATGTAAATCTCATCAAACCAAGGCCTCTGATTTGGCTTGACCAAAAATATCAAGCGACATTAGCCGGGGATAACTTTTATTAACTTTCTTTTCGAACGCACGTAATAAATGTCATTAAATGTAATATATTAAATAAGTCATATCCATATTTATTTTATTATAAGTAACTAAGAATAGAACAATAAAATAAAACAATAAACACACATAAACTGACTTAATTTAAAACTAAATACACCTTACTACTTATTAAGCTCTCCACACCACTTTTCCCTTTCTTTTTATCTGACCTCGACCTGAAGGTTGTCTAGAAGAGATCGCTTTTAGTGATGTCTAAACTAAAATAAATTATGCATATTTCTGTAAACATCAATTGTAAGTTCCTTATATGGTGTACATTATAGAGTACCGATCTACCTAATTAAAAATAAAAGCGTACACGTGAGGCAAGAAAGCGAGGATACTGGCTGTTTTTTTTTCACTGAATGGCTAAAGTAAGCCCAGGCAAGGAACGAGCCAGCCTTTTAATTTTCCGAAATATGGTAGAATTATGTCAAAGTGCTAACACACAAAATAATAAAAAATATCTTTGGAGTAAATTACTACATGTAATTTGGTACAGAAACAGATATAGAAACACTTCAAATGATCTGTCTTTCGAAGTGAAACAACACAAACTCTCTAAATCCCATTAAAATAGGCCCCACGTAGTTAAATTTAATGAAACACGAAAATCGCTAATCCCTGTCAATGAAGCCAGAACAAATAAGCAAATCAAAACAAACCCAGTAAATTGCGTTGAACTAGATATGAACCCAGATTTTAACCGGAAGATGGATTAGAGCGATAGAAGTAATTTGGGTTTGAAAACAAAGACGGAGTTATTAAAGGAGTCACAGATCCGTGTCCTATAAACACGATGTAAGGAGTAGCGCACACAATTTTATGACACAGTATACCTACTAACTGTCAAAGCGCTGTCATATCTTAAATAAATATTAATTAAAAATAAATCTATTAAAGATTTAGATAGATTTTTTTTATTTTTTTTTATTTATTTAGTATTTATTATAAACCAGCTGTCCCAGCGAACTTCGTACCGCCTCTTCATTTTTTTTGTGAATTTTTTCCATGTATTAATAGTTATTCAGCTATTCCGAGCCGAGACAAATCTAACTATTCAAAAATCGGTTTAAACTAATTTTGTAAATAATGCGTATTTCTCTATTAATAATAAATGAGTGAAAGAGACAAACCTATACGAAATGACAGTTGCCTTGTTTGCATAAATTCTTCATCCATCTTGACTCAAGTATATATCTATTAAGTTTATTATGTACAGTCGACGGCAGGTCAACCCACCCAAAAGTTAGGGGTCATTGAACCGATATATAAACATTAAGTCTGAGACATAGAGTTCAATATCAATTGACAAAATTTGACGTTTTGTGGTAGGTTAACGACCTGTTGTCTGTATATTAAGTTTTTATTTTATTTGTTTGCCTGTGTCAGCTTAAAGAAGCGATGTCTGTTAACATAGCAGTGAGCATGCTGGTGGTCAGGATACCCGTAGTAGCCGTGGATGCTGGCTGGCTGTAGGACTCGCTGCTCGAAAGCTTGAGGAAGTGATGATGACGTCACGATGACGTAGCTTTGCGAAGGCTGCGCTGTCGTTAATGCTCGGGGTCACCAGTTTGGGGGTGTGAGGAACAGGGTGTTAAGTTCCTCATCCCCCATTGAAAAGGGAGGATCCCCCGACCAGACGGGTGTTGTGTCTGGTGGGCAACTGCCCGACGGTTGTCTGTCGGGTTTTTGTATATATGGTTCAATCGCTCCGATAACTTTAATATCGCGATGTAGGATACGTCAGTTTTATATGTAGCGAGATAGATGTCGCTATATTATAAAAAAAAAAGTTATTAATAGTCTTTTTTCTTACCCTTTGACCCGTTCGACTTCCTAGTTCAAGTACGTTTACCCATGATCCCATGTAGAAAGCTTTGTTATTACATTGGAAGAGATTACCATCAGAGCTTCATAACGTTTCTAAAATAACATAAAAGTATACTGTCATTTCATCACTGTTATAAGATGATAATATATTTTTTAAAACCTGTTGTTGATGTGACCATTAGGTATAAAAGAAAAGATCCAGGTTCAATTCTTGGATAAGAACATTTTAACAGAAACTCCTCTAGAACAGTAATGAGGTGACATAAACGTCTGTTTTATAATGTACATATCTATATAAATTGACCAAAATATTTTAATTAACATACTAGTCTACACTCCTAATAGTCTGTCAAATCTGATATAATACCTAGAACAGTAAATTGGCGAGTATCAGGAAGCGCCCTGCCGTCTGCTCTACTTAACGCTTGGCACGACACCACTACTTCACTTAGGCTTAGGGCACACTGAAGGCGGTAGTCCAGCTGCTATGTTACGTACGTAACGTAATTAAACTTACGCTTTGTTGTTTTCGGAAAAAAATGCACACAGTAGCGAAAAACAAAAACGAAGACACTACAAAATGAATATAAAAAAACAATAACAAACACTTAGCAATACTTATAAAAGATACAAAAATAAACAAAAAAATTTTTTTTTTCTTAAACAGGTCCACTGATTAGTGCCTGCCATGTTCAAATTAAAAGTAGGTAGGTAGGCAAGAACAGAGGATTAATAAATAAAAAGAGTTACTGCGGAAAATCTTTTTTTTTTACTTGAATCATTTTTCAACTGTCTCTGGTGGTCCCAGCAGGCAGTTGAAAAAAAATTTCAAGTAAAAAAAAATTTCCTGGTATAATAAACTAGCATTATTGTAAGTGCAAAAAATAAAAAAGTTTTAATATTATAATGTATTTTTTGTGAGTTTTCGGTAAAAAGTAAAGTATTTAAAAACATTTTCAATGTGGTATCACTAAACTGATCACTGAGTTTTAGTTGTGTTAATGAAATATCGAATGATTAGCTTGACACCTGACTACTTCCTACGGATTACACATTTAACGTAGCTTCTGATCTCTTATCTTTCACCTGTCAATGAGTAAACACAACAGGCAAATCTATTTTTATTTCCGACAGCCGATTTTTACCAAAAAGCCATTAAGCCATTAAAAATTAAGCCATTAAAAAAGCCGAATGCCAAATCCATGGAAAATTGACAGGTGTCAAATTTATAAGCACTAGTTGTGTAGACTTAGCCTTACAGTATTTTACCTCCTCATAATATTATTTTATGATATGCGCTCTAGCCGGCTATAAACCAGGCCTGACTGGCAGCTTGTCATAGCGGACGACTACGATATTTTGTCATTTTAGCCGCCCATTTACCTAATTATACAAAAAAATGAACTTTTTGCAGTACCATAGAATTTTTTGTAGTTTATTTATGTTCTTAGTATTGTATTTTTTTCTATGACTATTGTGTTTCTTATTGTAAGCCGAACAATAGGTACACTTGACTACTGAATAAATTCACGTGAATACGTAGGTAACACTATAAGTTTTGCGTAACTTAAAAAAACAACATGTTATAACCAAAATATTATGTTTATTGCTTTTCAAAATACTCTCCTTCACATTTTAAACATTTTTTCATGCGATCGAACCATTTTTTATTCAGCAAACCATCGCCTCACGGTGCTCAAACAAGGTGCTTCTCTCCCAAAAGCATTTTGAAGACGAGCGGCACAGTCTTGCGGAGAGAGAGAACTTTTAAAATCATGAAAAATATCGCCTTAAAATCTTTTCGACTTAATTCCATTTTCGTTGCGTACGTAGAACTTTGATGTGTGACAAAAACAATTGACAAATCATTTCCCGCCAATTGTTTTTTTTTTATTACTAAGAAGGTTGTAACTTTAAAAAAATTATAACATTCGAAATTCAAATAATTCCGATTAGCTAGAAGTGCAAAACTTTTAGGGTGCCCCATGTATTATGGATGCAAATAAGCAATAACATGTCAACCTTATATTATAACGTTTTAATCTGTTAGTTAACTTCTTTCTAGGGCTTAATTCTATTGCTCAAATAGGTACAGCACACAATAAAATAAATAAATTAATATTGGACAACTTTACATACATTGCTGTTATGGTAGTAGCCTAAGCACTTGTATCATAGAAATCAGAAACAACGATGGTACCACAACACCCAGAACCGAGACAATACAGAAAAGTTATTTTTCTACATTGACCGATCGGGAAATCAACCCGGGAATTAATATATGTATAATATAATAATTAGGTATATCTACGACGATACTAAAATATAACGTCAGCAGATAAATCTATTTCTTACTAGCTGTCACGGCGAACTTCGAACCGCCTCTTCATATTTCTTTTTGGGAATACTTTCGATGTTCTATCTGCTATTCGGGGCGGAAACAAATCCAACAATTTAAGATATTAAAACCGGCCAAGTGCAAGTCGGACTCGCGCACCGAGGGTTCCGTACAAACCTGTAGGAACCGTTATGAGTAAAAGTTCACCCATCACGACAATCGAGTCATAGTTATGGTATTTTTATTGCAAAATGAAATCCATAACATTACGAAAGTTAAATTGCGGTTTACGATTTATGACGTATTAAAAAAAAACTAATTACTTGATCTCGTTCAAACCAATTTTCGCTGGTAGTTTTTATGGTAATGTACATTAGATTTACCATTCTCATATTTTAGAAGTTACAGGGGGGGACACACATTTTACCACTTTGGAAGCGTCTCACACGCAAACTATTCAGTTTAGAAAAAAATGATATTAAAAACCTCAATATCATTTTTAAAGACCTATCCATTGATACCCCACACGTATGGGTTTGATGAAAAAAAAATTTTCGAGTTTTAGTTCTAAGTATGGGGAGCCCCCAAAATGTATAATTATTTTTCTATTTTTTTGTGAAAATCGTAATGCGGTTTACAGAATGCATCTACTTACTAAGTTTCAACAGTATAGTTCTTATAGTTTCGGAAAAAAGTGGCTGTGACATACGGACGGACGGACAGACGGACAGACATGACGAATCTATAAGGGTTCCGTTTTTTGCCATTTGGCTACGGAACCCTAAAAATCGGTCAAGCCGTTTTGATTATAAATGGTGTAACTAACCCGAATTTGTTTTTATAAATATAGATTGACCGGTATCCTGTCACTTTCAAAAGATTTACAAACACCAAACAATATTTGCGCAAACAACAAAGCCGACGTACTTGTAACATCTCTTTTGATCTTTACAAAGATCACTGTTATCATATATTTAGGATGACCCACAATGCCGAACCACTTAGAGTTCATGGCACATGGTTATAATAAGCTCACTGATCCTACTTGAGTTCAGGTCGTAAATAACAACGCGACACTAAAATACGGGACAAAGGCGAAAATGTAAACTCAAAGAATTTTTTTCATCATCATTTCATGGACATCCACTGCTAAACACACGCCTCCCCTGTATTATTTTAAATAAAAGGTCGCAAATGATTTATTTTAAATATAAGTAATACAGTTCTTTTATTATTATCTAGATAATGTCTGCCCTTGCCAGATGTCAATCTATTAGAGAGAACCACCCTTGACATAGGTTTGACGTTTTAATAATTAAAATAAAAAATAGTTACGTTCCGAATTAGTCGCCTCTTACGACACGCGTCCAATTGGCGGTGGGGTAGTGTATTCTTTACGGCCAGAGTATTACTTTAGGACGACTATTGATGTGTCATGTAACACATATGTTATGTAATATCTGTTATAAAATCTTATTCTTGAAACTCGCGAGTTGAAGCAAAAGTTAGTTAGTTCTCAACACGGCAGGGGGGGGGGGGGGTTCGGCGGCGAGGGGTTCCTTCACTAAGAGAAATTACAACACTGATATTAGGCACGAAGAAAAAGGTTAGAGTAATAAAGACTAAATCCATGACGGCTATTCATAGATAATGTTTATGAGTTGAGAAATCGGATCAACGCGTATTTAGGTTCATTAACGTTTGTATTATTTTTAGTTTTTATTACCAAAAGTTGCGATAGCTGTTGGGAATATGAAGATTGTTACAGCCATGACACCATTATAGTTGTCCTCGAATAAGTAAAAAAACGACTCCTTTTGACAGACATCGAAATATGAAGTAGTTTGTTTCATTTAAGGTCTTTAATAAATCCCACAATATTTTTTAACCGTTTGGCTTGTTTTAAGAAGGGATCACTTACTCCTCTTTGTTTTATGACTACTGTAATGGCAAATCTTCTTTAAACAACTTAGGTATTGCACCATCACCGCAAAAACACGATATGATATGATATGATATAGCGATATATTGACACAACGGTAATTTTTTTTAAATATGAAAGAATATAGAGGCCATATTAAAATTTTATGATCGCTCTTTCGATAAAAGTTCAACATGGCGGCTATATCTATCATATTTTTCAAAATATTGACCGTTTGTGTCGATAAATCGCTATATCATATCGTGTTTTGGTGGTCATGCTGGGGAGGCTGAGATGTCAAATTCAAGGGTACTTATAGCAATTATCGTTTAACACGTGTCTTCGGACGTAAAACAAATTTACGAGTACTAACTAAATGTAACGTTTGATGTGTGATAAATCTGGCATTCGGTTAGGGCCATAGGTGAGAGTGAGACGGCTTCCAGATGCATAATGTGGTGGAAAATCACAAACACTAAAGGGTTAAAATGGTTATATGACTCACTGTACGAAAACAGAAGTGACTAAACCGGTTTCTCATAGCTTTTGAACTGATTAGATATGGAGGATGGAGGATAGGATTGCTTTTGGTTGATAACGTACAGATGAGAGACAGAAATAATTTTAGTTTGACGTCCTTAAAATGATGTCAACTGGCGCCGAAAGTGTTAATATGTAATTACAGGAAAAGATAAAAGGAAAGTGCTAAAATGCAACAAGACTACAATTTTTTAGTTAGATAGATAAAAAAGATACGATGTGACTATGTGAGTATGTAGGTAAAGCGTAGTATAACTATCTAAGTAATTTGTGTGATAACAGCTCGTCGACCTACCACAAAAGTCACATTTTCTTAACTGATATTGATCTATAATTGTTGGACATAAGGTTGAAAATCAGTTCAATGACCTTTAACTTTTTGGGAAGGTTGACCTGCCGTTGTCTGTACTTACAAAGAAGTCAATTGGCGCCGAATGTGTTAATAAGTAATTACATCGAGTTATTTCTAATTCGATGTCTTCTTTCCAGGAAAAGATAATGATAAAATGCAACAAGACTATAAATCTGTTGTTTAAAAAAGATAAATATACGGTGTAAGCATTTAGGTAAAGCGTAGTACAACTATCTATTAATTATGTGTACTTTAATCTATTCTGTATAGCTTCAACTGTCTCATTTAACTACGTTAGAACATTAAGCCAGACGAGTTGAACCATTAAGCCAAAAGAGACAAAGATGAACCTCTTATTATACAGTTTTTGTTGGGGGTTATCGAACTTCGAGACCAGGACAACAGGGAAGCAAACTGCACATTTGTCCCGATAGGTGTCGCATTGTGTTTGGTCTTGCACGTGTGAATATTTGATCAATGGTTCTGTCACTGCTGCGACTAATCAAATAATCACTACCATTAAGGTTTTTTTTAATGGACTCAATCCCGCTCTAATATATGAAGCAGTGATTCTGCCAGTGTCAAGTATTTTCTTGAATAGTGTTCACAATAAATAACGGGTAATAAGTTTTTATTGCTTTTCATAGATTCAAAGAAGGCTACTCTTCCCGTAGAAGCAGGTTTCAAGACGCTATCGGGTCTTAAGCAAGTTATCTTGAGACAAGTCACTCGACACTCGGTGCGGCGTTGAATACAATGATATTTCAATAGTTTCAGATCTTTATCACTTCACGAAACATTAGAACACAAACTACACCAAACTTACACTCTAAGGCTATTGAAATGATAAATTATAACTATTAAAATAGATCGACCATGCTTTTCGTCCGACTACCCCCCACCGAATCCATTAAGGTTCTTGTCAAACGTGTTAAACTGCCATCAAACTAGCGAGCACAGAAATAAAATCGATCCTTGACATTTGCGTAGACGTTAGTTGACAACAGTTGACAAGACCAAACACGGTGGCGCCATCTGTGTTAAGCTTTGCCTGTGCTTCCCGATTGGGGTGTTGTCTGGCGCATATTTATTTATTCATATTTATTTTACCATTTCATTTATTTGCGACTAAATAAGCTTTTGAATAACCGGCAAATCTGGAAGTAAATGGTGGAGGCCTATGTTCAGTAGTGAAATGATGAAGATGATGAAGCTTTTGAATATAATCTCACCTAATAAGTAAAATTGTTTTTTAATCAATAGGTGGATAATCGAGTACTCCCAAAGTTGATAAAACATTATGTAGATAGAGATGGTTATAAAGAAATTTAGGAAAGACTTTTGTCCTGCAGTGGGAACACCCAGGCTAATATAGAAAAATAAATAAATAAATATTGGACAACATCACATACATTGCTCTGATGCTATGGTAAGTAGCCAAATCACTTGTGTTACAGAAATCAGAAACGACGACGGTACCACAACACCCAAATCCGAGACAGTAGGTATAGAATAGTTATTTTCTACATTGACCGCCAGGGAATTGAACCCGGTCGGTCAATGTAACCGAAAAAATATGAAATAAAACGAATAGGTGAGTTTAGCATCTACACTCGGCATCGTTGTATCATTCAAAGCCGAGGCAAAGGGCCAGAGCGATAAAAGACAACAGACTGATTACATAAATTACGCGCACTTCAACTCTAAAGAGCATAACAATAAAACCAACGAGGTTGTTATGAGAACGCACTCTTTTGAATGCTCGTAAAACGTTATGAGCGATTTAACGAGCTCTCTTATTTATTAAAATAGCCCGCATCATGGCTAGAAAGCGATCGGGAACCACAGCCAATAGGCCTTCTTTTCTAGTTTCTAGTGGTTGTTCCACATTCTCCATCAGAAGTGTAATTTTCGAAAGAGCTCGGACTGGATTATGTAGATTTTTGAGATTATATGATCATAATATCTCTGTAAGTTTATTTATTTTCTAAAATTTTACCTCATTTCTTATTTTCTGGGCCCTTGTCCTTTGACCCAGGTATAAAGAAATTAGTTGAAAATAAAATTATTAGGCAAATAAATAAAACAATTTGAGTTTTCATTTCGATGTTATATAACGACCGCCCTTTGCACGGGTAGCACGAAGTATTTATGGTTACAAATACATTGACAAACCTTCCTCGTTAGTCATTCTAGTTAAAAATGACAAAATTCCTACATTTGTTTCGGAAATTTGCCTGCTACAGACAGACATACACACAAGACTTCAATTATTATGTATTATTCAATCTTTATAGAATTTTATGTTATTCATACATACAGTGATGTTTAGACAGAAATATGAACATTCTAAGAAGTTTAAAAACCCTCAGTCTAGTGGCTTAAATTCTTTTAAAAAGAACGTCTCTATCTAGAATCAAGATTATAGTTAAATATATGGTCTAACCGAAATAGTGCTCAATATTTTTTTGTGGTGAACTAGTACTAGTTATTATACAAGGTCGCCTTTTATAAACGGGTGAAACTTTAACATAACTTCTAATTATATTAGAGAAACCGGGCCCTATTTTTTTCGTTCTTAAAAACGGCAGTTTTCATTTTTATTATTCCTAACAAAAAAAAAACAAAAAAGTTTTAGGAGCATAGTCTAGTCTAGTCTGAAACGTCCCTATGTCATCGCCTCTGTCTCTCTCATTTCAATCGTGCCCCACTCTTCCCTCGGGGTACGGGTGTATTATTTTACGTTGAAATCAAAATAGTTTTTGGCGTTTTTCTCGAAAACTAGCGTATTTTTTTTTAATGATTCATTTATGTTTTTGTAATTGTTCTTTAAATTTCACCCGTTTATAAAAGGCGACTTTATATATTATTGTTACGTACCTAATTGTTTTTGTTACGCATAACGAGATGGTTGCGAGACGACTATCCCTATACCTTGTTCTGTCACTGATTTTACTATGCGTCGTACGAAGTGATCAAAACCATATACAACAATAAATTCAAATTCAAATTCATATTCAAATTCTTTATTCTGTACCATTTTTTTTTTAAATAAATAAGTAATAATTAGTAAAAAATATATGTTGTTACGTTATTGATGTTATTTTTTGATAACGAGGATCTATTTTATGTACTATTTGACCTCTAGAAATATTAAGCACTACTTCGGTAAGACCTTGATAAGTAGTTAGTCATATTTTAGGAAAAAAATTAAAATATTACGTTAACGTGATATAATGATAAAGGGTTCAAAATAAAATAAGACACTATGCAGGCTGTCCCAAAAATGGCACGCTACGCACTGTATATTCTATTATCACTGTATATTTAACAAAGACCGAACTTAGTCAATTACCTAACGAAACAGTGCCATAATAATTTAACTCCAAAAAATGGAAGCGCTAACACAAATTAGGTTGCTTCAAGTCTCAAATTAGCGATGTGCCCAAAAGTGGGACAGGTAGGAAGGCCCGGCTAGTCTACTGAAACTGAATATCGCCCATTTGTTCAGAGTGGGAGGCAGTCATGTTAATAACGCTAATAATGTATGTAGATTATTTTCAGAACTGCGGCCAAGCCAATTTTTTAGACCGGCATTACTTGATCTCCCTCACTCTTTGCTTATTTAAATTTTACAATACATTTAGAGGGGATGGGAACACTTTGAAGGGTCTTGTTATGCCGGCGAAGTTTGTGCACGTTGGAGTAATAGTGTAGTTAGTTTTAATTCTTAGAAGTAAGGACGTTGACCCAATCAATCTTCCCGAGGGGCGACGGGACAGTTTGCAATTATTGCACAATGTTATACGTTTTGGATATTTAGTTAGATTTTTTCAGTTTTGGTGTATATGTTACGCGACATTTTCGCTAAATGTAAACCAATTTAGATAATCCTTTGTTTTTATAATAAATGAAGTAAAGTTTTGTATTGACGACTTCCGTAGCCAAAAGGCGAGCATACCGGACCTGTGTCAATATCTCCGAGGTCCCGGTTTCGATTCCCGGTTGGTTAATGCAGAAAAAATATTGTCTCGGGTCTAGGTGTTGTGGTACCGTCGTTGTTCGTTGCACGAGTGCTTCGGCTATTTACCATAAAATCAGAACAGTGTACGTAAGGTTGTCCACTATTTTATTTTTAAAAAGACACCTGAAGACTACTCCTAAGTAGTATTTAAAAAAAAAGACAGTATTAGACTAGTATTAAAATAAATAAAAAATAGATTTCTTGCAGTCTCCCATTCCAGAACCCTTCGATAGCAAATTGACAACCGGTAAATCACGTGACTAATGCTAAATCAGGCTTTATCATATAAGTACAGTCACGTGGTTTGTCGGTCGAAAATATTTGCTATCGAACGAACCTGAATCGGGGACTAGGCTCTAAGGGTTTAAAACCTGAAGAGATGTATTGTACGGTCAACAGCTTATCATACTTAATACACACTAAACGGGAATTAACGCGATAATTTCCGTTTAATGTGCTACTAATCATGCAACGCGAAAGTTTAAAAAAAAATCCTCGATTTATTTTTAACTTAAAGTTCAACAGGTAGAGTTTAAGATTAATTAGGTTTTGTCGTAGGTAGATGAGCTGCTTGCTGTTCTTTAAACCTAGATTTAATAACATTACAAATACAAGCGGGAAAGCATTAAAGCGGGAAAGGATATATTTAAATCACACGGTCGATATAATGTCAGCTAATGGCGCGTCGGTGGCATTGATAAGTGTGAGCTATCTTGGAAGTCATCCGTTAAATAAGAAGATCTACGGAGACGAATAAGTACTATTTGTAACGTGCCTGGAAATATTCAGATAAGATTTTGGTGACTGTCTAAATTTTTAATTTAATTTCTTAATGTTTTGTGGTAAATGATATAAAAATTATTCCAAAAAACCGGATAGTACGTGTCGGGCCACGTGCAATTTGGTAATTACAGGTATTTGGTACCTGTTTTACATACTAAGGGCCAGTTTCACCTCTTGCTTTAAAGTTCCGGAACCCATACAATTTGTTGTCAAAAAAGTGCCAGTTAGGTTATCTGGAGCTTAATAGCAGGTGGTGAAACTGGCCCTTAATGTTGTTGTTTCATCAATATTTTGGATTTTATACAAATAAAATGAGCCGTGTGGGGACGGCCGTAAAGAATACACTTCTCCACCGCCAACAGGAGGACGTGTCGTAAGAGGCGACTAACTCCTGTAGCACGAGACGGGCAGCAGCGTCTTCGTGCGAAATCTTATAAAAAACTGCGCTCGCCAACCCGCCTGCCAAGCGTGGCGAGTATTGGCAAACCCCCGATGATAAATCATTGGGGGAGGCCATTGTTCAGCAGTGGACGTCTTGTGGCTAAAGTGATGATGATGATGACAAATAAAATGATGATGAAACAACGCTAGCTCACCAACAGCTATAAACACTTGAAGAAATTCGCCAACATAGATAACTCGTTCCACCGTAGCTGAGTTTGAAGAACAGTCGCCCGGATAGCGAAAGGTCATGGGTTCAAATCCCACCAGACAGTAAAAATATTTTTTCTAGTGAAAAATTATCCTTGATTTAAAGCTATTACGCAAACGGATCCCATAATTGTAAAACGGTGTTTGCACACCTACTGTTGCGAACCGGTCATTAGATCGGACCTTTTCTTTAACATAGACACCTTTTAGGTTTTTATAAATGCTTTGTATAGTCTTTTTGGAGTTGTCTTTGGTTTTTTTCTTTTATGTGGCTAGGTGTGTGTCTTTTATGTTTGTTTTGTATTAAGTGAATATTCTATTGTTAAACCTACAATATTTTTAAACTACATAAGACTCCCAGACAAGACAAATAAAATCGTGTTGGGTGGTACCTACCCTAAACTTTTTTTTTAGGATTTTATTCTACCACCTTCGGGGTGATAAATATGTATGAGGTCGCTTAACTATAGAGGAAAGTAACCAAATATGGAATAGTATCCCTAAAATGGAATACCGCCATTTCTCGAAAACGAATACTCCTAGTTGCAAAAGACAGTGATCGTCTGTCTCTTTCCATCATTATACTTGCGTACAGGTTTCGATTTGTCAGTCGGGCGACCGTTTTGGTCGCGGTAAGCGTGTTTTGTTTTGGCGCTGTGCGAAAAGGTTTTAAGGTACGTAAAAACAAAGTAATTTCTCAAAACGTGATTGGAAATTGTATTGTATATTATGACTATACATTTATTACATGTTTGTTTGATTGTTTTAGAGGTTTTTTCTTGTCTGATTGTGTTTAACAAAAAAATCTGATATACGTTATGATTACTTTGAAATTTCCGAATATGGACAGTCCCTGGGATCTAAATATGGACTATTCTATATTTCCTTCACACCAAGACAAGTAACAGAAAATGATTGATCTAGATCTAGATTGATCTAGAACCATCAACTTCCAGGCTTGCTCGCAGTACTCTAAATATGGTCTCGCCCAATGACATCAGTCCAGTGCCAGAAAAAAAAGAAAAATTAAACTAAAAGAAAACAGCAAAAAGAGTAAACCAAGTCTAAGAATAGTGATTCAGACGATGAAGAAGAAATACAGTTTGACACGGACAGTGAGCCTGATGCCGTCATAGGACAGGAAGCTCCTGACTCAGAAGATCCAGGGTGTGTTCTATGTTACAACGTGTTTTCTCAAGATACTCGAGGAAAAACATGGATAAAATGCCTCGTGTGTGGGCTCTTGGCACATGCTGTTTGCGCAGGTGCAGAATCGAACTCAGGATATGTGATTTTTGCAAGTAATTTGAGTACCATCTTAAAACTGACCAAAGTTCCTGTTGGATCTCATAAAAGTAAAGGCTTGGTATTCATAGTTTTATAGTAGTCCATATTTGGGTACCTATTCCATAATTAGGTACCTTTATGTTGATTTTGTTTTTAGGGAAATTATATGTTATAAGTTGATATATATAAAACAAGACTGTTAATAAGTTAAGCGCAAATATATGACTGACAATAAATAATAATAAAAGTTTTTGATTTACAATAACTTTTTTTTATATAATACAAAAACAAAATGGTATTCCATATTTGGTTACTTTCCTCTAAGAGTAGAAGTTTTGTTTTTGCAAAATTTTTTGCTTAGTAGTTTCGGAAATCAGGCAATTGTTAATATATTTTCATAAAAGTATTTGAATCTTTTTTGCTAAACCATAACAACAGACTAGCTTCCGACCGCCATATTCGAAATTTATTTATTTAATTACTTTTGGCGTCATTGTGTGGGTCACAGAAATTATTAATGGAGTGCATTTAAATTCAAACGGTCCAGTAGATTTGGAGCAAATTGGCTGAGACAAACGGACAGATAGACACGAGTGATCCCATGGGTACCGTTTTTTTATTCCGACGTTCATACGTCGGAACCCTGAAAATTGTGTCAAGCGAAAGTCTAGAAGATAAAACTCCCTAGAGTTACCCGGATCAATCCCATGTACGTTAATCAGATTTTTGGAGTTTTTAAAATTTTGATCTCTTTTCGTAATCAGAATATGACCTAGGTGTACGGTCTAGGGGTAACGGTTAGCTCCAAATGTAACAGAGTTGCCGCATTAAGGATACCTCCCACTATAGTTTGGCCATAACTGCTGCGCACTCTCTGAGGTATGCGCGGCGAGGTGGGAGCCGGGGAAAAAAGAGCATGAGTTCACATGAGATCAATACATGTACAAATCTTACGATATCAGTTTACATATAAGGCAAGACTTGTGGCGGAACAGTGGTCGGAGGCTCTTATAGTAATGGGGAAAAGATGTTATGACATAGGCAGGCACTTCAGCACATGGTGTATATTTTTTACTAGTTTATAGTTTATTAATTTACTTAAAACATCTAACGGTGACGTGTTTATAATTAGGTTTAGTGTGACTTAATATAACTCTAAAAAAACAGATTTCGAAAATTTTATTTAAAAGGATTTTGATGTTATTAGCCAACTGCAATAAAATGCGAAGCGTTATCACTCAAGCACAAAAACATCAACTTTACACACGCTTCAAGTATATTTATCGAGATTTATGGTCTCCTGTGACACGTTTCGCGAATTTCATAATAGTTTTTAGGTCACCTAGTGTTTATTAACTAAAGAATCGCATTATAAATGCGTTATTTAACCGTCACTGAACTAAATAGAGCCATTTAACAAATTGCCTCCTCTCTTCGAGCGTTCGCTCCAAAACACGGTCAGACTATACGCACAATAGAGATATGATACAGTAAAGACAGACACTTGCCTGTATGTTCTTTGTTAATTGATTCTCGGCAAATGCTTATTACATCTTTAAATTCTTGCAGGAATTAGATACACTAATTATCTTACCCAAAACTAAGCAAATAGCTTGTACTGTGGCAGTGAATGCAATGGAATGTTTTGTTTAGGAATGTTTTTTGATTTACCAATGAATTCTTATAGGTATTTAGTACATAGAATGGCAGAAAAACAAATTCGATGCGTTACTAGCCTGTTGTGTAAATCTAGTTTCTATGTCAATCTCTATGAATTTGACATATTTTGTACCAAAACTATTGCTTGCTTAGCTGCGAGAACTGGTGGTAAAACACACGTTCATCGCCAACAAAAAGAAAAGAAGAAGATGTAGATACCTGTATCAAAATTGGTTGGTTTGTGTACTAACGTCAAGAAGTACAATAGATATGGTCAAACGCTTTGCGTGAATAAAAAAAACGCATAAAATATCAGTACGTAAGTAATCTATGTAGAAAAGCGAGCCTACTGCATTATCCACTACGTGTTACATGTAATTTATTTTGATTTATTTCCCTCAGTGTAAAATTTCGATGTAATTCTATTGGAATTGGGGAATGGGACCACGGTCGGATTCCAGTCGTAATGTTTCGGAATAGTGAAGGTCGTTGGAATTTAAGTGGCTATGAAAATTTTTGTTACAAGTGAAACAGGATCTTAAATCTTAGTGATCTTTATAAATGGTCAATTCTGAATAAGAGCAGATTTGCAGTTTTGTAGAAGCTGCAGATCGCACAACCCTAGAAGTACCTACTTAATATAAAGTACTAGTGATGCTGGACAGTTTATAAAGTCCAGCCCCCCTAGCATGACCACCAAAACACGATATGATACAGCGATATATGGACATCAACTGACGATTTTATTTAAAATATGATAGATATAGTCGCAATCTTGAATTTTTATCGAAAGAGGGATCATAAAAATTCAACATGGCGTCTATATCTTTCATATTTTTAATAAAAATGGACCGTTTGTTTCGATAAATCGCTGTATCATATCATATCGTGTTTGGGTGGTCATGCTAGGAGGGCAGAGGCGTATTAGGTTCCATTCCCAACCTAAGATTTACAAAATAATAGTTATGTAGTACTTTTAAATGTAGTAGTAAGTCTTCGTCATCTATTTGGGTCCTACTAGTGATGTGTTAGTGCCATGGCCTATGTATACCTATATTTTACTTGAGGTTAGAGCAAAAGCTTGTTTTAACCGGTTCCCTGTCCGATACCTGACACAAAAGGCAAAACCATTGATGGGTATGTATCTTAAGTGATAACTCGATCAGGGAATCTGTTAATGCCTAAATCCAGTGTGAATGTACAGGTTTGGAAGATAGCAAAATACAGACCTGTCGGCCTCAGCCTTCACTCCATTAGACCTGGTCTTGGGGTGGTTCTTCTTCGGGCGCACGGCGAGCTTGTGCCGCGCGGCCGACGCGTCTAGCAGCTGAGTGCTCGCGTCGCCCAGGTCCAGGGATGGATCCAGGTCCAGCCGGGGCCTCCTGGGGGAGGGGACAGGTTAGTATGTGGTGGCGGTGGTATGTGTTTTATGAAAATTTTAGGGTATGTTTGCGATAAGAGAACTAGATGTGATTTTATGATTGGAATCGAATGAATACTTTTGAAAATATAAATTAAATAATGTACCTTAAATTAAAAGAAGTTCTCAGACTAATATGATAGAGACGTATCAGGTGGCTGGCACGTTTAGTATTGAACTGATACATATTTCTTCGGCTTTTCATAAAGACATGTTAAATTTACAGAAATAATATAAGTGACTTTGGGAAAGGTTTAAATATGTAGTGTAAGATATGAAGCATCTAAATATTTGTGTTCTTCCTCTGTATTAGCTGTAACTGACTGTATGGGAGATTCTTTTATTTTGATATGTTGGTTTTATTGCAAAAGTTATTGTATTTGAGCTGTAGAATCAACCCCTAAAAACAAGTTAACTCATAAAAATAGAACGGAGAGCGTCTATTAAGCCTAGTTCAGACAAGGCAAGTAGAATGACGAGTCATTAAAAAACTATCTGTGTTCGAACATATCAAAATAAAAAAAATTACTTCATTTAAAAAAATATATACATACATAATTTATAACCTTTTTAATGATAATATCTTTTTCCCAACTGATATCAAGTTTTTGAATTTACCAAAGTATTTAGACCCTTTTCGGCTTCATATAAATAAATAAATAAAAATTGGACAACATCACATACATTGCTCTGATTCTGTGGTAAGTAGCCAAAGCACTTGTGTTACAGAAATCAGAAACAACGACGGTACCACAACACCCAGACCCGAGACAATATAGAAAAGTTATTTTTCTACATTGACCCGACCGGGAATTGAACCCGGAACCTCAGAGATAGCGACACCAAGTCCGGTATGCTCGCCTCTCGGCTACGGACGTCGTGAGTATGTCATCACCATGTAGTCATATGGTGATAATGATAACCTAACACCCTGTTACAGTAATCAAACGGTGTAGAGCTTTGTGCGACCTCGCGATTGTTACTTTGAGAGGACTTAGCGTAGTGTAGCAAAGTAAAAAAAACAATGAAAAAATTCAATTTATTCGCTAATTTCACGTGCCTTAAATACTAAACACAAGTGAGTTAGCGAATGGAACCAGCAGTTTTAAAATGGCATTAACTACTGACCTTTAAGTGCAATAAACCTTTAAATATCATAATAAAAACCCATTTTCACATAATATCGTTTCTATTTTCCAAGAGAGCTGTCTCCATCAATCAGCAGTGTCACGGCAGGTGTCGCGGCTCGTGTGTCCGACACTTCAATGTCAGGGTCTGCGTCCGGCAGATCGAGTTACCTCATGTGATCTGTTATTAGTGTTCGTGTTCCTAGAATTTTTTGGATTGGGATGGTATTTTTGGAAGGGATTTTAATGATAATATGTACAGCAGACAGCCTTCTACCGGAGTGTTTAAACTTTAGTCAAGACTTCAGGACTTCAGGTCTTGTATCACGGAAGTCCTAATAAAGATTGCAGAGAGCTATTGAAACAAACCTTCTACAATACGTTTATGCTGAGAATAAATAAATATTGGACAACATCACATACATTGCTCTGATTCTGTGATAAGTAGCTTATGCACTTGTGTTACAGAAATCGAAAACAACGACGGCACCACAACACCCAGACCCGCTACAATATAGAAAATATATTTTTCTAAATTGACCGACCGGTAATCGAACCCGGGACGGACCTCAGAGATATCGTCAATAATAGTAATAATGAAACAAATGAAGAAATAAATAAAAAAAATATGGCCACTAACGATTGTAAGATATCGAAATCTTTAGTGCATCAATGAAAACAAAAAGCTATGTTATTTTCTATTTTGTAGTTGATAATTTTTGATATAGATTCTCTCTTTCGGGATTTGACTTAAACGATGGGCACACTGTATTTTATTGCGTTTTTTGCATGTCGTAAAAGCTAAAATGAGAATGATCTTTTTCGTTGCTAGGTGGATGACATGATGGACAGCGTAGTATGATTCTCCAAATTAAAATAAACTACAAAATAATGATTCGAGCCGCACTTCCTTCACGAATGGCGCTATAATCTTTATTGAAGCGAGTAATAAATAGCCGATTACTCCGTTTGAAGTGGGGAAGTATAATTAACTAACTGCACGTATTCACGCTTTGTTAGCTGTAATGGCTCGAAAACCTAAGTCTTTGCAGTAAAAATTAAAATAATGGCGTCGATCAGCACACCGTGCCAAGTCAACATTAGCTAATTTGAGAAGCGACCTTTGAGTAAAACTGGGAATTAATAGGGTATTTCGAGTTTCTCATCTTATGTTAGTACATAGGTAATTTTTGAAAAACAAAATTTTTGCACTTAGGTAATCAATGAGTGTTAGAAAATTACTTATTGGTAAATACTAGATAACGTAAGTTTGCAATCGAGCTACTACAAGCCAATTTTCTCTTGAAGAAATCGCACTAAACCTTGTACTTAGCACTTATATATGAGCAGACCTTTCCCAAGGAGTAAGGAGTATCCCTATAGGTTAAAATTTTAATCAACAAGCCTTGTGTAAGTTTCTATAAATGAAAAATATATAAATCAAAACCTTGCTATCATACAGTAATGTATTTTTACCAATTTCTTTACATTTACTTTGTTGTGTTTAATGTTCACTTATTTATAAAACACAAAAAAAAACTTAATAGCCTTTTTCGTCGACAAAGTCCCTCCGCCTCAACAAAGGTGTCAGTCGCTGCGCGCGCGCTATTTCAAGCCGCCCCAGAAACGCAGTGACGTCAATGCGGCACAGATCTGAGCTCCAGCGCTCCAGCAAGCCAGCTAGCCCAGTTAAATGTCATAATTTAACCCTAAGTTGGTTACATATAACTAAAAAGGTCTAATAGATTTAATATCCGCGCTATAAAACTCAGCAGCAATTATACGGTTCCTATTTTTTATATATTTCATTTCATTTCATGTCCAGTCCATGGACCATTATAGTCTTTGAGAAATTTCAAATAATTATTTATTAGGCGTACCTCTTCAGATATCAAAAAATAATAAAAACTGGCCAAGTGTGAGTCGCGCTTGCGCTCATGTTCCCGAACTGAAGGAAACAAAAAGTGCGATAGATAGATGAGCCTACTTATATCGACACATTTATTTATTTATTTATTCATTTATTTTATGAAGACCAATGTTTACAATTTTTCAATAGGTAGGTAGATACAAAAATAACACTAAAAAAACCACTTACAGTTTCACACAGATAGAAATTGATAGAATTGCAATTGTCGATATCACTATCGATAATGCGGATTAATTATCGATAGTTCGCGATGGATATTTTGAATTTTTAGGTACTTAGGTACTTACATATACTACTATTAGGTTACTGCTCCATAGTATCGATACTATATTATTAGGTTATCCCTACTAATTTTGTAATATCGATACTGTTGATAGGGTTAACTATCGAGTTTTGAAACTCTTGTTCAGTTTAACGAAGCGTTTTAGGGATTAATTCAATCAGAATATAATATATCATGATCATCAGCCCTGGAAGTCCACTGCTGCACACATAGGCTTGACCAATCTATATGTATAAAAATGAATCTCTATTTCCCTTGGTCATCGCATCACGCGTGAACAGGTGGAACAATAATTTCGCTAATTCTTTTTTTGTTGTGTTAATTATTTTCAGGAGAAGGTTCTTTTGAAAGAAAAAATTAATAAAGTTGCAATTTTTTTTTTAAAGGAAAGACCACGCGATCGAATTTCCGGGCAACAGCTAGTAAATAAATAAATAAATATTGGACAACATATACATTGCTCAGACCCCCTAGCATGTCTACCATAACACGATATGATATGATATGATATAGCAATATATTGACACCAACTTAAAAAATATGATAGATTTAGCCGCCATGTTGAATCGCTGTCACATATTAAGATCACTTTTTTGATAAAAATTCAAAATGGCGGCTAAATCTATTATATTTTTTAAGTTGGTATATATCTCTATATCATATCATATCGTGTTTTTAGTGCTCATGCTAGGCAGGCTGATCCTATGATAAGTAGCTTAAGCACTTGTGATATAGAAATCAGAAACAAGGATAATAACTCTATAAGCAGTATTAACAGTAGACTTACTTACATAATAATCAGGTCAATAAGACCCCGAAATGAGATGACATGTGTATGTTTTTGCTTGTGTTTGCTTTTCACAGAACGGTTAGCCTGTTATGCAATTAGTTGTGTAAACAAATCAGTATGTAAACAGGCCCTATTGAATTTGTTCCAACACAATGAAATATTTCAGTCGACCAGCTTCAGTTTGATGCCAGCTCTTTCTTGTGAAACATTCTGATTCTTATCAAATTTTCTAGTGGGAAGAGAATACCCAGTAGGTAACCTTTATGTGGTTCGTGGATGGGGAGGACCAAAGAAGTTCTTTTTAATCACCTTTAATTAATTAACACAATTATATTAGCTTCACTTGTAACTAACTAAATATATAATCAAATCTTGGAAGTAGTTTTTAAACTACTTCTTTTTTTTATGAATAAATATTATTAAAAACTGCTTTTAAGTAGGGCAGTGACTCTGCCAATGTCAAGTAACTGATGTATCGATTTAAAACTTTGCTTCTTTGAACCCAACATTGGCGAAGTTATCTGACCGTTCTCGGACGGGCACGATCATCGAACGCCATTAAAAAAAGAAAAAAAAAACTTAGCATTTGACATTCGAATGACAATACAACAATTTGACACCATCATACTGTTTTGTGAAGTCAGGAGGTTGATAGTTGATAGTGGAATTCTTCAACAACTACTAGTAAAATCTTCGTGTTTGGCACTGGATTTGTTTTTACGAGTTCAATACTTAGAAAAGTGTGTTTAATAGTTTTTTAAACTATTAAGTTATTATACTTACGTGTAATTTTAACCGCCTTATGATTGCAGAATATTCTTTACACATAGGTAGGCACTAACTTTTACTACAGAAGAAACGTTAAGATTGCAATTTTTTGCCACATTTTCTCAAAAACAATCATCTACCTCGTCGATGATGTATGAAAGATACCGTATTTTTTTGCGATTTAGACGTTGTTTTCTTATTAGAAGTTGTTAATGTTAAGAAAACGAAAAATATCCTTTGAAAATCTCTAATACAGTTAAAATTACACGTTGTATAAACTAAAATATTATAGCAGCTAAAAAAGAACATGAGATTTGGATTTGCACTTTGTTTTTTCAGTCATGCAAAAGGTACTCTAATCGGTGGAGCAAATATTACATACCTTGAATTTGTCATTTGAATGTAATTTGTTATTTATTAAAGATTGGTTGCAAGTGTAACCGTCAAAGGAAGACAGTATTACAATAGATGTTAGAGTTAGACAAGAAGAAAGCAAGTGCTTAAGCTACTTACCATAGGATCAGAGCAATGTATGTGATGTTGTCCAATATTTATTTTATTTATTTAAGTCATAGAACTAGTGATCCACTTTCATCTAGTGCGTATAAATCCGCTGTTTTCATGACCTCTATAAGCTATCTTTGTTTTACAGCATTAATATCCGATGCTCTCTTGGTTTCATCGTCCCTTACGTAGTTGTAACTGCTGCAATATCCGCTGTTTTCATAGCCTAATCCTTCGGCTGAAGTTTGAGTTTGTTCCTTTCATCCTACTAAATGTATTCGTATTTTTTTATTGAAACTAACATCAAATGCTATATACGTTGACGATTTTTTAGGTCAATATTATCATTATCATGTCAGTCTATTGCAGTCCACTGCTGGACGTAATCCTCCCCTAAAGAGCGCCAAAGAGCATGTTCTCCCGTATAGGTAAATATATTTAGTAAAAATAAAAATGAGAGCGTTTGTTGATAGCGCGAAACTTGAGAACAGGTTATCCGAATTACCTTTTTTTTCATGTTCATAATACTGTGAGGTTTTTATGGAAAGGAAATTTGGGAAAACTTTTAAACCTAAATTTTTATATAGGCGTTTTTAATTAAAAAATTTGGAAAGGACAATGTCTGTCGGGTTCTTTGGTAAATAATAAATATGCGCTAGACCACACACCAAAGGTCATGGTTGACACGAAATTAAAGATGTAGTGTTACGAGGTATGGCAGTGAATTTTGTCAGGACTGTCAAACACACTATCATCATTATAGTATTATCACTATCATTATAAGATAAAACGGAATAACTTAGTTCAAATGTATATATGCTAAGTTTTTAAACAGAAATAAACTTTATCTTATCATATCTTGTAAACACTTACATCCGAGCGAAATTAGCAAAAAACGTTTTCTAAATTGACCCGAACCCTGAATTAAACTACATATTACAATACATTTGATAACGAGGATTCTTTATTAAATCATCAATCATCTTGTCGCAAAAGTATTTTAGAAATACAACCCCTATCGTGACTCATTTGTCTTAATGTAATTAACTATGTATATACAACTCAGTCTGGCACACACAACATAAATTGTCTTGCACCAGATTTACTAAGGCACAGATAATGGCATCTTAACTTCCTACTGGACTTATAACAATTACTGTATGTATTTGTGACTGTGAAGTGCGATTTGCGTCACATTAGCGAATATATGTCGTGTAAGACAAAGAGGATGTATCAAAGAGGATGGGTGAGGGAATTATAGCGAAAAGTTACCTGGATGACTTGCTTGGCGTGTTGCCAGTTTGAAATTGGCAAATGGTTTGGCAAAACTAGTTTTTTACTGTGATTTCGTCTGCATATTACTTTTGTAAAAATAAATATGTGTTCTTAGTGTTTAAGTGACCTTAATAACGAATTTTATATAAAAATGGATGACATTTTTGTACCTACTCAGCGTCTTCGAACGACTTACATACTAAGCTTTTCAGCACTTGTGTGATTTGTTTACTTGTCTTAAAGCGCTAGTTGGGCCAAAAAATAAGATGATATGTGAAGGCACCTTTAGCTTAAATGTTTTTTAAACTTTTGACTTGTCGTACCTAATTTGAATTTCATTTTGGATATGATTTGATTGGCGATAGGGTAATATTAGCTATTACAAAAGAAAAATGCAAGTTTGTTAAGTTTCAAGGGATACCTCATTTTTCAATAAATTTACTTTTGTTAAATCAATTCTTTCATGTAAAAGGCAGCCATGCTCAAGAACTATTTGACAGGATTCTTGAAAAAACCTTGTCTTTGCTGGTGGTTAGTAAAGTTCTTATTTTATTTAATTTACTACTGTTTAATTTCATTTGGTAAATTGATGTTATTTTTTTTTCAGAAAAATGTTGAATACTATGTTGTAGAATACTACGACTGCTTAGCACTGTTTTTATGCATCGAACTTATCAATAGATACAGATGGATGTGTCACAAACGAGCTGTTGGTGCTCTTGACAGGTAATTCGTTAATACTAGACTTCACTATACAGGTGTCCCAAAAATATTATCAAGCTGAAATCCAGACAGAGCATCCCTCGCCCCCATAAAATATCGACATCTGCAAGGAATAACATTGTAATTCACTTTTGGCAACTTTACATCATTTAGGACAGATTTTTCAATAACTTTATTCGACTATGACTACACTCGGCCAGATAGACTTCGTTATGGATAAATGCAAATATGAAGTGGTTGGTTTCTACTGGGATATTAATAATCTGATCCCATGCGAAAGGACAGGCGAGTGTCTACTGACTCACCGACTCACGTCACGGGAAATACTTCGATTCGAACAGTATTCACGAGGAAGTTGGAAAAGCACAACAAGCAATAGGATAGTTTTCTGGGTCAAAAAAAGATTATTCTATTTAGTCCTTCAGTTAGTTTCAAACAAAAAATGACGAAGATAAAGCGCATCAAAGTGAGCACGTACATAATATATCTTTACAACTTTTTGTTTGATTGAGAAAATAAAAAATACGTGACCATTATTGTCTGTTAATCCAACTGACGGACTAATCAGTTTTTTTTAGGAAATTAACCCATTCTATTGTGTTTAGACTGTTTTCAGTTCTTTCTGGAACGAATGGGAACTTATTTAGACTGTTATCAGTCTTCCCTTGATGAGATGATGCCAAATAAAAAATAACTCAAATTGTAGAGCTAATGGAATAATTCAAAACAGTTAGTTTAAATTGGTTAAGGGAAATTATTTTAGCGCCTCTGTAATTACTCGGGCAGTTGCATAGGCCGGTCAATAATACGAGTACATTATGGCCAGTGTGATTTTTTGCAGAAGTTCAACGAATCATGGCAGTAATATTTGGCTAGTTGGGATTTTGGTTAGTTATTTATTCATGCATTTGTGGTGTTACTTTTTGGGGAGTAGAATAATTTTATTTCGCAGTTACACTTAAAAATAACCTGGCATTTGGAAATGATCAGAGGACTGCTTTAGAGCAGTATAAGATAGCTTTCCCTATCAATAAAGTTAAAAATTCTACAAATATGATGTAGAGAACAAAACAAGTTAATTCGTAAAGAGATAAATAAAAACAAACGATAATCACCTTTTTATGATTTATTTTTAAATTAAAATAGGTTCACCTACCTAAAACTTCGCAGAGTTTTTATCACTCATTTTTTTCTAATATTTGGCTCCTAATGTAAGGATTTTTTTAGGGGTATATCCCTTCTTCAACTTTATGTTTTTAAATTCATGAAGTTATAAACATGATAATAGCATATTTTCGATCAAACTGTGATAATAATAGATAGTAGGTACTATTATACTATGGTTAGAAACGTTTTCTATTTTAATGGTAAGTAATTATAATTAAGTTTTAAATAACTAGAAATATCATATTACAAATCACATTTTACTCAGTTGGTAACTAAGCTCACAAACCTGCTTTGTTTTTTTATCAATTCATAACGTATCTTATAAATAAACATAAAATGATTTACATAAAACACTAAATGGTAAGCCAACACAATGGCGCGAGAGAATACAGATTATCACAATATGTAGTTAAATGTCGACCTGCACACGTATAATAATGATAACATACAACAAATATTCATGACACCTCTTGCTTGAAGCGGGATATTTACAATGCAACGGTCTCTGATCGCGTGATCCTCTTCTCCTCATCCCTGCGATCAGTAATAGTACATTCTGTACGTGGGGACGCTAAACACATAGTCAAGAGACGGCCCTCTGGACTGGAAGAAATGGTTCTCGTAACTATAAACCCGCCCTCTGTACCTGTGTCAACAAGTGTAACTCATTACGTCAACTGTGACGGTGAAGTGGTGATGTCACGCGTGAGTGATGAGCTCTTTGGTTAGGCGATGAATGATGCAGCATGAGAGTTTATTGACAAAACTGATGAAATTTATAGACAAAATGTCGGACGCGTGTTGCGCAAGGCCGGTGCATCGACCCGGGCTAAATTTACCCCGTATCGGAGTCCCATGCGGAATGTGCGCATCGTAGCCGAAACCACAACTAAAGCGCATTCTTGACATTTCCCTTGCGTAACCTACTTCCAAAACGAATTAATCTGTTTCATTTAGAAATGCAATTTATTATGTTGTCGTTAAAATTGTTTTGTGGCGTTTTGTTAGTAGTTATTTCTGCGCGGTTACCATGTTGTGTATTTAACTATTAGTGCGATGTGTCTGGATAAGATTATTCATACGCGAAAGCCAACGGGGTTTAGAGCCGGAGTAATGACTCCGGTTTCACAAGACGCGTATGTCCGTTTGGTTATTTATAAAATATGAAGTACATGAATGGGGGCACAGTTGTGCAAAGCTCATGCTAACGGTAAGAAATGGGGAGTACTCACTTGGATCCGAGTGCGGTCTTAGTGTCGAGAACCTCGACAATGTCGCCAGCCTTGAGGGACACCTCGTCGTCCGCCGCGGCGGTGTAGTCCGTCGTCGCAACCACCACGTCTTCTACCTGTAACAAAAGAAACCACAATTGAATCACAGTGTTAAAACATTATTACATTTAGCAGTTTTTATCTAATTAGTTTTACCTTAGGCGGACTTCTGCTACAACTAGAACGAGATCTAGATAAAGATCGGGACGGATATCTTTTATAGCTCGGCGTATTATCTAAACTGCTCATTCGACTTCTAGTATTTTCTCTATCCAACAAAACTCCGCTGTATCTACGAGACCATCCACCAAATTTCGTAATTCTCTGATTATTGCTAATGTTGCTGTATCCAGTAAATGTTTGCAGGTCTTCGTCATTATTATCAACTACTGGGCAGCTGTACATTGAAAATCGATGGGCTGTCGGCTGACTAAGGTTTAGAGCTGAGAACACGTGCATAGGCTCAAAATGTCTGATTCCGTTTTCGTCAAGAACTGTGTATGCAACTTGACCGGTTAACACAGCGCGGCTGGCCTCGCGCGGTACAACCGCCTGCAAACCTTTCTTCATGATCAGGAGGGCACCAGGGTGCTTTTTGCGTTGGAATAAGAAGTCCTCCATTGCCAGACTATTTTCAGGATCAAGTAAACTAAGAGGGACGTCATCAGAAGTCATGAGAGGCGGTTCTTCGGGTACGATCATAAGAGCCGCACTTTCTCGTACAAGATCCCTAAGCTTAGGATCCGTACGAGCTAGTTCTGGGTCTGTCTCTAATTTTCTGAGAGCAGAATGTAGGCTCGGCGTTTGATCAGCCAATTTTCTCATAACTGTCAATCTTTTCAAGATATTAAGACTCGTCTCGTCGTTAGCTATCTGAGCTAAACTTTCTTTATCGTTAACGACGGACAGTAATTTCATAGCTACATCTCTCATGCCCAGTATTTTAGCAAGTCCCACTGATTGTACAATTAGCTCCTTTAGATTTTCTTTGTTGGATTCTTGTAACATTACTTCTAATTCCTTGCTGCTAGCTTCTTGAACCGCAGAGACAATAGCTTTTTGTAATATTTCTGTTGCCTCATGGTCAGTTTTTATAAATGAAATTGAGTCTGAAATATGGCCCAACACATGATGAAGAACACTTGTGTCATTTCTAGATATGTTTTTGAAAGCGGGCCCTAATACTTCATTTTCAGAACTCAAAAAGTCACTAAACTTTTCTATAATATCTTGTTCAGTGAAAGCATGTTTACGCAAACCGTTATTCACTGCTAGTTTGATTAACTCTACTTTCGGTTGTGTTGAATTTTCAAGTATTTCTTCGCAAAGAACTTCTTTATCTTCCTCGGTTTGCAGAATTTGGAACATTGATGCCACAAAATCTTCGTCAATTGCTTTTCCTAAAATAGTATCAATGGATTTAAGAATGAGTTGATATTTTTCTTTGCTGTTATTGTTATTCACTTCTGCAAATTGTTCAGCGGTTACTAATGCAGCCAATACAGCAGCGGCAATAGAATTTTTAACATGTTCTTGGTGAGCTGTTTGTTTATTGTCCCCTGTTGTTCCATTGTGTTCTTGGATTTCCATTCTCTTTTTATCTGATCTTCGCTTTTTTTTATCACTAATCGACTCATTTTCAGAATTAATATCACGAATTTCAGATTTCAAGTGGGCACTCATTTCTATAATAGAAGTTATTACTTGCATCAATTGATTAGCAACGTCATCTTTAAGGCCAAAATCAGTAACAAATGCTTTAAGTGCTTCTGCGTTTCTTGTTTGATTTAAAACTACGTTGATCGCTGGTAATTCAGCTGGAACCTGTCTTCCAATGGACATACCAGCTTCAGACAACTGTCTTAACATATTAGTATCAATTGTCAACTCTCCTTTAGTTGATGTAGTGTCATTGGGATTTGTTTTTACTTTAAGTAGCTTTAATTCTTCCGGGGTGACGACGAAACTTTGAACTGAAAATTCAAGGCCTTCTTCACCTTCAGTAAGGTCAGGGGCAACGAACTTTAAGCCTTCAGGCGTTTGAACAATTTGTCCAGGCACAAATGTTACACCATTATCGTCTGTTTCAATAACTCTGCCCGGTACGAATCTTGGACCTTCCTCAGTATCAACGACTTGACCTGGGACAAACCTGGATCCTTCATCTTCAGTAGAAATAACTTGACCGGGTATAAATGTTGGTCCAGCTTTTGTTTCAATAATTTGGCCGGGAACGAATCGGGGTCCGTCGATAGTATGTATTGTTTGGCCAGGAACAAATTTAGGGCCAGTTTTAGTATTTACTACTTGACCGGGGACAAATTTAGGTCCGTCTGCAGTGTCTACAACCTGGCCTGGTACAAACTGTTCTCCATTTTCTGTGAAAACAATTTGTCCCGGCACAAAAATTCCTTCGACCATCATTCCAGGAACAAAACGAGATTCATTTGCTTCATTTTTAACCAATCTTCCAGGTACAATTTTCCCTTCTATTTTAGGTATTCTTGGGCCAGGGTAAAACTCTATACCTTTCGCTGTTTGAATCATGTGCCCAAAAACATATAAAGATTCTTCAGACAGTGAGCTGGTTTTGATGTCAATAGGAAGTCCCACAGGAGCTCCCTCTGAGAATGCAATATCTTCTATAGTTTTTGCTACTGAAAATTCTACATTTCCATTAGTTTGAACAGTCGTTTTTCCCGGTATGAACTTTTCTCCAAACTGAGTGTGCACGATTTGTCCTTCGATAAATTTTGGTCCGTCTATTGTTTCCACTGTTGTACCAGGCACAAACTCTAATTTATCGTGACTCGTTGTTTTTGTAATACCGGGTATAAAGCATGTTTCACCGTTAATAGCTACTGTCTGGCCTGGCACGAATTTTAGACCATTAGGAGTTGCTATTGTTGCGCCCGGAACGAAGTGTAGCTCGTCGTCTTGATGAACTACCTGTCCGGGTATGAATTGCCATTCATTGTTTATTTTGGCGTTTTGTCCAGGCGTGAAAATTACACCGTTGTTTTCTGTTATTGTTTGGCCTGGCACAAATTGAACTCCTTCCGGTGTCAAAATAGTTTGGCCGGGCACGAACACTTCTTCTGGACCATTATTAATAATCTTCCCAGGAACAAACTTTAGCCCCTCCTGTGATAGTACTGTTTGGCCTTCGACGAAACGGTAAGTATCATCTTTATTTTTTATTGTTTGTCCACACACAAATTCTTCTCCATTAGTGGTTTCTAGTACTTGTCCCGCGAGGAAAAAAGGCTCATTTGTGTTATCGTTTGTGACAATATATCCTGGAATAACAGCAGGACCAGCAGGTGTATTCACGGTTAACCCAGGTACAAAGACAGGACCAGCTGGCGTTTCTACAGTCTGACCAGGCACGAAAACGGGCCCCAGTGGTGTGTTCACGTGTTGACCAGGAATGAATTTTTTAGCTTTGTTTATGTCCAATGTCAGACCTGACACTTTAGCAATTTTTTCTCTTTTACCTTTTTTAATATTTTTAACTAAGTCTGGCAAGTTTTCTAGAGTCGGAAGCATACCAATTTTATTTTCTACGACTAACTTTTCTGTAATGTCTAATGTTTCAGTGAGACGTTCCTCTGTCAATGCCTTTATAGCAGTCAGTACTGTTTCATCCGGTCGTGCCTTGACAGGTTTCAGTGGGTTTACACAAGGAACATTTTCCAATGAAATAGAAACGTCACTGATATTTCGGTCTGTTTCGAAAACCTCAGCGTCACAATGATGAGGCGTTAACCTTACCGGTGTAGGGAGTTTACTCGATTTTGGAACTAAAATTTCATTATGAATTTCTTTTTCAAATACTTCCCAATCCCAAGTTTCAATAATAGGATGCAATTGGTCCCTCCATTCACCACTGCACATAATAATACTAGATTTAGAACGCATATGATTAACATCAAAATTTGTAGAAGAAAACGTTTTGAGATCGTGTTTTTCATGCTTATATTCTTCTAACTTTGCTTTTTTAGACATACGGTCTTGACGATGTCTTTCTTCTTCAAGCTCTTGCACTTCGGCCAATTTCTCTTTATTTTCAAATATTTTCTTCATGGAAGAAAGCGCCACTCGTTTTCTTTTCTTTTTCTTTTCCTCCAATTCCTCTAACTCTCTCTGCTTTAAAACTTCGGCATTTGGTCCCTCTCCCTCGAACATTTCCACGTCTTCAGTAAAGTCTTTGAAGTCCATTGAAACACTGCGGCCTTGTTTCATTTTGATAAGCACTGTATCCGAATCTTTTGCCAGCATAACATCGCGCACATCACCATCACGGACGGCCGCTTCCATTTGAGCCGAAAAAACTAAGCTACACCTTCTCTCTTGAACCGTATACACATAACGCTTGTCTTCTGTCACTTGTTTCCCTATCAGCATTTCCATTAACACCTTCTGAGCCTCTGTCGAGCCGTCCAAAACGGGGAAAATGTATCTGTAGTCCGGTAGCATTTCGTGTTTTCTGTTGCCGTAGTTAATTTCGGGCGCATAGTGGTGCGGGCCGAGTTCACCCGATACGTTAGTAATTTTGCATTTAGTTTTTCCCGAACGGGACGTAAGTAGCACTGGAATGTAGTGATGAGACGGCAGCCCGTAGGACTTGCCGGTGATCCTGCAGCATCGCTTGGCGTCCGCCGGCGAGATGGGAAGGAGAAGCGGAAAATAGTTAGGCTTGGGCAGCCCCCTGCTGCGGCCTGTGATTCTGCAGAACGACATGGTAGCTGATTTTAATTTACGCCGGCATAATAATATTTGTTTGTAAACTTAAAGAGCGATGTGTATGGCGTTCACGATCGAGTATTGCGGTTTCGCGAGTGGTGCGTTTGCTCTGTGCTGTGCGCGCGGAGCGACTGGCGCGGGCGCACGTCGGACGCTGGGGCGGCGCGCACCTTCGCGAAAGTAGACGGTGCGCCCGCCGTATGCTTGTTCCGGTTACAGGTTATTTATAAACAAAAGAAAGATGAATTTATTTTTTTAAGCAAAAATATATGACACAGTTCCATGTCGAAAACAACGGAGCAGAAAATTATAGCGATGCGAGTTCAGTGACGTAGTCAAACAAAGATTTATTTTGTAAATTAACTTCACGTAAAAATGTTCAACCTACGTAAAATAAACACGTAACGCAACCAACCAACGCAATCGTCAACAACAATGTTATGAAGTATTGCCAGAACTGACAAACATTATAATTTAGAGGTTCGACGACTAACAATAATTTAGCCAGATCCAGTCCAATTAAAATTAAAAAATGTACCTAAATAAAGATTGGTATAAATAAAATACAACTAATAGTACTAAGACTTGTTTCACCTATCTGCAGTACCTATGCAAATTTGAGCTTATCAAATTTAGTAAATTAATAAGTAATTAGTCAATTTCAAAAATTGACAAAACAATCAATTTAGTAAATAGAATAAAAGTTTGTGAAACTAATCGATTTTGTATCAGATATAAAAAGTTATCATCTGAAGCTTCACAATCAATGCCAGCCCGATCTCATTTCGTCAAATTAAGTTCCAATCGTAATTGATTCTTTGGACGATGACTGACGGGCGAAATTAAATCATACTGCATCTCTTTTGACCGAGTCGTCACGTAGTCTGCCGTAACATCTAACCTCGCCAGTAACCGTATTTTTAACGTCGTTCGGAACCTTGCTCCGGCGCAAGACGTGAAGGAAAGTCGCTATTTTTGTCATTTTTAAGTGGGCTTTTAAATAGAGCAGATTGTGTAAATGTGCATACATTTGTCTCTTTTGTTTTTAATTGTATATTTCAAGCTGTACATTTAGCATGTCATAATATTTTGAAATAAGATAACAGATTTATCTACTCTCTCTATCTCTATTTTACTCAAAAAGAGATAATGATGGCAATGTACTAATATCTCTAGTTTAAACATGTTTTGCTTTTCAGTGTATGAAAGCGACAGACAGATATTTAAAACTAAAAAACCTATAGTAATCTATTCCGTAGCCTTAAGTTGTAATTGGGTTTCTTTGTAGGTCGCTGCACTATCAATCTTTCCTTCCCACTAGATAATACGGAGGCGGCCTAATTTTAACATTGAACGTTTAAACGCTAAAATTACTACGCAGTTAGCAAAAACTTGACAAAAAAACACGATGCCGTTAATAAAAGCGAACTAGTTAAAAGTTAGAAATACATTTTGAATAACGTAGAAATTGGTATATAAGTAGGCGTTATTTTAACAATTCCTCATTGAAAAGCAAATTGAAGCCTATAAGGTGTATATATTTTAGTAATCACCTTTCAAATCAACTGAATCAAATACACCAATCGATAAGTTTCAAAGAATTTTTTTCTTTAGGTCGCATATTATTGAGTATAATTATATAATTTACCAATTTGTTTTCAAGACGACGCGACGTTACTTAGCCTATGTCACCCGGAATAACGTAAGGATTCTAACGATACATTTAAATAAATGTAAGTAACGATACTTATAAACTCACATACATACATGAACCCTAAAAACATTACACTCCTTTTTAAGCAGTAAATAAGTTAATTTAATTTATTTTTACAGTACATACCTGCAGCCGCTCTCAGAGACGTCAATTAACCGTAGAGTGTTGATTAATTTTTTCGTTTCTTCAATAATTGTCTTTATTCGTATCGACTTTAGAATAACAGATATTTCTTAAGTAACCATTAAAGTTAAGTGACGTCTCTGAGTGCGGCAGTTAGAATTAATACAGGATGTAACGAAAAGGTGAAATAAAACTTTAAGGAGTTATTCTACGGCTAAATTACATCAACTTTTTCTATGGGACCGAAATCTCAAAAAAAAATTGACATTTCCATACAAACTGATGCCAGCTGGTCGCGTTTTAGTATGGGAGTGTTTTTTTATTTCACCTTTTCGTTACACCCTGTATAATAACTTGTAAAAAAAAAACAAGTCTCGCAACTCAGTTCTTCTACCGTAAAGTTAAATACAATATCCATTTAATACCAATTCGGTTAATTCATTTAGTCCCTACTTAAAGGGCGTTCTGTCTTAAGTTATTACGTAATGAGCTAACATAACAACATCTTATTGTGACCATATCAATATAAAAACTTTTATGTTTTAAATAAAAAGATTGACTTGGCCATCGCATGTAAAGACAATGTATCTTACACGTAATACATATTATATTAAATTAGATTGTTTAGCTAGAGACTTTTAGAACTAGAAAACCGTAATTTCGCAAATAATAATCAAAGGTAGATAAAAACTTTAATTTTTTTTAGGGTTCTCCTCCAACCCCCCTAGCATGACCTGCAAAACACGATATGATATGATATGATATAGCGATATATTGATACCAACTGTAAAAATATGATAGATATAGCCGCCATTTTGATTTTTTATCGAAACAGCTATCATAATTGATGTCACTGGCACGGCGATTCAAAAGGGACGGTTATATCTATCATATTTTTACAGTTGGTGTCGATATATCGCTGTATCATATGTCATCATATCACATCATATCGTGTTTTGGTGCTCATGCTAGGCAGGCTGGACTACATACAATGAGGATGTTTTTTTTCTCGCCCACCGCATGGCATGGGTGTCGTTGGATATAGGTAGTTTCATTATTGTTCTTAATTATCGTTTCATTATTATGCAAGCTGATTAGAGTTTGAATGTTTTCGTTGCAACGACTCCAAAAGTAACTGATGAGGTACTTACGTATTAATATTATTTTTAGTATTTTAAAGTTAGTTTATTTTTTTTAAATTAGATTCAGGGATCCCTTTGCTTGATTAAGCTTTAAAATGCATTTTTTGTTACAGTCAAGTAACCCTCTATGCCAGCGAAATGGCTGCATTAAGAAATGTGAAAAAATTCACCGTATATTGTAAAGGGATACTACGGAACCCTACATTGCGCGTGGGCCGACACACACTTGGCCGGTTTGTAAATACGAACATTAGTTTACCCAACCCGATAGTATTACTCACTAATTTGTAGCTAACGCACGATATTAACGTTAAAAGTATGAAGTTTGTATTTTCCAGCATTTTTGTCTACGTCATCGACATTTAAAAAAAAAATGCTGCCATTTTCTAAATAATTTACTCTACTTAAATGTTGTCTGGAAGAGATTGCTTTAAGCGATAAGGCGGCTTCAGTGTTTATTGTGTTTTGGTTGTAATTCTATTATTTTGTGAAACATGCATGTCTATCAAATAAAACAAGGTTGAAAAAAATAGAAAACGCCAAGTCACCGTCAAAAAATTAATATTGCATTGCCGACCATGCGCATGAGTTGCGTCCTCGTCTCCGCCCCGTCGGACACTCGAGGTGATCGTGGACAGGGCCTTATCATACAGGGTGACTCACTGACAAACATTAAGGTCACTTGTCCAATTTTCATTTTCGCTATCATGAAACACTTTCTGATGCGCGATCCAAATAGACGCGAAGCGGTGGCCGGTGAGTCAGTCAAATAAATAATGTAAATTACATTTTCAGGGAACACAGCCGATGTGATTTGTTCGTCATCGTTATTTTAAATGAAAAATCACTATTTATTTATCTAACAGCCATCTTAAAAGCTAACAGAAATTCATCCAAGACGCTTAAAAAGATTAAATTGATTTACAATATTAAATTAAATTAAAATAGATGTCAGAAAAAGATCCTTGTCTAATTATAAACAGAATAACGTAGATTTGCACTTATGATTACGGTTGTCAGTCAAGAGTCACATTACAGATAATTAATAGAATTAAATAAATAATACAACAATAAAATAATTATTATGTCAATGTCGAATAAAATTATATTATGTCATTTAAAATTTTACGAGATTGATTACATATATGTCCAAAACTATCTGCGAATAGGTCTATTTCATAGTGCTGAGCAAGTATGTCTCCGATAGTACGTAGAGCACGGTTTGTAGGCGCGCACTATGGAGGATACGAAATTATTTTGGTTAGTTTTACTAAACTTCAGTTTTTATGAGAAGATTTGAATTAACGCTATGCCTGGGTTGTGTCCGTGCTAAATTTTAATGAATTGTGGTAGGTAAACTATAGGTACATACCTGTAAAAAGTACGAAGAGGGTTCCGTACAAACTTGTAGGTACGTAATCAGTAATCATCAGTAATCATTTATTCATTTGCACACCATAATGTTACAAGAGATGGAATTAAGGCTTAAAGCTAGATCATTATGGCCCTGTTTGGCACAGCAAACAATTTAGGTTTGAGGCGAGGACACAGTTATTCTAATAAGGTAATAGTAACGTAACGTAATTAGTTACTTCGTCCATAACGGATTTTTTACCGCTTTTTTTTTTGTGATCTAGTTACGGATTTTAGACTTTTACTTTACCTGTGCTATAAGACATTGCTTCTTGCCAAATTTTATGATTCCAAGTCAAAGGATGACCTCCGTAGCCGAGAGGCGAGCATACCGGAGTTGGTGTCGCTATCTCTGAGGTTCCGGGTTCGAATCCCGGTCGGGTTAATTGTTGAAAAATAGCTTTTCTATATTGTCTCGGGTCTGGGTGTTGTGATTTCTGTAACTGTCGTTGTTTCTGATTTCTGTAACACAAGTGCTTTGGCTACTTACCACAGGATCAGAGCAATGTATGTGATGTTGTCCAATATTTATTTATATTTATTTATTTAATATATTTAAAGGGAAGTTTCCTTTGCGAGTATCAATAATGCGACATAAACAGCCAAATCTTTGTATTGACTTCTTTGTATGCAGCTAATATTAACTTCAAGTATCAATATTCTTAGTAAAAAAAAATTTAACAGACAAACAAATAGACGAACAGACAGACAAGTACAACAACTAACAAGGACAACGAAGTGATCCTATATACAGGGTTATTTGTAAAACATCAACAACCTCCTAGGGGCTGATTCTGATGCTCAAGTACAACAACTTTTTCTATGGGACCAACATTGAAATCGCAAAAACAAATTCATTTCCCCATACTAAGCCACTACCAGCTGACATCAGTTTGTATCGAGAAGTCAATTTTTTTTTATATAGCCCCTAGGAGGCTGTTGATGTTTTACCAATAACCCTGTATAGATTCCTATTTACCTTTTGAGGTACGGAACTATATAAAAAGAAAGAACCTTGGCGCGGAAAAATTCGAACCGGCCCTATACTTCAAACATCGGGATGAGATGGTATATTGTAGAGAACCAAGAACGACATGGAAAAATTTATGTTGGCTTAATGTTACTAGTTTCCGAAATATTTATTTGAGGTTTATTCAAGTTACTTGAAAAAAGTGGACAAGTGACCATTCTGAAACATAATTTTGTGACATTTATCACAAGCACTTCCGTGCTACGGAAGGCACGATAAAAACCTAGAAATCTAATCTACTGACTGACAGACAAAACAGCTTAAACATAAATTTGAAATTTGGACGAAATATTCCTAGATGTAGGGGGTACAATAAGAAAAGATTTTTAGAAAATTCATCCCTAGTGGGGTGGAAAAACAGGTGATGAAAGTTGAAAATATGAACAGCAAGGACAAAGTCGCGGAAATGACTAGTGATGTAAAAAGCCAAAAAAAAAATTGGCGAGGCTGAAACTGCTAGAGCAGCGGATACGTCGCGGCCCGGCGACACCTGCGTCCACTTCCGCAGGAAGTTGTATAATTAGATTCGACGGTGACATTGCTCGCGCGCAAGTTCAAACTCAGCCAGCCTTTGCGCGTTGACAGTATATTTTTTGTGACCTAGGTATGCACAGCGGCAGATGATATACCCGATGGATAGTGTGTTTATCGTCGCCTTGGTATTTCATCAACAATCTCTACCGGCTCAAGCTCTGCCGAATGCTGCCGATTCCTTGCTTATCCGGAGAAACGCGATGTTGGTATCTTGGCGCCATTCTACCAGCAAAAGACTTTGAACTTTTTTGTATGGAGTCTGGCATACCTAAAGTTGCAAGTACTTACCTAAAATTACGTTATTTTGGTGTATGTATACACCTATGAAACATACGCCAATCGACAAAGAAAATAATAAAATGTCTTAAATGATTATCAGTGACAGGAGCAGGTATGTAGATTGATTTGATGTACTTTGGTAGTGCTGGCATAAAATGGATACTTACGCCTTTTTTTTCAAAAACTGATACCTAGAAATTCCGGAATCCAGGAAGTATGTCCATATTAACATTAATGCTTAAGATCATTGACCCTAAATCAATCTACCTACTCCGATCACTGATGATTATACTTTGTTCAGAATTTCAGTTTAAATATGTGAAAAAGTAAATATTACAAATAAGGTTCGATGCCTTTTATCGGCGGTAGAACTAAGCAATATAAACCAGCAAAACTGTACTGTACCAGCCTGTGTCGTTGTTAGGCAGGATGCACCGCGTGCAGACATTGTATTTGGCTTCAAATACCGACGTCAATAGGAGGGTAAGGATTTTATCTCGTCTCGTCAATTGTTGACTAGTCGTGTAAGAACAGTCTTCTTCAAAGAATATTAGGTAGATACCACTCTAGACAAAATTAATGACAGTACTGCAGTATTTGCACATTTAAGAAGATAGAAGACACATTATTTCTCGGAATTTAAAGGATCTTTAGTAAAATGGTCAAATAGGTAAAACATTTGACAAATGAATATAAGATATGAAACGTCAGATAACATTTTGAGTAAAAATCAAAGAAATGATTCAGAATATGGATGTTATTGTTCATATTCATGCAACCCAACGACCATTATGCCTCGGGTGAGTTCAGTTCTTCCGAGCAAGCTTGTTCCATCAGAGATCACATTTGAACCCGTGGGTTGGGTAAGATTGTAATATTATAATACTCAATAATACTTAAAAAATAGATTTATTTAGTCTAAGTTTACCGTTTGAACTGAAAAGTGTAGTCACAATGATAGATAGAGTGAACAAAGTCTTTACCCGAGTCTAATTTACGGTCGACAACAAAGCGCCAGTGCGTCTGCCGGCTCTTTCATCTCTCAGTGATAAATATTCTACACGTTTTTTTCGCAAATCGGATTGAAAACTGTTTTAATTTTCCCAGCCTCGTTTTTGCAAACTACGAAACATACAAATATCGCTAACGATATTGATGTGACTTTAAATTTTTATGTCAATCGTTATGCCTCAAACTTAGCCAAAACTTCATTTATTCCTAGAGATAGCCTACCTACTAGATTATCAAAGTTTTACAATACACACTAAAAAGACCCGATAGATGCAAGTCATCCAGGTTGTCAATGGCCGCATAATGTTTTGCGTGGAAAACAAATAATCAAATCAGTTCTGGGAACGACGGAAAACTCGTAAAAACTCGGAAAATTGATGACATTACTGCAATGGAAAATTGAAGATTTTTATTATTTATCAAAAACAGACCGCCTGTTTACGTCTGTGGGCAGGCGATTTATAAGTTTTTCCAGGTTTTACCGCATCTTTATTTTTTGGAGTTGAGCAGTAACTCAGTTGTTTATTTTTTAATTTTAGGGTTACGTATCTTAAATGGTAAAAACGGAACTTTTATTCGCTATGTGCAAAGTGGGTGGTGGGGGCCGTCAAATCGATCGCAGCAGGAAATGTGGCAGAAATGTGAAAAAACTCTGGACTGTCAGTATCAAATTGCTATATTTTCATAGAATTCCATACTAACATTATTAAGTATTTTTAAGTAAAAACGTTAAAATTCGCGATACGAGTCACAGTACGTGTTGTGGTATAAAGTGTAGAAACAATGGGAAAAACATTTCGTGCATGTTTTATTCGTTTCCAATATCAAGATGGAAATTGGAGCAAAGACATAAATGCATAGCTGTTGTGAAGAGAAAAAAGTTTGTAGGGAGTTAGTGTTACAGACGTTTGTCTTATGATCGCAGCTCTTATTAAGTAGCTTTGTCCGTTGGTTCTAAGCTCTTCAACGCTCTCCCATGCTGTGCTAATATTTTTTTTTCCCTTTTTGCAGTTTGAGGTTGGAAAGTTATATCATGTTGTATTGCTCTAAATCCCGTACGTATTACAACATTCAAATTTGCTCAAGCAAGAATACCACTTATTATAATATGCACAAACTTTTAAGATATTTTCATCTAATTTCGAAGAAAAACAATCCGAAAATCATTCTCAAACCATCCAGCTGCCATAATTTGAAAGTCCACAATAATTTTGGTCACTAGGGGCGCTGTCATCGCGCACACAGCGAATACTATGATCTCTTTATTGATCGTCTGTCAAAACATCTCAGGTTAAGGTAGAATAAAATTTTAATTAAATTAATACTATAAAGGGTGTACGGCTATTACATAAGAAGCGTAAAAGTGTTGAGCTCACAATAAAAAAGTACAATCACAATTTTTGATACTTATAAACTCACTTAACAAAACCTATAATAGTACTTCCCGGAGACTTGAAATTAAACAAAAAGAAAGGCTCCACAGTAAAGTTACAGGAAAAATCTGAAAATCGTTTTTATAGTTTTAACTACATATTTTTAGGGTTCCGTACCTCAACAGGAGAAAACGGAACCTTATAAGGATTACTTTGTTTTCTGTCTGTCCGTATGACTGTCAAGACCCTTTATCTCGGGATCGCAGACAAGAGAGAGTATCGAGTTGAAATTAAAACCGTATACTTAGGTCTACAATCCCTTGAAGATGTGACAAAAAAAACTTAAGTTGATGTAAAAAAAAATACGGCCGTTTTTGCCGCAAAAAAACGTATGTTTTGACACTTTCAAAGAAAACAAAATTTATACGGTATGACCTAGAACTATGAAATTTGGCAAGTAATATCGTCTTATACTACGAGTAGGTACAGGGGAAAATCTGAAACCATACATTTGTAATAACATTTTGTAATTAATTTGTAATTAAACTGCGAGGTTTGGTTCCCGAACTATTAATAATATGTAACTACAAGTTTGTACAGAACCCCCGGTGGGCGAGTCCAACTCGCACTTGTCCGATTTTGTTTTTGCAATCACAGCTGTCAGTTTTAGTGAATTTTTGTAACAGTACACACGAGCCCACAAACACAAGCCACAAACTTGGTGTGATTTAATAATCAATACAAACCCTGTAGGTAAACAACAAATACGTAATAAGAAGGTCAAGTGTGAGTAGCTCGCGCTATGATATCCTGTACTGAACTAAATAATGTAAGCAAATACGGTGGTATCCGTAATATCGTTTCCTTAAGCCCGACTTGCACTTGTCCGAAGAAGGGCAAGAAGAGCATAAATAAATAGGCAGACTATAATTCTTGGTTTAATACTAACACATGGAAAGAGGAGATCTTATTCTGTGTTTTGTGGATATTATGCACTAGCTTAGAATAGGCTAGTTTCCTAAAAAAATCGAATTAGTCCGACAGTTGGATTATCAGAAAATATTGGACAAGTATTTTTTTCTTTTCTCAATCAAACAAAAAAAGATGAAGATATAGCCCGTTAAAGTCCCGCGTAACCTTGCGACACTTTTTAGCAGGGAGTGCCGTCACGTCACTCCCAAACTTTGATGCGCTTTATCTTCGTAATTTTTTGTTTGATTGACAAAAGACAAAACATGGGCCCAATATTTTTTTGATAATCTAACTGACAGACTAAATAGAATAATATTTTATGACACAGGAAACTAGCCTATTGTAATTTCAGAAATGTTACATCTTTAGCACTATGGCCAAGCAACTTTTAATGCTTGTTCTATCTACTTGACTTCCTTTTAGGAAATATAAGTCATAGGCAATCATTTAAATAAGACAAACAAATCCCAGACAAAATGGGACTTCACCTTCGACTTGAGATGCCACCTGCGATCACCTGTAAACAAAGATAAACCGAAATAGCCCTCATCCTCTCGTCTTCAAAGTGCCGGCGTGGGAGGAGATCACTTCAGCTCGCCAACACCAATAATCAGAACTAGGTCTTGCACTCGACGTCTTCTCCATTATTGTTTTAGTGATGTGGAAGTTTTTAGAAAACAAAAGAATCTTTACTTGGTTTTATCCACATAACCCATATTGCTTTATTTTAGAAATATTTACTAACGCCGCTTTAGAAGCTTGACGTTTTTTGTCTTGTTAACCGATTTCAAGGTATTTTTTCAAAACAAACGCAATTTTTTTTCTGATGTTTTATCAATAAACCATCAATAAACAAACAAATCCATCGTTTTCTTCAATCTCGCTCTAATTGCTCTAATCAATACAAGCTTTCCGAACATGAACAATGTAGAATAATGTAATACCCAAAATAATGCAAATCAACAATTGAGTTTGAGTTTAAGAAAAAAAATTGATACAATTATTTAATTGCTTAATGGAAAAAAATTGCATAAGCGATATTACAGCTCACCAACACCGTGGGTTACAAATTACTGAACAATCTGCAATAAAATACTGCCAAATAATTCGCGCTTTCGCGTTTGTCCCGTACACATTTCGTATTAATAGCCGCGGATGGACGTGCTATTGTTTCGCCAACCGACCATAAAACAGAAAGAAGCAAAAGGCTTGCTTGTGATGTACTTGATTTTAAAACGCTAGGGATCACTAAGTACAACCTGTCTGAAATCTAATCTATGTTGCTGCCTATCATGTGTATCACCGGAGTAAATATTACGTCTACCTGGGATAAATCATCAGCCTGGATGAAGATAGCCAAAAACCCAAATTAAAGCGTTATATCAAGATGAGGGGCTTTGCAAGCTGTCCGATGTCAAATTAAATGTAACAAAATATGTGTCAGAAATAATTGACTATATTCATGTATATTGATTAAGATTTTGTGACAAATTAGACTCTTACTTTTTTTTTTGAGATTTCGTTGTTGGCCCCATTGAAAAAGTTGTTGTATTTGAGCACCAGAATCAGCCCCTATGAGGTTTTTACAAATAACGTTATATTCGCTGTGTGCGCGATGACAGCGCCCCTAGTGACCACAATTAGTGTGGACTAAGATCTCTCAAATTGTGGCAGCTGGATGGTTTTAGAATGATTTTCGGATTGTTTTTTTTTTCGAAATTAGATAAAAATATCTAAAAAGTTTGTGCATATTATAATAAGTGATTATCTTACTTGAACTAAAATATAAATGTTATAATACGTATGGGATTTAAATCGACATAACATGATATAATTTTCCAACCTCAAACTGTGCAAAAAGGGTAAGAATTAGTATTAGCACAGCATGTGGGAGACGTTAAAGAGCTTAGAACTAACGGACAAAGCTACTTAATAAGAGCTATGATCATAAGACAAACGTCTGTGACAAAAACCCCCTACAAACTTTTTTCTTTTTACAGCAGCTATCCATTTATTTCTATGCTCCTATTTCCATATTGATGTTGGAAACGAATAAAACATGTACAAACTGTTTTTCCCATTGTTTCTACACTTTATAACACAACAGATACTGTGACCCACATCGCGAATTTTTACGTTATTACATAAAAATACTTAGTAACGTTAGTATGGATTTCTATGAAAATATAGCAATTTGACACATGCCAGTCCAGAGTTATTTCAAATTTCTGCCAAATAGCGTGCTGCGATCGATTTGACGCCCCCCACCACCCACTTTGCACATAGCGAATACGAGTACATGAAAATAAGGTGGGGTGTGCGATGAAAGGTTCCGTGCATTTTATCATGCTTGTTGTAAGGTTTATTTTCGTTTTTAATACATTGTAGTAAGTCGTACACATATTAAATGTGTACGACTTACTTCAATGGATAAAAAAGAAAAATTATAATATATAAAAATGAAAAGTGGATCTTATTGCAACGCACTAAGGTATAAAAATATTTACCCAACACCCGGTTTAACACTGATCGTAAGGCGTATTTTCTGCGCGAAGGTAGCTTACCGGGCTTATCTATGTTGCGGCCAGCTAATCGGCGGCGCTAGTGTGTCCGATGACAGCGTGAGGAATTTGCGCGTGCGCGTCTAGACAATACGTGAGCCTCGGTTATCTAATGGATTGGTTAGGTTTCTTGTGATGACGATCTAGCTTTTGAATGAGTAAAGGTTATAGTTACATTTTCTCAGAGGATGGGTAAGAAACCTAAATTGATTGAATATTTTTTTATTAGGAATCACAGATTTGATTTGAAGCAGTACGAGTAGCAGTAGTATCTACGGTTATCTATTACCTACGTGTTTAAATTAATCCCATATCCTGGAAGCACATTAGATCCAGGGATTGTCTACTTACATAATATATAAGTAAGTGAGTGCTGAAGTGGCAGTGGGCGGGGCACATAGCATGTACAACTGACGGCCAATGGGGCAAAGGTTCTAGAATGGAGGCCGCGTACCGGCAAGCGCAGCGTAGGACGTCCACTCACAAGGTGGTCAGACGACCTGGTAAGGGTCGCAGGAAGACGCTGGATGCAGGCTGCTTCCAACCGGACAATCTAGAAGTCACTGGGGGAGGCCTATGTTCAGCAGTGGACGTCCTATGGCTGAAATGATGATGATGATGATGATAATTTTTATTGTTTAATGTTACCATTTATACCGTGTTTTGTGCAAATAAACGATTTATTTATTTATTAATATATAAATCTAAGCTTACAATTTTCATCCGTGATTAAGGCGCTTGCAAGTTGCAACAGTTGCCGAAATATTGGAAACTCTTAAGAAAAGGACATGGTAATTATCTCATTAGTGATCATAAATATCTAAATCAATAGATATTGTGTGTGTTTTAAAGATTTAAAGTTTTAGAAATAGTAAAAAAAAACACATTGAAATCTACTAAAATAAATATCTACTGTGATAAGAACGAGTAGGTAAATATCCAGTCTCGATGAAAATAAACTTTGTAATTGCTTCTTACAAGTTATAAACTACTGATTACATTATTTATCTAACACAAAAAGCTTGTTATATCAGTGTAACCATTAACATTTAGGAGGTAACACTCCACTAAAGCATTTCTTCAGTAATTAACAAATTTTTACTCTAATTTACCAGCCCAGTTCATGTTCCCGCTATAATTAAATTAGTTAACTAGGGTAATAGCCGACGTGAGAGATCCCTAAGATTGTTTTGACACGGAGAGTGGTATAAAAGCTAGTAGTAGCAACGTTATACGACTATTATTATTTTTAAAACGACCGAGACAAAGTTAATCCCGGAGTAAAATTAGCTTTTTTAATTGACGTGCCTAATTTTCGACTTCAGTTGCTATTTTTGAGCAGGACTTCGTTTTTAGATGACAAGATTAAGTAACTTATCGGACCGTGATATTTATTTCACGTCATAATGCAGGTGAAATGCCTGCTTCAAATATTTAAAGAGAAAGTAGGTAATTTTATTTAATCACCAGATTAGTTCATTTATGTTGTAAAGATGTTCTTTTAGAAACGGAAATATCAAGTGCCAGTAATAAATATCAGCTCTAACATAATAAAATGAAAATCCAAAGCCATGTTTTTAAGTTCTCCCTTTGACAAGTAACTATCACACCAGGAAAAACCTTCACCAATGCCTCAAACAAGTCCATAAATTACTCGAACTTCTTCAGAAGCGACAGAGGACAATAAAACAAAAAGCAATAAACACGTTTCCCCGGATAAATGATCTGCGTTCACGAGAAATTGGGTTAAGTCCAAAGTAATTATTCTGCTGTAAATCGCGTGTAACCCTTCGGTGGAGAACATCAATTAGAAGGTGACAGGATTATTATGATGAAATGACAAAAGCGGAATTATGGCGTTAGAATAGCTATTAAGCTATTTCTGTATGTACACGTTTGTATTCTATTCATAATGTTACCTATGAGTTACGGGATTGAAAAGAAACGACAGTACCTAATTCCAGAAAGTCGCTTTATTTTCTTTTACACGAGCCACTCATACGCAAATATTTTCTTTTTGTGCTGGCTAGATTTGATGTCGCGGTCCGTGGCACATTAGTCGGCCATCTTAGCTATTCGGCTATCGATGCTGATGCTGAAGCATGTTACTTGTTAGTGACGCAGACAGTTCAGACGTCACAATATCATACTTCCTCTTCCAGCTCTTTATTCTGACGAGGTCCGCTTGATTGACCGTAATCCTGGATGCGGCGAGTTTGATTATTACGCTTGCAACGATAGCCATCAGAACTCCGTAATTATGTAGGTAGCTCCCCTAGACTGAGGTCTAAGGGATCTAAGGGTCATTTACCACGAGTTCACACCCAATATTAACTAAATGTGTAGATTTCCTCGCGAAGTTTTACCTTATCGCCGAGTGTGCCGAGCAAGTAGCATCACACTACTTACGACAAAGATATTCTGTGTACACCAGACACAGATAACGATTACTTACGATTACGAATACTTATATGTCAATAATCTAAAACATTAAATGAAATCCAAAGAAATATTTAAATAAATATTTTTAATAAACATTTAAATTCCTAAAAATACTGTTTATTTGATTATATTATTCAATAATTATCATATGATTTCTTAATGTATTTTTAATCTTTCCAACTTCTTAAAATAAACAAATTGTTATAATTACGCATGGCGTCATCCTCTCTGCCCACAATGCCTATCTTATTGTTGTGCCCTAGAGGGTCCCCCCCCTTAGAGGGTCTGTAATGATCTGTTTTATTTACCTATTTATTACACCTGTGTAACATTATAGAATGCAATAAATATATTGAATTTAATTATTAACGAATTAACTCTCTTTGGTCACACTCTACCTGATGGGAATCTTCGTCGGCAACCAGGTTCCAGGAACGTTAAATAAACAAGACGTGACTTGTAACTAACAATGATTTACTTCAAAAAATAAAGTAACTTTACAAAGGAACTTATAGTGTCATCATCGCTTAGTACGTGCGTCTTGCGCGGTGTCTTGAGGCGAGTGGCGGCGCGCCGGTTAGCCAGCCGGTCCGCGGACGGTGTCGAGTTCACGAAACCAGTTCCTTGTGCGCGCGCGCGTTTAGCTTAGACATGCTCCCCGGGTTGGAACGTCCGGTTCCAAGATATCTTCGGTTGGTAGTAAGCACAGTCTATTGTATGCTCTTCTTAACACTCCTGTCGCAGTGGTGACGTCTGCAACGCGCGTGATGCCATCGGAGCCGGGGTACAGGCGGGTGACACGCCCGAGCAGCCAGCGGTTAGGTGGAAGACGGTCGTCCTTTATCACAACGAGATCTCCTGTGCGCAGTTCTCCTCCACTTGAGCGCTTCCATTTCAGCCTCCTTTGCAAATCTGAAATGTATTCCAGGTAGTATCGATTCCAGAAATGCCGAGTTAGGATCTGTGCTCGTCGATATCGAGGCAGTGCGCATATCCTGGTCGTGTATTCTATGTCGATCTGCGAAGTAGGCAACATTGTAATCGTGCGTCCGATAAGGAAGTGTGATGGGGTTAACGGAACGAAGTCGTTTGGATCTGAGGAGAGGGGGGTCAGTGGACGAGAGTTTAATATTCCTTCGATACCCACAAGTACCGTATACATCTCCTCATAAGTTAAGTTTGCGAGTGAGAGAATTCTTTTTAAATGGTGCTTAATTGCCTTTACCGAAGATTCGGCTAAGCCGTTAAAATGAGGGCTGTAAGCGGGAGAGAATTTAAATCGAATTGACTGCTCGGCTGATTTCGAACTAATGTCATCACAATGTAACTTCAAAAATTTGGAAATTTCATTTGCAGCTCCTACAAAATTGGTACCATTATCAGAGTGAATTGAGTCAGGCTTACCTCTGCGAGCTACGAATCTGCTTAGAGCAGCCAAAAATGCTTCCGTACTTAAATCGGTCACCAACTCCAAGTGTACTGCCCTCACAGCTAAGCATACAAATACGCAGATATAGGACTTAATCAATTTGCATCCTCTACCTTTTCTGTCCGCTAGCATAATAGGGCCCGCATAATCCACTGCTACATTAGAGAATGGGAATTGACTATGAAGTCGTTCCCTCGGCAAGTCGGCCATTATAGGCTGCATAGACCTTCCCGCAAATCTACAACATGCATGACACTCGTGGGTTATTTTTCTTGCTAAATTGCGGCCCCCCATTATCCAAAATTTATGTCTTAAAATAGATAACATTAACTGAGGGCCTGCGTGCATAAGTATTCTATGATAGTGTCTGAATAATAACTTGGTAACGTGGTGTGATGCATGGAGCAAGATGGGATGCTTTGTGTCGTAATCGTAATTGGAGTTTGACAACCTTCCACCCACACGAATTAAATTTTCGCTTGACATAAAAGGGTTTAAGTTCAAAATTTTTGATTTAACTGGGAGTTGTTTATTTTTATATAAAACGTTATGTTCATGTGAAAATGTATCTAACTGTACTATTCTACACAACATAAGGGTGGCAGAGTTTAACTCGTTTATTTTTAAGTGACCAGTGAATTTATTTATTGGGTTACGGCAATTATTTATGAATCGTAACATGTATGCAGTGATTCTATTCAATTTAGCAAAATTAGAGTATTTTTGGGTGTAGTTATTTTGTTCAGTAGTAACCTTGCATTCGACCTTGATTTCTGGCAAAAGGCTAGGTATATAGTTAGGTTGAGTAGGCCACTGAGACTCCGACTGCCTTAAAAATGATGGGCCACAAAACCATATCTGTGAACTACGTAATTGATTCGCATTACATCCCCTAGACCCTATATCAGCCGGGTTTAAGTTGGTAGGCACATACCTCCAGCCCTGTGGATCGCTATGTTCGGTTATTTCATTGATCCTGTTTAGTACAAACGCCTTCAGAGAAGCTTTAGGAGTCCGAATCCATCCCAATACAATCGTGGAATCACTCCACAGAACACAATGATCGACCTTTAACCTTAAAGCTGTACGTACCCTTTCTGTTAGTCTGACCGCTAATAACGCACCGCAAAGTTCTAACCGCGGTACAGTCATGCCTTTCAAAGGTGCTACTTTGCTCTTAGCCATTACTAATTGGACGGTGATGCTACCGTCCGCTGATATAGACCGTAGGTATATGCAAGCACTATAAGCATGTAAAGACGCATCGCTAAAGGCATGTATTTCTATGAGTGTAGGTGTGTTACACACTGTGCGTCGTGGAATTACAATTTTATTTAGTTGTGGAAGGGTTCTTAAAAATGTTAACCATTCTTTTTCGATCTCAGAAGGTAAGGGATCGTCCCATGAAATCTTAGAGGCCCAAAGTTTTTGCAAAATTATCTTTCCTTGCAGTATACATGGGTTTACCAATCCTAAAGGATCGAATACCTGTCCTATTGTGGACAATACTGATCGCTTGCTCAATTTACTCGACGGTGACTCAATGTTAACGGAAAATAGAAGTATGTCTGATTTACTAGACCATCTTAAGCCTAAAGTCTTTGCATCATCGTCATTTATTATTTTGAGCAAGCTATCACGATCGTCATCTTCTTGAATATTATTTAATATTTCAGTGCAATTAGAACGCCACTTTCGTAAGTGAAATTGACCCCTTTTGAGCTGAGTAATAACACCCTGTATTATGTGTATAAGTGTGGACTTTGAATCATGACCACTTATGTAGTCATCTACATAGCAGTCATGTATTATAGTTTCGCTGACTACAGGATCGGTACATTCCTTGCCTAACTGTACAAGGCATCGAGTAGCCAGATACGGGGCCGAGGCTGTACCATACGTCACGGTGTTTAATTTGTAGACTTTTAGTTCTTCGCTGGGGTCGAAACGCCAGAGAATCTGTTGCAAACATCTTTGAGGTTCTGCAACCAGTACACAGCGGTACATTTTTTCACAATCGGATGTGACTACGTATTTGTGCTGTCTGAAACGGATTAAAATACTAATAAGGTCATCCTGTACAGTTGGCCCTATGTACTGAATATTGTTAAATGATAAGCCTGATGTCGTCTTGGCAGATGCGTCGAAAACAACCCTCAATTTCGTTGTAAGGCTAGATTCTTTTAGTATGCCGTGATGAGGAAGTATGTATGTATATTTATCATTTTTTCTGTCTGTATTTAAGGACATGTGACCTAGGTCGATATACTCCTGGATAAAATCACAATACTTTTGTTTGAGCAGAGGATAACGAGCCAATTTTCGTTCTAAAGACTGAAATCGGTTAAATGCTTGCTCGTATGATTCACCCAACACTTCCGGTGACTGTTGCATTGGAATTTCTACAATAAATCGACCGTCACTTTGTCGAGTTGTGGTTTGATTGAAATGAACCTCGCAATGATTTTCTTGATAAGTAGTTTTACGGGGTGATGGAACTGATTCTAATTCAAAAAATCTATCTAGTTTTTGTTGTAGCTCAACCTCGTTTAAAAAATGGCAATGGACTGTAGACATGTGCGTAGTTTGCTGAGTACTATTTAACCGTTGTGACTGCATCGCACCTGAGACTAACCAACCCAGCTTAGTGTTGCTAAGAATCGGTTTGTTTTTTCCAAGAGAAATTCGCTCGTTACCCAGTACATTCCAAAAAACATCAGCGCTAAGTAAAAGATCAATGTCAGATGGCATGTTAAAGGTTGGATCGGCTAACTTAATATTTTTAGGAATATTTAAGGATTGAATCTCAAAGTATGTTGTGGGCAACATCTGAGTAATGTGAGGTATAACGAAACAATTAATTTTTGTTGTATATTTTTCAGTTCGTGAAAATAATGTCACATTGGAACGTGAATGAATGCGAATTGAATCGCGACTCAACCCTTCGACTGCTGTCGAAGTTGAATAATGAGGGATTTTTAATTTCTTTAATAACTTCTCAGTTATGAAATTGGACGTGCTACCATTATCCAATAAAGCACGGACAGTGTGACGTTTGCCATCACTGTCAACCACGTCAATGAGGACTGTGGACAATAAAACACAGCAGCTGTGAGTAGATGATAGGACAACCTCGGTTGGCTCTGCTGTGTCGTCATAATCATTATCCGATATTGAATTATTTTCATCAGACTCGGGATCAATGGCCTCTTGCGTAGCTAACGCGACACACTTGTCACTCTTAGATGAGATGTTAGAAGGAGCGGAACCCTTTGGCTCAAACTGTGAATGTTCCTCGGTGTGCAACATCGTGTTATGTCGCTTAGAACAAATCCTACATGACCCGAATCTACACTTGCTTACGTCATGCCCATGACGCAAACAATTAAGGCAAAGTTTTAATTGCTTTGCTTTATTAATTTTAGCGTGAACAGATAAAGATTTGAATTTTGTGCATTGATAGATAGCGTGATTTTGTTTACACAAAGGGCACGAGTAACTTGTTGTTTGTGGGTTATTATTAGCAATGAATGCCCGTGACCTTGAAGTGATCGGTTCACTATGTCTACGTTTAGTTTGGCTCAAATTGATAGTTTCAAGCAAACTCGCGCGATCTTGAATAAATTTAATAAATTTCTTTAAATCTGGAATTTTGTCAAAGCTGTTAGTATATTCTTTCCATTTTCTATTTGTAGAATTATCAAGTTTGCTTGAAGCCATATGAATTAATAAGGTATCCCAATTGTGAATGTTTATATTTAACCCTTCAAGTGCCCTAAGATTTTTATTCAACGTATCTATTAAGTTTCTTAAAGCAACTGAAGATTCTTTCGAAATTGGTTCCATATCAAATAACGCTTGAATATGGTTATTTACTAAAACTTTATTATTGTGATAGCGTTCGCACAATAACTGCCAAGCGATGTCGTAATTACTTGCCGAAAAATCTAATGAACCTATAATGTTTGCAGCTTTGTCCTTTAATGAAGATTGTAGGTAATGATACTTGTTAATTTTAGGAATACTATCATTGCAATGTATAAGCGACTTGAAGGTATCATGAAATCGTAGCCACTCCTCAAAATGGCCAGAAAAGGTAGGTAACGCAATAGTAGGTAGTGTTAAAGTTGGCGTACCTGCTGTGAGGACAGTACCTGCCGCGGACGGGGCCGACGCGCCCTCGTCCTTGTCGTGCTGCGCAGAGGCGAACCTGCTTACCCACTCGCGCGCCCTGCCGACTACCGCGAAGTAATCGTTTTCAAGCTCTTCGCGATATTTGTACTCCTTTTCACAGTCAACGTCTGAAATTTCCAAACAGCTTTCGATTTCAATCTGTAACGCGTCATATTCGCCGTACCATTCTTCAATTTTAGCTAACCTTAAGTTTAAATCACTGATCTGTACAGGACTAGGCTTTTCACAGGTAGTTAATAATGTAAAATATGTTTTAAATTGCGTAAGCTTGGATTTGTAAGAACTGCGTTTTCTTTTTAATTCAGCTAATGTACTCATGATGCAAATGAAATTTAACGATATGTACAGGCTATGTTAGCCCTTTGAATAATGTTAATGAATAAAAGGTAAAGTGATGACAATGGAACGAATACTTAAAGCGTAATGTGCAGTGAAGGAAGGCAATGAAACAGCGCAAGCTTAGCGGTGCAATCAGCTGACCGACCGATATGCGCAAGCGAAGGTAGACAGGCACACCGGTAGGTATAACGAGCGATGCAAAAACAGGAATCGGCTGCGCGCGCGCTCACTGGAATGCGAGAAATAGATAATGTGAGATAATGTTTAGAAAACCAACACGTAATTAAGGTCCGTGTATGGGTTATATTATATATAGTAGTATAACGATTAAGAAAATAGTACTTAAAGGTGTAAAAATGAATAAAAACTGATAAACACGTAATTAACGTCCGTGTAGACAGATTAGTAAAGGCAATAACTATGAAGCGTAAAGATTTAGAGACAATGAAGAACAATCTAGAATGCTGGTAAATGTAGGTAGGTATTCGAAAAAATATTGTAACACGTAATTAATGTTCGTGTATGCAAAGCGGACAATAAAGGGAAGGAATATAAAGGAATTATCGGATTGCACTGCCCTTAAATTGCCACTTGATGACTGCGCCTTGTGTTCTGCTGCGTCCGTCGTAGGTAGCCGTCGAGCAACTTTCCCCGAAGTCCAAAGGTCGCGCGTCGCTGAGAATCCAGTGAGAAGGTCCAAAAAGATGATGGGAATCTTCGTCGGCAACCAGGTTCCAGGAACGTTAAATAAACAAGACGTGACTTGTAACTAACAATGATTTACTTCAAAAAATAAAGTAACTTTACAAAGGAACTTATAGTGTCATCATCGCTTAGTACGTGCGTCTTGCGCGGTGTCTTGAGGCGAGTGGCGGCGCGCCGGTTAGCCAGCCGGTCCGCGGACGGTGTCGAGTTCACGAAACCAGTTCCTTGTGCGCGCGCGCGTTTAGCTTAGACACTACCTAATATACAGGATGCCCCTGGAAGTATGGATAAATCGAACAGGCGCATGGCGGGGGTGATTCCCAGACATTTTTGGCTCTATGGATGTACGTTCCATTTTCAACGGATACAAATTGTTTTTTTCCTTTATAATATAGCATACAGCAAGTGTAAAGTTAATTCGAGGATAAAACAAGTTTATTAATAAGATGGTTAAAGTACCTATACAGGGTTATTTGTAAAACATCAACAACCTCCTAGGGGCTGATTCTGGTGATCAAATACAACAATTTTTCTATAGGACCAACATTAAAATTAGACTTTGTGACAAGTAAACGACAATGCTACGAAATGCGATATTTTCTTATTCGTCGTCAATTGGGTTAAGTCCAACATAATTATGCGGCCGTAAATCGCGCAGCCCTTCGGTGCATGCGCATTAATTTGTGCAGCGACACAAGGAAGCGGTGACAAATGCCGACAGATTGTCGCAAACGACCGGAATATTATCAGCTGTTTGATTTGTGAAATTATGATGAGAAGTAGCAAAAATTAACCTTCATACAGTACAAGATCTATAATAGCATACTAAAAGAAACATAATCATACTCGTACATTTAAGCCAACCCTTGAAAAATATGGAGCAATAAATACGAAAAGCTGCTGGCTGCGGATGGGAAAATTTTGCCTGCTATTGGGTTTAGTGGCGTGCAATGGGAGAGGTCTAAGTCCAGCTGTAGGCTTACTTGGACTGGTAAGATACTGATTGACAGGTGAGTATGTCAAACCAGAGTTATCTGGTTTAAGCCAAACCCGTTAAAACACTAAAATACAAGATTGAAATGTTGAAGCCACCACCTAGATCAGATACATTTTGATAAAATTATAGATTTCTATGATTTCAAGTCCAATAGGCTATTTGCCTTGTACTAAAATGTACTTAATTAATAATTTAGTTTGATAGTTTTCACCATATGGAACCGAAACATATCGGTAGTTACTAAAAATAGTACATGATTACTGTAAAAAATGCATTTTCGAATGTTATATTTTTTCGGTATTTTACATTGTCAAAAACGCCGGCCACAATGACAGGCACGTCACCATTGAGTAACTTAGTTCTAGAACTGACATCCCAAAGCGAGATTTTGCGCTACGCTCGCACAAAGTATGAGTAGAGTAGCAGAGAGCGACTGTCGACAAAGGTTTTTTAACATGCCCGTTCTAGTACTTTATAACTCAATAGATATTTAAAGGTTCGTGACGTCACGAACAAGTACATGATGGCCGATGGCGTTTTCGCAGGCTTTTCAAAACGTAAAGAATGAATGACTATTTTTGATTATATTCAAAGGTTTAAAATTCCAATAGCCTATTGTAGATTATTTATTTTTACTGATACGTAAACGAGACACAATAGAAACCCCATTGTTATGCGGTCTCATGAGACCGCTCGGATGTTAACGAGTTTTTTTTTTAAATTATGGAAACGTCTGGCCCTACTTGCCGCTCTAGTTCATTGAGTCTCTCTTCACATCAATTTTCAAATCCCAGCACGTACTCTCTGGATTTTTCGGATCTATGTGCACATCCTACTACTCTTAGATGCTCGGAGGTAAGGGAAAACATCGTAAGGAAACCAGCAAATTCAGAAAACATTGGATATGAAGTCATGATCCAAAATAGGCCTTATGCATTCGACACTGACCCGATAAAGTCTGCTAGTATAGATCCCGCTAGTTTACGTACGAGCCTAGGCTTCACTACGCAAAAACACACACTCGGTCGGGTCGCGACAATCTAGTGGGGCAGACCTAGGCTGAGCGCCTGGTGGAGCTGCCCGGTATAGCTGAATAAGGCCTTTCAAAGGTCGCCAGCAACAGGTCCGTCCGAAAAATAAAGTCGAAATGGTCTGGATCACGCACGTCTGATGGTGACCGCTCCAAATATAAGCTAATCGTGTCCCAAATAAGAATTTATGCACCTGACTTGGGATGGGATTAAGCGCCAGAAAGAAAACATTATTAACACTTGATAAACAAATCGTTAATGTTAATTTCATAGTTCATAAAGAAAAAAAACTCGGAAAGAGCTTTGTATGGGTTATAAATATTAAATAACGTTCCGGGATTATATTTTAAGACCGCTAGAGATCACAACAGTTTTTAATCACTTTGCAATTGTGGGCCATATATCAGCTCTTCTTGCTTTTAAATCCACAACATATCATGGCCCCTAAAATCATTGCAGATCGTAAAAATCGTCATAAGTTACGCCATTTTACGACTGCATTAATAAACTTACACACTTAATACAATTGGTCGCTCGAGACAACATTTAGTGGCATTTTTGATTATTTTAAACTTTGCTTAAATTATATTATGTAACACACGTGACGACTACGTCTAGATCTGCGGTTTAACGTAGAAGTTTGTGGTAATTGTATCATTAAATGAAACAAAAAAAGTTTTGCGTTATTTCAATTACACGTTGTAGAACCTGAAACAGTCAGATTTGACTTTCCGAGTTGTTTTAATGATTGATGGGCTTGCTCTTGATCACAATCTGATCAGTTATACCTGTAAGTGTGAAGTTTGTTAATGAAGCTTTATATTACTTACTTGGGCGCTTAAACAGTTTGTTAGTAAATTTTAACTTATCTTTTTTAATTTAAGCGAAATTGTGCGTCTGAAACATAAAATACCGATAAAGCCATAAATTCGGCAAATTATTTTTTCCTGGTATTGCACTCTGGTCTGGCGCATTTTCAGCGTAATATTTTTACGAGACACTTCGCACTGGGGCAGGCTAATTTGTTTATGGATTTATATGCGGTCAACGATGTTAACGGCGAGACATTGGAATAATTTTAGATATTTATTGCTCGCGATATGTGTTAACAGTTATCGTTAATTAAATTAATGGTTTGTTAGGGAATGCTATTTAGGTGATGCGGTGCATCAACTACTTAATAATTAGACAAATTGCCTGCAAGATAACATTGATTTTTGTATAAAACTAAGCTTATATGCATGTAATAATATAATGTGACGAAATATTGGCTAAGTTCTATTAACGAAGCATCTATAGTGACTCATAAATAATATATTATTACATGTTGGTGATTTATGTTTATACTTTATTGCACAAACAAGTAGTACAAATGGCGGACTTAATGCTAAAAGTATTCTGTACCAGTCAACCATGGGGCCAGAAATAGATGGTATAGGGGGTGAAACAATAATTAAAGGAGAAAAACTTGCTGAATTAACGCAGCTGTAATTAATACACACATATCTAGGTTAGGTTAAGTACCTCCTATACCCAATCATGTGTTTAAAATTAACTAGTTCTCTTAACAATGTATTCATTTAAAAATAGAAAGATTTTCTTTGAAGTTGTTTGCTGATTGTATCACTGCTGACAAGGTTAGCCCGTGTCACGCCCATGTCACCAGACTAGACGAAAGATTACCAGTAGTTCGTGTTGTCTATGTTCATTTATTTATTTAGTCACAGCGCAATTTTTTGGGTTCTTAATTCTGGTTCATTGATTTCTTGGACATTTTTGTTGATGACTTCTTATAAGGTAGCTTACCAGCTCACTTTAAAAACATAAAAACAGACAAACAACACTGATCCAGCACTATCAATGTTAATTGACGACCTGTCCGCTCTTACCAACTTTTAAGTCGCTATTTGGTAGACTAGAGTAATATTGTAAAATTGCAAGGTATTTGTCTACTACAAATTAAAGTTTGTGGTTAACTAAAATCGCATACAAGGCTTTTATTTAACCACACACTTTAATCTCTAGTAGGAAAGCCAAGAAATGGGGCTGTAAAGCAGCTTAGAAAGAGCCTATTTATGTCTAGAGCAGCTGACGGTGTATGAGTATGTATGAGTATGAGACTGAACTCCCTTTTCCGCACTTAGACTCAAATTCGGACCTTTGTGCGTAGAGATGTGATGGTTATGGATATAACCAGCCTAGCTCCGCCCAGAAGAGCAGAAGTTTCCTAGGTTGTCACGGATTTCATTACGTTGTGACGTTAGGCTGATTTAACAGTATGTACACAACACTATTCATGCAACACATTAGGTATGTGTTAATCGATTTTGTTTTCTTGAAGTTTGGGGAGTCCAAACAGTCATATTATAAATGCAATTTTAGTTAGCCCTTTAATAATGCAATTTTAATTAGTTAGTTTGAGACTAAGTTAGCAATAGATAGAGTACAATTGCCATATTTCATGGCATTATCGCATTATTTGTTATTCTAAAAGTTTAAATATTTTCTATGAAAACTGAAAAGTGTTAAGTGATGCCTGAAATGACCGCGAACTCAGTATTCGCCCAAGCCGAAGTGTTGCGAAACTCCTCAATTATAGTCCGCCAGTTTCCAATGTTTTATAATTATTATCACCGGCCCCGGAATAGAACAGAGGTCGAGGTGTTACCTTAAATAAGTATTACAATATGTGTATATATATTACAACGTTTGAAATAAAGTTTTGTGTAGAATTTGCTAGTTAGTTTCGTGCCCGTGTTCAAAATAATTTTTAATGTAATATTAAATATTAAGATTTAATAGTACATTGTAAACCTAGGGGTGAAAGACCCTAAACCCCGTCTAAAAGCACAGTGTTTACCTCGGTAAACACTGTGCTTTTCTTTACAAATACAAGGAAAGTAAAAATAAAAACATGAATTAACTGAAAAAAAAAAATTTGACAATTTTAACAAAACCGTACCAAAGAGTATGCAATTACTATGTTCTACAATTTGGAAAACAAATAAAGAACGGTTTGCTGCTTTCCCGTCTATTTTTTTTCTGTGGCCGGCCAGCTATTCGCCAATATTTTTTGTTTTTGTCATTGAAAAAATGGTAAATATTTTGCCCAAATCTGTTATTTTAACGAAATAGTAAGTTAGTTTAAGTTGAAAGTAAACTTATAATATGGTCATTAAAAATCTCTTTAATTATTACTTCACTTTATGTTACTTAATTAGATTTTACATCGCGCTGTTAATAAGTGGCTGTATAGAAAGTTGCAACATATATGTTTCAATAGAAATGTAGAAATAGAACTAGTTTTTTCTTTTTATTAATTTGACAGCTGTCAGTTGAAAACGGTTGTCCCTAGGGCTGAAAAGTATTACTTTCAACCCGCTCCTCAGGCAACTTCAGGCCTACTTTCCGAGTATGAGTAATGAAAAATGATTTTGAACACTCCTGTTATAAGTTTGACGCCTATGTCTATGCGACTGTCACGTAGTTTTTAAACGAATAGACGCAGTTCTTTTGACAGAAATATATTGAAATCATAGATTAATTTTGTAACAAGCTATTGAAAAGGGAATAGGGAAATTATACTGGGTTACATTGCAAAGGTGCCAAATTAAAAAAATAACATCTAGGGAACAATAAAAAGAAGTCTTAATCGTTATTATTTATAATAATAGTATGTTACGAAAAAAAATTACTTTAAAATATCCGAAAATAAAGTCAATAGAGAGATTACGAAAGCCGCGCGGTCATTCATCAGAGGCGTAGGTACGGCGAGCCTACAAGGACCTTACGCAGTGCACATACGGTGCAATTTTTTTACGAATGAGTTAAATTATCCACGCGTAGATTTTCAACAGCGGATAGGAATAATTAACTATTTTTTTTTAAAATTTTATTTTTGCATAGTTCGATTAAGTTACTGATTCTGAACCACTCCTAAAGATTTGTCACCCCTTTGCAATATAACCCTGTAGACGTAAATAAAACTAATAATGAAAAAACCATAACGAAAAATAATTAAAACTGATACTAAGTTGGAAACGTTAATAGTGCGTCGTGGTTATAGATAAAGTAGGTGACCAGGGCTTACAATGGACTTTGCATTATAATTTGCTAAAGGACTCTGCAAGACTAACAGTCAGTCATAACAAAAAAGACGTTTCAGTAGTTTTCAGTAAAGATGGATGACTGGAAAAAGTTATGCATTGCACTGACTTTAGCACTCTATATAATATTCCAAATTACTGGCAACTTTTCTGGAGTAGCTCTAAGTTTCCGTGACGTAACCGTATTTTAGCGGTATTATTAGTTAACTGGTTCAGGGCCGCCGGTTCAAGCGGCGTCCAAATGTAATAATATCGGTTTTCTAGGAAACCGCTGGGAGTATTATTGTTTTCTAAATTTTGTTGACAAACGTCCGACTGGACGAAATATTGACTAGGTTCTGTATTGTCGCAGCTAAGAAATGTTATGCAAAGTATTAGCTAATGCAATCTACATTCTGGGAAATAATAGCAAATCATCATTCATCATTTCGGCCATAAGACGTCCACTGCTTAAGGCTTTCCCCAACGGCCCTTGCCGTTGATTGAGCGTGGCAGATCAACGGCATCAGATCCTCCAATCACCAGGATCTCTCCCAGAAGCCTGCAGAAATCTGAAAAGATTGCTGACCTTCTGGGATGATCTAGGCTGGTTGGAGTAAGAAGGAAAAGGTAGCACGCACAATGGCCCAATCAGGAGGCTAAGTGCGGAAACAGCCCAGACAAACTAACTAAAGGCCTTCCTCAATAAATTATCATCGGGGGGGATTGCCAATACTCGCCACGCTTGGCAGGCGGGTTGGCGAGCGCAGTTTTTTATAAGATTTCGCAAGAAGACGCTGCTACCCGTCTCGTGCTACAGGAATTAGTCGCCTCTTACGACACGCCTCCTGTTGGCCGTGGGGAAGTGTATTCTTTTTGGCCGTCCCCACACGGCACAATATCAAATCGCTACTGACTATATACTTCCTTGTTCCTGGCCTTCAGAGAAATAGGTCTAAGAAAAGTTGGTGATGACAATTCGGAAAGGTTTGCCTTGGACTGGTACACTTCGGCCCTTGATAGAGATTGCTCAGTTCAATCCAAAGGCTTAATACAGCAGTAGGTAAAATAAAATAGGATACAACATTAGTTGCATGCTGTGTTATCTGTTTAACACTCGTCAGAGTTGTCAACAATGCACGTCGTATTATACCAAAAACCATTTTTTTTCTGCATATAATCCTATATTAGGCACACGTCCTAAAATTTTTTGGGCCCTACTAAGGACACTTCAAGGATATCTTTAGTAACAGTATGTTGTACTTGATTCGACATACGAATATTTTGCGTCCTAGGGTTAACTCTCAAGATAGATGAAAGCGAATGCCTTTGGAACCCAAGCACTTACTTAGTGAAGCAAGCTTGCCGCTTGGTAACCTTGACATCAGTAGGTCCCAAACATTTGCATGCGGCCAAGTTTGCACACATTGCACAACCCATCAATAAATTGCCGACAGAATCCAGACCACGACCTGAAGAGTTAATGTGCAACAGGCTCCATAAAGTGAAACGGGTGAAAAATATCTCGAGTATTTGGTGCATGGTCATTGGGCACGGACGAACAGTTAAAAGTCAAACAGACGAACCGAACAGCTGTTTTATTATGGCTTAAACTGCGGCAGACATTAATAACCCATACAAAGGATTAGCTTATAAGATTTTCACAGACTTTCATCATAGTTTTTGGTTGACTTTAGATTAAAGTACTTCACTTAAATAGGTGTGCTTTTTTGCTTTTGTTCTTTTATATGACATTGCAACGATGCGATGTGACCCAATAATAAATATTTATACACTAGTTTCTGAAATGGCAGTGAATTTAAAATTTCCTTACATCGACAAATGGTCTGAACAGTCACGAGCTCGATTTGGGCTATGATCAAATCAAAAATATTAGGTAGGTGCCATTGAGCAGGATTGGAGAATTGATAGATAGCAAAATCCGTGAAATTAAAAACACTAATTATTATGAATATATTGAAAATCAACTGTATGATTTTTATTTTACTACTGATTTATATTTTTCATAGTCACAAAATTAATTACATCTCATTTAGCAGCAGGAAGATCAAGCCCCTTGTACTGATCGGCCAAGACTTACAGACGTCGCTAATTACTGCCCGTTTGTCAAGCGAAGTTCAGAAATAGACACCGCTGCTGGTGAACCGCAGTATATTGTTTGGTAAAGCCAGCCAGTTTACGATATAACCTTATTGAATTAAAAATTTTACTTGTCCCGAAAAGGTGTATTTTCTGGAAATAAGGGACTTAGGGCTATAAATACAAAACGTTTCTTAAAATTTCAAATGCCTACGAGATAAGAAATCATCAAAATATTACAAAATCGCAAGACTTTTCAACAAGTGGTAAACAGCGCCATCTCTTAGACTTTAAGTAAACTCGCTCGAACTAGCGTGGTGCGAGTCTCGATTTGAAACTGATCAAGTAAAGCAACATATTTCGGAGCAGTGTCGATAGATGTCGCTGTACTGCAACTTTAGTATGGGATTTATTAATAGAAGAAAGTAAACAAGTAAAAATATCACTGTTTGTTATGTGCGCTTGGCAGTCAAACAATAATTCAACCGTGCACATTACAGCATAGGTGACATATTCAATCTCATCGTTTATTCCGTCATGAAATATATTCATAACGAAATTAGTCATCGTGCTATGTGCGCATCGCATAATGATTTGACAAATTATGACACAAATGGCATTATACATTACATATAGTAAAAAATATCTATGTTTATGTGTCGTATATTGTAAGACATTAGGAGCCGTGTGTTATTGCAATTTTGAAAAACAAATCAGTCAGGAAATAATAACACCTAAGAGGTGTTATATCTGGCAGTCAAAGCGTGTGGTAGATCTATCTACTGTTCAGTCTACAGTTGAACTGACAAAGCCAGGTCTTATCTAAAATTGACTGCTCTGCTACTCAAAAGCAACCATCGAATCGAAGTCGCAGATTTATGAGGAGACTATGAGGTCAAAGTCAAAACTAGCTGTCAGAACTGGTGATGATTGGTGATGGGTGGTAATAGTATAATTATGTTACTACACCTTGTATACTTTTTACGCACACTGACGCGTTGCTATCGCAACAGACACGCACACCATTGCAACATGCAGGTATACTGGATGGCGTACCATGGTTACGTTGGTTCTATACTGAGGTATGGGCTGATTCTGTGGGGTAACTCGACGCACATTAGCCGAGTTTTTAACCTGCAGAAGAAATGTATAACATCCATTTGCGATATGGGACAGATGGAATCATGTAGACCTCTCTTTAAAAAGTTGAAAATTCTCACATTACCATCTCTTTACATATTTGAAATTCTAACATTTACAAAGAAACATGCCAACCTCTTCACAAAACAAAAGGTCGACGGTAATCGTGGTTGTACAAGGAGGTACCCATGGAAGTTATCCGTGCCCCAAGCAGGCACAGCTTGTATTTCGAGAAATTGTCACAGCATGTGCGTTACATTATTTAATTTACTTCCAAACCACATTCAAAATTTGCAACTTAATGTTTTTAAAAGAATTATTTTCTGTGTTCTAATTGTTAACTGTTTTTACGACATAAATGAATTTATAAAATTTTGCCGTGATGGTCACTTTAAGCGAATTGTAATCGATTTCTGAGTTCTTCTGACATATTAAATTGACAATTTGTTTGTTTACAGATCATTATTAATTTTAGGGTTGACATGATTATTATTACTATTCTGACAGTCTGCATTATTATGCACCTGTACAATTTTATATAATCCATTGACATCGCACTGTTTTATTTAATAATTGAAATGCTTGTAATTATAAGGTTGATGAGATAATTTTGTTAATTATTTGACATTTTGCATTTTGACTCTGCCTGTATAATTTGTATACCTTTCATTGACGTTGACATCTTACTGTTTGATACTAAAATGCTATAATTGTAATTTTGGAAATCTAATTTGATATGATATTTTGTTTATAAGTAAGATTCATTGCACGACGACGAAATGTTTGCATATCGATAAATCGGTAAAAAAATTTTTGTTCATATTATACCTATTATAAGACCTAAGATTTTTTGCAAATAAAATATATATTATTATATTGTTATTATTATATAAAATTTATATTACTCGAACCAGGTTCAGGACAGGATACGGCCGTTCCAATCACCACCTTTATAAGTGGGGGCTAAGGGAGTCACCGGCCTGTGATTGTGGTGCCACAGACCAGACCCTGGCGCATATTGCCAACGATTGCCAGCTGTACTGTTTTCCTGGTGGCCTGCGGGAACTTAATCTTTTTACCCCAGCCGCTGAGGACTGGTTACGCCAACTAGCACTCGACATCTAAATTAGGATTCAAGCAGCTATAAATGCCATACGATATGATGATGATGATTACTCGAACCTACGTCAAGCCACAAGTAAACGATATGCATAATCGTGAGTTGCAACAACTGTCACAATTAGACCAATTTATTTTTAAGTACTGCTTAGGGATAAATTTGTGGACTAACAAGCATCTAAAATGTCCAAAGCATAAAATAGAACAAAGGCACCGCAAGATAGCGTCAATCTGGAACGTGTAAAAGCGGTGTTGCGTTTAGAGCCATAAAACAGAGTTAGTAGTTTCGAAATATCGTAATCCTGGTTTACGAGGTACATTACGTTTCAGAACTGTGTTGTTTTGATGGTTACATCGGATAGTAGATAACAATCTGATGTGGAGATCGAATAGTATGACTAACGTTTATCTGCTGTAGGCACTGCGTAAAAGCTACGAAAATAATTAATAAGTTAAAAAATAAAGTTTACACTTGTTTAGATAGTGCGGTGTATTACCAGATTCAGAACGTTTTGATTAGACAAGTCAAAAGTCAAAAATGAATTTTCAATTTAGGACAGAAAATTGCCACTCAACGAACGTCAATAATAAATTATTGGCCCATATGGGGCAGAACATGTCTCCTTATTTTTTGGGCCCTACTAGCGCTTCGAGACAAGACACAGACAATCTGGCAAGTGATGAGAAGAAACACCGGAACAAACTTAAAAAAAACAAACACAAAAAAAACCAAAATAAACAGGTAGGTACATCAGTTTAGTGCAGGCTGGACGGACCATAACGAGTTGTCAACCGGTAACTCACTTGACACTAATGTTAAATCGTATAGTGTCACGTGGTTTTCCGGTCGACAATTTGTTACCCAATGGTTCTGAATCGGGGGTCTGATCACGAAACACGAAACCCGAATAGCTGAATCACGATTAACATAAAAATTACACGAATTAAAACTTACCCGAATCACGCAATCACGAATCAATACAAAATCACAACCCTACTATCTATCCATCATTGACATCTTGTGTGTCATAAAAACCATGAGAGCATGAGCATGAGAGCGCACTGGTGCTTCTAAGTTAGGTGAAACCGAGTTAAAGATTTGCGATACCAAGTGGCTTGAATTTGTACTGATTCTTGATTTCGTGGGTAAATTATAATTTACGTAATGTTTATTCGTGGTGGCGTTAATTCGTGATTCAGCTTTTCGGATTTCCAGTTTCGTGATCAGGTTACCTAAGTTTATAGGTGCGATTAACCCTTTTGTAACTAACAGCGTCCACAGAAAAGTAAAAATTACAACACAAAATGATATAAATAGTCGAAGACAGCGTGTAAAAAACGTCAATTTCTCGCATGCATAGTCGTTTCACTTACATTCTACGTCATTTAAAAGTACGCAAACATATGAATAGAAGCATCGAAACACACAATCTGATGCAGACGCTATTCTTTTTTTCGCGAATGTGGCAGTTAGGAATTTAAACGTCGTTGAACAAAAACAATGTCAAGAAAACGCATCGATCTCATTCGCGCCAAAATAACGTCGTCTATTAGTCGACCATAGTATGATCTGCGAATACAGCCAATCGGACTTTTAGGATTGCGCTAGACAACCACCTGCTTGACGCCTACAATTTCCTCCGCCTTTATAATGATCATCGTGATTTACGTCAAAACAAATTTATAATTACCGACACATAGTTATCCACTTCCCGTGCGAGATTTACAGGCGGCGAGACAACTTATGATCTATCGTCGCTTTGCTATTAGTGATTGCAGCCAGCTGTTAGACAGTTATGCTTACCTACAAATCCTACGATTATATTTTTCGCAAGAACTATCTATTGTAAGAAAATATTCATTCAGGTGTTTGAATAAAAGTTTTACATTCATTGTCTGTTATTAAGTATACCTATAACAATCAAAACTTTTTTGATTTTTTGCATTAACAATAATGCTAGTTTATTTTTATCAAGGATTGTTTTTTCAAGTGAAAATATTATCTTTAATATCTTTCGTGCATTAATTATGCATGACACTTGGATCGCGAGATAACGCAGTCATAGAAAAGAAAATACGCACATGATTAACTTGGCTAGTGTCTTTAGCAGAAATAAAACACAGCTACCAATCATAGGACCGGTAAATAACAACTGGCAACGCGTTCAGCTATCCTATTTTCTGAAGCTACAAGTTAACTATAAGAAACGTCTTTGCGGATGCTGTGTCACTGTCTAGCTAAGAAATGCACTAAGCGGTAAGAACAGTGTTATCGAAACTAACCGAAGCCGGATAGTTTTTCTTTGTATCAGTAACAACGAAAGGTAATAAGCGAATGTTGAAAAAATTAAGCCCAGTGCAATAAACGCATCTGAATTTGTTGCTATTGTCGGTAATTGCCTATATTTGAATGTAATTAACAATGTACGAGTAAGTAATGGTCACGACGAATAAAAAATTTTTTTTGCGCAGTTTGAGCAAAAAGATATAAGCCGTACCGAAAATTTTAAAAAACCTCCTACTAAAGAAATCTTTCGAATTCAATACTTTTGCATTGCAAACATTTCATCGATAACACTGAATGCAGCGTCTTAAACATGGCGAATGAATATGACGTCGTGTAATTTTTTAAATGTAAATAATCAACCCGAATTCGAAAAAGAAAATACTGCTTAAATTAACATACATCATCATCGAGGTAGATGATATTTAGTATGAAAGAGTAAATTATATTTTGCGATTTCTATATTGCTACCATATGACAGTTCTTTTAGACGAGATGATGATCACTGACTTCGCTCTGATATCAGATCAATCGTGTACCCTGAAAGAAACAATTAGACGAAATGGAAAAACAATACTTACAGAAATCGAGAATTTTAAAAATTAAGAAAAGAAATTGGAAGAAAAAGATAATGTTTATAAATATGAGTATTCTGAAACAGTAAATAAGGGCAATACTCACTTCCATGTTGTCCCGGAGCGTGAGCGCGCGGGCGCGGGTCTCGCTGGGCCGTCGGCGCGCGCGCACCAGCCGCGCCACCACACTGCGGCTCAGCCACTCCCCGAACTCTGCGAGGGACCACACTCGTCACTACACTGCACCACTGCCCGAGGGACTTCTCAACTTACCACATGAGGACTACCGTTACAAATGGAATGAAGGTTTTGAAGTTTATGAGAGTCGTGTCATGGTTCTAGATTTGGTTGAACGATTGAAGTTTTGTGCACTACTCGTAAAATTACAATAAATAAGCTTGGAATAAAGCTGATTATCTATCTACTTTAGCAACACTCTCTTTTTCCTCTTGCCTCTTTTTAGGTAATTAGGGATCGTCCTTTTTATATTTGCGGTATTTAACTATGTCTTCTATCTTTAAAAAATACCCTACCACCCTTTGGTAGCCCTCGGCATTTTTGGCCTTGTCAATTTTTGGACAATTTACTAGTAAAACCGATGATGATATGATAGACAGTAACTACCTTGAAATTTAAACCTAAAAGATAACTAATAAACTAGGAGACAATTATTTGTGCAATTCATAGACAAGTGTAACTGATAATTTAAGTATAAATAAGTTTGTTCCATCGATCACGGCAGCTCTAGAACCATAAAACTAAACTCTTTTAACATGAAAATTTTAACAAAGAATCCACCTCAGTATGCTCATGTTTTGGCATAAGTAAAATATGACAAAACAAGTTAAAATAATATATTTAAGGAATTACTCAACGATATTCAATATCGTTGGAAATACTTTATAAAAAAAATATATGGCAGACTCTTTGATAATAATTACCAAGTACATAAAAATGAATTCAGTACAAAATAAAATGATAAACAATTTACAATGAATACTACAAACAACTACAATAAATTTCTAGGTATAGTAATAGTGACAATGTTAAAGATTAAAAAGGTTTCAACGACGAAATAAATGGGTATTTATCAACAAACATTGTTAGTATTAACACTGGTGGCATAGGTGATATTGAAAAGACAAGTAACAAACAAAGGGGTGTGAACATAGAACAGACAATAAGCGCGTGCGTGGGTGTAGTTTCTAAATATGTCAGAAATAGTAGAGTTCTATTTATCAATTCGTGCAACAGTCTTTCATTTGAGAATAGTATTAATGTATTAGTTTCTTTCGACAGTTCAAGAAAGTGTAGATCGTGTAAAAAAGAAAGAAGTGTAATCTATTCTAACGGTCTGCGTTGCGTTATTTTTACTAGATTAGGCTATTGTTCGGGAGGTATTTTATGGCCTCAGTCTTTACTTTCTAATATTAGATTCAAAAGTTAATTAAGTTCAAAAGGTCTGCCTCATTCCCATTAGAGGGTTAAACGATAGCTCTGATCAATTCAGTTGCAAAGGTAGATAGTGAGTTGATCAATCAATTGAGGCTACCCCGCACCCTTTGACTGATAAACGTCAAGTTTATTATTTTTGTAAGGTATTATTTACATCCTACAATAGTTTCAATAGTTATTCCAGTACGACGTATGATGTAAACGTCGAAACACTTCATCGCTGTTTTTCGTTATCCATGAACTCTGCTACTAGATTTAAATTTCAGTCGGACTGCATTAGACATAAAATATTACGATTGCAAAATAGGCCCAAGAATTAAAACATTAAATTGTAGGATGCATTATGAAACTCTTAAGACCACATGCATTTGACGTTGATCGCTCAAATGGGTCGGTTTTGCTTTAAAATAGAATATTATCAGTCGGAAACAGCTAAAAGAAAGTAGTGCTCATGCTTTGATTAATTAATCTACAGAAGAATTTTCTCAGTCATACATAGTTTCGTGTGTAAACTGACCTATCGCCTCTTTGGTCATGATGTCTGGTGTGTCGTGTTCGTACATTTTGCGTGTATTTATATCACTGTTTTGAGTCTAAGTGGAATCCAATTTGTGTCTCGTGTCTACTCACTACACTTTACATCACAATTCACTCGTTTATTCATTGACGTCGTTCGTTATATCGTCTTTCGTTGCACTGCCAAAATTATCACTAGTTTTCTTGAAACTAAGAATTAGAAAAAAAATCTAACTTCTTTTTAAAAATGTCAAATTCTAATTAGGTATTTTTTGTACAGTTGATTTTTTAACGAAACGTAAACCCTTACGTTTCGTTAACCGCTCGCCATCCAATATGTTTAATAGCACATTCTGAATGGTAAAGTTGGCAACAATATTTTATGTCGAAAAAAGTATATCATATATCGATTCATATCGACAGCTACAAAACTACATTTCCACCCAGAGCTGAGCTTGGATTTACGAAAATACTTGGAAAAGTGTCACAAAAACAAAGCCATCGCCATTTGGCAATGTGCAAGCGCATTGTACACCTGCATGTAGATAATGCGGGTAAGAATGATTCGAACCGCGGCCCGGGGGGAATGCGTGGCGCAACGGCTGTCAGCGGCTTGCCAGCGCGCCATGCCAACATTGCCGCTTCAGCTTGCCGGATTATGGATCAGCCTCCCTAGACAAAGTAACATTAAATATTCGAATCGCTATTCGAAACGCTATAAAATTTATGACATAAGGTTTCTGTTTCTTTACGGCTCACGCGCCATTTATAAGTAATTTATTTACAACTTCTGTTCAAAGTCACGTACGTAACCTCCTTCAACGACTTACGAGCGAAACGAATGGTAAAATTCTAACCGTTTGTCCGTTTGTAGCGAAATTATAATATATCTCCAAAATTACTATAAGGGTTTTGATGTTATTCCAAATAATGTTTTGAGCAGGACGTAAATCGTGCGTTTGAAGGGCCGCCGGAGAAAATTGCTTGTGGAAAAATATAATATGACAACTATCAACCGTTAGTGTGCGATCCTGTAAAAAAAAACTTATATGATAGAGCCCTTAGTCAATGAACTATATACGTTACAGGTTGGCTACAAAACTGTTGTCAAGTAGAAACAGAAATGGTATGTCAATTAAACCATCATGCATGACTTGTTAACATGCGAAAACTGAATATTTTCCGATTAATTCATCCCCAATAGGAAATAAACCCCCAAAGAGCGCCAAAGAGCACGATATCTTGCTTTTTTCATCCGACTACTGCCAGCCATTTTCCCAAGGTCATCGGTCCATAGAGCTGGGACGTCCTACACTACGTTTGCCAAGGCGTGGTCTCCACATGATAACCCGTTCACTACACCTTACATCGGTTCTGCGATTTTACAGCCCGACCGGAGTTTTTAAGTCGCGAGATGTCACTTAATAACTTTACGTGTCGATAAGACTATAATATGAGATATCCTGCAAATATTGATGTGTAATGTTGTTGGCAAGCGTGACGCCTTTTATTATATTTAGGCAGGATCGATTTAGATTTTATTTCTCAATCGCTACTTTAAGTTTATTTTGTCACTAATAGACGAATGTTACTTGTTCGTACTTTCTATTTGCAACGTAGGTATAATGTGTATCAGACCTTTTTACGATGTGTTTAAGAATTAAATATGATCTATCATTTCTCCCTTATAACATGATTAGTTACTCTACGATTTACATGTACCAAACTGACATTATCATTGTATTAGGAGCTACTTCTGAGTACAAAAACAATACTGCAAATTCAGATTCTTTTAGCCAATAGGCACAGGCGACGAATAACAAGTAACTGATAGATGAACCTTCTAAATAGATGACCAACTCAACCCTGCGACTCGTAAACACCTGATATCTAGTGCTAATATCCATCAGATAAGTCTATAATTACCGCGAGGCTGTGCCCATCTGATTTATGGCTTCTCTGGAACAGTTCACCACAATAAAGATAAATAAAGTCGGGATACTATACTAAACCAAGCTAAGTTCACTGGCCTAGGCAAACGCGAGACTATATATACGATTTTGCTAAAAGATGTACATAAGTTTCCATACAATCACGCCGTGTGGACACGAGAATCGGACCTCTCTTTTTATCATTAAACTCATACTTATTTTCCGACTAGCACCTCTAACTTAAGGCGCCGGGTAAGGAGAATGCACGTAAAAGATGTTTTCGTACAAGTTTTCTGGCGAAAATACTGGATATAGGATGTGGAATTTAATATATTATGTAACTTATATGTTAAAGTTTTTCCTGATGTATCTAAATACTAGTTATTATTTCTTATAAACACAAAAAAACATTTTAAAGTACCGCAAATATCGCGAGCTTGTACACATTTATATTTTAAACGACGTTTTTGTTTAGCTTCAAAGTTAGTTTAGTTATTTATATCATTTGTGCCTTTGGGGTGAAGTTTTTTTTTTTTTCAAATAGTCAACCAATTAAGAATTATAAGGTTTTTTAATGGATTTAACTCTTAGCGCCTACTTTTCCATGAGCGGATATTTTGCTCGCAATGATAATCTATTTGCTCAGGAGCGCAACGGATGGATGTTTAGTTTGCGAGAAGCATTTGTATTACTTATCATAGGCACGTAATAGAAGTCGCATTAGTCGACGCTTAATGTTCAAGGTCACTTGCCTTACCCGTCGCCTTAAAGGACTGATTATGGCTACAAATTTACCTGTGACGTGTTTTCAACGACTATACCGGGCGATAAGTGACATTCTGCTTATTGGAATTGGCACAACCCGATGCGGCGATGACGAACTTTCTGCTACATTGATATGAAAAGCTAGACAAGATCAAAGTATTTGGCAAACCACGAGTACTGCCAAGAATGAAGAAATAATACCGACAGGAAATCTTTAATAAGGATAAATCTGAAAACAACTACATATAATGCAAAAGAAATAAGAAAATAGGCTGGAGATTTTTATGATACATGAACGTACGTATTAAACTTGTTGTAAATTACATTTTGTATGGTTTAAGAAGAGTGTCACACAAATTATAGCTTCATAAAAAGATGATAATATAGTTTCGCGAAAAAATTTACGACATTCAGACCTAAACCAAAAATACATACATCAGTAAAAGAGTAATTGATGAATGATGAGATTGGAAGTCCTTGGACGCAAAATTTTTCGACAGATCGTAAAGAAAAATTTGCAACATATTTTCTACACAAAATAACACGTGTGTAAAAATAATGAAGAGTAACTCTACGCACAATGACATAGTCTAATTAGCCAGCAACCTTAATATTATGTCTACCACGTTATGAAATATTGTATTAATGCAAATAACGAATTTACCTTTTTAAGACTTGCAAAAGGCATTCATTCAAGAAATATATAAAAAAATGCACAATCATAAGATGCAGACAGACAAAAAATAACAATTATAAAAACCTATTCTACATGCGTAAAAAGTATTCGAAGATTAAAACGAAACAGCATTATTAGAAAAGGTAAAAAAAGTCAATAAGTGTCATAGTAGGGATACTAAATATTGAGTGAGTGCATGAACTTGAAATAGCTGTGATTATAAATAGATGCCACCTACAGGCGGCTTCTGTAAATACTACGTTACGTTGACTCACTAACTGTGACATTTGGGAGTGCGAGTTATGATAATTAAAATGAGGAATTTGCTTATAAATCTGTCAGGAATTTCGACACTTACAATAATTTAATAGATTACCTGACAAGCCTTACATATACTCGTGCAGAAGTAAATAATGATGCTGAATGAAAAGAGAACACCTGCATAATGAAAGTTAGATAATATCGACAAATCTAAATCACTCAGTGGCCAGTGTTGTAGCTGTAAATGTCAAGAGGTAGCTGAGATAAATCGAAGGTATGAATCACTAGCTCAGTAAACCGAATGGTGGGATAAGTGTCAAACTCCAATTGCTTTCCTGTATTGTTAAAAATGACATCATGCATGTCTGTAACTCTTTGAAAGCAATAAAATCTTTATTTTTTCATTTCATTTCAAACAGTTTAAAGATAGAATTTGCGACCAAATGCAGAATAGTGAAAAACATAGAAGTTTATATGTATTAATCAAGAATCGAAATACAGCAATATAAATATTGCCATCGCCACAGATCGATGAATTTTCAACGATAACGTCCGAAATAAAAAAGAGGCGCGCCTAAACAGTGCAAGATAGTTTTCTTATCAACAAAACCGATTTAAAACGTCTCGAAGGCAAGTGAAACATGAAAGATTAATAAAAGCAATAGTATGTAAATAAACAGACGCACTGTTAGTTTACGAAACAGTCTCAGTCTCGAGAGCATTTGAATGAGATCTGAAATAGATCGCGATGCCGTCGTAGCCATAACTCATTGGGTTAGCATAATTTATGGATAATTGAGCTCAGGATTCCGTAAGCAGTTGAATATAGCGAAAATGTATAACTTAAAATAAAGTCTTTAGATTCTAAAGTCTAAAGATTAAACAATTAATAGGGTTCATAAGCGTTTTTTTGTAATTAGTGTCTTATGTCAGAATTCTGGTTTCCAAAGATAAAGTCAACTCCGAGGTGAAGAAAGGTACAACTGATAAAGAGCAATCCATATTTAAGACTTGTGAGCAGTAATTGTGCTAGATGATGATGATGCAACCTTTTTAATAGATGCAACTGATCTGAATAAAACTGAATCGAAAGAGTTTCAGCAGCCCAAATGTCAGTGCACAGAGCCCCAATCAGGTCCGCGTTCCTCTGTGTTTACAAATCGACAAGCTTCACTCGATGTCACTTTATATCGGTAGATTAAGGTTGGTAATCCCGCAATTTTTAACTCAGGGAAGTTTGACGGGATGAGACGTGGTAGATTTATCTGTTTATCCATCAAGAGTCTTAATATAACGGTGGTAAGGGTTGTATTTGAGTGATTGATCTCGAAGAAAGCTTGAGTCGAAGCCGGATAGGCAGGTCTAAAAGCGTCGCGTCTCTGACACCGCAGTGGGGCAAGGACGCTTAGCGCCTATGCAGTCGGCGAATTGATAGACCGATTAATCTTCTCTTGAAGACTTCACTTCGGACGTTACAGCGCTGAAGAGTGACACTAAGTAATCTAGGGGCTTAAAATGATGTAGAATTTGGGCGATAAAGCTTTAAACTAGACGTATGACTGTTGACAAATTATTGGTTGGAGTTTTTAAGTCTCATAATCATAGACTAGAAAAGATTACATGTGTGGTCTCTATGCTAAAACCATAGATATGAAGTTAATTAGATTTGTAGAGTGTCAGTTTTGAAGCGTTGGTGCAGTTTTGATTTTATATTGTTTTCGCATTATTTTTATCATTTACTTTAACGTCATTATTTGAACTGTACATAATGATGTTTTTTAATGAAAAACAAACTTAAACTTGTTCATGTTTACACTGTGTAATGTCGCACGCACTGAATGTAAACAATGTGCACGTGTGTCCAGGCTGGGTTAGGCAGTTATTCACTGGGGTATGACACGGGCATTACACGGGTTGTCGGGTGTTACGAAACGGCGAAGCCCGGCGACGGGACGACAGCTCGGGCGGGGAACTCGCGCGGTACTGAAGCCGAACTTCTAAACTTGTATCGGACCTAGATAGATGCTAACTAGACGGATTCGGATTTATGGGAGCAACTTTGAACCTGCTAGTGACAATATTGTCACATTGGACAGTACTCAACATTGCTTGATACTTTGCTTTAATAGCAATTTTGTACCTGAGAGATGTGTTGTCAACATTCTTTCTGTAATGGTTTATGGTAGGAAAGACAGATTTATTTATAGTTTATGGAAGGTGCATTCTATTACAATGATGCAATAACGACAGATTACAGAAGTTTAATTATAATTTATGATAAATACATTAATCTTACAGATAATTTGTAAAGGGAACGATAAGTATTACTTTGATATTTGCGCTTCATGTTCTTGGAATTCTTGATAGCGTTTTCTGTAAGGAAAGGGAAGAGCTTAGGGAAAATTAAAGCTGTAAAAGTAATTTCTCTAACTCTGGAACAATCTTAGGGGCAACGAAAACGACGTGACACGCGAGTGAGCCTTAGACTTGTTGTAGATGTTAGATATTTAGAGAAAAATATATTTGCAGTATTTTGCAGTAATTTCAGAGCTGGTTCCTTAAACGTTTGTTGATATTTAGTTAGATAGATCATTCTTTAGAAATTAGACAGGGCATCGTTTAGAACTACTAAAAACAGTAGACGTCATGCTGAACCCCAGGTTCCATTGCGGCAATATGCACCGTCACAGCATGTCCACTTTAGACGGCCACACTGCACACAGCCGCATGCAGTAGATTCACTGGGTACGTGCTGAACCTGTAGCGTGGCCAGAAGTGTGCAGCATCTCAGCACGTCTAGTCCGTCTACTTTGACGGCCACCACGTCGTAGACATTCACATGCAGTAGACTCACTCAGAACGTGCTGAACCGCAGGTCTAGCTGCAGCGTGGTCAGCAATGTGCAGCGTCGCAGCACGTCCAGCCTGTCCACCTTGACAAAAAGCACGCCGAACACAGCCGCATGGAGTAGACTCACTTAGAACGTACTGAACCCGAGGTCCCGCTGTGAAGTGGCCAGCAATGTGCAGCGTCCCAGCACGTCCAGCCTGTCCACCTTAACAAAATGCACGCTGCACACAGTCGCATGCAGTAGACTCACTTAGAACGTGCTGAGCCCCAGGTCCCGCTGCGGCGTGGCCAGCAATGTGCAGCGTCGCAGTACGTCCAGCCCGTCCACCTTGACAGCCACCACGCCGCAGACTGTCTCGCCGGGATGCGCTGACTGCACCGGCACTACTTCTGTGTAGCTGTCGTTTCCAGCGCTGTACGCCAGCAGATCGCCGAAGTAGAGGTATGCATAGCTGGAAAAAACATATGGCTGTGCAAATAAGGAATGTGCGATAAATGGTGTGTACTCGTCTAAGTTGTACTATAAAGTAGTGAGTTGTCCTATCGGTCATTACTGGCTAATAAAATTATATAAAAAATATTTTCCTGCTTCATACCCGATATCTTCACAGCTATCCAATCCCAACGGGTCCTCCGGCGGCTCGCTGATAACGGTTAAGATAGCGCAATCCTTGGAGTTGTGCTCTTTCCGATTCGTAGACCGGCATCTGGCCATGTGCCCCAGGAGGGGCAGGTCACAGTCACTTAGCTGGAATTCTGTAAAAAATACGCCTAATTGTAGACTTCTGAACATTAATTATGCTGTCTATAGCTTAATACTAAGAGACGGTGTTTCCTTATCTGACCACACTCCGAGCCAAAAAAGTTAGTAAGTTGTACCGCTGCACGTAAGAGGAATCAAACTGCTCGTCTAGGGCTAGTGATTCATGTTTAAACAATACCCGAATCGCACTATAGTTTTTTTTAGGGTTCCGTACCATAAATGGAAGTCGGAATGCTTATACAGCCACTTTGTTAACTTTGTCAGTCTCTCTTCTGGACTTAAGGAGTCTTTACGCGATAAAATTATAAACTTTAAACCTTAATATGTCAGTATTTATGAGTTTTATTTTATCTATTAATTGAGTTGTTAAAAAAATTAATGCAAGGTTATAGAATTTTATTATTTGACTTTTACTTGACTATACTATGGTAATTTGTCAAAGAAGTGAATACACTTCCTCATGAACAATTTACTCACTTTTTGCAGTCTGCAATTTGGAACGGCAAGTTTATCTTTATTCCGGTTATTAAAATTATGTTTGTCACTTTTCTGAGGGATTAGGTTAGGTTAGGTTGCAGGTTTTTCATTTTCATAAATCAATTAAGAGGCCACTGTAAGTTCTCTTTCGTAGTATAATATATGCTGCTGAGCTGAGCCCTATTTAACGATATTCCATATGACATTATATTGTGAAACTAGATAAAATACACTAATCTTGCCGTACCAACATCAGTTTTTCTTATCATTCTAATGGCATAAGCAGCTAAACTAAGTCTTCCTGACAGTCTCAATATGAGCACTCCATTGAAGATGAGCATTCAGTTATTTCAAAAAAGGTAGTGGAATTACTAAAATCCAGTCGTTTATTTTTTACAATGATATGATATGGCTGAGACAGACATGCACATTGCTGCCTTACATTTGGAATTGTAAATTTTATGCATTTTGTTTTGTTTTAGTATCATTATGCCTACTGCTGAACATAGGCCTCCCATTGTTTTGTTTGCATTGAGCAAAATATTGTTAGTACTAAACCAATGCAAAACCCGGGAGAGGGTATTATTTACATTGTCAAAAGATTCTTAACCCCTTATAATTTTAAAGATCAGTGATGTATCATCTGCAAATAATACAATCTCACATTTGTATTTTGCAAAGTAAGGTCATTAAAATAAATTAGAAATAGCAGGGGTCCTAATATCGATCCCTGCGGTACACCCATGGAAAGAGGCGAACCTGAAGACTTAGTTCCATTTAATAATACTTTTTGAGTTCTACCTGTGAGATAGAGTTTATCAAATCTAGACTCCTTTGAAATATCAAACTTTTTTTGTAAAGTAGTAAAAGAAAGATTCCATAAGTCACCGAAAGCAAGCTCACTCTTCCAAGCATAGCTAAGAACCACCACAGATAATCTTTTTTTTTAAACAGACACACTGACCGACCAACGGCACAGACAGACAGACAGCACATTCTTTTTGCGTAGGTGATATAAACTTAAGGACTCACTTTTAGTGAAATGGAAGTAGCACTTATCGACGTAACTCTTCGGCTTGGGCAAGCTGACTGGCGTCTCCATATCCGCCCCACTCCGCCCCAGAAACGTGTAGGCGATATACAGCCGCTGCACGTTTGGGTTTAGCATGGCGTCGCACTCCTCATTGAGAGCCAACCACATCAAAGTGATCTCGATGGACTGGCCCATACGACCATCACTTGGATTTCGCTCGTTGAACTCTTGTATCTAAAAGAGAAAGTTAAATCTGGGTTGCGTGCCTTCGGAAAATATATAAATTATTATTATATTTTATGAAATAAGAATTAACTAAATATGAGTAATACATGAACCCTAAAACATTACACTTTTACACGCTTAATTCAAGTTTAACGTGGTGCGGCAATCATCGACTCGAAAAAGGAAAGAATGCGTGATGGAATTCTTAAGTGGCGAAAGTGTAATACCAATGCCAATTTCGTCCCGTCGCGTCGAGGTAAGGCCCGTGTTGCCTAATTAGTGAAGCGCCTTAGCACTAAGCAGAAGTTCTGGGTTCAAAGGGGAATGGGCGATTTGGCTTATTTAGATATTCCTGTCGTCCACACCGTTTTCGGTGACGGCGACTTATATTAAGTTCAGCTGGTCAATGTGATAAGCCCTGATACGAGATGCTAAGTCAAACTTCAACCTGAAGACACGATTCCAAGGCGCACAGATACAATTTATACAATCATGCTCGGGCGCCAATAGTTCAAGGGATTAAATAAGTCTTTAACCCGAGGTAAACACTGTGCTTTTCACTACGAATACAGGAAAAGTAAAAATAAAAACATGAATAAGCTGAAGAAAAAATTTGTGAATTTTAACAAAACCCTACCAAAGAGTATGCAATTACTACATCAACTCGAAAAAACAAATGAAGATCGGATTGCTGCTTTCCCGCCTATTTTTTTTCTGTGGCCGGTGTCAGCTATTCAGCCATTATTTTTCATTTACATCATTGAAAAAATTTACAATATTTTGCCCTAATCTGTCATTTTAAAGAAATAGTTGAAAGTGAACTTAAGTTATGGCCATTAAAAAAAGATTTAATAAATACTTAACTTTATGTTACATAATTCAATTTTACATCGCGCTGTTATTGAGTCGTTGTATAGAAAGTTGCAACATGGTTCAATTGAAATGTAAAAAAGCACTGTTTTTCTTTTTATAATTTTACAGCGAAAACGATTCTCCCTAGGGCTGAAAATTATTACTTTGAACCAACTTCTCAGGCAACTTTAGACCTACTTTCCAAGTGTGAGTACTGAAAAATATTTTTCATTACTCATACTTTTACATTTTAATGAACATCGGATATAGTAATGACTATATTTAATCTCTTACCTTATTTTCCCTGTCGCAAGTTTTATTATCATTTTTATTTGCGGCGATTGTGACGGATTTTTTTGAGCCATTTTGTCCTCTATTTGCTGTAAAATGCTTTTGTTTAATAATTAAACTATAATCTAATTAAAGATAAAGGTGTAAGCGAGATGTTGGCAAAAACTTAAACAGTAGTTACGATCAGTACTCGATTGACGGTGGAGTCAAGCCAGAATATAAACGTATTTTTAAAAAAACTTTGCTGTTGTATGGTAAACGGGATGTCTGTGTCAGCCAACTTAATAACATCAAATAACCACAGACACAGTATAAACAGTAGTGAACTATGCTAAGCTTCCTACGACCTATTTGGTGTAGGCCTTCATCAACCCCAAACAAATCGTTATCTTGGGCTGTCACCATCAAATTCTCGTCTGCTACCATTTTAATCTTGTCCTCCCGACGCATCCGGGGTTTTCTAACTGGTTATTGGTAATAAATAAAAAATTAAGTATTTTATATTTACTAGTACTATGTGACTCAAAGATCCTGCTTGATCTCAGACTCAGTGTCAGATGTTACGTATGGTCAACACTTTTAAATGGTTGTAAAACTTGGGTCCTGAAAAAGGAAATCTGCAAGCGGATAGAAGAATTTTACATGTTGCTTCTTTGGAAAAATTTTACTTCTAACGTTAGGGTCCAAAGATGGCAGAAACTAATATGGAGCTTAGGTAAATAACTAAAAAAGGAAAGTTGCCTTTTTCGATTATCTGCAAAGAGGTGCGCATTATGAATTCCCAAGACTGATTCTGGAGGGAAAAATACCAAGAAAAAGAGCCCCAGGACGTCAAAGACGCAAATTGTGTGTCGAAATCAAAGATTCAGCCAGCGACCAAAGATCAAATATCAAAGACCTACCTAGCCAGCGACCGCCCACAATTTCCAATATTATTCTCCACACTTCGTTATACGGTGGAGCTCTTTGATGATGATTTCCTATTTACTCACGCAAATAAACCGCTATAAGTAAAGATCAAATAAATATTTGCTAAAATTATATCAAATAATTCAGTAATATAGCAGCCTTTGGGGTCAGCTCATGAACTGTTTGGTAAATTTTCTGTAAAAAAAAACAGTCGGCTTGATCGGTGTCGATAAATCGCTATATCATTATATCGTGCTTTGGTGGTCATGCTCATGTTGGTATGGTCGTTTCGTTTCCTATACCGGGAATCAAACCGTTGCTTTCAAGGCGGATGATTCGCCACTGTGCCAAATAAGTCGTCGACGGGTAGATAGAGGTGTTTAAGTTTTCGCCAACCTGTTTATACACTCGATGATAATGTGGTTGGTAATAAGTACTTATTTACCTTTGCTAAGCTCCGGAGGTTCTTCCTCATCTAAAGTTGGCGTCAGAAACACTGGGCCTTTTGGTGACACTACGAAAAGAGAAAATTTGGTGAGCATATTGAGAACTTGAGTATCTCACGTTCTCAGATTTTGAAAAAATTACAGGACCGATTCAGGTCATTCAACCGATTTTCAACTTTATATCCAATCTAAGTGCCGTGTGGGGACGACCGTAAAGAATACACTTCCCCACCGCTAACAGAAGGCGTGTCGTAAGAGGCGACTAATTCCTGTAGCACGAGACGGGCAGCAGCGTCTTCGAAATCCAAATTGAAAGCGAAATCTTATAAAAAACTGCGCTCGCCAACTCGCCTGCCAACCGTGGCGAGTATTGGCAATCCCCAATGACTGCGGAGACGACCGAGACGCAGACATTTCTACCACATTCAATAAATAATATATATTGGACAACATCATTACCTAGATGTTGGTATATTATCAACATCTAGGTAACGTTTATGCCATCGAAAAATAAACGTAGATTTTCTAAATATACAGTGTTAAAAAATATGATCCAAATTTTAGAGCGGAGGTAATAAAATATATTAAAAAACATTTCCTGTTACTTAGTGTAAAATTGTATTGAGTAAAGTAACATAAATAACTAACTATTGTTGGTACGATCCTTCCTCCGTAGACTGGTCACAGAATTTTCTTTTTTCTGCAATAAAAAAAGTTGGATATGTAGAAACTACACTTGAAACATCAAAACATAATAAAATACTTACAGATAAGCTGCTTCTTTTTGAAGATTTCGGAATCTGTCGCCTCGTAATTAGGCCCATCTATAACACACAAAAAAACACTTGTCTAAGCCCTCAATTCTTCATATTATGTTTAAGATTTCCTTCTGCGTTTTCTCAACAAAGTTTTTAAACTTTAGAGCGTGTTTCAGTCACTTTATAGGTAAATGTCAAGCGGCTGCACATTTTCAGGCATTATCTAGACTAGATAAGCATTTTTTCTCGAGTAAGTAGACAGGAGTTTTATCCTACATACATATGTCAATACTGCACATTATTTAAGTCTATCATATGAATCGTCATATGATAGACTATATACTATATATACTATATTGATAGTGTTACAATCCCCGGCATGAATGTTGAGGGCTAGAGGAAAGAGTGGGGATCGCTTTGCGCATCTTACGACATGATCATATCATCATCATATCAGAGACGCGTGTGCGCGGAGCAAGCAACCAATTCCGACCGGCAGTGCGGGTGCGGCGCGCAACTGGCCAATCACGTAATCGTAATGGTCTTTTGCGCATCTTTCGCTCAGCGCTCAAGATCGGTACCGCTAGTTGCAGCGGCAAATCGATTGCTGAGAACATCGCTATGAGCGGTTCCGGCACTAGCCGGAGCGTTATCTATGATCTACGCGTCGTTCTTGTGCTTTCGCGCCTTTTCCGTATCAATATATTTTAGTTCGATAATTAACCGTTTTATTTAGAAGATGTGGTTTGATTTTATTTCTCATAAAGAACTACATTAATTCACTTACTGAGAAAAAACACTTTACACAATAATATCTGCAGCTAACATAATGAGCGCACACAGACTACACTTAAAAACGGGTAGATTAATTTAACAAGTCGGTAACATTGGAACGTCGTCCTCACCTTACCGAGGAACCACGGAACAATGAGCGTCGAACGCACTTACTTGATGGATGTGGCATGAGAAGCATCACGGAAGATTCCTCTAATAATAGTTACAAATTCTGTAATTGATTTCGGATAGCACAGATTTGGAGAGAACACGTTTAATCGTTATACCTACCTTTATTGTTCAGAGAACAACGCTTAGTCAAGATCACGTTAGACGGCGCTATTGGATACACCACATGGAATAAATTACTGATGGGAGTTTTAAGTGTGAATATTTTCCTATCTTAGAAGAGAAATAAAAGTTTTTAAATTGCTTTAGCTGCCTTGGTCATGTGGCAATTTTACACGATATTTATCAGCTTTCTTGAACAAAATAATGTGATACTGACCCAGTAGCTCCCTTGGGATGGTGTTTGTGATGCTGCGTCCTGTAAATAAAATTAGAGATCAAGCTACTACAAACTAATATTTACATAAATATAGCTTTAAAGTAAAGATTTTGACTTAAATTTATTGAGGATAAATATACAAATATTTCACAACTTTCTTATTTCTTAGGATTATTGTGTGCGATTTGGTTTTTCTTGCTTCAAAAATACGCCGTTTGTAGATTTTTATAATCAAATTAAATAATAAACGTACATCTTCAATTTTCCCAAGTCGCGATATTGGTAAAATCTGCTCATTTAAAGCTGCTTTACGCTGAAAAGTAAAATATGTTGCAATTAACAAATAAACATTAGGTATAAAAGCATTCAAAATAATACGCATTGTTTAAACATACATCTAATGCTTGTTTCATATCGTTCGCCGATTTTATTTGTGCAGGCTGAAATAAATAATGATCATTTAGGTAGTTAAATGATAATTTGGATAATTAAATGGTTATTTAGGTGTTTAAATGGTAATATAGGTAATAAACATCATAGGCGAAATAAATGCTTAGACTTTGTTGGCTGAGCCACATGGAAAGAATGGGAGAGGATCGTGTAGTGACGCAGGCGTACTTGGGACGACCGAGTGGCAGACGACCTGTCGGTGGTCTCAGGTACCGTGGGCAAAGGACTTGCGCGAGTTCCACGTCGATAATTGGCGAGAGGTGGCGCAAAGAAGACAGGAGATCCTTATTTCATTGCGCCATCTTAGTTAGTTAGTTAAATAAATAAGCTTCTCATACAAAGTGCACGATGGCTCAAAAATATTATTTCATATTTCTTTCTTCTTCTTCCGCTTTCTGTCTTTCTTAATTAAGTACTTACCAAGTTCTTCTGCTTTTTTTCTTTCTTTACTAAGTTCTTAACTAAACTAAAAAGAAAACGATTCTTACCACTTCATTCACGATTATGTTTGAGTGGACCGATTGAATCTATTCAAAATAATTAGTATTATTGAGTATTTCTATTGCACATTATTGTTACAAGATTGTTTCTGTATAGATTGTAAATACATATACTACAAAACAAATTACCGTGACGGAAGGTTTTCACCAAACGGGAAAGAAGAAGAACTTCATTTCAATGTAACATTCAAATGTAAAAGGAGCTGTATTTTCATACAAAATATGTCAAGGCAAGCGGACTCTTAAAATTGTCATTTCAATGAATCATTGAAATGAATTTCCTATTCTCTCCCGTTTGTCAATATCAACACAGCGGAATCCACTTTGGTAGAAATTTGTTTTTTTCTCGAAAAGTTTATTAAATACAGGGTTACATTTCATGGTAGTGTCAATTCTTCAGGGACCACTCAGAATCAGTAACTAAATCTTTTCTTCACTTTTTCATTTTTAATTCTTCCATTCTGCATTTGAAAGATTGAATACGTAGAAAATTTACGATTAGTCGATTAAATTACACCGTATGTGAACTGCATGAGGTTCTTTTTGGAGTGGCGTCGGCGTACGCCTGTAATTTCTGATGAATGACGGCGCATCTTGCGTTTAAAAATAATAACGATAAATTTGTATTTTTATATTGTTCCATAGACCTTATTTTTCAAATTTGGCACTACCTTGAAATGTAACCCTGTATAGTTATACTTTGATATTAATTTGATTAAACCATACCTCAGTGTCTTTAAATCCTACTTGACTGCGTGATCTCCTCAATGGGTTTGTCTGAAAAAAGAATTAGGTACAGACAATAGCACGTCAACCTACTACAAAACGTCAAATTTTTTCAATTGTTATTCATCTCTAAGTTGAAAATCAGTTCAATGACCTTAAACATTTTGGGTACCTAGGCCGACCTGCCGTTATCTGCACTTTACCTACAGCAGCCATACTCTAAGTGTGTTCCGCGGAACCCTAGGGTTCCGCGATACCCCTGTCGGGGTTCCGCAAGAAGTTAGAAAAAAAAATCAAAACACCTCTCTCTGGTCGACCGTTCTGTCGCGGCGTATCACGATTCACGAACAATTTTACTATGCCGCCACCGCCGATACCTACTTGTGACCGCGCAATCCCTTTGATAAAAGCCGCCTTTGAAATTAGACGCTATAATTGTGAACAAGCGACTTTCGGCTCTAACTTCAAAACGTAAAGTCGAGATTGCTTACACCACATTTTTTGAATTTCTATTTTTATATCGGCTTTTTATTTATCAAAGACGCCGACTCGAGTATTTTTGAGAATAGATTGAGGCTAGGACTATAAAAGCGATGATCAAGCCTTGACACTAGTCAGTCGACGATTAGCGTTCGGAGCGATAAGTACCTACCTGCTAGAAAAAAAATGTGTATTGTTCTACTGCTGTTTTCTGATTGTATCAGTTTTGTACATTTCTTCTTTGGACTAAAGTGCTAAACTCTTCTACGCAGTAACGACCGTGCATTATTTTAACCTCACCATCCTGAAAGAATGGAACGTTGGCTTAAAGGCGTTAAACGTGTCGCAACAACATCTTCCAACGAAGCCGAATGTTCAAAAGCAGTCCGCGTGGAGTATACAGCAATTACCGATCCAGACGATGATGCAACGACGTCAAGTTCCACGGTTTCAAAGGCGAAAAAAAGGAAGTATGATGAATCATATATCAGTTTTGGATTTGTTGATTCCAACGGCTCACCTCTCTGCATGTTATGTAGTAAACTGCTTCCTAATAGTTCCATGGCACCTGCCAAGTTGCGCCGACATTTAGAAACTGTACACCCCGAGTCTAAAGACAAGAATAAAGAATTTTTTGTACGTAAAAAAGAACAGTTATTGGAAAGTCAAAAAACAATGATGCATGTAACCCAAACTATCAATGAAAAGGCCACGGAGGCATCATATTTAGTTAGCTATCGCATTGCACAAGCAGGAGAAGCGCACACTATCGCTGAGAATTTAATAAAACCATGTGTATTAGACATAACAAAATGCATGCTCGATGAAAAATCTGCAAAGCATCTTTCTACTGTGCCGCTATCTAACGATACTGTTTCACGGCGAATTCATGATCTAGCAAGCTACGTCAAACAAGAACTAGTTACACGTCTACAAAAAACACAATTCGTCTTGCAAATGGATGAGTCGACTGATGTCGCTGGTCTGGCTATCTTGCTGGTTATCGTGAGATATCCATGTGAAAGTTCTTTTGAAGAAGACATGCTTATGTGTTCACCTCTACCCACAAACACTACCGGAGAGGAAATTTTTAATAAAATAAATATATTTTTTGAGGAAAATAATCTCAGTTGGAACGATTGCATTGACATTTGTACAGATGGGGCCAAGGCGATGACGGGTAAAACAGCAGGAGTAGTGTCACGAATAAAAAATAAAGCGCCTAATTGTAGTTCCAGCCATTGTATCCTGCATAGACAAGCACTTGCGATGAAGCAAATGCCGTCCAATCTAAAATTAGTTATGGATGAAGCGGTAAAAATAATTAATTTTATCAAATCACGACCACTACAATCCCGATTGTTCTCATTATTGTGTGAAGATTATGGCAGCACACATAAAACACTGCTGCTCCATACAGAAGTGCGATGGCTGTCTCGGGGTAAAACTTTAACAAGGCTATTTGAACTTAGAGCCGAGTTACAAATGTTTCTTTCAGATACTTCTTTTAATTTGAAAGACCGTTTGTATGATAAAACTTGGTTGTTCCGACTGTCTTTTATGGCGGATATCTTTCAGAAACTGAACGAATTAAATTTATCATTGCAAGGTAAACAGACAACAGTGTTCCAGGCCTGTAACAAAATAACTGCCTTCAAAAGAAAATTAGATTTTTGGATTATTTGCGTTGGAAATAGAGAAATAGAAAGCTTTACGTCACTCAGTGAGTTTCTTGGCGATAACAACTCAGAAATATTTCAAGATGATGTATTTGAAGAATTGGTCCAATATCTCACTTCGATGCGCGCATCTTTTGAGCAGTATTTTCCTGAAGAACAGAATACAAAAATGAAACTGAATTCATGGATTCATAATCCTTTTTTACCCAACTTACAAAAGCCCGAAAGTATGTCAAACGAGATATATGAATCTCTTTTAGAAATGTCATCTGACACAAGTATGGAGTCACTGTTCAAAACGACGCCTCTCAACGATTTTTGGTGCAGAATCCGAAATGAATATCCAATGCTTGCCAAAATGGCTTTGAATATTCTTCTCCCGTTTCCAACAACATATTTGTGCGAAACAGGATTCTCAACCTATGCAGCCACGAAAACAAAATACCGCAATAGACTGGACGCCGAACCTGATATGAGACTTCAACTGTCCTCTATGAAACCTGATATCAACCAATTGATGAAAAATAAAAAACAGTTTCATACATCCCATTAGTTAGATTTTTTTTCTTTTTCAATGTTATATTTATTATTATACTTGTTATGTAAGTAAGTAATAAGTAACTGTTACATGGTACTCTAATTATGCTTATTAATAAAAAATACACTTAAAAACCATTGTTTTATTGTAGGGTTCCATCAAGTATTTTGCTATCCAAAAGGGTTCCGTCACCAAAAAAGATTGAGAACCGCTGACCTACAGGATGCCTTTTTTAGTACCTTTTTAATTTTTACCGTATTCTACCCAGAATTATGCACAACTTTAACAGAAAAGATCTAGGTAATCGAAATCGAGAAAAGAAAATCTGATTTTTACTTATACGTTTTGGTCGTTTTTTTATTTAACTACGAGTTTACGGTTCACGATCTTTTTCCAATACTTGTGCTAAATTACTTCTTGTCAAAGTGAAAGTGCTTCTTGCCAAGTTTTATGATTCTAGGTCAACGGGACGAACCCTATTGCTTTTGATTCTCTTGATCTTTTGATTTTGTTTATTTAGAAACTAACTGTCCCGGCGAACTTCGTACCGCCTCTTTATTCGTTTTTTTTAAATGTTATTTTGCTATTCGGGGCGGAGACAAATCCAACAAATCGAAAATCATAAAAATCGGTCCAGCCGTTCTTGACTTATAAATGGTGTGTAACTAACCCGACTTTGTTTTATATTTATACAGGATGTAACGAAAAGGTGAAATAAAACTTTAAGGGGTTATTCCACGGCTAAATTACATCAACTTTTTCTATGGGACCAACATCGAAATCGCAAAAAAAAAAACACTTTCCCATACTAAAACGCGACCAGCTGGCATCAGTTTGTATGGAAACGTCAATTTTTTTTTTGAGATTTCGATGTTGGTCCCATAGAAAAGTTGATGTAATTTAGCCGTAGAATAATAAAGTTTTATTTCACCTTTTCGTTACACCCTGTATAGATTTAATTCTTTTCCTAGCTCTAAGGGATTGCATTCCATACTTGAGTATTTTATATTCATTTCAACTTGATACCTCTACGCCTCGACAGACAGACAGACGAACAACAAAGGTGTGTGGACCATGGAAGACCATTATAACGAATAATGGTCTTCCATGGTTCCAACAGTAATTTATTTAATGGATAATGGCCATGAGGGGAAATATGCTGGCTAGACGGTTCGCGCATAGCTCTAATGAGGTCAAGGTCACACTTTTCAAAGCCCACTGCCAGGCGCTCTACACTGCTCAGCTATGGGCCAGCTATAAACAAAGTACATATAATATACTCAGGTACAATAATGCCTTTCGTGCTATGCTGCGCCTACCCTGGCGGTGTAGCGCATCTGGCATGTTTGCTGATCACCATGTTGACGACTACCATGTGCTCATGAAACGACTAAAACTGTCCTTTCATAAGAGATTACAACTTTGTAATAATGCCATAATACAGGCTATATTTAATATACTGTATATGTATGACAAAATATTTGTAGTAATATGACCCATAAACTCAGGTCATAGTACTACAAATATTTTCGAAGAATTCGTATTATTGATGTACTCGTAATTAAATAACTGAACTAACTAATGTAAATTGAATACTGACATTTCTTAACTTAGATATTAATGAATTTACCAAATTGGCAAAGTATTCTAATTGTAAATTGTAAATTATTTTTCTATTATTTTCTATTTAACATACATTTAAATTTGTAAATGTGACATTTATATGGGACAATTTATAGTACCTGAAATAAAATTGATTGATTTATTTATTTATTTATTATAAATGAAACAAACAAATCCAGCACCACGTATATGGCCTTATGGTCGATGGGTGTTAGTGTGAGTAGAAGAAATTTGTCATCACATGGCTATGACTACGAATTTTTGGTAATTGGCCTTCGAAGGAGCATGACCTTTCATGGTTCACCCACTTTATAAGGGTTCCTTTTTAGGTACGGAACCCTAAAATACGTATTCAGTGTTGTCTCATCATAATGGACATATTAAATTCTTTATTACCGATTGAGGGCCGACCGTGACGTTAATTTGAGACCCCACGCTGCGGTGTCTATCGCGGACCTGATGGAAATAAATATACTTACATAGTATAATTATTACCTACTAGCTTGTCTAGACATCGCCAAAGAGGAATCGGGGGAATTGTGTTAATCATATTATACTTTACTTTTTAAAATGACTCCATAGAGAGTAGAGTTTAAGCTGCATCTTCCAAATGCGGGATTCTATGCATATTTTGCAGGATTGCATTTGAGGGACTTAGACTTGCAGGTTTCGCGGGATTAAAGTAGTGATGTACAAGGCTCGAGGCTTCCGAGTCCTTTTGCCGAGAGCTCAGAGTCGTTTACAGGGCTCGCCTCGTTTGTATGAAGCTCGACGACTCGGAAGTCTTTTTTAGAGTTCGAGCCTTTTTCGGAGCTCGCCTCGTTTGTATGAAGCTTGGAGTCTTTCGCAGAGCTCGAGCCTTTTTGAGGGCTCGAGCCTTTTCGAAAGCTAGAGCCTTTTTGAAAGCTCGAGCCTTTTCGAAAGCTAGAGCCTTTTTGAAAGCTCGAGCCTTTTTGAAAGCTAGAGCCTTTTTGAAAGCTCAAGCCTTTTTGAAAGCGTTATAAAGCGTTGTCTTTCTTTAAGTATTAAAATGAAATCACAGGTATACAATAAACATAGTAATCAGCTTTATTTACAAATAAATACAAGTCATTTTTAAATCACATATTTCTTTATTCTAAGTAACTACTTTAATTATTATTTCTCATCAAAAAAGAGAGCCACGATGCGAGACTCATGGAAGCTTGAATTGTCTGTCGTAAGTTACCGTCAGACGACAAATAATTGCATAAACACACATTGAGTGCGAGTATCGTGTTCGTCATAGAAACATTTTACTTTGCACTTTCAACTGGTTCGGCCAGTCGTAAAACTAATTTGTTACTAGTTTCTGCCAGTGGCTTTGCCTACGTATATTTTTTGACCATTAAAAGTATTTTATTAGCCTATTATTTTCTAGCAACACAGTATCCAAGTCAAGATGAATGCCACCAGAAAACCAGACGTGTGGAAATTACACAGGAATTTTATAAAATACTGGAAAAATTAGACGATGACTATGTAGAAAGACTGTGGGTGCAAACGAAGTCGACTGCATCTTTATATAAAACTATGATGAATGTGTTTAAAAAGTTAATTGTTAATTTAACACATCACATAGTACCTAAAAATTGTAAATGATAAAAAAATATAATTGATTGATTACTAACTTTGCAGTTTTTATTTAGAGATTTTATTTATTTACTAGTTTTTGACCGCGACTTCGTCCGCGTGGAATTTGAAACTTCAACCCCTAATTTCAACCCTTAGGGGTTGAATTCTCAAAAACTCTGAAACCGGTATTCATTTATTTGACAATAGAAGTACTCCTATGAAGTTTCAACTAAATTGATCGAACGAATCTTGTTGCTCCATACAAAATTTTGCATCCCCGTTTAACCCCCTTAGGGGATGAATTTTGAAAAATCCTATCTTAGTGGACCTTGACCACATCGGGAAGCCACCTGCCAAATTTGGAATCTCTAGACCCAGCGGTTTGGGCTGAACGTTCATATATCTGTCAGTCAGTCAGTCAGTCAGTCAGTCAGTCAGTCAATCAGTCAGTCAGTCAGGACTTTGTATTTTATATGTATAGATAATGTAGCTTTATATATTATAGATTACTTAGTTACGGAGATATTAAAGTCATAAACATAAACTTGAGCTTTTATTGAAGCCTTGCGTTCATTTTAAGACTCGAGCTCTTTTTAAGGCCCGAGTTCTTTTGAAGGTTCGAGCTCTCTCGAAGGTTTGAGCTCTTTCGAAGGTTTGAGCTCTTTTGAACGTTCGAGCTCTTTTGAAGGTTCGAGCTCTTTTGAAGGCTCGAGCTCTTTTAAAGCCTCGAGGCATGGCTCAGAGAGCTCGCAGCTCGGCTAAGCTCGGGGCACCAAGCCTACCGAGCACACTGAGCCTTGCCATTCCGCCTCGAGGCTTCAAAAATAGGACTCGACGCCTCGAGTCTTGTACATCACTAGATTAAAGGGACTGAAATAATCGACAACGATGACGCGACAGAACAGAGGAAAATACAAACATGTAAGATCCGTCCCACCCACAAGCTTGTCTGATCGTGCGTTTTTTATCGCTGCATACATACATACATATGCTTTTTTTTAAATTCATTTTTTTACATTTTAAACGACGAGTTGTTATTAGTGTAAATTTCTTTAGGGTTTGTTTATAAGGTGAGTAGGATACGGTTTGTCACACTGTATTATACTCGCTTAGGAGGTAGAATTAAATTAGTAGCCTATGTCTTTTCCTTTCCCAAGCTCTAGTCTTATCTCTGTACCAAATTTCATCAAAATCGGTTCAGTAGTTAAGGCGTGAAAGCGTAGCAGACAGACAGACACTTTCACATTTATAATATTAGAAGGGACTTTACAATAATGTTCGCTGATTAACTATGGCTGACGCAACAAAACGCTGAAAATATGAAAAAATCACTTACGTTTGACATCTTTGTAAACTCGCGAGTCTGAGCCTGATTAGTTGCGCTGTGAAAATCATCTGGTGGTAATACTGGACGACTCTGTGTAGGACAAAGTTGTACAATATTTATACAATACAATATTATTTATTCATACAATATTTATTTATTGAAACACAGATTAGGAAAATATACAAAAGGTGGAGTAAAGAAGTTTTTACTAAGGAATATGCAGGGTTACATTGCTGAAATTAGGGTCATGGTCAAACATATCCTGACTAGAAACAAGACAGCGATAGAAAGAAGATTACTGTATGATTGGTGAAGTTTATTTTCAGTAAGCCCTGAAATTAATCTCATTTCTTCTTGTCGTGTCAATGGCGATTCTAGACAGACTTCGACTAAAACTTGGCAACTTCTACTGCGTTTTAACTTATTTTAAAAACTTGATACTATTCAAGTAATTAAATCATCATCATCATCTATACGGTCAATCCCGGTTGCGTCCAAAGCCATTGCTTTGGAGCCCAGGGTCCGCTTTCCTTGATTTGCTCCTCCACTTCGCGCGGTCTTGAGCGTCTCTAGTTGTGAGATCATTGGCTCGCATGTCAGCCCTCACAACGTCAAGCCAGCATTTCTTGGGTCTACCCCTTTTGCCGGGACCTGGCAGTGGCGGCATGGCCAGACATTTGTTTCCTACGTAGCTTGCCGGTTTCCGCAAAACATGGCCGTACCAGCGTAGGCGACTCTCCTGCAGTTTGTCTGCAATATCACGGACACGAAGGCTACCGCGGATGTAAATTAAATCAAGTAATTAAATACAGCTTGTAATATCTTACCACGTCGTACAACTCGGATCTTCGCTTTATATCTTGAGAGTTAGGTACGACAAAGTCGTATATGTCCGTCTTCTGCTTCGTGTTAGGGTTCTTAGGGGGCTCGAAGTCGTATATGATTTGTTTCTGCTTCGTAATAGGGTTCTGAGGAGGCTCAAAGTCGTAAATGTCTGTCTTCTGCTTTGTGGTAGTGTTCTGAGGAGACTCGAAGCCGTAAATGTCTGTCTCCTGCTTCGCGATAGGCCCGAAGTCGTATAATTCTGTTTTCGGCTTGCTGGACAGGCGCATATCAAGGTCTTGTGATATGTGATCATCGTTGTAGCGGTCATCTTGCATTAACTGTTCCATGCAGGTTGAGGTCCTACCAGCGTCCTTTGAACACAGGCTAGGCGGGCTTGACTGAGAAATCAGATAATTAGTTTTCAGTGACTAAACGAGTAATTCAGTCTTTTCGCAGAGATAATACTACACAAGTATATACATGTTACTGTTTTTTTAAACATACTGATTTCCAGACAACGGTTTACAGTGAGCAAAAACATCTGGCAACCTATTTTATCAAATAACTTAGGGAGATCCAATAATAAATACTAATTAGAAATAAATTCTCAATTTGCTTAAAAAAATGCAAATAAGAATTTGTTATTTAATTTCAAATAATGTTTGTTTGTGTTAGTGATTTATATTGCCATGAAAAAAACAGTGTTATTGATTATTAAGGGTTTATTTATGTTAATTTTTTTTTTCATTTTCAATATAAGTATAACAATAAAAGTGAAAACGGAGTGTACTAAGCACAAAGAGTAGATAAATGATTTATGAGGTAACTTCTAAAAGACGTAGGTAGGTTAAAGCGCTAAAGAGCAATCTTTACAACTACTAAAATTGACCTTACCCTGGCAATGGCACGGTTTATAGCGGGCAAAAGCGAAGCGTCAACCCTCAGCATGCACCACAAATCCAGCACACCCACTTCGTCACCCGAGTCAAGCGGATCGTGCGTTTGCTGTAGGATGGGGCCAGCCATCTAGAAATATTTAGGGCAGTTACAGACCTGGCGTTTTTACGCGCCGCCTTTGTGAGAATGAAGGATAAACGCTTGTTTATACGTGAGTGAGCCCATGAACAACGTACAGACAACGGCAGGTCAACCTACCCAGAAAGCTAAAGGTCATCGAATTGATTTTCAACTTTAAGGCCGACACGTAGATCAATATCAATTGACAAAATTTGACGTTTTGTGGTAGGTTAACGTGCTGTTGTCTGTACCTACGAGTAGGCACGGTTTAGCGTAAAAATGAGCGGGTAACCGTATAGTGCAAGCATCACAATAAATGAATCAGATGCGCAGAACAACCAGTCAGACTACAACAAATATTTATAGCCTAGAAACGACCCAAAACAAAACAAAAAGCATTATATACGATGCATGGAACCCTATAGAGTAGAAATGGTAGGTATATTGTTTGACAAAATTTTCCGCCATTTTCAACCGACTTCAAAAAACGAGGAGGTTCTCAATTCGACTGTATGTTTTTTTTTTTTTTTTTTTTTTTGTATATTTGTTACGCGATTACTCCGCCAATTATGAATCGATTTTAATGATTCTTTTTTTGTTTGGTAGATCATACTTCAGAGGTGGTCCCATATAAATTTTATCGAAATTGATTTAGAACTTTTTGAGAAAATCAACAAAAATATACCCAGATAATATTTTGGTTGTGGTTCTTGTTACCTATCTTCGACAAATATGAGCCGATTTTGATGATTTTTGTTTTATTTAATAGCTTATACTTCAAAGATAATATGATAAAAGTTTGCAAAATAAAAATCACCCCTAAGGGTAGGAAAATAGGGGATGAAATCGGTGTTCAGCAGTTAGATTAGGATTTATCACTAAAAATAGATGAAATAAGTAAATTTTATTTAAAAAAATAAAACCGACTTCAAAACACTGAAATGCTAAAAATAATCCTAACACTTAAGTACCTAATCAGTTACTTTTGGAGTCGGTGCAAACAAAAACATTGAATCTCTCATCGGCTGGCACCGACTCCAAAAGTAACTGATTAGGTACTTAAGTGTTAGGATTATTTTTAGCATTTCAGTGTTTTGAAGTCGGTTTTATTTTTTTTAATAAAATTTACTTATTTTATCTGTACTTATCTGCCTACCTAGCATGAGCACCAAAACACAATATGATATATGATATAGCGATATATCGACACCAACTGTGAAAATATGATAGATATAGCCGCCATGTTGAATCTCCGTGCGAAGACGTCACATATAATGATCGCTGTTTCGATAAAAAAACAAAATAGCGGCTACATCTATCATATTTTTACAGTTGGTGTTGATATATCGCTATATCACATCGTGTTTTGGTGGTCATGCTAGGGGGGCTGTACTATTTTTTGTATGGGCGAGAGTTGACAGGACTTGTCATTTCATACGAATGTAAGTGGTCAATCACTAACTAGCTTTGGGGAAAGATGGTTTGTATTGCTGCTCTATAGGGTCGCCTTTTATAAACGGGTAAAATTTAAAGAGCAATTACAAAAACATAAATAAATCATTTTTGTTAAAAAAAGAAAATTTTTATACGCTAGTTTTCGAGAAAAACGCCAAAAACTATTTTGATTTTAACGTAAAATAAAACACCCCGTAACCCGTGCGTGCACCCCTAGAAAAGGGTGAGGCACGATTGAAATGAGAGAGACAGAGGCGATAACGTAGGGACGTTTCAGACTAGACAGGATGCTCTTAAATTTTTTTTTTGTTATAAAAAATAAAAATGAAAACTAGCCCGTTTTTAAGAACGTAAATAATAGGGCCCGGTTTCTCCAATATAATTAGAAGTTCTGTTAGAGTTTCACCCGTTTATAAAAGGCGACCTTGTATATGTGCTCGATGATTTGATGATGTTAGCTGCTGGCTATAACGCAAGCAACATAAAACTTAGGTGGGAATAATAATATTCATTTTGCCTAACTACACGTACCCACCGCCAACAGGAGGCGTGTCGTAAGAGGCGACTAATTCCTGTAGCAGGAGACGGGTCTGCGTGCGGAAATTTATAAAAAAACTGCCCGTCTGCCAAGAGTGGCGAGTATTGGCAATCCCTCCTTTTTCGTTGAGGCCTATGGCCAGCAGTGGACGATCTACGGCTGAAATGATGATGATGCTGAACTACAAGCACTAATACTCACCAAAGCGAGGGACATGTCAGCCCGCCTATTAGTATGCAACAAGGCATCGCGCAGAGGCAGAGCGCAGCTCGCGAAGGGCTGGTCTTGATTGTCTATTTCGCTGATTATTATTTGCATAGTTTCCTAAAAAAAAACGGCATCTCAATTCCACATAAGCTCCGAGCTGATTTCGTCATCAACCGGCGACTTAGGTATTGTTCCTAATTTGAGGGCAATCCTAATCTCGTACCTATAGCCTGAATCGTTTAAATATAAATGTATAGACCAGACATTTTAACAAAATTATCCGGGCCGATATCATCATCACAGTTTAATCAAATTCTCCACACCGAAAACTCGCCGCCGCCGCCGATTTAAGCATCAGCGCACACTTCTAATACCATTTACTCAAGTGAAATGTAGGTATTTAAAAAAAGAATCACTGCTTTGTCAAAACAGTGTAAGCGGCACAGCAACGCGGAACAAGTAATGCGGAAGAGTAGGTACTTATTTCAGCTGGAGAGAGAATCGCAAAAACCTTAAAGTAAAACTATATACACGTTTCTTGATAAATGTATGTAGTCGACGAAGAAAATAATTTAACGCGTCGACGCTAAAAGAGTGACTATATACACGTTTCTTGATAACTGTACGCAGTCGACGAAAGAAAGAATTTAAGGCGTCGACGCTAAAAGAGTGCAGCCGGTCGCGTGAAGTTGATGTCGCGATTGTATGCAGTTAATACCGACTTATCAGGACTAAAGCCGGCCGTGAGAAGTTGATGTCTGCATTTAGTCAAAATTATAACAGCATGCAGTTAGAAACTTCGACTGCGGGTGTTTGCTGTGGTCATGGAGCTGCACATACCCTTTAAAGTAGAAATGTCATATGGATTTGTTCGACAAAATTTTCCGCTATTTTTTAATCTGTATCTGTGCTGTTTTTGTATGGGCGAGCGTTGACAGGTGTTGTCATTTCATACTAAATGTAAGTGAAAAATCACTTACTAGTTTCGGAGAAATATGGTTTGTATTGCTGCTCCTTAGTGTATGTACTCGATGGCTGTGGTGCAGACCGTCTTTCGCCCTTAATGAAACCTACCACCACTAAACCGCCAAAAAGGTACCACCACCACCACTTACTTGTTCTTTTCTTTATCTGTGCGAAGTAATTTTTTCCAAACAAAACATAACTGAAAAGGTCTAACATGTTTCAGATAGTTGAGGAAGTTGTCTGTGATCTTGATGTCGTACTCGGTGGAGAAGTCGAACAGCATGACGCGGCCGGCGCGCATGCGCGTCATCGTCATGCTCTGGTCGTAGAACTTCCACGTCAGCACTAGTGACATGTCACGGGAATTTATCACGGCCTGGAATACAACACACGCGTTGAATACGGAAGACATGTAAAAGGCATAGGAGAGACCAGCCCCCCTACCTACCTACGTTGGCCACCAAAACACGATATGATATAGCAATATATCGACACCAACTTTTAAAATATGATAGATATAGCCGCCATGTTGAATCGCCGTGCAGATCACGTCACATGTTATGATCGCTGTATCGATAAAAATCAAAATGGCGGCTTTAACTATCTTAATTTTAAAAAAACGTTGATGTCGATAAATCGCTATTCATATCGTCCTTTGGTGTTCATGCTAGTTCACTATTTTCGGTCTTCCTTACCTACATTCAACAACAAAGTATCTTCCTAATTATCAGTTCAGAAGTTCTAAATAATTAAGTTATGAAAATATCTTAAAAAGATCTGCCAAACAGAAACCTGCACCAAACTTTTGTTCAACTCAACCCTAACCAAGAATAGGCTATTTGACTGTTTTCTGAAATAGAGTTATTATGGTTGGTATTATATTCAAATAAAGCGTCAACAATTTTATTTCAATTTTAAATTCAACTTTGAATATAATCAAAAATATTAATTCATTCTTTACGTTTTTAAAAGCCTGCGAAAACGCCGTCGGCCATGATGTACTTGTTTGTGACGTCACGAACCCTTAAATATCCATTGAGTTATAAAGTACTAGAACGGGCATGTTAAAAAATCTTCGTCGACAGTCGCTCTCTGCTACTCTACTCATACTTTGTGCGAGCGTAGCGCAAAATCTCGCTTTGGGATGTCAGTTCTAGAACAAAGTTACTCAATGGTGACGTGCCTGTCATTGTGGCCGGCGTTTTTGACAATGTAAAATACCGACAAAAATATAACATTCGAAAATGCATTTTTTACAGTAATCATGTACTATTTTTAGTAACTACCGATATGTTTCGGTTCCATATGGTGAAAGCTATCAAACTAAATTATTAATTATGTAAATTTTAGTACAAGGCAAATAGCCTATTAAGAATATGACACTCCTTTAAACCACGTGATCTGCTGCTCATAAACAACAACATTTTACTACTATAGAAGCCACAGCAAAATCGTATTATAAAATATGAGGTTCCTATACATTATTTATCATCTAGGCAACATATTTTTTAATGATTTTAATCCATAGTTAAAATGGTTGTATAGGTATGATCAGCTCAGCTGCTAACGTGGATTTGTGGAGTGTCCTATTCTTTGTACACCTTGTACCTATACGTCTGTTTCAACCTTTATATCTCTTTATTATGTATTTGCCATTTGATAGCCGTCAAGGTATAATTAATACGCAACTGAAACTATAGGCAGAGACTGTATTGATCAGTTGAAATATGTCTGAGCTAAGCGCTGTCTCTTTCATACGTGTTGTCTCTGTCTTAATAATCGGACAGTATAAATGACAAAAATAATTGTAACGCTCAGGAAAACCTCTGTCCAGTGTGTCTCCTCTGAAGTTTGTTCCTTCATAATCTTACCACAATACTTCCAAGTCAGGCCCCCTTGCATGACCATCACAGCACGCTAAGATATGATATAGCGATGTATCGACACAAACGGTCATTTTAAAAAAAAGATAGATATAACCAATGTGAATTTTTATCTAAAGAGCGATCATAACAATTCAACATGGCGTCTACATCTTTCACATTTCTAAAAAAAATTACCGTTTGTGACGATAAATAGTAGTATAGTGCCTTACCAATTAAAGTAACCTTGTATAATACGCATAATAACCTCATCAGACAGAACCACAGTCCCGATATGTAGCGTGAAGATGCAGGTGGGTGTGAACGCGTCCCCGATGCGGGGCGAGCCCGTGGCGCGCTTGAGCGCGATGGGCGCGGGGCTCATGTCCGCCGTCTGGGACGCGTCTTTGGACGCCCGCTTGGGCTGCAAGAGGAACATAAACCCGTTTACCGCTTCTGTCGGATTTATCCGACATACATTTGCGCCGAGCCCGTGTCGTATTTAACCGACATGCATTTGCGCCGATTAAGTACGTGACATATTTATCAGACAAAAACATGCATTCAAATTTAACGTTTTTTTTAAAACCCTATTTGTTTAAGGGATTATTTTACCGATTGCTAGTCGGGCGCTAAGGACATGGCAATTAATATCAAACCAAGCACTTAAAAGGTTAACTCAGATAGAACCACATTCACATCCTAATATTTAACCACTTTCCTATTTGTGAGTAGCCAGAAAAGGAAAAACCATTGAAGTGACTTACAGGACGGGGAAGTTGAGTGAAGCGTTTTGGCGAAACTGAAATAGAATCACGGTTCCATTTTTTCAATTTACAAAAGCCTGCGCTCACTATCAGGACGGCACGGCAAATTATTTTTTAGTGGCGATTAGTAATGTACCTTATAGTAATAGAACGACGGTTGAAATTGCAATGATGATATTCTTAGCAAACCACGGTATGCTTAGGAATACCGAATTATTTATATCAACCTTAGAAAATTAAGGTTCATTACTATTTGTCACCTAAAAATCCTTTGCCGTGCCCCGATAGTGAGCGCAAGCCCTTGTCGCCCGTCATGCATTACCTTCAGCCATGACTTAATTGTCGAATGCATGATCTTCTTATGAGCCCTAACATAATACAATATTTGACAGGGATGCGGTTATTTGGTGATTGCTGTACAATTTAAAAGACAAATCGAAAATCGGAGGCCGCTACGTAAAGTACGTAAAAATAACAAAAGCATAATATGTATTAATAAAAAAATTGCTTTGTCCCAAATGACAATAAATTACTGATAGCTATGTTTTATTTATTTTATAGAACATATATACTAATCACTCAATTACTAACTGCAAAAATTTCGTATTAGGGTCATGTCTGATGAAATCGCATGACGCTTGCACGAAGTCACGCCTAAAAGCGAAGATAAATTGAAATTGCGGCTGTCTGCATCGTAGTTAACCCATAAGTCCCGAGGCCCAAACTGCAAGACAACCATTTTATTTGGATAGAACATGAATAGGCCAAGTTGCATATTTTAATTCTTTATTACATCGTGGCAATGAGGTAAATCTATAAATCTAAGAGCTAGGAAAAGTACTTACTGTTTATTCAATGTAAGGACGATCTGGTAGTTAACGAATTTTTACAGCCCTAATGAAGTCTCAGCAGTTTCAAAATATAATTATCAAAATGTGTGAAACTGTAGCTCTTTTCTTATCATATCTCACTTTGGCAAATAACGCCACCCTTTTTTTCATTTCGTTATCATTTAAAACGATAGAAGTAGGAAAACTTACCTGATATCATTTTTAATTGAAGGACCTACATCTACACAAGCAATACCAATAGGCTACGGCTTACCTTAGCTATTGCTACACTACCAATTTACTTAATTATTTAACTACTAATTAATCACAGGGAAAGAAAACATAGATTACGAAATATTAATCATTTATTGTGAATGGGTATGTTGAAAAAATATGGAATATGTTAGTCTAATTCTTACAATATACACATTTTCATTTGTGTAAGAAACAAAGACATTATGTCATAAAATAGAAGACTTTTTTTTTTGACAATATAGTTAAAGTTAAGCGGGGTTATTTATTGAATTGACTAGTAAATAACAGTCTTCCATTACCATTACAGCCATTACAGATAAAATTGTTAAAAATATTTTTGAACATAAACTACATAATCCAAAATGTAGAAAATATAGCCACTAACAAGTAAAAGTAGATTTTGGTGAAAACAATAAACAACAATTTACAGATAAAACAAATTATTATATTTTTCAGATAGAAAACATATTTACATAACTAAATATTTTAGTAAGTTGAACATTATATTAAAGGACTTTACAATAAATTTAATGAAGGTAGGAGTTCAATGCATATCATTTATACATATAAAACAAAGTCGGGTTAGTTACACCATTTATAAGTCAAGAATACCTGGACCGATGTTTGTAATCTTTGATTTGTTGAAATTGTCTCCGCCTCGAATAGCAGAATAACCATTAAAAAATGGAAAAATTCACCAAAAAAATGAATAAAGAGGCGGTAAATCTACAAATACATTTTCAAATCGATAGAAGGAGAAAAAACGCTATGATGAGGTACTTCATTAATAAAAAAAAAATATTAAGCTTAACCTTATCATCTCATTTATCTACATTTTATGTAATTTTGTATCAACTACTAACTAAACTACATTAAATTCTTGTAAACTACAATTGAGGCACAGGATTTTGTTATCTTTTTTGCTTACTTAATGTCGACAACCGCTGCAGTTACAGAACTCGATTTCGAGATAAATAATAATTGATGTCCTTACTTGTAAGTTTAGTTGCTATAAATAAAAAATAAAAAGTACTACACCTTTGAAAAAAAGGCCTTCACCTACAGTAACTTTTTGTAGCGATACTTACGACTTTATAACTCCAAACTGAGAGCCCTCAACCACCGCGACTTTTTGTTGAACGTGTGTGATATTACAATCAATGTTTTTGAATTTTATCCGAAAAAAATTGGTCACCGATCGTCGGACGTGCACTGCCTTTGGGTAGACGCAATAGGCTAAAGTATAGTTAGTTTACGACTGCTAAAGGTTGCAGGAAGTCGCTGGACGCAGACCGCTTCCACACGCCAAAGTCAAAGTCAAAAAGTCAAAAATCATTTATTCAATTCAGGACAAAATTGCCACTTATGAACGTCAATAACAACATTATAGGCCCCTAGGGGCGCCCAATCTGGAAGTCACTGGGGAGGCCTATGTTCAGCAGTGGACGTCCTACGGCTGATCAGTACGAGAGTGGACTCCTTTATCCGCACTTAGGCTTCGGCCCTTTGTGCGTGATGGTCCTGTGGCTGAAATGATGATCGATGGTGGCAGGTGTTGCGACACTTCACAGGATAAATAAGTGAGTGTTAACCTCTGAGGGCGGGCGCTGAGAGTGCAGCAGGCGGCGGCACAGCGCCAGCTCGGCCGCCACCGCGGCCAGCGCCTCCTCCATGCGCGCCGGCGAGCCGGGGCACACCCACACACTGAGGGGGGAGGGGGGGGGGCACTTCAAGTATGTCTGTATTACGTCCCACTGCCTCGACTATGAGCTGGTTAGTGAGGCTAGAGCTTTGGTACTGACTAGAAACCGCAATAATCTCTTTTTCTCTTTCGTTCTTTAGGGTTGCGTGGTCATCGCGATACCCTTAAAGTTTTCCTATGTCTGTCCGCGGCTTAGCTCAGAGAATCTTGGTACTAGGAAGCCATCATTTCGCAATGGTATATATGTATGTATATACCATAATAATCACTATAGGTAGTACGTCTGCGACGTACAGGGACGCGGGGGGAGACAAGAGCGGGGACCGTGAGAGGTTTTCTTGTCCAATTTCAGTTCGCCAGCCGCACCCCTCACGGTCTCCGCTCTCGCCTTAACCCCCGCGCCCCTGTATCCCGCAGGCGAAGCCTTAATAAGGCGGTCTAAAAAATATATATTTCGACATGTAAAGGTGCTGTTAACCCAGATAAGACTACTGTCCCATATCACCATAAAAAAAGATATTTCAGTTTAAAAGAGTACACATCCGCTCTTCTGCCAGCGAAATAGTTTCTTAAATGTAAAAAAAAGACAGTAGTATAAATGTTTAACGAAGTTAAAAGGAAAACTATCACAGATAGGTAGGCTTCACAAATTAACCAGTAAATAAATAAACTACCCGGCGACCTCCGTAGCCGAGAGGCGTGCATACCGGACTTAATGTCGCTATCTCTTGAAGGTTCGATTCCCGGTCGGTCAATGTAGAAAAATAACTTTTATATATTTTCTTGGGTCTGGGTGTTGTGGTACCGTCGTTGTTTCTGATTTCTGTAACACAAGTGCTTTAAGCTACTTATCATAGGATCAGAGCAATGTATGTGATGTCCAATATTTATTTATTTATTTATATCGTGACGGTAAACTACAAAACCCTACATTGCGCGTGGCCCAACACACACTTGATCGGTTTATATTCCTTTGAAACACACACACTAAGAATAGTATTCAAATATAATCCGATAAAATGATCTATTTAGTTCATAAAGTAACTTACTGCTTTTTATCAAGGGATTCCACTTTGGCTTCTCCTTCCGAAAATTTTTGAGCTGAACAATGGAAAAAACATTGAATTAGCATGAAAATGAAATCGATCTTTTAATAAGAGACCTGCAATATTGTACCGCCAGAGTGCCGCATAGAGTTTTTGACAAGTCTTCTTTGCTTTCTTCGCATTTTACAAAATAACAACAAAAACAGTAACAAAAGCCAAAACGACAACCACGCGAAGCAGAATGAAAACACCGCACCGCATATAAGGCCGACGCTCTCGTACTGACGTCAATGCATAAGTTTTCACAAGACGACCGAACCGATGCATCGATTTAGTGTCGATTATGTATTGTCAATCCCTATAGTTCCGTTTTTCGCATCAAGTATTTGAAAAAAATCATACACATTTATTTATATGTCGCAGTATGGATGGTCAAACAACGATATCGCGGGCAGTTTATTTCATCAGCTAATCTGAATAGCCATATCTAGGGTTCCTCAAGCAATGAAGAACCGACTACCTTGATTTCCCTTCAGAGAAGTATTTTGTCCACCATGTTTTTCTACCATCTTTCTCCAAAAACCACAGACTCGAGAGTAGAGCACCTTGTCCAGAAACTATCTCTGCATTTCCGTCTAAAACAATGTCAAACAACCATCACTTGGACTGATAGATGGTGCCACACGTCACTAGACCACACAATCCCAAATAGTCTTGATTTTCATCTTATCTCCGTGATATTTGAAAAAAAACTATATTATTGGTTTACAATTGTTGCTTAGATTTTTAGATTCAAAAATTGTAAAATAATTTTGCAATGAAACTTTTTTTTTGTTTTTTAATATTATCGTAGGTAGTATGGGTGAAACGAAAAATCTAGAATGTCACAAAACCATTATTATCTTGAAAGAACTTTAGTATGCTATCGTCAATTTTATAATACGTTACCTCCCCCCGCGGCGGGTAGCTCCCCCTCGCTCAAGGTGCTGTACCCCGCGGTGGAGCGCGGCGTGTACGAGTCGGTGTACGTGCTCGTTGCCTTCTCTTCGCCCAGCGATAGGGCCTCGCGAGGAGACTTGCCTGGAATTCATTATTAAGATATTCTCGTTTAAAAAAAAACATAAAATATGCTTTGTATTAAGGCGAGTAGTACGAATATCGCTCGAAATCTCAATAAAATAGTGTTAATAGTAGCGCGCAATAAAACGTGGGTCGTACGACAATAGCTGCGACTTTATGTAGCGAGAATAGGAAAAAAATACTTTTCGTTCGTCGTTTTGTTTCGTTTCGGTAGTTCGAAAAAAAAATGGTTTGCTCAGTTTGTTGATATCAAGTTGGCCTATCAATCGACGTATAAACTAATTAAAAAGAAAAACGAGAATTAGCATCTTTTTTGTTTGTTTTTTAATGGTTTCAATATATTTTTTCTCTACAAATATAATTACTACAAACAAATGCTTTGCTCAAAATGTTGTAAGTATAGGTTTTGACGATTCGCAGCATATTTTTTAAATAGTTTACTGTCAATTGGGGCTTTAGTAGTAGGCTATTGAAACCACAAGCTAGTTTTCATTTGACGAATATACTCGCCTTAAAGACACTTATCAAAACGAATCGAATGAGCTAAATCTTTAAGTTTTACTAGAAGCCATTGAAGAGTTCCACCATCTACTTCTTGCCTTGATCATCAGACCAGCTCGACGGTATCGAATTATGTAAAATAATATGCATTTGGCAGAACAATAAGACCACATAACTAGTATAACACGCTACGCTACATGAGATTAGGATTCGGGCTCGCGGCTTAGTTTTTTGTTTAAATGCGCTCTTTTCTAAAACTAATAGCCTTATCGCGCTTGAATTTGCCGCAAGAGGCGCTAGTGTAGGCGGACCGAACCCTTTGAAAATGTCAACGTCATAGAACGGTCATAGTTCACACACTCGTACTAACTCTACTAATATTTCAACTTACAACTTAAGTATTATTTTTGGTTATTCAAAATAAATAAAAATAAATCACCATCCTTCTCCGAAGGCAGGTCTGTAAGCGAGGATATCTCGCAGTCGGTGTTGTCTGGCGAGCGCGGCGGGCCCGGGTAAGTCTGCCCTTTGCTGTAGGTGGCCGACCGCGGCCGGGCCTCGTGTGTAGGCGTCTGTGGGTCTGACGCGACTTGACTGGCTACAACACAATAATTAAATCGTTAGCCAGTCACTTGTAAGGTACGTGAATACACATCAGTCAAGAAGTTGCCGATCAGTTAGTCAGACACGTCAGAAAATATAGGCATATTCTATTAGATATACAGGGTTACATTGCAAGATAGTGCCACACTTTCAGAAGTGACTCAGAATCAGTAACTTAATCGATTAACATAAAGAATAAAGAACAAATATTTTCTTTTTCTTTTTTAATTAAGTATTCTTTTCTGCTCTTAAAAAATAGAAAATTTACGCTTAGTCGATTAAATTACATGTTGACTGCGGTCCTTGTTGCAGCGGCGTCGGCGAAAGCCTGTGATATCAGCGCACCTCGCGTATTTTTTTTGGAAAATTTTAATTATATTTTATCCCAAGAATACGAATAATAAAATTAATTGCTAAAAAATTATTTTAATGTAATTCTTTAGAACTTATTATTAAAATTTGGCACTACCTTGCAATGTAACCCTGTAGCGGTAGTCACTGCTACATTCCCCGGCACAGATATAATATACGGATACAAAAAAGTGATGGAATCAATTTAATGATTTAGTTCTTAATTATAATAATGAAATAAGATGTCAAAGTCAAAGGTCAAAAGTTTTTTTGCCTGACGTTTCGACCGGGTCATACCAACCATGGGCACTGGCTGACTGGAACAGCGATGTCTTAACTGATGTTATACCGCAACAGGGATGACGACTAACTTTTTTCTTCGTCAATCAGGTGGATTAGCATAAATAATTGGACACGTATTTTTTCTTTTTTCACATAATCAAAACATTACAGGGATATATTGATGCATGGCGTCATTATCTCTGCCCACAATACCTAAATTATTGTTGTGCAAAACAGGGTCTTTATTGATCTGTTTTATGTACCTATTTATAACACCTGTGTGACATTATAGACTGCAATAAATATATTGAATTGAATTGATTTGAAATGTCGCATGACGTTACGTCTAGGTACAATTTTTACTTAGAAGTGAGGTCACGAGCCCCAACTCCCGAACTTTGAAGCGCTTTATCTTTGTAATTTCTTAGTTAATTGACAAAAGAAAAATAAGAGTACATTATATTTTGATAATCTAACTGACGGACTAAATAGAATTTCATTTTCTTTGCCCCGTCGTCATCCCTATTTCATTCAACTCGTGGGGAACAACATAGGCACAGGCTCACCCTCACCTCGATCAGGTACCTCGGCTACTTCCACATTCCTAGTATTATCGTTTTCAGCGGTACACCCAGTGCAGCGTTTGAACGTCTGTCCGGCCGCAGACGACGTGGTGCGGAACCGCAGAGTTCCACTGCAGGTGCGGAACACTGACACGTCTCGCCGCTTCGCACCGTTGCAAGTGCATACGCGGGAGTGGTGCAAGCAAAGCTCTATGTGCGGGAAGAGATGGGGTTAGGGAGAGTGCTGGTATGGACTTTCAAAAACAACTGTAATCGCTAATTCAGTAGAACAAGGGCACAATTGGAATGAAAACTAAACGTTTTTAAATCTTAATAACAACTTCCCAAAAATATCGTCAATAGTTTAGTTCTTGCAAGGGAACTACTTTAGAGGAATAATAGCAGAGCAAGAGCATACTGAATGCTATTTTTTTACATACAATAGCTCTTCTGTAATTTTTTTAAAACTCAATTGTGCCCTTTTTCTATCGAAGGTGCATGTTGCATAGAGCGGTCTTCTGAATCTACATGATCACCTAAACACACAGCGACCTGTACCTCTAGTACGAAAAACTATCGACTTCGAATCGTTTTCGTATTCGAATCGCCATCGAATTATTTTGTATGAAAACTAAAATAGCGCCCCCACGGTCGTAACGAAAACTAAAAAACGATAGTACGAACTTTGTTACGTTTGTTTTCGTATAGAGATCGAATAGTAAACGTAACGTAAATCAAACTTGATATAAAAATGGTAGCACGAAACTAGTTTTGACAATCGAGATCGTCACGTTGACGTGGAATTCGAAGTTTGGCTATCGAATTTTGTGTCACTGTAAATTTTGCAGTGAGAAGATGTTTTGTGAAAATTTTTGTGCGTGTTCTTAAAGCAATAATGCGGAGACTAAGTAGCTAGCAAAATCATTTCCTTGTTTAGCATTATTTAGAAGCTGTAAGTATTGCAATCATCTTTATTTGAAGTTTTTCAATAATAATTGTTTGGTACCTACATTGTAAATAAATATGTGTTTTTCTTTATTAAAGTTTTTTTTTTGTAGAGAAATAAGTCTAAGGAACATAATATGGATAAACTCTCTGGGATAAACATGCAAAATCTTGCTACTTTAGTGAAGAGTTGTTCCAGCAGCGCTATCACCTCAATATACTTGCATTTAGTTACCTATGTGACTGATAGCGGAAAAGTACAAGTTTAAAGGGAACAAAAAGAGTATTCTTGAAACACAAAGCGAGTATACATTCTACGTTATGCCTCAAGTAAAATAATACCGACATCAAGTTGACTTCTGATCAAAGAACCTGAACAATTTTATGATATAAGTTGTCTACAATAACAGAGTGCATAAGTGCTCTACATTTTTATGCGTCCCGTTCATACCAAGGCACACAGCATTTGGGGCAAACAAAACTGAGCAGATATGTAAACGAAGTAACGAATGCTCTCAACACTCCCAACATACTCAATGGGTTAATAAGATTTCCTCAGACATCTTGTATCAACGGGGCCAAAAAGACAGAAGTACCTACTTAGCTTCTTAAAATTGTTTTTTTCATAATAAATAATAATGATATCAAAATAAAAGTTTAGCAAGTTCAAAACCATGGATAACACCCAACCTGGACTGAGCAGTGTGCAAAAACGTAATGACAGAGATAAGCAACTAGAGGGTTGTGTCTCTTTCAAAATAGGGTGACGAATTTGAAAGTGTAGGCGGGATAAAAAGTACCCTTCAATTCAAAATTGGACAGGTAAGAAGGAAAAAAAGTGAAAGTAGTGAAGTGTAATAGCGTGTCCATAGTGAAGAGTGTGCAGTGTAGTGTGCGGTCCAGGTGCAGTGCAGTATAGTGCGGTTTAAGTTCGTCAAGAGGAACGTGTCATTGTTGTATCAAGAGGTCCACGTCAGGGCTACGTCAGTCAAGAAGACTACGTCGGTGCCGTCTATTAAAAGGACTGCGTCTGTGTGGCTTGTAGCAAGAAGAAATAAACCGCCTTTCATGAAGTACCGTCGTTTCTTTCCAGTCCCGTACCCACTTCCGTAATAATATGGTGGCATCTATATTATGGCCACCAATGGTGAAAGGGATATTACTAAACAATATAGTTTTATAGTAACTTTTGCCTCAACCCTAATTTGCATCCCAAATCTCTTAAAATATCGGCCGCACACTACCGGATTTATCGAAGTTATTCGATCACCGCCGCCCAATACGTTCAACCATTTCTCTCTTAAAATTATTTATGTTAGAAATTATGGTCACCTTACATCATGTGAAATATTCTATTAAAAATTTTAACATTTTATAACTAGGTACTCAATCCTGTTTGGGTATTACATCCATGATCAAATTAGTATGACGGAAAGGTTGTCATTAGTTTTAAATGTCAGACGAAGACCGTTCAAATTGCTCATTTCTTTAAAAACGTAATGTTTTCGTAAAAAATATTGTCGATTGGTATTAGTTAAACAATGCTAAAAACAAATACAAAATATCAGTTTTTTAATAATTGAGGCGTTAGGAGTATTTTTATCGTTGTATTTCAATGTGATACAATTTTATGGCAAGTTTTTATCTATGTTTAACTAACACATAAGATTTTGGAACGCACCATTCATCTATTCCGGTCATTTTGCGCAGTGTGTAGAGGGCATCGTTAGACGATAGAAGGTCTATATTGGCATTGACTCTCGAGTTTACGTTAGTCGATAGATAACGTTTCGTGCTACCAAATACAAACACAATCGTTTCGAATTCGTAATCGTATAGTAAGAAAATACGTTCTCTATTCGAAGTCAATAGTTTTTCGTACTAGAGGTACTGTAAAGTCAATTCTTGTTTTGTTTTATTGTTTTTATGCCAGTTTGTTAAAAACCAATTAAACAAAATTATAATAAACAAAATATCGTAGTACCATTGACTACGGAGGGGTCAAAATTTCAGCCAAAATCTTATCTTTAATTTCTGACAATTTAATTAGTAAAGCGACTCTTATGAGTTGTTGGTTTGACTTTGCAACTAACCAAATACACATGGTTACTGATACGTAGCCATTTTCTAGCGTAAAATTACAAAAAGGTGGTGTAACCCATTCTACCGTTAAGCGCCATCTATGATTTCGCTTTCACTGGGCGGCCTGAATAGTCTAGTTTACTTTTATGGTAGCCTGTCAGTTAGATCCTCGACAACAATCTTTATTTAAAAATGTAAGCGTTCATATGTAATATTATTCTTTAATTTAAAATCCGGCTATAACATATCAATACATTAAATTAAGCACTACTTCTACTCACCCATTCTGTGTTGTTGTACATCATCGGTCTTAACTGGTATAATTGGAATGATCGTGCTTGATGACGGGACATTTTCATCAGCCTCGTTCTCAATATATTTCTCCATCAAAGTACCTATAGTCAAGGCCTTTGCAGGACTGACCTCCTCTTTCTCAGAGCACAACTGAATCTCAGGGCGTCTTTCAACTTCTTCATTGTTTTTGGCAGGAGTTGTATTTTTTGAATCCAAGTTTCCCTCATTAACATCGTCTTTGATTCGCACAGGACTTTCAATTCCGCCATTATATTTAACATCGAAGCCTTTCAGTTTATTAACTTCTCTAGCTCTTATTACCGTATCTTTGCTTTGCCTTTTACATTTGACGGAGCTAGTTTTATTCCTGAACTTGTCAACGATTCTATCGGTGACGTTGGATGTGTTATCGAAGGGTAAAGGACCGGGGATTTGAAACTTGTTGTGGGTGTCTTTTTTAGTCTGGGGTTTGCAATCTTTGGTTATGTCTAAGCGAATTGGTATTGTGTCTTTATTTACGAACGAATCTTTTTCAGCCTTGTCGCTGGCGGCATCAATGCTGTAATTAAAGGTGAGACTAAGTGTGGGAGAGGGGATAAAAGATACTTGTACGTACGTATTAACGTTTCGTGGTTATTTTACAGTGCGTTTTTGTCAGGCTTACTATCTTACTAGGCTCACTATCGACGCCAGTGTGAACGTGAACTCAGTCTGACGGAACGGAGAAGGTTGTTTGATTGTTTGTGTGTGTGCGCACTCGAATGCTGCCAATTATCTCCAAAACGGTTCGACTGATTCAGAAGCGTTTTTTTGTAAAGGGTTGGTGTTTTATCTCTCAACAGAGATGGTTTTTGGGTAGGTGTTAACACGCCAAGGGACACTGCAGTGAATATTTTTCGCATTTTTGTTCGATATTACTTTTTGTTTGGTGTGTTACTTACAGAAGCAGCCGCCTCACGAATTCTCATGCCACAAGAAAAATAATAAAAATATTTTGCCAGAAATATCTAAAAAAGTTTAAAATAGAAAACAAGTTTAAATTTAAAAAAACTGACGCCGAATGTATACCTTGTAATAGAAAACTAATAAATTAAAATTTTAAAGCACTCCGACAAACAGGACTTCAATAACTAAAGAATGTCGTGGGCTGCCGTTCCCTTACTGAATGAAATTACGATAGGTAAGTGAATAATTGTAGTCTTCAATTGATATTCTTTTATTCTTAATTTGGTTAAATTAATGGCATCCCCTGACGGATTCTCTTCGGTTACTTACGTCCTGTTTAGAGTTGTAAAGCATCCGTCACGTTATAAATGTCTGACCAATATGACCGAGCAAATTGGACATTTTCTCAATGTGACCGGACATTAAGGACATTTATTGTCACAAACGTCACATTCAATTCTATTAACAAACTATGAATAAAAAACATTTGGTCACAAATAAGTACATTATTATAAGAGAGACAGGCTTTAGTAGTGATGATCTATAAAAAAAAAAAATTTCTAAAATTAATTTATATTTCTGCACGAACAAGCTAATAAGTGTCGTAGCGTTACGCGCGAGTTTTTTTTTAATTCGATCCAGATCCAGTTACATGTTTTATTATATGTTTTTATTGTGAAATACTTAACATTTAAGACTTACTTTAGTGGAATTCTTCTTTTTTAAAATTTATACTAAAAAATAATTATGTGACCATCGTGACAATAAATGTCCAATGTGACCAAGCATTTATCATAAATGACGGACGCTTATAGCATATGACCGTCAATTTACAACTATAGTCCTGTTACGTTTGGTGTGAGTGCGTAATGTGAACTTACTTCACAGCCTCGTTTTTAATCCTTTTATCGTAGGTGGTGGTGTTCACGCCAGCATTGTTTAGCTCATTGATTTTCTGAGTGGCCGTCATCTTTGGTGCATTGACCTCGGTGTCAAGTAAATCCATCATGTTATCCGGTTTGGGCTTCAAATAGCTAGAGGGTATTTTGAGGCCTGATGTGCTCTAACAGAAATAATGTTTTTACATTTTAGTTTGAAATAATATAAAACACGCTTTTAAATTTGTACTCTTCAAACCAAATTAAATTAACCAAAGCTCGAAGGTTTTACCAGTATAGCTATAAATAGTTTCACTATCAACATCCTGGCTCCATTATCAGATGGCGATGGGTATCAAATTATTGTATTGTAATCTAAATGTCAGATACTAACAACATTTCAAATCAATACGTCGGAAGCAGGTTAAAACTCACTTCTAAAATTTGATTACATTGTAAGCTTATTTATAAGTAAAGCAAATTATTTTTAAAAAAAATAACTGTATTTTTCAAATAGGTCGAGTAGCACTTGGACTTCATGACATAACACTACATAAAAGTATGTTTCTAGTTTCTTGAACTATAAATAATAATGTAGACAAATGTTATTGTTTAAATGATCATCATCATTATCATCTATTCAGCCATAGGACGTGCACTGCGGAACATAGGCCTCCCCTAGTGCCTTGTGGGGCGGCCGTAAAGAATACAATTTCCACCGCCAACAGGACGTGTGTTGTAAGAGGCGACAGCACGAGACGTGCAATAGCATATTATAAAAAAAAACTGTAATGAATTTAATAATGAAATAAATTATATATTATATTATATTTAAGCAATTCGTACCTCCAAATTCTTCCCAAGACAAGTGTCGCTAATAGGAGTCTTGTTAATTTTGATGGTAGGAGCATTTGCTACTCTTGAGCAATCTTCAGAGATAAGGGACCTGCCGGCATCTCCTTTGGATACAGAATTATCTTTGGGTGGTCCCCAAGGTGGTCCTGATTTCATCTAGAAATGAAAATGAAACCTGGAGAATCATGTTCCTGGCGATCCGATTGGCGTAGTGCATTAATTCGCCCTCAACGCAATGGGTCCCGGGTTTGATCCCCGGTTCGAAACAATTCAGGAAACGATTTTTTTCATAAATTGGGTATGGATGTGCTGAGAGAAGGCCCTAGCGAAATTAATTGTCTGGAGTATTGAAACAAAAGGATGTTAATTCCTTACATAGAGACCATGACATTTGGTGTGCTTTTTGGCACATTCTTGTTACCGCAGTTGGCTACTTCACGTTTTTTCAGATTATGACTGTTTGAGTATTTGTTGGGTTATAGTGAAAAACAGACTTCTTGAGAAGGAAACTAATTATTAAAATTATTAAATTAGGAACATCACGTTACAAAACCAATCTTGCTACCAAAAATTCAACAGAGTGAACACCACAAAGTTGCCAACATATAAAGAAGTATGCCTATAATATACGTCCCACTGCAGGGCACAGGCCTTACTTCAACTATGAGGTGGTTTGGGCCATACTCCACCACGCAGGCCCAGTGCGGTGCGGTAAAGGGGTGTTGTAAGGCCAGTGACTTAACCTTACTGACAGATGTTATTAAGCCGCCATCATAATGCTTCTGACTAGGCTTTACGACTGTATCGGGTAATATTAGCCGGGACCAACTTTTAACGTGCCTTCCGAAGCACGGAGATGCTTGTGATAAACGTCACTAAATATGGTTGGAATGGTCGCCCATTCACTCACAACCGCGGCGTAGGAGGCCTAACTTTGGTAATCACTACCAAAGCGCTGCCACCACTGCGCTACAAGCACCTCCAACCAACATATAACATGCCAACATATAAAAGGCAACTATATATTTTGTTGGGTTGCCAACAATGACGACCTAACATCAACCCAACAATATTATGATAGATAGATAGATAGATAGAATAGAAATTTTATTTCGTAAAACAAACAAATACACACAAAAACAAGATAGAAAATAATAAAATATAGATTAACAACAACTAAAACACGAAAATAAAAACAAACATTGTCAAAAAATGATGAAAAAATTACGAAAAACATTCTTAAATTAAACCGAGTAGGTAGTGTGTGTACCCTCTCACCGGGTCAGAGGGAAGTATAAACTGATACTCACGCAAGACATGAGGTCCTTCATTTGTTGCTGCAAATGTGCTATTCTAATTTTCAGTTCTTCGTTTAAGTCATTATTTTTCTGCAAAAAGAAACAATCAACTAACCTCCAGAAATAATAAAATGCTTACACATCAGACGATGGCAGGGCAACCTACCTTATCGTCGTCAACCTTGGGACTTTTGTACGCCTCAATGTATCCGGAGTCGTGGGATAACTTTGACAATCTGTGCTGGTCCGCCTTCTCGGTCGATTCGTCCTTGTCGGTGCAAGGCTTCTCGGTTGCTTCCGAAGGCTGACCGGGAGATTCACTGTACATTTCCACCTGGAAAAGTACTGTTCATCACGTCTTTTTGAAACTCGAATGCATTAAGGGCAATCGTTCAAGGCAGCCAGCGAATTTAAAAATGTCTTACATTTCTTACTATTTATTTTATTTTATTTTATTTGGAAAACATTACAGTATTTTTAAGACTACAAATAACGACTTTGGTTTAATGTCTATACTTATTAAAATGTGATTCGGGACTGCAATAATGATAGTTTCACTAAAAACAATCACTTCAATAATTAACTCATCATAATTATTTACTTATATTTGGTAATGAATATGACTTATTAGTTCGGACATAATACTTTCGACCATTTTGCTTATGAGATTTTTATCAGTAAAAATATCATTACTACAGCCGCGAATTACTTTTGCATCACAGTATAATATGTACACAGTGTAAGTAGCTATTAGTTAAAAATGTAAGGAAGTTTGAATTTTTCCGGTTGGGTAAGTACTATAGGTAAAATTTTCTAATCCGATTTTCAAATTAAATTCGATCAAAAAGAGTTATATATCAATTGAGAAAAATGTACACGTATTAGGTTGATTAGCCAAGTAAAGGCAGTACAGCCACGAGCATTGAAATGTAAACACTTGGTAATAGGCTTTTGCCTTGTACCAAAATTGACTTATCTAATAATTTAGTTTAATAGTTTGCACCAAATGGAACCGCAACATATCAATAGTTATTAAAAATAATAAATGATTACTGTAAAAAAAACATTTTCAAATGGTATATGTTTGTCGATATTTTACATTGTCAAAAACGCCGGCAACAATGACAGGCACGTCACCATTGAATAACTTTGTACTAGAACTGACATCCCAACGCGAGATTTTGCGCTACGCTCGCACAAAGTATGAGTAGTGTGACCGGCGACAAAGGTTTTTAACATGCCTGTTCTAGTATTTTATAACTCAATGGATATTTAATGGTTCGTGACGTCACGAACAAGTATATCATGGCCGACGGCGTTTTCGCAGGCTTTTAAAAACGTAAAGAATAAAACACTATTTTTTACTATTCTCAAAGGTTTAAAAAATTAAATAAAATTGCTGACGCTTTATTCAAATATTACAAACAATAATAACTCTATTTCAGAAAAAAGTCAAATAGCCTATTTATTCCGTTGATATAAGGTTTAAAGTCCAATAAAAACGTTTATTTATTTATGCTTGTGATTGTATTTATATAATAATACTAAGGGCCTCTTACACCACTTGCTAATAAGTTCCAGATAACCTATCTGGCACTTTTTTGACAGCTAATTGTATGGGTTATCTGTCAAAACAAGTGTCAGATAGGTTATCTGGATCTTATCAGGAAGTGGTGTAAGAGGCCCTAAATCGAACTAATTATAAACGAACCAGGATTCCAGACATTTCTGGACCGCCAACACCTAGTTCGTTTTAATTAGTTGTAAAATTCTTAATTCGGAAAAATTGATATTAATGAATATTTAATTTAATTACAAACTACTTAAATGTGACCTACGTATTCTCGTAGAAAATATTTAACACATGTTTATTTTGACGTCTCCTAAAATATAATATAATCTTACTTCTTTGACAATCTTCAATCAATCAATCAAATCTTACTTAAATCGTAACTATTCCTTACCCGGGGCGAGGGGTCCCAGCGCGGTGAGACGAAAGGTGATGCAGCCGGCTCTGACTGCTGATTCTCCAATTTATTTACCATTTGCTACAAATAAACACAGACATGATGAATGAAATAATTATCTACAAGATTTGTAATCGATTTTTTAAGGTCGCAAAAAGTTAGGAGTTTGCATGTTTCATAATTTGTGGCATATTATAGTTTTCACAAACTGGAAGTCACTGGGGGAGGCCTATGTTCAGCTGGACGTCCTATGGCTGAAATGATGATAGTTTTTACACCTCGTGCTACAGGATTTAGTCGCCTCTTACGTCACGCCTTCTGTTGGCGGAGGAGAATGGTGTTCTTTACGGCCGTCCTCACACGGCACTGAATTCAGGCAAATCTGGAAGTCACTAAGGGAGGCATATGTTCAGCAGTGGACGTCCTATGGCTGAAATGATGATAGTTTTTACACCTTCTCGAGCTACAGGAATTAGTCGCCTTTTACGACACGCCTAATGGCGGTGCAAAGTGTATTCTTTACGGCCGTCCTCACACGACAATGAATGCAGGCCACAACCGACCAATCTAGAAGTCACTGGGGGAGGCCTATGTTTAGCAGTGAACGTCCTATAGCTGAATAGATGATAATGACTATCAAACTTTTGGCAGCATCATCAGATAGATCAGCTTGATGGTGTCAAATTATTGTATTGTCATCCTAATGTCAGATATTTACAAATTTTTAAATCGATACATCAGTTAGAAGTAGGTTCAAAACTATTTCCAAGATTCGGTTACATAGTTAGTCACAAGTGAAGCCAACAAAAGTGTGTTAATGATTATTATTACATTATTATTGTCTAGATGTTCCTGTATGGTCCTAGCGACGGCGGCGGCGCGGTCGGCCGCCTTGACGCGGGTCTCCAGCTCCGCCACTTTGCGCTTCTCGATCGACAACTCCGTTGATAGCTCGCCTACAGAATTGAAATTCCAAGGTTAGCGAGGGTGCAAATGTTAGCGAGGGATACTTTTGTGTCTTGTGTCAGATACAAGCTACCGATGAATATTTGATTTCTATAGAACCACTATGAAATCGTTCACTTCCTGCGCATACGTAAACATTTTTTGTGTCCAGTTGCATCCACTTAACACATACGAGTACTCATGACGATCAAAAAGTGTTCGGTGTCAGTAACTGGAAGATAAAAGCAACATTAACAAATTTCCTTACAATTGTACTGAGCAAACGGAGGAGTTGCATTCGGTGTCCGTCTCCTGTGTGCAACACAAGCCACGCACACTAGCGCACGAGCGCGGGTAACGCAGGTCGGAGCGAGCCGAACGAATTGTGGCCAGAAGTAGCGACCGGTGACTGTTTCCGATTGCCACCACCGGACACAGCAACTACGGTTCCCTGTGATGGTGTGCGATGTCGGCAACAAAAAGTGTCTACGTTTGCGCAGCGCCTAAATGTAAAATGTAAAACGTTCACTCGGTCAAATGTAAAATCGATCAACTAAAGAATGGCCAAAAGTTTCATCGGTCTGATGCTAATGCGTTATCTGCGTATCTGCGTTTTAATGAATTTCGGCATCCAGGGTAAACTCCACTGATTTACTTCCAAAGTAATTATAAAAAATGATACATAAGCAGAGGTACGGAAGTTATCATTAGTGCAAAAATAAGTTATTGTAAGTAACTTAAATTAGCATGTCATTGGCATTATACCTGCGGTTACCCATACAACCCGCTTTTTTCATCCATCTACTGCCAGTCATCTTCCTAAGGTCGTTGGTCCATTGAGCTGGTAGATATATATTTTTTATTGTTTACTTAGAATGAGCTTATAAATAAACTATAGTCCTTTCAAGATAAGAAGACACTTATGACACTTGTCATTTTCCTTTTCACCCATACTATTTACGATAATATTTTATAACATACTAGCTGTTGCCCGCGACTTCGTCTGCGTGGTCTTTAGGGGTATGAAAAATAGATGTTGGCCGATTCTCAGACCTACTCAATATGCTCACAAAATTTCATGAGAATCGGTCAAGCCGTTTCGGAGGAGTACGGGAACGAACATTGTGACACGAGAATTTTATATATAAGATATTATCAATTTTTTATTTATAACATTGCAAAAACACAATAATCTTTGCCTCTAAAAATAGAAGCAAAAATTGCAAACCAATAATATACATATCTTAATGATTTAACAAATAAATTAATAGGATTTCCTTTAAATACTTAATGCGTAAAACGGAACGTTTACTTATAGGGATTGACAATACATAATCGGAACTAAATCGATGAATCGGTTCGTTCGTCTAGTGAAAACCTATGCGTTAACGTCATTAGTGCGAGAGCGTCTGCTTGTATGCGATTTGAGCTATCGTTATTTTTCGGATAGTTCCTATTTTGACTTTTGTTACTGTTTTTGTAAAGTTTTCGTTAATGTTTTGCTTTTATTTTGTAAAATGGCAAAAAAAAGCAAAAAGACTTGTCAAAAATCTGTATACGGCACTCGGGCAGTAGAACATTGCAGTATATCTCATATTTTAAATAAGTTCATTTAAATAAAAATCGATTAAACTTCCTTTATAAACTTTCTCGATTTTCAAAAAGAATCGGTTGGATTTTGTTAGGGGGCACATCACTATTTGTGTCAACAGGGAAGTCAAGTGATGTGTCATAAGCAGTGATCAGAATAGGTATAGTGATTTAGGGTCAATAACCTCAAACGCTGATATTAATATGGACAAACCTTCGGGATTTCGGGATTTCGAAACTATTGGGCTTTAATTCTCCGGGATTTCGGGGATTTCGACATTATTCAGGCTTTAACTTTATGTGGTGTCCATTGTTTACCTTTGCATGCATGTTTCTGTACGATCAACAACAAAAATCTTTTAACATTTTGTTTGAGCGTCCTGCCTGAGACGAAAATTTTTTTAATTTAAAAATCGTTTTATTTTACCTACATGAAAAATGCAGTAGGATATCTTTTTGGAGTGTTACATATTAAAAGAAGTACCAGCTTTATTTTAAACATTTGTTTTACATAGATAATCTTATTTGAAAGTTCAGTAAGTTTGAGTAAAATGTACTGAACATTGGCCTATACTAACCTCAAAGACTGGATACCTGTGATGTCATAAATCTTCGATGCATAATGCGGGAAGCGAGTCTTTGTGCGTGCCGCACTTGATAATGCTGGACGACCAATCAGAACCAAGTATCGACGGTTGACTTGACTCATTCATTTGTTATCGAAACGGGTCCCGGGTTCAATCCGCCGGGGTCAAAAGTATTTACTCGGAGTTTTCTGTAAAGATATTTTCAGCAACAGCACCGAATCTCGGAGCTGGCTGTGTTTGATATCCGTGCTTTGGTAAGCACGTAAAACTATTTAGCTTTAGCTAGATAGCTTTACGTGCATTCTAAAGCTAAGTCTAAATATAGGTTTCCGTTAACCAGTTTTTTTTATTTCTCATACAAATAGCAAAATAAGTACTACTTAAAAGTGCTTTGCTATCGTAACCTCTAATTTCAAATACAATGGCTACTAAATCGCGACCTAAATAATATTTAATGAAATCCCGAAATTTTTCGATAGCAAACAGTTCATTAAAAAGGCATGTCCATATTATGACAGCATTACGAAAGTACAAAAAATCACTACCTATTCCGATCACTGGTCATAAGTTTCTTTTTATCTTGAAAAGGGTATAGTATAAGGATGTATCATTAGTAAGGTGGACAGACGACCTGGCAAAGGTTGCAGAAGCCGATGGATGCAGGCCACTTCCAACCCGCCGATCTGGAAATCACTAGGGGCGGCCTATGTTCAGCAATGGACGTCCTGTGGCTGAAATGATGATGACGATGATTAGGAAAGTAGATAAGTTTAGGTCACCATATTTAGCCTCGGCGTCCCTCAGCCTGGCGGCCAGCCGGTCGGCCTGCAGCGCGCGCGCCTGGCCCTGCTGGTCGCTCGCCGCCCCCCGCGCTCGCTCGCGATCGTTCGCCGCTCGCAGCTCCGACATTTCGGCTTCTAGGCGACAGATACGGGTCGAATACTCGGTGTGAGTCTTGGAGAGTTCCTGGTAATATTATGGATTATTCGAGTTTGGCGACCCAGTTGATCTAGGCACAGAATAGTACAGTCAGTGATCTTCTTTGGCGCTGCGCATACGACGGGGCGGCGCGGGCCGGCGATTTCGTCGCGAACGATAGAACAAAGGGAATCGTATACTCCAACGCACACGAATGACCGCGCCGCCGGTGTCTCTGGGTACGCGGCGGCGCGGGGCGGGGCGGCGCGGCGCGGCATGTCCGTGGCTGCCGGCCGTGGACCACACAGACCAGTTTCTATACACTAACGCAGACGGCGGAGCGGGCGGCTAGCTTAGTTCGCGCCGCGAGCTCTACTAGAATGGTCGTCCGTCATGTGCGTTGAGTACGCGAGGCGGGCAGGCGCGGGCATCGACGGGCAGACCCGTCTTTATTGCTTCGCGGTCAGGAAGAGCGCCCCGACCCGTCTCGTATGTGCAGCGCCTTAATAAAGGGTATTGACAGACAGACGGACAACAAAGTGATCCTATATGGGTTCCGTTTTTTCCTTTTACAGTTCCGTAGAACCATAAAATCGATGGTAAAATATAGCACCTCTTGCAAATCTACGATTTTCTGTTTCAACTCTTCCATCAGACTTCGGCACCTGTTTTCATTGCATAACCTTTCAGGGTCTTCTCTGAAAATAGAGAGTATTTATATTGTAGCCATATTTGATTACATATGACACAAATTTGCCAGAATGTATCTGATATTACTTACTTCTCTGGTTCTTCTGTTTCAGTTTCCACTGTCCTTGTGGATAGCATAGCGTCTCTACAATCATAACAATTAGGAGTGTAAACGAATAGCTGGTAAAATACCTCTCCCTATTAATACTTAAGCGCAACACACACACAAGGCGTGAGCGGGACAGTGACGGGTCGGGTCGAGAGTACCCGCTGTACTCCCGACCCGACCGACAAAGATAGTTCCTTACTTCTAGAGCATGCGTTGTCTAGCGCACATTTATTTATTTTACTTATGAGGCAAAAACCTAATGCGGTTGCGTGTTCGAATCCCGTAAGGGGCAAATGTTTGTGTGATAAGCACGAGTATTTGTACCTAAGTTAACTATGTTTATAAAAGTATTTAAGTATATTTTACGTTATCTAGTCGCCATTGTACAAGCTTTGCTTAGTTTGGGGCTAGATAATTTATGATTGTTAGAAGAATTTATTATTAGCTATATACAAAGTTCAGCATAAACCTTCAGCATAGTGATTATTTAATCTGTGGCAGCACTGCGAACCACACACAAACACACAAACACACACACACATCATATTCACACAAAAAAAACAGGTAACATACTTATCAAGGCCCTGGCTGGAAACTGCAGTCTTGACATTGCTGTCATTCATTTTGGGGTGTAATACGCTTACTGATGAATTTCTGAAAAATATAAAAGTTGTTTATATGGCAGTCGCATTCTCTCGCCTGCGCAGAACTGACAGCCGATGGGGCCGAATGGTTTAGCGTAGGACGTAGGACGTAGAAGACGGTGGAAGACGACGTGATAAAGGTTGCAGGAAGCCGCTGAATGCAAGCCGCTTCCATCTGGCCGATCTAGAAATCACTGGCGAGGCCTATATGGTCAGTAGTGGAAGTCATTATGGCTGAAATAATGATGATGATCCTCTTGCCAAAAATTCAAACCTGTTCAGTCTTTGGTGTTGGTATTACCAGGGGGGTGTCACTCCGCAGTTTAGGTATATTCGGGCAGCGCGCTGCCCGAAGCGGCGTATGCCAGTGGGCTGTCGCTCGGCTCGCACGACAGTCGCGATCACGTCGCGCTCGCGCATACTTGAAAATTTTTTTTCGCTTTTGCAAATTCACCCGCAATATTTTCTACTAAGCCTAAACGTCAATATAATAATCCGTTTATAAGATGTTGTTGGTTTTACGGTTGAATGAATAAAACGAATAGTGAATCAGAGCCAACATTTTGTTAAATTTTACACGATATTGAAATATTTATTCTTCTTTAATTCCATGTCCATATTAATAAGTAATAGTTGAAATAAAAATCCTTAATTAGATATATTAGCCCAGAAACAATATTAAGAATAGGATAGGATAATGTTTACAAAGGAATACCTACACCCGTAGGAATCGAACACACGACATTCAGATGAAATTTATATGTTTACAGAATCAACGTTTGTAATGCTTAATGTACTTATTTTAATCGTAAAATTAATAAATCAACTAGGTAGGTACAAAAACTTCTCAAGTGACAACCCCGTGCCGTCGTTTGCAGCTCGGTCATAAAACTGGGGCACGCAAAGAAAATTTACGGTTCGCGCGCGTTTATAAGTTTCAATTTTGCTTGCAGGCGGGTAGCTCTGGCGAGTCTAGGTATATTTATATACCTAAACCTGACTTTTGTTAGGAAGTGAATCTTCTGTACGGTAGTACTATTAGATATTCTGTGGTATTACCAGACAGTGGTTAAAATTACTAGTCAAGTCAAAAACCGATCAAAAAAGCTTAACCCTTGGGCATACAACCGATGGGGGACACGGGACGCTAGCGCGACGCCAGTGTTTGTAATGTACTGAAATCTATAGAAAACGACACACTGCACGTCGCGCCGGGACTGCCGTAGGTCGTGACGTGAGCGGGAAGATGTTTCGTTGCGTGGTAAACGCCGGCTGTGTGCACAAGGCGTTATTGTTAGCAGACAGTGAATATTATAGATTAGATATTTAAGTGAGTAGGGAAATGACATGTCTTACTTCAAACACATGGGCGGAACACAACACTTGGTGCAACGTGACGTGGAGGTGGCCGGGCTCCGTCTGAGGAACTGTTTAGCTGAACACAACCTCATGTTCAGCACACGAATCCTCTCTGACATTTTCTCATTAGCCCTTTTTAGGTCAGCGATTCTGTAATAATTAAAATAGAATAGGGGAGACCGGGGTTAATTGACGATAGGGGTAGGTTGACTAACTGTCTAAAACTAGACATATTTGGTACTTTAGTTAGTAGTTAGTTTGGTACTTTGGCGTTTTTTAACTAACCGCGAAAAATTTATCGCCCCGTATCCACTGACCGAGAGTAAAAAGCTTATTGCAACTTGTTGAATTATGCAACACTTTTAAAAAAAAACCATTTTTTTTCAGTTAGTTAACCTATCCCTATAGTCAACTATCCCCGGTCTCCCCTAACAAATATATTTTTGGCAATTTTGCAATTATATTTCATACTGAATTAAACCGGTGGTTTATACAGACAGATTTATACAGAGTAAACTAATGGTACTCCATTAGTTTACTCTGTATAAATATATAATAATTTTCTTGATTCTACAAAGTTTACATAGTTTTCTTTTATACATAAATAAATGGTGTGCGTTAATTTGGTTTGTAGATCCCTATTTGGGCAAAATCAGAATCAAATTTATCTGGTAGAGAATCTCTACCACTTCTACTACCACTGCTTTACACTGCACTTACACATTTAGGCCAACAAATGTCTCAAGTTTTAGGCAACTCTAGCCATATTATTAAACAGGATTTAATTAATTCTTTTAAAATTACTTTAACCAAGAAATATGTAGGTTAATAGACCCTCTGTAGGCTACTCATCACAAAAGGGTAAAAGTTAATGATTGAATACAATATATAATGATTTCATAACTTACGATTCTTTTTGTTCGTTGACCATAGCCTTTGTATACACACAACAGTCTTTCTCCCTCGCCACATTGTTTTTTTGTGTAGCAGTCATCCTCTGTACTTTTGTAGATAACTGTTTGATCTGATCTTGCTGTCCTGTAACAGTCTTTTTTAGTTCTAAGTTTTTTTCTAACAGCGTAAAATAGAGATCCTCCAGTTCTTTTTTGCTTAGCTTTGAGGGGCACGCTCTGTATAAATCTGGAAAAAGACATTGACAGAATTATTCAGTAGGATTTATATTCTAATTTTAAAATAATTTCATTCATTTGTTTGTTGTCTGTGCATTTCTAAGTTTAGATCTTACTTAGACTACATCAGTCTGATTAATTAAACTTAGTAAGTCGACCATGCACTTGTGCAAGTAATAAAATTAATTAACTCGTCTACTTCCAAACAATCTAATGCGATGGCATAAGAATGGATTTTTTATTGTTTCAATTATGTATGCCTGATGAGCCAATTCTGCTGAATGTAAGTAAAACTTAGAATGTTTGATGTCAGCACACCAGGAAAGTTGACTGACCTGAAGTCAATGTGGATAAAATTAATAGTTAGAATAAGTTTCTGTTAGCAAAATTTTACCAAAAACAGCGACCAATGATCTTTTGTTTTGGTAAAGTTATTTGCTTGCAAGATTCATCATTTCAGCTATGGGATGTTCACTGCTAAACATAAGCCTCCCCCAATGACTCCCAGATTAGCCAATTGGAAGCAGCCTGCATTCAGCGACTTCATGCAAACTTTGCCAGGTAGTCTTGCAACATGCGAGTGAAATTAACTGCACATTACTCTAATATGAGCTATCAATATTTTTTTTGGGTAACATGCATAATCACTACTTGGTTTATTTATTTATCTACTTTCTACATTGCTTACTGTGTATTCCTATTGCTAAATAGTAGCATGTGTTTAAGGACTTGCACAAGAAATTGGTAGCTTGCTTGCTTTTAAATGAATTATCAATATCTTCAGGATAAAAACAAATCTTTATCAATGTTATTAGTCAGTCAGGTAAGGATATCTTTTGAATATTCCCAAACTAAAGCTGACAGTAATGTAACGACCAAAGAAAGTTTATTTTGATAGGAAATAAGGAAACTTACCTCGATCAGATCTGACAGTGTGATTTTTGCATAAATCACGCTTTACTTCCTCTTTTTTATAACCATTCATTATTCAATCACCAGTTTTTTACTATCCAAAAGAAGAATAATACACTATTTTGCTGCCATACAATTTTAGCGAAAAGGTAAATTTATGCTGCATTATTTACATTTCTTCATAGTCTTGTAGTTTTTATTGATAAATACTGAATTTTACCCTCATTTGAAATACCTTTACTTTTAAATATTTTAAATAGCAGACAAAGAAATGAAAATGCCGCCATAGCAACTGTTTTTGGTAAAAGTGTCAACATCAGAAATCTGTCATTAGGGTCGTTAGACTAAGAAACCATTGCTATGGTTAAAAGTATTCTTTAGCTGTCTTTGTAAGGCCTATTTTTATTCAAATAAATTGTTAAAGCGACATCTATGGTCATTTTTAGTACAAAAACAGTACGGTTTGACAGCGTCAAACAATCATGTATGTTGCAGTCTGATTACAAAAACCGTCGAATCAAAAATGTCTGATACATCAACATGAGCTTGCAGGAACAGTTTGCAACGATGATTCCATTGTACCTACTTGTACCTACTATGGTTTTGAACGACTAATTAACTACGCATATCATTCAAAATCATCATCACCATCATTCATCATCATCATCATTAATCATTCATAATTGTTTGATACTAAAGTATAATTAATAGTAAGTAATACTTGTTTGATATACTTAAGTTGGGTTGTGTGTTGGGTACTTACCTAAACACGTAACAGCGATAGGGGATTTTACAAATAATTCTAATGTTTATGCAATAATGAGAACTGAGCAATACATCAACAACTTTTATTGAACAATAAACATTTAATACATCGATCGCTTATTGCTACTATGTGGAGAGAAATGACATAGATTTACATGATAAATTACGTAATACCAAACCCGGGAAATAAAATTTGGGACAGTTCAATGGGCTATTAAACCTACCCTGAATGAATATTAGCAATAGTTTTGTTGCCTACTCGGTTGAAAAATTACAATGCACTTCTCATGTGCAATAAAATATATCATAAAGCGTTCTCAAATTGATACGGCGAGTGAGCGTTCTCAAATTGATACGGCGAGTGTTTGTATCTAAGCAATCTGCACCATGTAACATTAGGTACTCTGTGACAGTTCAAACAATTCGTTTATTATTTAAAAAATATTTGAAATGATTTATGTCACTATTACTAACACAGCCATTCTATACACAAGACTTACGAGATGTTTCATAAAAAATATACCTATTGTTCCATTTTTATTGTCGATTTGAATTTTCAAAATTTATTAAGTATATATTTTATCATATTATTTCAGTTTACTGTCAAGGGCTTTCAATGTAATGTATTTAAAGTAAAATTTTATTATTCGTGCAGTGATTTATAATAACACCGTGACGTTCATTTGTTTTATTAATTCATCATAATTGATCTTATCACACATCTTACTCACAATAGCCTAATTTTGTAAGACCATATAATTTATATATGTATATATCTACGTAAGGTATTTATAATTCAGGGGTGTAATGTTAGGTATGACAATCGTATTTTTTTCTAAACCTTGACGATTAATAAGTATTGCAATTGTAATTAAACAAGCACAAGCACTAACCTATAGCTATAGTATTGTGGGCATATTAATCTCAGATCAAGAGTCAATAACAAAATAATAGGTATGTATGTATGTATGTTAAGGTAGGTACCTTACAAATAAAAATAAAATACGTTCGATTACCTAATCTAATATAAATATTTTATGAAAAATATAGATGGTAGGCATATTATACTTAAATGAAATAATGTAAATTTAAAAATTATTTTAAATTAATATTTTAGCATTGATGTTTCAAATTATAAACATAGCATATCTTTTGAGAACGATATTATTACTATGGTTTACATTGACCTCGTTTTTATTTTTTGTTGATTTACTACTTAATAACGCTATTCAAAATTAGCCTATTCTTTTAAGATAAAACAAAATAATGTATATAAAATTATATTAAAATTATTACTTTAATAATACTGTTTTCTTCACATTCAGCGTAAAACTACCAGAATTTATTTAATATAAACGACAGAATATTATCCGGTAACTAAGCTATAGTTGATTGTTCTAATAAAAGACAACCATTTTTATTCCGATCATAATCAAAATAAATAAAAGCCACATACATACAAATGTGTTAATGTAATATATTGTATTGCACCTACTACTACTATTTTTATTGCCAAAACAGGAAAGAAGGTTTCTGTAGATAAAACTGTAATGACTTACAGGAACTGAACGTGAACAAGGAATAAATAAGAATTTGTACTAAAATATAAATAAGCTAAACTACATTAATGTTATTTTAAATAGTACAGCATTTACTAAGCTGGACTACCTACTGGGTAAACTGGGCTTCAGCTATAACTATCAAGTACTAGTTATTTATCTCGAGTTTGTGTGGATTGCCTTGCTTCTACCTATTTTTTTTTTTTTGATTGGGTATATAATTTGTAATTTATTATTTATTCTTGTACAAAACAAAATAAACTACAAGTGATTGCCAAGATATAAAACGAACTAAGTTAAAACTAATACAATACTATTTAATTTTACTCAAATTATACAAAGTAACTTAAGATTTAATGACGCTAGGTATTCTTTTTTTTTAAATATTAAAATGTTACTGTCTTTAAAATATATTATTACTTTGAGTGATTCGAGTAATATTCGTTTTATTCAGTTGAATACATATTTTTAATTAAACCGAGTTTATACATGCATGTTTTTTTAAAGAAGCGAGGAAATTTTTACTCTTGAATAGTGTCTAATCATTTTGTTTACCTTGAATACTTATAAATCCGAATATCATTAATTATATTCGGATCGGTTCGGATCGGATCACTTTAATTTAAAAACTACTACCTATTTAATAAAAAACTCATATCAACAACTACTTATCTAATATTCATCACATAAAAAATACCTGTTAGTGGAATTAGTTAAAGAATTCCGAGGTCGTTATATTCTAACCTTTTAGGTCCTAATTTATTATCTTTAATAATTAAATAAATAGTAAATAAATATGATCTTATGCTATTTTTAGGTTAGCTCAAGCGAGATTTTTACCACAAGTAATGAATAATGTTAAAAACTTAAATAAATATACTTTTGGAAGTACCTAATTCGATATATATTTAAATATATAATATATATTTTATTACTCTTATGCTGCGTAGCCGTCAATTTTTATTTTCACAGTTAAGTAGTTTATATTTAGCAGTTGAATGAGATTATGATTTAACAATACTAAGCCCTGTTATTAGTGTATTACATAAATCAACCATAAAAGGCATAAGTAATTAATTAAATAAAAGAAAATTCATTTATCGATTATGCCTTGGGCAATCGTTTATAATGTTAAGTAGGTAGGTACTTACTTATTTATTAATAAAATCCTAGGTACAAATAAGTAATTTTGTCTAAAAACACCAAAGTTCTACAAGATGTATCTAAGTAATATTGTACTTTTGATTTATAATAGTTTACATTCACGTAGTAAAATGTTAGTCTACAAAATACGTTTTCTAACTTTTCATATAACTACATTTCCAAAAAACCGACGTACCTTAACAATGTTTGGCAAGTCACCTAATAAATACAGTCACACGTTATTGTCGCGATTACATATAGCTACCATATTAATTTTTGGTTGTTTTTACACCAATTGTACCATTATACTTTTTTTGAATAAAATAGACAAAATTTTACGAAATATTAATAATTATCTATTTAGGCGTTTTTTAAAACAGCATTCGTACACTTCAACTGCGACATAAGATACCTATAAAACAGGTTATACTTAATTAAAAATATATAATATTTTATAAAATACATAATTCCGTCTTACGATGATATTTGAAGTTTGAGTTTGTCTAATCGACAAACCCTCAATGACGTTATAATGGGCTGCTCAGTACAATTAGCGGCTACAGCCAATATTAAAAGGATGTATATTTAATGGCAGTTTTGCCAGTAGGATTGAACTTAGGCCTTAGCCTCGGCAGCTTGGCGACGCAGATCAGCGCGGATGGCTGCAGTGATGGCGGTGCCGAGTACTAGCAGCGCGCACAGTGTGAGGTTCGCCCAGCGGTCGTGCACCGCGCTCAGCATCCACTCATACAGGAGTGTTAGCACGATGCCGAAGATCTGGAATTAGTATTGCGGACCATTTTAGTAACAGATTGGAAGTCAAAGTCAAAGTAAAAAATCATTTATTCAGTTTAGGACAGAAAACTGCCACTTATGAACGTCAATAATAACATTATTGGCCCATATGGGGCAGAACATGTTGTCTCCTTATTTTTTGGGCCCTACTAGCGCTTCGAGACAAGACACAGACAATCTGGCAAGTGCTGAGAAGAAACGCCGGAACAAACTCAGTCACCACTAGCTGCCACAAAAAAATAATAAGAAGAAAATAATGTATACCTGTGCGAGCAGGGCAGTATTTAATTCCAGACATTTTTGTCATTTAAATAGTCATTAACAGTATAATAACCCTTTTTCATTAAAATAATCTTAACATGCGATTTAAACTCGAACATGGGTAGTTCAACAATAGACTGTGGTAATTTGTTAAAAAAGCGAATAAATTTCCCCATGAACGAATTACTCACTTTATGCAGTCTGAAATTTGAAACAGCAAGTTTATCTTTATTCCGGGTATTAAAATTATGTTTGTCACTTTTCTTAGGGAAAAGATGCAGGTTTTTGCGAATGTACATAATATTTTTATAAATGAATTGAGAGGCTACTGTAAGTATATTAATTTCCATAAACAGTTCTTTTAACGAGTCTCGGGGTCGAAGGTTGTAAATTGCCCGTACAGCTCTCTTTTGTAGTACAAAGATAGATTCAATATCTGCTCAGAGCCCCATAACAATATTCCGTATGACATTATACTATGAAAGTAGCTTAAATACACTAATCTTGCCGTTCCAACATCAGTCAATTGTCTTATCTTTCTCACAGCATAAGCAGCTGAACTAAGTCTTCCTGACAGAGTCTCAATATGAGCACCCCATTGCAGACGGGAATCTAAAGTTATTCCCAAAAAGGTAGTGGAATTACTAGTATCCAGTCGTTCATCTTTTACAATGATATATGTGTTGAGACCTGCCTTACATTTGGCATTGTTAATTTTATGCATTTCGTTTTGTTTGCATTGATCAAAAGATTGTTGGTACTAAACCAATGCAGAACCCGCGAGAGTGCATTATTTACATCGTCAAAAGATTCTTGACCTCTTTTAATTTTAAAGATTAGTGATGTATCATCTGCAAATAATACCACCTCACATAGGTCGGTTGCAAAGTAAGGAAGGTCATTTATATAAATTAGAAATAGCAGGGGTCCTAATATTGATCCCTGCGGTACACCTATGGTAAGAGGTGACCCTGAAGATTCAGTTCCATTTATACATACTTTTTGAGTTCTGCCTGTGAGATAAGAGTTTAAAAAATCTAAGGACTCTTTTGAAACCCCATAATGTCTCAACTTAATTTAAAATAGATTTACCAATTCCATCGCTATTACAAAAAATATTGTCTAAGCATGTAGCCGATGTGGGAGTCACCCTTGTAGGTTCATTAAAAATATTTATTAAATTATACGACTTAAAAAGATTAAGAAAACGGATTGATGGATGCGTGTTTACCAATATATCAATGATAAAATCTCCACATAGAACTATTTTCTTATTTGATTTACAGACTTTTTTTTACACTTTAACTTTAACTTTTTTTACAGGATGCCGAGTAAAAAGCATTTGATGTTCTATCGATATGTAATCAGCTGCTGGCTGGTGTCATGGTGGAAGTGTAGGATAAATACAAGTAAAGAACGAAAAAGTAGAACGATACCTTTTTACACATTTTTTACTCATAGTCTTGGACAGAATTATTAGATAGAAATTGAGGAACCCGGGAAGAATCCGAGAAATTGGTGAAGTATAAGTAGGTGGCAGATTTGCCTATTAAGATTATAAAACTAAGGGCCAGTTTCACCACTTGCTGATAAGTTCCGGATAACCTATCTGGCACTTGTTTTGACAGATAATCCATACAATTAGCTGTCAAAAAAGTGCCAGATAGGTTATCTGGATCTTATCAGCGTGGTGAAACTAGCCCTAAATAAATAAACAATTTTCACAATCACACCAATTATCTGGCCCCAAACTAAGCCAAGTTTGTATTATGGCGACTAGATAACGAATAAACATTCTTAGATATTTGTGTTTATAAACACCTACGACTTAGGTACAAATGTTCGTGCTCATCGCACTGTGAAATTCGAACCCGCAATACCCTAGCTTTGCAGTCCGAACCCAGCCACTACACCAGACGGTCGTCTAAGTAAAGTTACATTTTAATGCGATAGTCTATAACAATATTTAAAACGAATAGTGCATAAATGAATTAAACAAAATCTATTTACTTTTATAAAATCTACATACTTGCACAACAGCATTGAGAATACCAGAAGTTGTTCCTTCAGGTTCAGGATATGTCACTTCGGACGCAAACTCGAAACCGACTGGCAGGTAGCCATTCATAAAGAACCTGGAAAAACAAATTAAATTAAGACTGTTAATCTGAAGGAAATTAATTACACACAGAGAAAAAACATTCACCATCCCAAAAATTATAAAAAACAGATACAGTATTTTAAGTCTAAAGATGCGCAGCTACATAGATCTGTGCTTGAGCCTGAAATGTTATCAGTCGTACTAGAACATAGATCTTGAGTAGGTACTGAACATGAGATGTCGAAAGTCTCACTATTGCGCATCTACACACAAACGACAGCCGTGGGTTGGTTACTCTGTAGCGCAAACAAGATTAATCATTTAGATGGAATTTGGTACATAACACATTAATAATGTATACTTACCTAAAGATTATTACGATTCATAATACCTAACTATCTAAGAATATAATCAAAGGAATAATAAATACAGATGTTGGAAAAAACTAAAGTCATCATTTACTAATTAGGATAAATTTCACATCAATTAAGTCAAAAAATATCTCGATACTCACCCAAGCAGTATGCTGCTCATATACACGACCCCAATAATGCCACAGTTTAGAGTGAAAGTGAAGACAACCATGCCCACGGTGGATGCAGCATAGACAGCAAGGGTGGTCTCTTTAAACCGATGAGTCTTGTCTAAGATCAAGCCGCAAATGACTGAACCAATCATGCCAGCGACTACCATCACCAAGCCGATGCGACCAGCATCTTCGTTTGCACCCTTGAAAAAAAAATATTTTTGAGCTTTGGGATTTTAGAAAGAAAGTCTTGCCAAAAAGAAAGGAATACAAAAGTTTCTGAAGTGACTATTCACTACGCTCCGATAGGTTTTAAAAAATCAGGACAGAGCCTTTAGGTATGTTGTGTTTGTTCAAACCGTAGAGACCAAAGATAGATACGACTTTAAAGTTAGAAGGTTTTAGATTTATTATCATAAAATTGTTCAGTCTTGGATAATTTAAATAAAAGCTACTACTCACTGGATAGTACAATAGGACCAGCTGATTAAGCAGAGTAGAAATCGCATAGAAGACGCCCACGTTAAGGCCATACGAAATCAGCAAAAGCACGTAGTTCCGGTTAGTCATCAACTTTTTAATGGACTGGATGAAGTTCGAGTCCAGACTCGAACCCATGTCGGCTGCTGTGGATGGTGGAGTTGGTGGTGCTGCCTTGAAAACTGTAAGCAATTAAAAGTTACAATTTAGTAGAGACATAAGCTGGTGACAAACGGTGACGGAAGCGGACGCGTCTTGACATTGTGAGGTCAAACGCTGTCATTGGTCGATCCTTTCATCAACTTCGCCAGCCCGTCGGCAAGACTCCGCCTATTCTTGTTCCGAAACAGGCGTCCGGGAGCAATTTTTATCAGCTAGTTTCTGTCATTTTCTAAATTCGGCACGAATATCCAATAATAGACGTAAAGTCGTATAGTGTTAAATGCAGAGCAGCTAAGCTGATGCAACTTAATGTAGCAGGACTATAGCAGGTGTATTACGTAAGCTGTTAGAGTAGGTAGTAGTGTAGTAGTAGTAGGTGCCGTGTGGGGACGGCCGTAAAGAATACACTTCCCCACCGCCAACAGGAGGCGTGTCGTAAGAGTCGACTAATTCCTGTAGCACGAGACGGGCAGCAGCGTCTTCGTGCGAAAACTTATAAAAAAACTGCGCTCGCCAACCCGCCTGCCAAGCGTGGCGAGTATCGGCAATCCCCCCCGATGATCAGTCATTGGGGGAGGCCTTTGTTCAGCAGTGGACCTCCTATGGCTGGAATGATGATGATGATGATGATAGAGTAGGTATCTAGAGTAAGCAGTTAAAATATTTTTTTACCACAAACATATCATGCAAGTTTTAATTAACACTCGGATGATTACGGAGGATCATCATCAACATCATCAGCATTCGGAAGTCCGCTGCTGGACATGGGCTTCCCCTATGGAATGCCACAGCCATGGAGCACATACCTTAAAGTTTCGATCAGTGTATTCTTGATCGAAGCCTATAGAGTAGAAATGTCATATGATTTGTTCGGCAAATTCCGCCATTTTTAATCTGTATTTACACTGTTTTTGTATGGGCGAGGGTTCACAGGACTTGTCATTTTAAACTGAATGTAAGTGAAAAATCACTTACTAGTTTTGGAGAAAGATGGTTTGTATTGCTGCTCTATAGGATAATTATGTGCTCGATGGCCACAGCACATCAACAAGGATACTTAATACTATTTCGGATACATACACAGCAAAATCAAGACGAATAGTACACTGGTGATTCCAGCGACTAGGTAGAACATCACTTGGAAGTCAGCTCCGATTTGCTCTATAGTGCCGGTAGCTCGAACCAGCATTGGGGGTAGCACGAAACCAAGGGCCACGCCAAGCTGTGGAATAAAATACATCTTGAATTAGATTTTTTTTGTACATTAAATAAAATTTTAATTATTTAAAAATGATTTTGAATAAATACATCAAAATCTTTACCAAAACATACTAGGTTCCTTACACTACCAAACTTATATAGGTATATATATATATACCTATAGATTTTTTTTAAAAATCCTAAATTATCAATACGGCATACGACATCATGATTTTGATCCTTAGGACAGATTAATATACCACCGGACCTACGAGCATACCGGAATTGGTGTCGCTATCTCTGAGGTTCCTGGTTCGATTCCCGGTCGGTCAATGTAGAAAATTAACTTAGCTATATTGTCTCGGGTCTGGGTGTTGTGGTACCGTCGTTGTTTCTGATTTCTATAACACAAGTGCTTCAGCTACTTATCATAGGATCAGAGCAATGTATGTGATGTTGTCCAATATTTATTTATTTGGAATTTATTTCTATGTTTTGCAAATTCTATTTTTTTTTAATCTGAACTGTTTTTCATTATCCTATCCTATTATACTCGTAGCGTATGTGGTATTTACATGCCTACTACACCTGTGTAAATCATGAAATTAATGTAGGTATCATAAGTACCTACTTAGCTGATAAATAATTTTAAAAAAACTTTTGGAATAAGTACCTAGTAGTAAACTAAATTATATTGATCTCTACATGTCGGGCTTAATGTTGAAAATCGGTTGTACACTTGTCTGTACAGTCATCGGCAGCTCAAACTACCCAAAAATGTAAAGGTCATTGAATCGAGTTTCAACTTTAAGTCCGTCACTTAGAGATCAATATTAATTGAGAAAATTTGACGTTTTGTGGTAGGTTGACGAGCTGTTGTCAGTACCTACTATGGGAATTTACATTGATGCATTGATTCGATCCTACGATTTATTTATCCTACGATTTTACGATTTATTTTAGGTACTAGATACTTTAAAACGGCTAAAAAGAAATTTATATATGTCCTAAATGCAGGGAAAAAACTATTTATGACTAAAAGCTTTCGGAATACATATTTAATTCGTACGATACTTGAATTTTTTAGATTTAAGACCTTCTACGTTGGTGAGTAAACTTTAATTTTTTTTTACAAAAAAAACCTTAGGTAAGTAAGTAATGGCCTAAGTAAAAGTAGTGGTATTTAAGGCTCGTCCCAGAGACATTTAGCCTCAGGTCAGAAAGCTATGAGAGTTTTTAGGGTCCTGTAAGATTTGACCCTTACACTGAAACGCAGTACCTACCTAATACCTAGCTTAGAAAAATCTATCCATTCATCTAAGTGGCTAAGGTGTTGCTGAAATATTTTACCAGTTACATTTTAATTCATAGACCAAATAAAACATGGCACATTTCGCGTCGCCATTTAGGTATCTCCCATTCTGCGCGATCGATAGGTAGGTACACGGCGTGGCACACCAATGGCGTTATTGCTGATTTATGGAAATTAGAATTGAAAGCACAGACTAGTAGAGTTACAGCGATTATTCTGAAGAAAACCGGCCAAGTGCCAGTCGGACTCGCGCACCGAGGGTTCCGTACAATCCTGTAGGTACCTATATAAGTAAAAGTTCATCCATCACGACAATCGAGTCATAGTTATGGTATTTTTATTGCAAAATGAAATCCACATTACGAAAGCTAAATTGTGGTTTACGATTTATATATTATAAAAAAACTACTTACTAGATTTCGTTCAAACCAATTTTCGGTGGAAGTTTGCATGGTAATGTAAATGTCCATCATATTTATATTTTTTAGTTTTATCATTCTCTTATTATAGGAGTTACATGGGGGGGCACACATTTTACCACTTTGGAAGTGTCCCTCGCGCAAACTATTCAGTATAGAAAAAAAATATAATTTTTGAAGACCTTTTCAAAGATAGGTATATTTCCTATCCAAAGATTTTCCCACATGTATGCGTTTGATGAAAAAAAAATTTTTGAGTATCATTTCTAAGTATGGGGAACCCCCAAAATTTATTGTTTTTTTTCTATTTTTGTGTGAAAATCTTAATGCGGTTCACAGAATACATCTACTTACCAAGTTTCAACAGTATATTTCGTGTAGTTTCGGAATAAAGTGGCTGTGACATACGGACGGATAGACAGACAGACCTGACGAATCCATGGGTTCCGTTTTTTGCCATTTGGCTACGGAACACTAATATATAAAAAATGTAAGAAAAATTGGAAAATAAATAAAGTAGGTAAGTAGGTACGAAATATAGACAGAAGAAAAACTACAGAAATATTTAAGGTCTAGTTTTGAAACTGTGAAGCGATTCAGACGGATGGATTGCACAGTGGAGGACTGTGAATAGGTGTGAATAGAATGGAGAGAAAGAACGAGTTTATAAGAAGACCTAATTCTAAGGCAGGTTGCAAAAAATGAAATGTGCGGGACGTGGAGTACGGTCAACGTCCCATGTTATCCAGCGCCTATTTGCTGGATTGCGCCGAAGACTCTAGACCGTTACTGAGGTTGCATTGTTGGTTCCGGAGAATGTACTATTTGTACATAGTATTTATTTAGTCTAAGGTATTAGGATCGATGTACGAGGAGGTCGCGGAGCAATAAAACAGGCCAGGACGTGAAATGTTGGGAACCGTTCCTAACGCTGATCCTATTCTTACTATTCGTTGGTCTTCCTGTTACTATTCTTCCTATAGATAGAATATACAATACACACCGATACTTGACGACCGTCTGTTCTGTTGTAGTGGTTCGCACTCCGGACTACAAAGCCAGCGGTTGCGGTTCGAATCCCGCAAGGGGCAAATGTTTGTGTGATGAGCACGAGCATTTGTATCTAAGTCTTGGATGTTTATAAAAGTATTTTTATCTAGTCGCCATGGTACAAGCTTTGCTTAGTTTGGGGCTAGCTAATTGGTGTGATTGTGGGGGATTGAACAATTTACTTACCTTCTAGTCTAAGCAGAATCATTTTCTGAAGTTAAACAACCTAATTATACCTCAAGAGGAAAATCCATCAAGATAATTGCTTCATAACTGCCCGTAGATGGCATTTTCACGAGTTTTCTGAACAAATATGCGAATCCCGACGTCCCCCGCCGCCATTAATCTCCTATTCAGCGCGGACACGACGAAGGCCGTTATTGCTGATTTATTACGTGTATCGCTGGAAATTAAAACTCACACCACAGGTGCTGGCGTTAGGCGTGAGTTTCCCGGATAAAAAACCAATAAAACCAATTTATTTCTGTAAATAGGCCTAAAATAAGATATTTTACACATCCCAAATTATTCTACCACTGCTTCGGGACAATATTGTGGGCTAGCGCCGACAAGAAGCAGTGCAAGAAACTTAGTCACTATTGTCAGCCTCTTTTCAACCGACTTCAAAAAAGGAGGAGGTTCTCAATTCGACTGTATGTTTTTTTTTTTTTTTTGTATATTTGTTACGCGATTACTCCGCCAATTATGAATCGATTTTAATGATTCTTTTTTTGTTTGGTAGATCCTACTTCAGAGATGGTCCCATAAAATTTTATCGAAATTGATGTAGAACTTTTTGAGAAAATCAACAAATATATACCCAGATAATATTTTGGTTGAGGTTCTTGTTACCTATCTTCGACAAATATGAGCCGATTTTGATGATTTTTGTTTTATTGAATAGCTTATACTTCAAAGATGCTATGATAAAAGTTTGCAAAATAAAAATTACCCCTAAGGGTAAGAAAATAGGGGATGAAATCGGTGTTCAGCAGTTAGATTAGGATTTATCACTAAAATAGATGAAATAACTAAATTTTATAAAAAAAAAAAAAACCGACTTCAAAACACTAAAATGCTAAAAATAATCCTAACACTTAAGTACCTAATCGCTTAATTTTGGAGTCGGTGCCAGCCGATGAGAGATTCAATGTTTTTGTTTGCACCGACTCCAAAATTAAGTGATTAGGTACTTAAGTGTTAGGATTATTTTTAGCATTTTAGTGTTTTAAAGTCGGTTTTATTTTTTTTTATAAAATTTATTAAATAGTGTGTTTACATTACAAGATAAAATTTACCTGTGCGAGCATGGCAGTATTTAATCCAATACATTTTATCATACAAATAGTCATTTACAGTGTAATAATTTTTCATTAAAATCATCTACGACAACGATTTAAATTTAGTTTAATTAGATTTTCAAATCGAGATCATAAACACATTCGCAGACGATACATTTATATTCATTATGAGTTTTAGCTTGAGGCGTACAAGCGCCTGCCTAAATGTCAATATGATCTGCGTTGCTTATACCCAGATGCAAGGCGTTAACGATTTATCTACCATTAATTCTTTCATAAAAATCATAAGCCCTAATATTCCTAAGCAGGCAGTGTACTACCTAAGAAGGGGTAGGTTCTCTAACCAACATTAGGCTATTACATGTACTTAAGTAATTGTAACTTCAGAACAGCTTCTATTAACAAAAATAAAATTGAAAAGAAATCGAATAAAAAGGCAGAAACAAAGCAAGCACAGATGTCCAAATACAACAAAGAATTTTAATTAAAAGGCATTAAAATTTGTTCGCCGTGTCATAATGATGTTTTTATCTCTTACAGTCTTTTGTAAAGTTCGACATTCATTAGGAAATAAAATGCGTACCTATTTATCAATTTACGTTTCAGTTTTAGGGTTCCGTACCAAAAGGCTAAAAACAGGACCCTATTACTAAGATTCCACTGTCCGTCTGTCTGTCTGTCTGTAACCAGGCTGTATCTCATAAACCGTGACAGCTAGACAGTTGAAATTTTCACAGATGATGTATTTATGTTGCCGCTATAACAAAAAATACTAACAACAGAATAAAATAAATATAAGCAGGACGACTCCCATACAACAAACGTGATTTTTTTGCCCTTTGCTCGATATTAATAACGGCAACAGGGAGACGCTTGAAATATTCACAGTTTTTTAAAATACTTAAGTACCTAGTGTATTTCTGTTGCCTCCTCCATATCTAATAAATAGTGTATAATGTTGTATAGATAATGGTACGGAACTCTTCGTGCGCAAGTCCGACTCGCAATTGGTCGCTTTTTTTATTTTTCATGATTAAAAGTTAAAAATATTTTTTTGGATAACAATGATGTAAGTAGTTAATTAATATGTGCGACCTTGGTATGTAAATCGACTTCCACGTTTTGAATTGAGTTTATTGTAGAAATTTTTGTTCAACGTGACGTTATTAGAGCTTCATTAATTTACATACATAAGGGTTAGATAGTTTTTTTTTTAGTAAGATTCAAGGTTTTTTTACTTAGAATTATATTATTAGGATTAAGACTATCCCAAACTATTCTCATGCAAGCCACAAAAATACATGAAAGGATAAGATTAAGATTTCACTACATACTTTTTTATTTTATTTATTTATTTATAGCAACAAAACCTACCATCTATCATTACAGGTAACCCCAATGCGATAGTGAAGACAATACACATTTTTTTTAATTTAAATTAAATTAAATTAAAATTTATTAAATATATTTTTATTTCAGACCAGCCTGCCTGCCTAGCCTAGCATGACTACTAAAACACGATATGATATGATATGATATAGCGATATATTGACACTAACTGTAAAAATATGATGGATATAGTCGCCAATTTGAATTTTTATCGAAACAGCGATCATATTATGTATCGTAACCGGCACGGCGATTCAACACTGCGGCTTTAACTATCATATTTTTACAGTTTGTGTCGATATATCGCTCTATCATATCATATCATATCGTGTTTTAGTGCTTATGCCAGGCAGGCTGGTCCATATAAGCAGGCTTAGTAAGAATGTACTTATATGCTAGGGTTAGTAACAATGGATATGTAATAATAGTAAAATTTTTATTTTAGGTACTATTTGTTTTTACGTGGAGGTAGGTATACCCATTTCCGCAGTAGCGGGGAGTCGCACCGGTCCACGAACACCCTCAGGATGCCGTTAACGCTACCACGGAGCCGCGTTAGCATGGAGGCGCACCGGTTGCTCTTAGTGGCAGCAAAACCGTCGGTCTGCACCTCCGCGAACATTCCTGACGCATTGCAATGTCGCGGCAACCCTAACAGTACCATAGGTGCGTTATTATATTGGACACGTAGGTCGCTGTATTCCCGCTGCGTAAAGATAACCCACAGGCTGCACTTGTGAAAAGACTGACAGTATGCTTTTTGAAAAGTGTCAATTTAACTGATGTGGAACAACGACGTGCAAACCTGCGACCCAACATGTTGCCTAAAAATACCAAAAACCCTCTAGCTAGACTCCAAAACGTCATTAGTTATAAAGATTTTTGTGTTCAGAGCCTCTGAGGACTAAAACTATAATTGGTAAGGGCAGGAGCGTATTTCAAAATTTGGTGCGGCGGGCCAAAGGGTTTCGCAGCCCCAAAAGTCTTAATTACAGACGCGCTTCGTAGGTATTGACGAAACTTAACTTTCAAGCTACGTGTTTTCGACTTAATGACTAACTAGTTGTTGTTTTGTTTTTAACAAATAAAAAAGGTGAGAAGTAAAAGTCGGTCGAGTGACGCCAAAACCACAACAATTTCCCTGGTGGATTGGCGCCCCGGGCCAGGGCCCGGATGGCTCTAGGGTAAATTCGCCCCTGGGTTAGAGGGACAAAAATTTGCTGGCAGACCATTGGCTAGAGAACTTGAGAAGTAGCGCAGCGAATATATGGATCTCAACATTTAGCTTTGGCAATAGCCTTGGTTACCCTGATAAGCAACTGTTTTTGGTCTATGAAATGTTTTTTCGAACATTATAACTTTTACAAACTGGGTGTGAGTATGGGAGAGTGCTTGCGTGTGTGTAGCTGTGGGCGAATGCCTTACAGCTAACCGTGATACTAAGAAAACTTTTATTATGTCTGGAATACTGACTAATGTTTTAAATAAATAAAAGAACAGCTAAGACATAAGTGTGCAATTCTCAATTGTGCAATATTAAAAACAATTAGCGTTGGTTTACCTTAACACTGTTGCGACTTCCGAGGTAAACAGCCTTTTTTTTTCGCTACTTCCTTAATGTCCTTTTATCTTGGGAGACGGGTTGGATTTACGGTACGGTAAAACTTAGTAAGAATTTTTTACATTTTTATTTCTCTATCATTTTCATCTAAGTAGTTTCTTTATTTAAATCTGCTTTAAATGATACAAAATATTGCTACAGATTACAAAATTATATATCACCATTATAATTACGATTAATAAAATTTAATTACATGACGATTATGATGCATTTCCAATAAAACGTAACGTTTTCGTACAAACTACTTACTCTTAACTTACAACAGATTGTAAGTTACGAGTACCTAAGTACCTAGGTAATATTTGCTCGGGAGCAAGTTAAGCGGTCTCCCGTCGCGTCGTCGTATGATAACACCATGCACATCACATTTTCTCGCTAAGGTCTAGTGGAAACACTCTGTTATCATTACAGGTTACATTATACTCGTAGGTAATACACCCGATTTATAGAATGACATGTCATTATCTGTTTAGTATTGTTACTGAACGATATTAAAAAGGTAGACAGCATGCCAAACGAAGGAAGGTCTTGAAGTAAGGAATCAAAATTATTTTGTTACGAAACACTAGACAATTAATTTTACCGACTCAGAGCAGATCCAGACCCGAACCATCAAAGATCATCTCAGTTAAATAAACTTCAACTTGAAGTCTTCAAGTAGGTATACCATGTATCATTGAACATTCATTTATTTAACTGTACTAGCTATCCAGATGAACGAGACACGCGGACCCCACAGTCCTGATAGGATAAATGCTTCCGAGTGGCGCAATCACACTCCTACCAGATACACTACATTACCTACTCTAATGTACCTACGCCTACTGTTTAATACACTGTATATTTAAATTTTTCACTGTAAATTGATAACAACTTACTTTTTGTTTTAAACTAATTTATTCATAGTACCTGTCTATTTTATTAACCACCAGTGTAATGTTACCTATGTATATACCGCACGCTGTACACACAGCATTTGATAAACTCCAAGGTCATATAGAAAAACAAAAGTAAGTTTTTTTCTCTTTTCCGATCTACAATCTCCGTCTTCGTCAGGAGTAGGTATCTTCCAAAGTATACCATCATTTAAAAAGTTATCAGCCTTTCACATCGAAGTTCATCGAACAGAAGAAGGCAGGCAGGAAGAGGCAGAAGGGGTCTGCCTCATCTTTTATACAGGGTTACATTGCAAAGGGGTGCCAAATTTAAAATATAAGATTTAGATAACATAAAGAAGCATAGATTGCCCCCAAATTGGTGGGGGTTATCTATGTAAAGAAGCGTCTTAATCGTTATTATTTTTAATAATCGTATGATACGAAAAAAATTCTTTATATGCAAAAATAAAGTCAAAGGTACGGCGAGCCTACAAGGACCTTACGCAGTGCACATACGGTCTATTTTTTTCATGAATGATTTAAATTATTCACACGTACGATTTTTAACAGCGAATAGGATAAATTTAAGTAAATAAAATTTTTTTTTGTTCTTTTCATAGTTCGATTAAGTTACTGATTCTGAGCCACTCCTAAAGATTTGGCACTCCTTTGCAATGTAAACCTGTATAAATAACACAAATACTAATTCTTCTTTTTTAACTAGCTATTTCTACAGTTAGTAATTTACTTACTCTATTTAGAACTTTTGTAATAGGTATGTGTCAAAATCGGCTTGATAATGTGCTATTTAATCGTCCACTCGATAAAATGTAATTATTGCCTTATTTTAGAATTGTTAGACAACATAAAGAGAAAGGTCGCACTATTTTAATGGTTTTCAAATTGTGAAAAAATACAGCTACAAAATTTAATTTGTATGGTAAGAACTTTCCATAAAAAATAATGTCATGAGTGTCATGACATACGATTTGTCGATGTTGGCAGCGGGTCTGGATTCCATGATTCTGTGGAACATATTTATAGAGCTTCTCTCACTAAACAATCAGCCTTGTCTACTATGACAGGCTGAAGAAATGCTAAGCTTAGTTTGCGCTCAAAGTTGCATGAGGAGAGGCCCTGGTACTTTAACTAACAACGTGACATTTGAAGAGCACGTACGATACGAGCATCTTGAGGAGACGGTACATAAACAAAGAACAGAGACACTGGGTGTTCTGTGACACTGGCTAGAATCATTCTAGGTGTCCACGTAAGTAAGTAGTCCACCTTTCTACACTCAACTTAAAGTGGGTTAATGTTAGTTTTATTCTAATAATTTTAGATTAACCACGGTCAAAACTAATATTAAATTTATATAAAGTAAATATGTTTTTGTAAAGATTTGATAAAGAATAGACAAAACTTATTTCTGGTATTTGCAAATGTAGGATTTATCAGTTGGTCAGTCCTTGCAGATGATATTATGGGAAAATTTACGAAGATATAATAAATCAGCTGACAATGCGGACATAAATGATACGAGTTTCGAATGTACCCTTTTATAGATATTAAATTAAAACCATTATAAATCATGCAGAATGTGAGCAACTTGGTCGAAGATACAGGGCAATAATCTACAGCAAAGATTTTTTATCGCCTAATAGGTTCTGAATCGGGGACCAAATCTGCTTATGGGTCCTTACTGGTTGAGTTGTCTGTTTGAAATTTCGATGGTGGTGAGCTGGTGATAATGTGTACTTATCACCAGCCCATTTTACAGACTAATAATGCTTAGGTATATTAAGACATATTGAAACGCAACGCAACGCAAACGCAAGGCGCCCTCCGACAAAGAGAGCCGGTGAATATTAAGCGCTTGCTAAACCTAAAATTATGCGCAGAGTTGACGACCATCCGTGCGGATGCGATATCCGAAGCAACGGTAGGAGAGGCAAGGTCTAGCAGTTGCAAGAGGAGGCTGACATCCATCTGTCAAACCCTTTATACACAATGCTGCTGACAGCGAATGAAATTTAGAAGAACTGACGAGGATAGGGCATAGCATGCGTTGAGAGAGGCCTATGTCCAGCAGTGGACTGGCGTGGGTTCATTATGATAATAACATTGTCTTGCTCCATGCCGAACCTGCTCCCCACCAAAACACGATATGATAAGGCGATATACCAACTGTAAAAATATGATAGATAAAGCCGCCATGTTGAATTGCCGAGCCGGTGTCGTCACATGTTATGATCGCTGTTTCGGTAAAAATTCAACATAGCGGCAAATCTATCACATTTAAAAAAAATGACAGTTGGTGTCGATAAATCGCTTTAATATCATATCGTGTTTTGGTGGTCATAAAAAATATATATATATATAATATATATTGGATAACATCACATACATAATTCTAATCCTAGGATAAGTAGCTTAAGCACTTGTGTTACAGAAATCAGAAACAACGACGGTACTACAACACCCAGACCCGAGACCATATAGAAAAGTTATTTTCCTATATTGACCAACCGGGAATCGAACCCGGGACCTCAGAGATAGCGACACCAAGTTCGGTATGCTCGCCTCTCGGCTACGGAGGTCGTCGTCGGAGGCTACGGAGGTGAAAGGGCGACTGGTGGATTAAACTATGCTAAAATGTGCCATAAATGCCAAACGTTTTGAATCTAGGTACCTGCTATTTAATATCTGCCTGTTAAAAGTATACCAAACCATAAAATACAGTAACAAATTTCTTCAAAACTGTATTTAATAAGTTAATCACTCAATTTTCATCTAATGGACTGGAAGAAGGCGCCGCTTTCATCGGTCTCATCAGAACAAATTAATAGGCTCGCGCTCTGAAATAATAAAATCAAGTATGCATGAAATCTCATTTGCCTTGAAATTCGACGCTAAATTAATTTTATTTCGTACACATCGATTGCTCTTGAAACATTTTTGTAAGGGTACGATTCGACTTGAAACGAAATTACACTAACAAGAAAGAAATTCGAGCATAAAAAAATTACTGTGTCAAATAAAATTTTGCTTTAGTAATATAATCCTGCTGATGATTTCTTTTGTTGTATTTTATTGGTTTTTTATGTACCTACCTACCCGAATCCCGAATAAAGGAAATAGAAGCTTATAGAGGTAAGTCCCCAATAAACATATATTTGCAGGGTCGGCAATATTATACAAATGGGAGAGGGAATGCTCAAATTGTATGAGAGAGGGTGGCTCAATGAATAATAAGAAATTTTATAAAATCGCTGGATTGTTTAGTAGAAGGCATCAGTTGATAACACCAATTGTACATCTATATTTATAAAAATGAATCTCTATTTCCCTTGGTCATCGCATCACGCGTGAACGGATGGAACAATTTCGCTAATTCTTTTTTTGTTGTGTTAGTTATTGTCAGGAGAAGGTTCTTTTGAAAGATAAAAGTAAGAAAGTTGCGCAGATAATTATTTATGAATCGACCAAAGACCACGTGAACGAAGTCGCGGGCAACAGCTAGTTTGTTATAATGGTTAAGAAAGAGTTATTAACTTATACTAGCTCAAAGAAACATTTTTCAGTCACTCTTAAGGACAAACAGATACCTAATTAAAAACTACAATAAAGTTTGTCAATAAGTGCTTATTGACAAACACTTTTTTTTCATACGATTTATTCTTTGATACTACTTTTGACACACTTTTTTTGTCATACAATTTTTTGACATTATTTATATTTATTGATTTATTTTTATATCTTAATTGGGACATGCAACTGTAATCTAATTTATTGATTTATTAATAATTTATGAGTAAAGCTTTTTTATAATTTATTTAAATTCTTAGTTATTACAATTTTATGACAAAATGTTCTTGAATATTGGAAATTGTTGATGGACAACTGGTTGGATTCGCTGTAGTCTATTTTAGTAATAATGTAATTGTTTCAGTTAGGTTTCTTGAAAAAAAAAAGTTACGTTATTATTGTAAATTTTAAGCCAAAAAATTATTAATACCTATATATCGCACGTTTAATCAAAAAAGGAATTAACAAAAAAATCATTAATATTGTCATTTTCTAATAAAACGCATTAACGCGACGAAAAGAATACGCAGGCTTCGACACCGGCGCTCTTCCGATCAAATATTATCACCTACCTATGTACCTAACAACTAAGACCTTCTGTAACTAAACATATGGTTATGCAATTAAAGAATTAAATTAAATCGAATTGAATAAATTCAAACTTTTGGTATATTTATAACTATCTGTCCCGGCGAAAATCAAAGATCATAAAAATCGGTCCAGCCGTTCTTGACTTATAAAATAATGGCGTAACTAACCCGACTTTGTTCTATAAATATAGATATACACGGACGGACAAACAGACAGCACAGTCACAGCAATAGCGTTTCCATTTTTGCGCATTGTCATTGCTCAAAAATTAAGTGTTGCTTCGTAAAGTGGGCAATAAAGACGATATTTATTACGGAACCCTATATAAAATGTACCTACTAATAATCACGTTCGTTCCGTTCTCGGGGCTAAAAATTGTCTGCATCATCACGACTGTACATAAACGGTTTGCGACTCTATTTCCAACGACTTAAGACCCATAACTCAACGACTTCCCTTATCGCGGGGAAGCAGCCAGCTCCTAAGCATCAGGGCAAATAATATCAGTTATATTTTCCCGTAATTGGGGTCCTGATGGTGGACGTAAGGCATTTACTTGAGAAATGCTGGTTAAAATTTTAGTGCCTAGTTTTATGATGCTATCTTTGTAATTGGGTAACATCCCGTGACAGTTTGGCCTATGGTGTCCGTATTTTTTTTCACAATGCGTTTTAAGAGCGCTGCCTACGCGACGTATGTATACTTGTAGATACGAACGCGAAATATTGAAAACTTTTATAACAACAATTTGAGTTTTAAAATAAACTTATATGTGCGTTGATTTTTCTTGTTTGATCATAGATAAACAAACATGGTCAAGACCCGATTAAGTATTTCATTTTTACAAAAACAACATTTTTTTCATGATGCTACAAAGAGGTCGACGAACGTGATGAACTACTTCGGTACAACATTTTGATTTTCCACCTTGACATCTACTCATTGAAAGTTTTAACCTACAATCAAGATTTTGGCCACTATTGGCTAATTTAAACATACTACGACTTCTTATTTTACTAAGGAAACAGAGGTTCACCATCATCATCATCATTTCAGCCATAATACGTCCACTGATGAACAAAGGCCTCCCCCAATGACTTATCATCGGGGGGGATTGCCAATACTCGCCACCCTTGGCAAGCGGGTTGGCGAGCGCAGTTTTTTATAAGATCTCGCACGAAGATGCTGCTGCCCGTCTCATGCTATAAGAATTAGTAGCCTCTTACGACACGCCTCCTGTTGGCGGTGGGGAAGTGTATTCTTTACGGCTTTCCCCACACGGCCACAAACAGAGGTTAATACTAGATAGTTTTTGATGAGAACGTAAAGGAAAAATATGGTTTCGTTGATGTGCCGCCAAGCAGTGACATCCCGAAGTCCATACAAATCTACGTTTACTTTTTGATTGATTTATACATTAGGAAATCACACTAGGCCCTCAGGTTAATCGCAAAGGATTTTGATGAACAGACTACGCCGCCAAGGTTTACTCGTTGAGTGAAAGAGCTTGCTCATTATCGCGCCGCTTACAAGCGGGACAAAGGCTGGCAAGTGGCCTATCCTAGGGTAGCCGCAAGTGTCACTAAATTCCGGATTTCTGATTCTGATGTTCACTCAACAATAGTAAATAATAGTGATGTAAGGATTTGGATTAATCTTATACAATCGTTAATTATGAGTATCCTACACATAATCGTAATATGCAGTTTACGACCCGATGAGCGCAGTGGCGCCATCGCACCAGTGGCCCCGTGATTCAATTGAAAGCAAAGGTAAACCTGGTTCGGATTAATTTACATACATAAGTATATTTTCTAATGTGACTTGGTTCTGGGTGAGCTCACCTGACATAATTCATTGTCTGGTCCCACGAAACAACAGGTTTTTTTTTCCCTTTAGTTGCCTAGTAAATAAAATCAATTAATTTAAAATAAAAACAAACATCCAACAAGGGGCAAATGTTTGTGTGATAAGTACGATAATTTTTACGAAAGTATTAAGAATGTCTATTCGTTACCTAGTCGCCTGAGTACAAGCTTTGCTTAGTTTGGGGCTAGGTAATTTTGGTGTGATTGTAAAAAACAATGAAATAACAAAACAGTAAAGTTTTAGTCGATTGTTGATTAATAAAGAAAAGTAAGTTATATTCATTTGCAAAACCTGGAGTCATTGTATTACTAGTTAATTAGCACGTCATCTCTTACGTAACTTAATAGGGATGATAACAAACTTTTTTTTTTCGTCTATCAGGTAGTATCGGACAAGTATTTTTTCCTTCTTTACATAATCAAAATATAACAGAGATTTGAAATATCGCATGACGTCACGTCTTGGTAGTTTGGTACTTAAAAGTGACGTCCCGACTTATGTTTGTCTTTTTTATCATCTAACTAACAGACTTAATAGAATTTCATTTTCTTTACCCAGTCGTCATCCCTATTGGTAAAACGCCTGCACGCTTAGTAGTTCTGGGCTCAAGTCCTGTTTTTAGCGAGTTGACTATTCCTTAACGTACGTAATATTTGAATTTTTAGTTAGCATGTTTAAATAAATAAATATTTATATATAATATTGATGTCAATAATAAACCACTCGCTCGCACTCAAACTGACTGCCATAAATACATTAATGTCAAAGAAGGTTGTTTATTAAATTAGTTGTAAACTGAAAAAGTAAATCGCTTATGAATATTCAAAATAATTAGGTGCAAATACATATCGCTAAACATTCTGGGACGTTAGTATGACCTTTAATATAAATAAATAAACCAAATTGATGTTATACTTTTAATATTCTTTGATTTACTAATTACCTAATATTCCTAATTTTCCACGAATATTTACGAAAGTTTTTACGAAAACGGAAGACAGCGGCCGGACGTGCATTATCACACATGCACCGGCCGGCTCCGATTAGTTTGCTTTCATTCTTTGTAAACAATGGACGAAGACGATGTCCCAGTATTGTGGTGGTATTTAAGAAGAAGAAGTAAAAGAAAACATTGTGTGCATCCTATTCTATGAGAGAGATTTTCAGCAGGCACATTTGAAACATTAATGGGTGAATTAAGAAATGATGAAACAAAGTTTTTTCGATGCCTATTTCTTCTTTTTATGATTTTGGCGCGGGTTGTCGCGGTTAGGAGGGAGATCTCTGTGGGACAGGTGTTTCAGACAGCCACACTACATGTCACATTGGTGCCGTCTCGTCAGCAAATTCGTTCACACTATATTCGATCCGGGCGTTTAGACGTGTTATTTATTGCTTTAGCTTGACACTTTTTCTAACTTTCCGACATAAGAGATAGTACTCCTTACTTCTACCCTCCATAAGTAAAACTTTTGGTGACCCTACTAATGCCGCTCGGTTCCGTCACCCTGTTTGTCCCATTAAAAATTCCATTATAGCCCCACTGGCACTTCTGGAGGATCGGCCCTCATTTGCTAACTTCTCTCTGGAGAGTCGTTGGACTTAGCTGACATTTTCTTTAATGGAGAATAAACAAACGATAAGTAGGTAAGGACGTAAATGCAAATGAGTAAAAATTTGTTCAGGGTACTTTTTCCTGCGCTAAATTAGTATTAAAATTTAGGGCTAGTTTCCTAAAAAAATCTAATTAGTCCGTCGGTTGTATTAACAGAAAATATTAGTTAGACACGTATTTTTTCTTGTTCAATCAAACAAAAAATTATGAGGATAAAGCCCGTTACAGTTCCTCGTAACGTCACGCCTTGCGACACTTTTCACGTGCTCACTTTGATGCGCTTTATCTTCGTCATTTTTTGTTTGATTGACAAAAGACAAAATATGGGTACAATATTTTATGATATTCTAACTGACGGACTAAATAGAATAATTGCCATTAAACAACATTCGGTGTGATAATAACCCACCTGCCAAAGCCACGATAATCCAAACTTTTAAAATGTAAATAATTATAATTAATGCGAAATTGAATTTGTGTTTCACTTCATAACCACTAAACCGATCATCATGAAATTTTGCCTACATATTTTCAGTAGTATAGAAAAGGATATAGGGTACTTTTTATCCAGAAAAACCTTGAAGGAGGAAAAGGGGAGAAGGGCGGCTGACTACAAAAGTCAGTCATATATAAACTTAATCACAACCACTCGTATCAGAAAGTCAGAACGCGGTCTGCATATTTTGCAAAAAATAAACCTGCTGCATAAAATAGCTCAACGGATTAGCAAGCTGAAGTGGCAGTGGGCAGGGCTCATAACACGTAGAACTGACGGCCGATGAGGCAGAAAGGTTCTAGAATGAAGCGCAGCGTAGGACGTCCACACAAGGTGGTCAGACGACCTGGTAAGGGTCGCAGGAAGATGCTGGACGCAGGCCGCTTCCAACCGGCCAATATGGAAGTCAATGGGGGAGGCCTATGTTCAGCAGTGGACGTCCTATGGCCGAAATGATGATGATGATGAAACCTGCACTATAATGTCATACAATTTCGCGACCAATTCGTCTAGTGTAAAATCGCTTTTACACTTTAGAGTAAAACTATCTACAAACCTGGTTCCCAAACACGCCGATGCTGCAAGCCGAAGACACCTGATCCGCCCCGAACCACACTGCAGCCAGTCGCGGCGGCACGTTCAGTATAAACACCTGGGACATGGCCACCACGGTCTGTCCCATGAAACCCAGCCAGAACATGTCTTGCGGGACGGAGAACACCTTCAGCCATGCGCCTAAACAGGTCCCGAAAGAGCCGAGGATCGTAGTCACTCGGAGACCCTGAGGACAAAACGAAGGATTGTTTAGAATCAAAGGTAGGTAAAATCATTTCCATATTTTACACACCTTTACGCTTAATGCATGCGGTGAATTAGCTAGTCACGTTTTCTGTTACTTCCCTACCGTTACCACTTTTAGCTGTTGAAGTACCTTCAGTATAAGCCTGTTCTCTATTATGTTGCTTATTCGTAGGAGTGTGCTTATCCATTGCGCTGTCACAGACACTTCAAGAGGTGTCTGACAGGTGTGGTTAGTAGCACAGGTTTTCTACCATGCGTTGCCAATCTGGAAGTCAGTGAACTTCCTATGGCTGAAATGATGATGATGATGAATGTCTGCTAGGATAGTTAGATAAGAGATAATTACAAATTCTTACGTATTAACGAAAGTGATTTTCCACTCTTCTTTTAATTGTCTACTTTAGATAGTAAATTAGATCTAGGTCATAATATTTGAGATAGTATATCGAATAATAAATACTTAATAGGAAAATGAAGCGTAAACATGCCTTATCAGTTAAAAACATAAATTGTTTGTTCATGAAAATGGATAGTTCACCATCATACTTGGCCTCACTTGTCACTTCATAATAAAATAAAGAAAAAAATCTGTTACAAAAATAAACTAATCTAAAACTAAAATCGACTTCTATAAATAAAAATGAATCTCTATTTCCCTTGGTCATCGCATCACGCGTGAACGGATGGAACAATTTCGCTAATTCTTTTTTTGTTGTGTTAATTATTGTCTTATGAAGGAAAAAATTAAGAAAGATGCGCAAAAAACTCTTTATGAATAAACTGAAGACCACGCAAACGAAGACGCGGGGAACAGCTAGTACTCAATAATAAAAGCGTGTCCATGGGGCAAGGAGGCAAGAATGCTTGCGTTTCCTTGCTGAATGGCTATACTTACTAAGCCTTTGAGCGAGAAAAAATATTTATTAAGTATAGAGTTAAGTAAGATGTATGCCTGTTTTTGGTCGTTTCTTTTTATATTCCTTGCAAGAGCAAGTAGTAAATAGAATATAATTTTAATTTGCTATAAAATATTTGCTGGGTGGTGGTCTGGTGGTTAATAGGTATAGGTACCTAATGTCATGTAGTTCAGCACCTTTAGCTTTGTCATTTTAAAGCATGCAACATTTATAAAATCTTGAAATAGTCGGGATCCATTTTTACAAAACAAGCAATCGCACGAGATCGTTAGAATAAAATGTAATATTGTGTCTTGTTTGTTAGGTTAAGTAGGTATTAATTCGTTTTACTATGAATACAAAAGTTATAACTAAATAAATATTTGTATGATTTGTTAAAAGCATCGTGTTTTCGTTGCAATAAAACAAAACATAATAATATAGACACTGACACGTTTCATTATGGAAAAAGGTTTCGCGCCTGGGGAACGCGCCCGAGATTCCTTCACATTTTTCCCTAAACATTTATCATAGCAGATAGGTAGTGCTTTAGATTTTGTTTTGAGCTAGCAGTTTTACTATTTCGACTTACGCACAGTTGCAACAGTCAAACCAGTGTTTTTATTTACTTCTTCTGTCGTGTCAATATTGCATATTTACAATTGCAAGTTTATGTCAGACAGAATACCTTTGATCTTTATTTATTTGAAATATGCAATTTTATTTTAAGAGGAATTTAAATTTTTGAAACTTAATATTTCCAGCGCCTAATGTGCAACATTAGGAAAGATTTTAAGACAGTTAAATACATGCAAACAGAAGCCTTTTATTTAGACGTTTAATGTTTCACATTTGCAGATAAAACCATTTTTCATTTTTAAACTTATCAACCTTTGATTTGCGATAAGTGTTTACAATGTCAACTTCAAACAAGTACATCCTTAATTTAAACTCATTATAATTTCGAAAAAAAATGCTGGAATATCAGACAAATACTTTTTGTCAACGTATCATCATCATCATCATCATTTCACCCATAGGACGTAAACTGATAAACATAGGCATCCCCCAATGACTTCCAGATTGGCCGGTTGGAAGCGGCCCAGCGGCTTCCTGCGACCTTTACCAGGTCGTCTGTCCACCTTGTAGATAGACGTCCTACGCTGCGCTTGCAGTTACGTGGCCTTGTCAACGTTTAATGTATAAGAATGTGCCGTGAGGGGACGGCCATAAAGAATACACTTTCCCACCGCCAACAGGAGGCGTGTCGTAAGAGGTGACTAATTCTTGTAGCACAATATGGGCAGCAGCGTCTACGTGCGAAATCTTATAAAAAAACTGTGGCAAGTATTGGCAATCCCTCCGATGATAGGTCATTGGGGGAGGCCTATGTTCAGCAGTGGACTTCCTATGACTGAAATGATGATGATGATGAATGTGCAAGAATATTTATTTTTTAAATCAAATCAAATCTAAATCAAAGATCTTTATTTGCATTAAAACATGGTGTTACATGATGTTATTATTATTAAGCTCATGACAAGACATGTTTTGCTTATTTAGATTTAAGCATGCAAATTTAGAACACAATTACAAATTAATTAATTCACCACAGTTTTTGTGTTAAATAGTCCTTTATGTCATAAAAGTTTCTATTGTGGAGCCATTGAAATAATGTAGTTTTAAATTCTACGTCATTTAATATTTTTGGGCAAATTATTGTATAATTTAATGCTCATAGCCGGACAGTTTATGTTATATTTTCGTAATTTCAGGTCTATGCCATATACCAATCTGTGAGGGTCTCGCTGCAAACGTGAACTCATTTCGCAGGCTCTCTTAAACAAATACGAATAATTAAGCATATTTACAATCAATATTTATTTCAGAATACCTATAATCTTTAATTATTCAAAATATCTAATTTGATTCTCAACAACTCAACGTATTTTCAACCGACTTCAAAAAAGGAGGAGGTTCTCAATTCAACTGTATGTTTTTTTTTTTTTTTTTTTTTTGTATATTTGTTACGCGATTACTCCGCCAATTATGAATAGATTTTAATGATTCTTTTTTTGTTTGGTAGATCATACTTCAGAGGTGGTCCCATATAAATTTTATCGAAATTGATTTAGAACTTTTTGAGAAAATCAACAAATATATACCCAGATAATATTTTGGTTGTGGTTCTTGTTACCTATCTTCGACAAATATGAGCCGATTTTGATGATTTTTGTTTTATTGAATAGCTTATACTTCAAAGATAATATGATAAAAGTTTGCAAAATAAAAATCACCACAAGGGTAGGAAAATAGGGGATGAAATCGGTGTTCAGCAGTTAGATTAGGATTTATCACTAAAAATTGATGAAATAAGTAAATTTTATTAAAAAAAATAAAACCGACTTCAAAACACTGAAATGCTAAAAATAATCCTAACACTTAAGTACCTAATCAGTTACTTTTGGAGTCGGTGCAAACAAAAACATTGAATCTCTCATCCGCTGGCACCGACTCCAAAAGTAACTGATTAGGTACTTAAGTGTTAGGATTATTTTTAGCATTTCAGTGTTTTGAAGTCGGTTTTATTTTTTTTAATAATATTATTCAACAACTCGTGAAATAGTAATAAAGGTACATCAATGCTTGAAGCAACATTACTTTTTATAACATTTACCAAACTACTCTATAAGGCTAATCCGTTATTTATATTGTAATAGGAAATGCAAACAGTTCGTTTAGCCAAGGCCTTAATGTGTACCTAATGTAACGGATAAACCAGAAATTTGCGTAAGTTGCCAAACAAGATATTCTTTATCTATTCCATTCGTCATAACACCTAATTGAAATAGCAATTAACTTTTTATTAATGTTATCACTTGGTATTTATACGGTTATTCATGCGACTAACAATTATTATAAGTACATTAGCTTCAGAACGTAAAGAAACATGTTAGTTTTAAAAGAAACTAAACACGTTTATGAAAACCTCATAATTTTAATAATATATATATATATATATATATATATGTATGCACAGTCAGCGTCAAAAATATGTTGACAATATAAATGAGATATGTCAAACGACAAAAGTGTACCTACACATATTTTGACGTTAATTTTACAACAAGCAGAAGACTTACACAGGTCATACAATCATGGCCAAAGATTTACATGGCCTAAGTGAGGAAAAAGTTGGATGTCGTGTTATATCAGACGATAGGTCAAAATTTGTACCCCCTATAAAATGGGGGAATCCAGTATCTGCGTAGACCAATTTCTGCTCTTTATTAAAAATCTGCTCAGGATTGAGTAATCTTAGATACTTATGTACTTAGTTTCTTTCCCAACTTTTCGTCCACGAAAAGTCCAAGTTTTTTGGTTTGGGTACGTCTGAGGTATACGTAATACCAAAAAGGCCTGTGTCATGGCCCCCGGCCCTAAAGTATCTACCTACCTACTGAAACTTGGGTATTTGTTATAGATTAAGGAAGAAAAATAAAGTATTTTTATATTATAAACGGTTTCAAATAGAAGCTTAAATATTGCTACTGTTCATACAGTAATGACTACTTACGAACAGAACAATGCAGTTATGTAGGAATTATGTATCTTTGTATGTATTATGTCAGTAATGGGTGATCCTGTCAAATGTCTTTTAACGGAAGATAACCCTAAGTTACTGTGCTATGGTCTGTTTCCACGAGTTGCGAGTAATTGAGTTGTTCGCTGCTAACAGACCTTTACCTACCTCCATATATTGTGACAGCGTCGCGTAATGAGATCACGTGAGTATGCAACCTCTCTCGTAGGAAAGGCACAATGATGAAAACAGTTGGAATATCTGGAAACTGATGTTTTGATGATATACTTACAGAATAATAATTTCATAATAAAGAACATAGTATAACGTGAAATTGTGTTTTATGATGACAGCCTTCTTAAAATAGTGTAAATATTTACTAAAACAACCACTCTTATTACAACACCAACATTAGATTCTCCATATATTTTAATTTAACAATAACGACAAAGTGTAGAGACCGCGTTTTAGTAGAGGTCGTAGTGACTTGTTTTTTTCATCCAATCCAGGGGCTAGCTAATTGGTGTGATTGTGGAAACAATTTATTTATTTATTTATTCAATTAAACGCACCTTTCATCATAATATCTTGAATCATATAATTAATTCCGGCATCCGATGAAACTACTGGTCAAACGATTGTGTTTGAGTTAACTCCAGGTTGAAGAAGGTATAAATCTATGGTTTATATAGTTAAGCTCCGCTGGCGTAAGTCAAGACATTTGAAGCCTTTGACTCCTGCCAACAGTACCAAATTGCCATCCAAATTTTGATTAAAATTATAAGAATGAGCTCAATAGTGCTTCTTGAGGCTTTATCTCTACAATACTAAATCAGTCTTGTTTATACGTCAAACTCAGTAAAAAAAGACAAAACAAGTTTCAAGTAATACTGTTTTAAGTGGTTAGGCCCTGATTTGTTGAGGATGGTGATGATGATGTCATTTTTCGAATAGATAAATCTCAGTTTATTTCTTTAGACAGACATTAGCGGTCCGTAATTGCTGGTAAAACATGTAATCACGCCGCATCCGAGACAGGATATACCCGTTACTGCCGCGGCTCGCCCAAGTGAGTTGTGTACGAACAATTTTAATCAAACATGCACTGACTGTGTACTACAAAAATCTGTATAGTTTTCTGTGAAACTTCCTAACTTTGATATTAAATATCATAAATATTTATAAAAGTAAAGGAGACTGAAGGGGGGTCGAAACAAACTTGTCGATTTGTTTAATAGAAAAAAATATAGTATCAATTGATAGTTCATTTCTTACCCTTACAAATGGATAACTCAATAAAAGTGTTAGTATGAAATCTAAGGCTAAAAATGCTCAGCTTGCACCGACTTCAAAAGTAACTGTTATTTTTGGCTTTTTAGTGTTTTGAAGTCGGTTTAAAAATAAAAATAAATTAGTGATATAATAATAGACTAACTCAATAAATAAGGCGAGGATTGACATTAACACCTTGTTAAATATATTATATTGAGTCGAGCAATTAACTGTAAAATGGTACGTCGCGACTCGCGACCTACCTTGAAGACACCTCAAAGCCTGTAAACAGCGCTTCAGACGTTATTTGATTTGTTTTGTTAACAAAATGAGTATTACATGACTTTACTAGTATCGTTAGTATATTTTCTGGAATATTATAATGAAGTGGAATTTCAAAGATGTAGATTTAGAAAAGAATACACTAAATATTCTGTTGTCGTTTTTGAATTTAACACCAAATGCCATTGAGGCGCTGCGCATACGACGGGGCGAGGCGGTTTTTTTGACCGCGAAGCAATAAACACCACGTCTGCCCGTCGATGCCCGCAGCTGCCCGCGCCGCGTACTCAACGTTTTGACGATTTCCTTAATGAATTATCATAAAGATGAGGATTGATTGCGGCCGTTTCCTGTTGGTTTGGTGCAGTTATTCAGAATACTAAGTATATTTTTTATCATATTGTAGAAAAGAGGCTGTATTTTTATTAGTGCCGTGTGGACGGACGGCCTTAAAGAATACATTTCCCCACTGCCAACAGGAGGCGTGTCGTAAGAGGCGACTAACTCCTGTAGCACAAGACGGGCAGCCGCGTCTGCGTGCGAAATTTTAGAAAAAAACCCGCCTATCTACCCGTATTGGCTATCCCCCCCAATGAAAATCATTAGGGGATGCCTGTGTTCAGCAGTAGACGTTCTATGGCTGAAATGATGATGATGTTGAGGATTTTTATTAGTATTGTGTATGTATGGTATGAGTAAGTATGCTATACTTAGTACAGTATATTGTGTATAGTATACTAATAGTTTCTGATAGCCTCTGAACTTGCGCAATAATGAACATTTATCATGGTGATAAAAGGTGTTTATTATATCTGCTACTAAATAAACAATATTGATATCTTCTAACAGTAATTGACTGATTAATTATGCGTCGGTAACTACAAGTATATTTCCGTTAAACAAATCGAATATCCAACAAACACTCTTGTTCTAGTTCATAAAAATAAGTTTCTATCCAACTATATTTAATATCGTTGGAAACAACGATCACGTAGTATGAAAATTAACTAACGGTGTAAACGAAAACATAGAATCTCTCATCGACTGGCACCGACTCCAAAAGTAACTGATTAGGTACTTAAGTGTTAAGATTATTTTAAGCGTTTTAGTTTTTTGAAGTCGGTTTTTATTTTTTTAATAAAATTGACTTATTTCATCTATATTAGTGATAAATCCTAATCTGAACAAATCTTACGAGTGCAAACATAATTTAACTGCTGAACACCGATTTAATTTCCTATTTTTCCACCCTTAGTGGTGAAATTTTTTCCGCAAATTTTTATTATAGTATCTTTGAAGTATAAGCTATTCATTAAAAAAAGAATCATCAAAATCGGTCCACATTTGGCAAAGATATTAGGTAAGATAGATTCTAAAATCAATTGGCGTGGTACGGAGTTCATGCAATGTTTGATGATTTTATTATAGATCCCATCATCAGAATTTAACCAAATTTATATGGGACCATTCTGAAAGTATTAATTACCTTTCAAACAAAAAAATAATTATCGAATGTAAAAATAATGTCGGTCAACGTAATAATGAATGATCGCTGAACATACATAAAAAAAAGATTCCGACGAATTGAGAACCTCCTCCTTTTTTGAAGTCGGTTAAAAATGATAAAACCGACTTCAAAACTGAGTCGCACAATGATCAGAGTTTGAATGTTTTCGTTGCACTCACTCCAAAAGTGATTGATTAGGTAAACTTACGTGTTAATATTATTTTAAGCTTTTTAGTGTTTTAAACTCAGTTTTATTTTTTTCAAATAAAAATTACTAATTTCATCTATTTTCAACCGACTTTAAAAAAAGGAGGAGGTTCTCAATTCGACTGTATGTTTTTTTTTTTTTTTTTTTGTATGTTTGTTACGCGATTACTCCGCCAATTATGAATCGATTTTAATGATTCTTTTTTTGTTTGGTAGATCATACTTCAGAGGTGGTCCCATATAAATTTTATCGAAATTGATTTAGAACTTTTTGAGAAAATCAACCAATATATACCCAGATAATATTTTGGTTGTGGTTCTTGTTACCTATCTTCGACAAATATGAGCCGATTTTGATGATTTTTGTTTTATTGAATAGCTTATACTTCAAAGATGCTATGATGAAAGTTTGAAAAATAAAAATCACCCCTAAGGGTAGGAAAATAGGGGATGAAATCGGTGTTCAGCAGTTAGATTAGGATTTATCACTAAAAATAGATGAAATAAGTAAATTTTATTTAAAAAAATAAAACCGACTTCAAAACACTGAAATGCTAAAAATAATCCTAACACTTAAGTACCTAATCAGTTACTTTTGGAGTCGGTGCAAACAAAAACATTGAATCTCTCATCGGCTGGCACCGACTCCAAAAGTATCTGATTAGGTACTTAAGTGTTAGGATTATTTTTAGCATTTCAGTGTTTTGAAGTCGGTTTTATTTTTAGTGATAAATCTTAATCTAACTGCTAAACACTGATTTCATTGCTTTTTTTTTCACTCTTAGGTGTAATTTTTTTCCCGATTTTTTTTACTATAGTATGTTTGAAGTATTAGAGCTATTCAATAAAAAAATAATTATCAAAATCGGTTTACATTTGTCGAAGATATTGGGTAACATACATAGATACAAGAATCACGAACCAAAACATTATCTTGGTATATATTTTGTTATTTTCTCAAAAACTGCTGAATTAATTTCGATGAAATTTATATGGGACTGCCTCTGAAGTATGATCTACCAAACAAAAAAAGAATCATCAAAATCTATTTATAATTAGCGGAGTAATCGCGTAACATACATACAAAAGAAAGAACATACAGTCGAATTGAGAACCTTCTTTCTTTTAGAAGTCGGTTAAAATATAACCTCCTTTTTAGAAGTCGGTTGAAAAATAAAAATGAAAATATTTGTAACAAGAGTTTGGTTACAAGAACAGAGGTTGACCATCTTTAAGTGCGAGAACACTTGTGCCAGAATATAAGTAGCCGCTCTCTCAAGCATTACATAGAATTAAACTGTTACAAAATTACAAAATCAAGAGTTATATACAAGTTCAAGGTTTACACCACTTACAGCCACTACATGTAGGTGTGTGTGTGATTTGTGTAAATGTGAGGGTTTGTTTGTTTGTATGAGTGAGAATCCTGGGTCCGATTCCCGTTTCGGGTCAGTCATACTAGAAGTATCAAGTCTAGAAGAAGTAAAGCTTAGATAACAAGACTAGCACGTGTCCAAGATTTTTCAATAAGACGGTTTTGTCTTGGGTACACAACGAAGTTAATAAACTACATTTTTGTACTTTAAAACTTATCAAAACGGAACGGAACGAAAGTTACAAAATGTATACAGGTTTACATTTCAAGGTAATGCCAAATTTTAAAAATAAGGTCCATAGACCAATATAAAAATACTAATTCATTGTTTAATTTCAGTCGTCGTATTTCTGGAGTAACTTATACTTAAAAAAATCCGAAAAAAAAGAAAACGCGAGATGCGCTGTCATTCATCAGAGGTCACGGGCATACGCCGACGCCGCTCCAACAAGAACCTCATGCAGTGCACATACGGTGCAATTTAATAGAGAAATCGTAAATTTTGTACGTATTCTATTTTGTAAATGCAGAATGTAAGATTTAAAAATATTTATAAAAGAGAGTTTGTTTTTTACGTAGATCGATTTGGTTACTTATTCTGAGTGGTCCTTAAAAAATTGGCACTACCGTGAAATGTATCCCTGTATATTTCATGTCGACGCGTCGACTTAAATAATTACTAATAACTTTAAAGTACAGACAAAGAGATGGTTTAACTAATTATAACTTTGACAAAGGTGTTTTGTACAAACTCACAATTTAACTTAGTGCAGCTGTTCTGTTGTAACTGGTCAAGTCGATAAGGTCAAGACAATAGCCAGAAACTAGTTTGGCACTAACTTGGTTGGTTGTAAGTTGGGGGAATAAATTACAAGTTATATCTTCGCTAACTTTGAAAACAAATTAATTGTTTCATTAGCTAAGATTACATACATAATTTCCTCTGCCCTAAGGTTGTCTGGAAGAGATCGCTCTTGGCGATAAGGCCGCCTGTTTGTACATAACTGTGTCTTGTATGTTATAACCTTAATGTTTTTGTGCAATAAAGTGTCTATCTATCTATCTATCTATCTACATAAAACTTAGTTTTAATTAATTGTTTTTATTAAACACTATCAATTATTTTGATTGGATGATTTCTTTGTAATATCAGTTGTTACTCATGATGATAGAAAGATTGCTGGATGAACTCACCCAGTAATCTTTTTATTGAACAATATATTGCTATTTAATGTACGAGTACTTTAGGGTTTTGATAATATAATTATTTCAATAGACGACCGTCTGATGTAGTGGTTCGTGCTTCAGACTACAAAGCCAGCGGTTATGGGTAATGTTTGGGTGATGAGCACGAGCATTTGTACTTAAGTCATGGATGTTTATAAAAATGTTAATCCCTTATCTAGTCGCCATAGTACAGGCATAGCTTTGCTTAGTTTGGGGCTAAATAATTGGTGTGATTGTGAAAACAATTTATTATTATTTAGTCATTTATTGTTCAATTAAAAACGAAAATACCACAATAGAATTGATCATAATTCACAATAAACTCTAATTTTAAACTTGCATTATAAAACGACTATAATGGCATTTCGGAATATCCATTTACGAAAATATTGAAAGTTTTTTTTTATTTACTCAATCCCGCTCTAAAAGCAGAGCAGTGACTACCAATGTCGAGTATTTTCTTGGAAGAAAGTGTTCACAATAAATAACGGGTGTTTAGTTTTTATTGCGTTTTAAGGATTCTGTGCTAGTCAAGAAGAAGCAGGTTTCAAGACGCTATCGGGTCTAAGGGCCGATTTTACAATCGCCTGATAACTTTATTCGACGAAGAAAATTGACGATTTGACACAATTTCTATATGAAAACTGTCAAATGTCAAACTTATTCATCAAATAAAAGTTATCTGACTATTGAAAAATAAGTCCTACAGACTGTTGTCTTGAGACAAGTCACTTGACACTCGATGCGGCGTTAAATATAATGATATTTCAGAGTAATAGTTTCAGAACTTTATCATTTCACCAAACATTAGAACACAAGCTACACCAAACTAAAGCTCTTTAAATGATAAATAAAAACCATTAAAATAGATCGACCATGCTTCTCGTTCGATTACCTTACACCGAATCCAGAGAATTTTAAATTACTTACCTACTCGTGGTTTAGAGAAATATCTATGAGAGAAACGCAATATGGCATCCGCCTTAGTATCGACAGTAGTGCTCACTTCAGCGTTTAAACCACCGACGGTATGGAAGATACGGATTTAACCGAATAAGCATCTTATAACCTACAAATGCGTGGAATGTTTTAAGGCGAGTATAGTCTGTTTAGACACCAAATGTACACTAGATTGTGATTTCAAAAGCCTACTGATAAAGTCCAAATCGGCAGAAAAGTATTCAAAAATATGGTATGAATCGTCAAAACTTACACATTTTGAGAATAGCATTTGTTTAGCTGGGCAGCGTTCGGAAAACTACGTAACGTCTTCTCGTCCAAAATACCTCAGTGCCTAATGTCGAAAGTCTACAACCAGTGTGTGTTACCAGTGATGACATATGGAACTGAAACGTGGCCTCTCACTATGGGCCTCATAAGAAAGCTCAAGGTTGCACAGCGTGCTATGGAAAGGGCTATGCTCGGCGTTTCTTAGCGAGATCGAATCAGGAATGAGGAGATTCGTAAACGAACAAACAGACGACCTGGTAAAGGTTGCAGGAAGCCGCTGAATGCGGGCCGCTTTCAACCGGCCAATCTGGAAGTCACTGGGGGAGGCCTATGTTCAGCAGTGGACGTACTACGGCTGAAATGATGATGATGATGATGATTTGCTTAGCTGTTTAGCCGCTGGATGCAAACGGCCCAGAGCCGTCGCTGTGGCGTTCTATAGGGGAGGCCTATGTCCAGCAGTGGACTTCTAGAGGCCGATGATGATGATGATGATTTGTTTAGCTAGTACTTACCTACTTATACAACAGGAGATTTTTTTTTGAAATAATTGAAAAAAAAATACAAATTTTCCTACTTCTTTTTTACCGTTTGACCGATTAAATTCGTTTATACGCAGATTGATAGGCCAACTTGATAGCTATAAACTATCAAAAAAAGGGTTTTTTACTTGAACTATTGCGTCAACGCGAAAAGTGTTATTACCCTAATTTTCGCATTCTAAAAACGCAGCGATTGTCGTAATACTCGTAGCCACGTTTCAATGCTCACTGTTATGAACTGTATTTTAATAAGTTTTCGTGCTATATGTTTTATGTTTTCAAATCACAAATTTTCATTATAAAATTTTCGGAGTTTGTAGTTTATTCACTAATAAATTGATTACGCATTGTTAGAGAAAAGTGCTACAAAGAAGAAGAAGCATTACCATGCGGTAAACTCCTAGTCCTTTCTATTTTCCCACGAACGTCTCATTATTCACGTCTCTTTCAAACTTTGTTCCATTTGATTACGAGAAAAGTTTTTGACGTAGAATTTCCCGTTTTATTCCGTGTCAGGGTTTCACTGCTCCCAAATATTCAAAGCGGCCACAGTGACGGCTGCGAGGAACGCAATATGGGTCCTCTTAACGCTATACCGAGCTGTCCTCATTTCCTGACGCTTGCGAAACATCCTATATAATGTGGGTTCTGCGTATTTTAGGTTATTTTCGCGGAAATAAGCAAGGGATTTATAACGTTAATATTATTACTAGCTGTTGTCAGCGACTTCGTTTGCGTCTTAATTAATTCAAATTAAAAACTTACTTATTTGCATCACATTTTTGTTATATTTTTTTCACCCACATTTTTTTTCCAAAAAAAATTACTTATTTTAATATATTTAATAAAAGCTATTTGCCAGTGAAAGTCCCGTCAAAATCGGTCTAGCCGTTTTGGAGATGAAACAGAGAAAAAAAAAGTTAAAAAACCTACTCTTTAATTTTATTTATTTGTATAGAGTTTAGAATTAAAATTTCAAATTAACTGCAATAGGTACTTTAGTCAACAGGCAACCAAATAACTTCACATTTTCTCAATTTAATATCTAAATCTACCAGTTAAAGTTCAAGTTGAAATCTGTTAAGTTAATGTTTGGGTCGGCTGTACTTGACTTGTACACTAAAAGATTATGTTAACTACATCGCAAGCATAAGATAACTTTCTACGAAGCTTGTAGCAAATCGGACTACCCGATTTCACTCGTAGCACATGCTACGGTCGTAGCGAGCTCGTAGCTTAGGACTACGAATCCTGCATTACATTTCAGGATAGGATTTTCAAGACGACGTGATGCAAGAAGTAACAATGAACCTATTTACATGATGTCCCTTAATTAACTAAAGGATAACTTTATTAATTAGTTCATTTAATTAAAACAACAAGACACAGTTTGGTACAATCAGGCGGCCTTATAGCCAAAAGCGATCTCTTCCACACAGTTACAGACTTCCAGTTTAGCATAATGGTTGACTGGTAGAGAATTCCCCATGGCATTAAGTCCATCTTAATATTTTTTTAAATCTGTGCGATAAAGTTTAAATAAATAAATAAGTACATGAATAACTTTTGTTCTATGATTTTTGGAAATTTAAAAGATAATTTATCGACTTCCCATACAATCTATCTTTAAATATAAAACAAAGTCGGGTTAGTTACACCATTTAGAAGTTGAGAACTGCTGGACTGATATTAATGATCCTTGATTTGTTGAATTTGTCTTCGCCTCGAATAGCAGAATAACTATTAAAACAATGGAAAAATTTACGAACTAAATTATAAAATTTGTAAAGGGGCGGTACGAATTTCGCCGGGACAGCTAGTTTGTTCATTCCATCGGTTGTCTGAGTACCTCACTTGGCGGGGCCTACTGAAAACCAGTGTCGTGACCTACACAGGCCATGGCTCAAGCTGAGTGAGGTGAGTGGCACCGCTTGATTTCTTATTTTATATACTTTTTTTGTTTTAATAATGTTTGTTGTTTTTTTTGTTATAGTTTAATGTTTGTGTCCTTTAAGCTATTTGCCGTTTGGCGTAGTAGTTCGCGCTCCGGACTACAAAGCCAGCGGTTGCGGGTTCGAATCCCACAAGGGGCAAATGTTTGTGTGACGAGCACGAGCATTTTGTACCTAAGTCATGGATATTTATAAAAGTATTTAAGTACGTTTATCCGTTATCTAGTTGCCATAGTACAAGCTTTACTTAGTTTGGGGGTAATAATTGGTGTAATTGTAAAAATCATTTTTTTAATCAATCTGATCAATCCCACTGCTGGGCTAATTCTAAGTCTCCCCGAGATTCTTCTATCGATTCCTATCCATAGCCAATGACTCCCATCCCTCGTCAGGCTAACCAAATCGTCACACCATCTTTTTTGGGTCTACATCTTCGACGACAGCCGTCTGTAGGTACCCACCGAGTGACGTTTTGAGCCAAAAAAACAATATTAATTAATTAAAATTTGGAATACAATATTTTAATTTTGGTACCATTGGTTGATTTGATTATGGAACCTCCTGGAGTCCGGCTCTGCATAATATCTAAATAATTCAGTGTATCTAAAGTCTACTAGTAAACCAGACGACTTTGACTGCATCTTAAGTCCTATATTTAGTCTACAGCGATGAATAATATTTTTGTATGAATAATATATGTGCTAATACATAAAGTAAACCACCCAACAACCTTTATTCTAGAAGGTTATTTCTAATTTGTTATCCTAAAGCCTACACTTTCTAGTATTTATATTACTAACGTGTAGTAAAGTTTACGCAACACATTAACACGACGATAAACATTCATGACATTCGGTTACATACGGACGCAGTAAATTGACTGCAAACTAGTTAAACTGTTTAGTCCGCGCGCATTCGCAGCGTAACTTTGCGGATAAATCCGAACGCTCGCGGATTGCACATGTGATATAAGCTGCGAACAGCTACAAACTGTATGTTTAGTGGTATAAATGATAATAATCTGCACAGGCGGAATTGAATTTGAGTTAAAAACGAAATGATTTTTCACATTTAGTATGAACTGACAAGTCCTGTCAAGTCTCGCTCATTTTTTTTTTAACCTGTTCAATCCCACTGCTGGGCAAAGGTCTCCCCCACACTCTTCCATCGATCCCTATCTATCGCCAATAACTCCCAATCCCTCTTCAGGTTAACCAAATCGGTTTCGGTGACAGCCGTCTGAAGGTACCCATCGAGTGACAATTTGGACCCACCTATCCGGATACATTCTGCACACAACCATATTCGCTGTGTGCGCGATGACAGCGCCCCTAGTGACCACAATTATTGTGGACTAAGATCTCTCAAATTATGGCAACTGGATGGTTAGAGAATGATTTTCGGATTGTTTTTGTTCGAAATTAGATGAAAATATCTAAAAAGTCTGTGCATATTATAATAAGTGATTTTCTTACTTGAACTAAAATATAAAAGTTATAATACGTACGGAATTTGAATCATACAACATGATATAACTTCCAAAAAAAAGTGCGAAGGTGCAAAAAAGGAAATAATTTGTATTGGCACAGCATGTGAGAGACGTTAAAGAGCTTAGAACCAACGGACAAAGCTACTTAATAAGAGCTATGATCATAAGATAAACGTCTGTGACACAAACCCCCTACAAACTTTTTTCTTTTCACAGCAGCTATCCATTTATTTCTATCCATCTTGATGTTAAAAACGAATAAAACATGCACAAACTGGTTTTCCCATTGTTTCTACACTTTATTACACAGCACGTACTGTGACCCATATCGCGAATTTTAACATAACACATTTTAAAATACTTAATTTCGTTAGTATGGAATTCTATGGAAATATAGCAATTTGACACAGACAGTCCAGAGTTATTTCACATTTCTGCCAACTAACGTGCTGCGATCGATTTGACTTCCCCCACCACCCACTTTGCACATAGCGAATAGGGTAGGTATGTACTCCATGTGAAGATATACAAGTGTGTATCCGTTATAAGTATAACGGATTGCAGCTTGTCATGTTCGTTAATTATTTACTAGTATTTTAAATAAATTAAATTTTTAAATACGAGACAAATGCAACTATGTGTTAGCGGTAGTGTTGCCAGACGAAAAAAAAAACTTCTAAAACGTACAAATATTGTTTTTTTTTAAACATTTTCGTAGTGCATTTTTAATTATATTGTATGTTCCATAAAATATACAGCAGGTACTTAGGAAAATGTACTACCATCTCTAATGCACATTTATTTAGTACATGAGCTTACGAAAAGCACTCAATCTTAACGAGATAATTGAGAAACTGGAGCATAATTATGAGAAGGAAGTTCAATACTCCAAAACTATCATCATAATCATCATCAGCCTCTAGAAGTTTACTGCCGGACATATACAATGAGACCATAGAAGAAAGGGTAAAGCGCCACGAGACTAGAAGAAAAGACATGACGAATATAATACAGCCAAAACTAAGGATAGCTAGACATAGCGTCAAATATCAGGCAGTGAGACTATTTATCAAATTGCCAAAAGATCTCAAAAGTGAAATTAATCCGAATGTATTTAGAAACAGACTGAGGGTTTATCTACTGGAAAACTGTTTTTATAGTGTAGAGGATTATGTTAATAAATAAATAACATACATAAATAATAATCCAATTAAAATTATATATTTTAATGTTTAATCTGACCCGATATATTTTATGATAATGTGACTGTAATAAATAATGTAATGCGTATATACTTTGATGATTGTTTATTGTTATTGATTTCAATGTGTTCCTATATAATGTATTTTGTTACTGAAATAAATGACTTAAATGACTTAAAGTTATAAATCAAACGAAAATCCCCCTGCCCACATTGAGGAACCTGTACCAAATATAACAAATTTTAAAATAAAATCTTATCATAAAGCCCTAGGCCCAGCTCATATTCAGCTGACACAGTATGTGGCAGAATGTCTAGTCAATAACATATAATCCATTATTATGCAGATAAAACCCTATATGCAAACGCAACCCAGAAAAATAAAGAAGTTACAATTTCCCGTAGTGAGGTGAAATGCTTTTTAGGTCTTTTCTGTCTTACTAGTGCTTATTTTTTAATATTCTAATAAAAAATTTTGGACTCTAGCACTAACCGTTTAGTCGTCACACCTGTTTTTCTGGATTAATTCGCAATTAGGTAAAAATCTATTCTAAACTAAATAACTCGAGAATCGTTTATTTTCGCTGAACATACACGGGGGTACAATCGATAGGTATTAGTATCCTTTATCATCTGGCGCGCTGTGGTTTTACCATTCTTGAGACTACATGTATACTGTGACCATCCACTGACTAAAAACAGAAAAAAATAAATCTAGAACTACTCATATTTTCTTTCATTTTTATGCTCGAGTAGAAATTGAGTTACAAATGGAATAATATAAATTAAGATTAGATCCGGCAAAGAAAAAAAAGTGTGACATTCTTTGTGTCTGTGGTGCATTGTTAAATTTTAAAATGCGAGAGTACATTTGTCTTTGAAAATAATTTATTCGCGCAAATAAGCACAGTCGATATATTGCTGAAATACATTTGAATTTTAAAGAGCTAAGAAACATACTGTTAACCTATTAAATGCTGACCGGTCGTACCGCGTAAAAATAAAATTTCTGTGGTATCGTTTTGCTAGGTTGAGGCTGATTACCTAATCGCTAAAAAATTACAATAAATAAATAAATATTGGACAACATCACATACATTGCTCTGATCCTGTGGTAAGTAGCCAAAGCACTTGTGTTACAGAAATCAGAAACAACGACGGTACCACAACATCCAGACCCGAGACAATATAGAAAAGTAATTTTTCTACATTGACCCGACGATACATAAATAAAGCATATGGAGTTCAAAAACCATGAAAAAAAAACGTTTAAATAAAGTTTACTTGTAAACATATTTATTTCTAAGATGATGACATTATTGACGTTATTATTAGTTTTTTGGGCTGCGTTTTCAAGGCTCTAGCCCTCAATTTGTCCTGATGTTAATACGTGTAAAAATGCCTTACTTGCATAAACATTTTTTTTTTAAGGATTACTATACTAATAAGCCTAAGAATAATGAATTAATCATCCAACAAAAATACAAGAACGGGTTAAAATATCCTATGTGGTAATCTAATTTCGTTCAGACGTCTAAGCGTGTTTAAGTAACAGACATACAAATTCTTACTTCAGCATCATGTCACACTTATTATTATTATATATATTATATTATTACATTACATATTATATTATTAATATATTATTATTGCAGTCCACTGCTGGACGTAAGCGAGCCCAAAGAGGGCCAATGAGTAAGAAATTGTAGAAAATGAACTTTTCTCTGTTGTCTCGGGTCTAGGTGTTGTGGTACCGTCGTTGTCCCTGATTTCTATCACAATTGATTTAGGTACTTACCTTAGGATCAGAGCAATGTATGTGATGCTGTCCAATATTTATCCTTACAAATATTCTAAACGCGAAAATTTGTGTATGTATGGATGTGTGGATGTTTGTAACTCTTTCACGCAAAAATTCTGAACAGATTTTGATGAAATTTGGATACAGATAGACCGTGGCCTGGAGTAACATATAGGATACTTTTTATCCGGTTAAGGTCAATGCAGACGAAGTCGCGGGCAAAAGCTAGCTCCGGACTACAAAGCCAGCGGTTGCGGGTTCGAATCCCGCAAGGGGCAAATGTTTGTGTGATGAGCACGAGGTTTGTACCTAAGTCATGAATGTTTATAAAAGTATTTAAGTATGTTTATCCGTTATCTAGTCGCCATAATACAAGCTTTGTTTAGTTTGGGGCTAGATAATTGGTGTGATTGTGGAAACTATTTATTTATTATTATTATAAAGCACATTTCCATGCACTTTGACACCCAAACCGCTTCTGGTAACCGCTTGTTTTAAATTCTTGAATTATTTATAATATAATATAATATCATGTATGTATATTTTATATACTTAGTCTGACCTTAAATACTGTTATAATTAAAAATAATCAAATATTACATTTGAATTTGAAATCTGTCATTTTTATATGATTGTTCATTGTGTTTTCTCATTTTGGCGCCTATACATTCTATAATATTTTGCGATATTAAAATGGAGTGGGGTGATAAAGAGAACCGAATCACTGTGATTGCATTACACAAAGCAGGTATGGAGCCAAATACAATTTTTAAAACTCTCCATACACTTGGTATTCGTATAATGTTTGTGTACCGGGCTATTAATAGGTACAATGAGACCTCCTCTGTTTGAGACAGAAAAAAATCTGGCCGTCCACGTAGTGTTCGTACGAAAAAGGTGGTCAAAGCAGTAAGGGAAATAATTCGTAGAAATCCTGTCCGAAAGCAAAAGATTTTATCTCGGGAGATGAAGATAGCACCTAGAACCATGTCGCGTATTTTAAAAGATGACTTAGGTCTTGCAGCCTATAATTCCCAATTAGTCGAAAGAGAGCAACGTGGGCACTATCCGACTTTAGTGATGGTTTGGTGGGGTATTAGCTATGATGGAGTGACTGAGCCATACTTTTGTAAAAAAAGGTATCAAAACATCGGCACAAGTGTATCAAGATATCATTCTTGAGAAGGTAGTGAAGTCTCTTGACAACACCATGTTCAATAACCAAGAATGGTCCTTCCAGCAAGACTCGGCGCTGGGTCATAAAGCTCGGTCTACGCAGTCTTGATTGGAAACTGACGTTTCGAACTTCATCAGAGCTGAAGACTGGCCGTCGTCTAGTCCCGATCTTAATCCGGATAATGGATTATGTTTTATGGTCAGTTTTAGAGAGTACGGCTTGCTGTAAACGCCATGATAATTTGGAGTCCTAAAACAGTCCGTACGATTGGCAGTGAATGGCAGTTTATTGATAACTGGCCTTAACGTTTAAAGGACTGTATTGCAGCCAATGGAGACCACTTCGAATAAGCTTTTTAATTTGAAATTGTTTTATATTTATGTATTAAACTAACACACTGTAAAAGTAATAAATGTTATTTGCAATAGAAAATTTGTTTTTTTTTTCTTTGTTTCAGTATTTATGGCAAGACTAGGTATAAACATTTTATAGTTATTTCTATGTGTTGTATTTAGGTTTATTAGTTATTCAAACTAAACTTATAAGTGTATGCAAAATTTCGCATTATATTTCTTTATATTTGTCCTCTACCTAGCTAGAGGTCGTCTGGAAGAGATCACTTTTAGCGATAAGAATGTCTAAATTGTACATTTTAAAGTAAACATCGACAGTATCTATCTATCTAAATACGAGTATCATGAAAAAGTTTTACATCACAAACCAACTGTCAACTATTTCTCTGAATCGTTCGTGTTCGCTGCAAAACAAGTGTATTTCCTGTAGCCGCTCATACGTGAATGCCTGTCTGTTGTGCCCAGTCTTACTCTAAGACTAGGTCATTCATTCATGGAAAAGAGTTTATGTCACACTCGCATTGATGCTTTCGAGTTTGAGTACTTGTTCATACACGCTAGTGTTTCATTCATTTAGGGACGGGGAAATCCAGCACAGCGTAGGTCGTTCACCCACGATGTGGATAGACGACCAGGGTAAAGATTGTAGGTAGTCGCTGGACGTCCGGCCAGCGTCTGGAAGTTACTGGGGGAGGCCTATGCTCAGAAGTGGACGTCATATGGCTAAAATTAAGATGATATATCTAGCATACATTTTGTTTGAACTTGTTCACACATAATATATGCTGTATGGGGACGGCCGTAAACACACTCCGCCACCGCCAGCAGGAGGCGTGTCGTAAGAGCCGACTAATTCCTGTTGCACGAGACGTGGCGAGGCGAGCATTGGCAATCCCCCCCATGAAAGTCATTGGGGGAGGTCTATGTTCAGCAGTGGACGTTCTATGGCTGAAATGATGATGATGACACATACGTAACTAATATGTGTCAAGGACATCCGGGCAATTCGTGTGTTCGCGTTGACCCTGTAAGCTCTGTGGTGGAAACGGCTGGTTTAGACTTTCTATTAGTCTTTTCAACTTGGCATAAGTTCTGTGACATTTCACTGTTGACACATAGTGATGCGCCCTAACGAAAACCAATCGATTCTTTATGGATATCGAGAAAGCTTGTAAAGAAAGTTTGATAGATTTTTATTCAAGTGTATTTTTTTTTTCAAAGAGGTATAATACAGCAATATTTAGCTGCCAGAGTGCCGTAAACACACACAAGACGACTATAACGATTTATCGATTACTGTCGATTATGTATTGTAGCTATGTATATTCTATTTATTTATTTTAAAAATCATTAGGCTATCTATACTTATTATTATTGGTTTTCAATTTTTGTTTAGATTTCCGGAGGCAAAGATTATTTGTTTTTTTGCAATGATATAAAACAGAATTCATTTTGTTTAAAAAGGTAAATCCCGGACTCTGACACTCAGAGGCCTTGAGATGTGTATGAGTAAATAGCGGTTTACGATTTCTTATATCATACATTGATGAAGTCGTTATTATTACTATTGTATGCATTTCACATCGCCATTCTATTAAAATTTGTTAATTACTTTGTTTTGATCTTAGGTTTTTTATTTAAGTGAGCAGGTTATATTCATGGATGTCTGCATGATGATCAGATTGTATTTTCTCTATTTAGTCTAGGTACGTTTGTTTAGTTCATTTCTTATACTGTCAACTGTCAATATGTAAAGTACATTTACATCTTAATACACTAATCTACAGCCATCATGTAACTAATTGGCTATTGGTGTTTTAAAACAATTAATGTGTGTGTAAGTATTGAATATCAATTTATAATTAAAAATCTTGTACCACGTAAGATTTTGATGAGCAGGGATTAAGGATCTACCAAGATATTTGAACAATGAAACAAATTAAAAAATATCATTGAATCGATCATAACAATCTTATAAAAAGTTAAACCTTATTTTATATTTTTTAACTATCTTATTGAGAAATGGAAAAAATATAAGCGAATGAGGCATTTTGATATATTTTTTACAAAAATCATTTGGTGTACAACTCGATACCCATACGTGACAGATTTATTTTACTTTCTATTATTTACATACTTGACGACCTCCGTAGCCAAGAGGCGAGCATACCGGACTTGATGTCGCTATCTCTGTGGTCCCGGGTTCGATTCCCGGTCGGTCAATGTAGAAAAATAACTTTTCTATATTGTCTCGGCTCTTGGTGTTGTGGATCGTGGACCGTCGTTGTTTATGATTTCTGTAACTCAAGTGCTTAAGCTATTTACCATAGGATCAGAGCAATATATGTGATGTCCAATATTTATATTTATTTATTTATACTAAGAAATATTCAAAGATAACGATGCACCTATAGATATGTCATTTGCATTTTTCACTTTTTATTTGTTGTGTTATTAAAACGTAATAAGTACTTAGATAACATGTTGCGACCCAGTTTCTTATCACACCGTCCACAAAACATTTCTGCTTTTCCTGATGGTCGGCTGGTAGAGAAAGCCACATGGCATCAGTCCAGCTTTAATACAATTTTTCTTTTAATCAGTATAATTAAGATGATTTAGGGGTATTATTGTTAAATGACCTACTAACAGGTCATCAGAAAGACGTTATTCTAACAAAAGGGTTTTCCACAACGTCAATACGACACAAATATGACGGACAACGACGAAACCATGCGATGTGAGTAATCGAAAAGGTTTGAATCGGGGGTCAAATCTAGCTAATCAGTAGAATTAAAATATTACATCATTACTGGCAATTAATTAGTTAAATAAATTGTTCCCACAATCACGCCAATTAGCTAGCCCCAAACTAAGCAAAGCTTGTTCTATGGCGGCTAGATAACTGATAATCATACATAAATACGTTTATAAACAACCACGACTTAGGTACAAATGCTCGTGCTCATCACACAACATTCGACCCTTGCGGTTCGAACCCGCAATCGCTCGGCTTTGTGGTCCGGAGAGCGAACCACTACAGCAGACTGTCGTCATTAGGGTTTTAATAATCCCAACTCATTATCACAGAAGCCTCTTCGTGTTCGATCTGTATCCTCACGAACGCCTTCCAAAAGGACCGGCCTTTGTGCCGTGATTTCCCGTAGGAGAGATACAATAATAATAATAAGTAAGAATTATTGGACAACATCACATACATTGCTCTGATCCTACGGTAAGTAGCTCATAAAGCACTTGTGTTAAAGAAATTAGGAACAACGACGGTACCACAACACCCAGACCTGACCCAACATAGAAACGTTAATTTTTTACATCGACCCGACCGAGGATGTAACCCAATTTTTTCCGATGTATTTTTATTTATTTAGGATAACAAACCATTGTACTATTTCAAATACAAAATGTTTTACAACAATATTACTAATTGTACAATCAGCACCGTTATTCCCTTCTAACATATGTTAAAGTTGTTGCCTCTTAATTTTATACAAATCTATTGAGTTAAATAAACAGGTATGTGGGTTTTATTTAACATAATTTAGGTATTATAGTCTTAATTTTAATTTCATTAAGTTTAAGTTTCACTTGTCTCTTAAACGCCATTGGTGTAAGCCTAAACAAATCGACATCTAAGAGATACATGTTAAAGGACTTCATTAGTCGATGAAGTGGGGCTCGTTTTTCAGCATTAGTATTACGTTAGTATTAAATGTAGACTTACTTAGTAGAATCATGTCAATGAAAGACCATGTCATCACACGTCACTCTTTTTAAGCGTCACAAAGAAACTCCCGGCTTTCAGATTGCTGTGTACGGAGCCTGACTACTCAGACTAGGTCATCTATTCAGCTCGCTCCAAACGCCGGAATTTGAGTTCACGCTCGCAGTAATCCTGCCTTTGTTTTAGGATGAGCTAAAGACTGTTTGCAGAGATAAACTAGTTAATTTAATACTTTATGGTACCTAATTTAATGGAGTATACTGTCTTCACTTCCGCCTTGACTTGATTTCCGACCAGCGTTTTGGAAACATATATACAGGGTGGCCAGTGGCCTAAACATTTTTTTTAGGTGCCTCTGGTTAGAGGTATCTGAATCACCCCTATGTATGTTTATACCCCTATGATTTTTTTTAAATAGCATCTGAAGCCTATGAAGTACTGCTTTTTTATTTTTATTATGAAAGCATAGTCTACTTTTTTTTGAAATTTTTCAAACTGATCCTTTTGCAAAAATTCATTAAAAAAATCGTTACTCGAAAACTACAAAAAATAGGGGTGATTCAGATACCTCTGAACACGAGGCACCCAAAATAAAGTTTTGGACGTCACTTTTCTGGCCAACCTGTACGTACATAAAATGTTCTAAAGCTTTATTTTGATATGTGTATATTATATTCAAATACTGTGGTATACCCAGGCAATACTTAACAATGAGCACTACTACTACTATATGTATGTATGTATCAATTACTTAAACTTAAGTTACCTCTATTTAGTTGACGTCAGTCTTATCCGTCGGTTTTTTTTACGGATCACGTTAAGAATATTTAAATTTCTGGTTTGAATTGGAAATTTTAATGGAACCAACTCCAATATATTATGCTCATCGTCGCTATCATCATTTTAGCCACTTATATGTTATTATGTTATATCCAAGAAAAAATAATCATTATCATTTGACGATGCTATAATTTCTTAAAGTTTAAGTACTTATACATTGCACGAAATAACAAAATACATAAAATATACTCGTCATATTGAGAGCCGCTTCTGTCCTCGGGTCTTTCAAAGTGAGTTGACAATTAAATGAGTTAAAATGAGACTACGATTTCAGTTAGGATTACTGAAAAAATAATTGTAAAAACAAAACAGCTTAAAACTAGCTCAGTCAAACTTTAGGACTTTGATAAGACAATAACACGAATGATAACAAAGAAAGTCCATTACGTATTTTCATTTTTCTTGTCCTTTTTACACTTATCTCTGTCGGGAACATATTTTATCATCCTGGTTTTATTAGGTCTCATAAAATGTACTGCGATATTGCCTTCCTCGCAACTGCTTGCTGTAGACACAAAATATTGTTTTCTGTTTTAAGAAAGTAAATAATGACCTAATATTGTAGACTAAAGAATAGATTTCAGTAAGTATAAGTGCTTACTTACTGCTTAGTAAGTGGTCAGTAAAAGATCAGATAGTAACTTAGTAAAGTTTAAAATGATTGTCGCGTTATAAAGATTCACGAGATTTACATTGTCTATTTTGATTTCCCAATGCGTATTTTTGAAGCATTCGAATTCTAACTCGCATACGAAATCAAAAGATCAGATAGGTACTTCCCAAGGAGTTGTATACGATTTTTGCAAAGTAAAAAAAATACATTATTATCTTCATCATTTCAGCCATAGGACGTCCACTGCTGAATATAGGTCCTACGCTACGCTTGCCTCTATTCCAAAACATTTCCGCCCCATCGGCCGTCAGTTCTACTGGTTCTACGTGCTATGTGCCCCGCCCACTGCACTTCAGCTTGTTAATTCCGTTAAAAGTACGTTTTCAGATTATTTTAGAGAAACTTAGGCGTTCAGGTTGCACATCGCTGAAATTGGACAATGAACCTGATGTGTCTAATCACTTAAAATCTGGTTTATGCTCATAACGCTTTGCTGCTTTCGTCATCATCATTTCAGCCGTAGGACGTCCACTGCTGAACATATGCCTCCCAAAAAGGGGGGATTGCCTATACTCGCCACGCTTCGCAGGCGGGTTGGCGAGCGCAGTTTTTTATAATATTTCGCACGCAGACGCTGCTTCCCCGTGCTATGGGAATTAGCCTCTAACGCCTCTAACGATACGCCTCCTGTTAGCAGCACAACACGGCATTTTGCTGTTACTCGTCGTTAATCGATGGTAATTAAGTTTACCCGTAATTTTTAAATATGACTGATTGCCATCAGAACTTCGGAATCCGTAAAAAGGGTTAGAACCAGATTTAAACCACAGCTATATATACTTCTGTAGCGACATCTATCTCGCCACATATAAAACAACAGAGGAACAGGATGTTAAGTTCCTCATCCACCATTGAAAAGGGAGGATCCTCCGACCAGACGGGTGTAGTGTTTGGTTGGCTGCCCGACGGTTGTTTGTCGGGTTCTTGATATATGGTTCAATCGCTCCGATAACTTTAATATCGCGATGTAGGATACGCCAGTATTATATGTGGCGAGATAGATGTCGCTACACTTCAACCTGCACGTGCAGTCTTTCTAAATTTCCAGAATTTATATTCCTATTGCAAAATAATAATAAAATATTTTACTGAGACCGGTTTGCTAACGTTACTAAAAAAAAATTTTTGTTCTATCAGAATACGTTTTCTAAAAATATCTATGAACTTAATAAAATCGATGATTTTTTTAACCCCAAAAATAATCTATTTTGTTTATGATTATGTTTAGAGAATCATGGCATTAAGTTCTACTAAGTACGAATAAATATTCCTGCCAATTGATTACCTTGAGGTGTGAAGTTGGCAGGGTTACGCGTATTCACAAACACCCATAATGTAGACTGAGGTGCAAACATTAGCGGGGAGACATTACTTGCAGACTTTTACTAAGCTCTACCTCTTCTAAAAGATACGCGAAGATATCCAATGTTATTTGCTTTGTCTTGCTTCCAAAGATCAGAGAAATACTTTATTATATTGAAAAGGAAACCATTTTTTATCCGACAAGTGTGTTTTAGAGCGGGTTCCTCGCGAGTCAACCGTTCTTAAACAAACGTTTAATTTAGTTTCACATAATTAGCAACAGTACCGCACATTTTTTAATAAACGGCATATGCAAGCCTATTTGCATAAACTTATTACTATTTAGGTGTAATAAATACTACTCGTCGCTACTGACACAATGCTTGAAGAGCAAAGTATTCGACCAATGCGTCCTACCAGTGAGACCTTCGGAGTTGAAACGTGGAACATGACAGTAAAGCTGACACACCAATTTACGTCACTCAGCAAACTATGGAAAGGTCGATGCTTGAAATTTCGTTAAGGGATCCGAAACGAGGTTATCCGGCAGAAGACCAAAGTAATGGACATAGTCCTAAAATGTAGCTAGCTAAAGTGGCAGAGGGCCGGCCACATCTATCGCAGAATCGATGAAAGGTGGAGTAAACGGGTAGAGACCGCACCTTGGTAAACGTAGTGTAGGACGCCCCCCAGCTCGATGGACTGACGACCTTAGAAAGATGGCTGGCAGTGCCTGGATGAAAAAAGCGGGAGATCGTTATTGTCGATCGGAGCTTACGTCTTGCAGTGGACTGCCATAGGTTGACATGATGAGTATGAGAGATTTATATTATTAAGAGTCCATAAGCAAACATTTTACTCTGGAACTAATTACTTAATATGATTTTGGTGTAGTTGTACCACAATAACTACATTTTATATCTTGTAGTGTACCGCAATCATTGTTTTTTGCTCTTTATTCAGCTGGCAGTGGAAAGGCGCCGACATCGCCTTGTGCTCGCGACATGTGTCGTTCGTACACATTAAATTCAGATCCCTGTTATGTCTCGGCTTTACAGTACAAGTTTTAGCATCAAGCGGGTTTGAGAGACATCTTTATTATGGCTGTTAGACGAGAGGATTCTTGGTTTTGGTCGTCTGTCTATGAATAATTGACACAACAGAAGATGAAGTCCTTTAAGAGGTTAATAAATAGTTGTTTTTTAGGGTTTCGAACCTCAAAAGGAAAACCGAAACGAAGGATTCACTTCGTTGTTCGTCTCTGTCTGTGATTTTTTTTTTGCCAGGAACGCGTGTTATGGTATCAAGTTAAAGGTTTTTTGGAGTCAGGTACCGGCTTACGCCGCAGACAACCATGTATTTTTTTATTTGCGGAGGAAATGCTTGGATCGGATAAAAAGTCTTGAAATTTACCCTAAATCATTATCATATTTAGGTCTACAATCAAATGATTGAGCTTTTACTCCGAGAAAATTAATAAAATACAATCTATTTAACTACATATTTGCTGGCGTCCGATTGATAATTTGGAAAAATTTATTCGGTTTTTTAAGATTTGATGAAAACATTTTTTTATTATTACATTAAAAAATAAAAGCTTGTCTTCAAAATATGTTTTACATTTAGTTTTTATCTAATTTATAATAAAATGCATTGAATTGTCTTTAACAAAACGCTAATTAAAATATGTAGTTTAATATTTAATCTACCTTTTCAAGACCATACCAAAATAGAAGATCGCTCTTTAGAAGTATTGTCTCTGTTCCTTTCTATACTCATCTGCCACTCATTCACTCACTCACACATTCATTTGCGTCGTGTTCGCTGCGCTGTCGCTGTAAACTCGTGGCGAGTTCACTGCACTATCACCTCGCTTTGGATTCGCTTGCAAATAGCTAGTGTTATAAGACTCTTAAAGTCAACTCAGTCAAATAAAATGTGTTTTTATCATCGAAACTGGTCTTTACTTATACTTATAAAACCAGTTTCGTCCAGCCAGTCATCACCACAATGGGAAGATTTTAAATAGCAAAATACCTGTTTGAATAAATTATATTCGAAATGCAACTTAAGGAAAATCCTTAAGTAACGTCACTTTACTGACTCATTAATAAACACATTAAATTTTAACGATATAGGTTATCGGTTTTGATGATAGAGTTATACATAGCTAGCTTCTGCCCGCGACTATGTCTGCGTAGACTTTAGAATCAAGCCAAAGAGGCATAAATCATTATCCTAGGGGAACACAGAAACGGGATAAACATTATCATGTGAGTTAAGGTGGTGTGAGTAACGCAATATTTTTACATTATTTTAAAAGTATACCTGAAGATTATTGCGTAGTACTCGTATATCTTATAATAGTTTTTCATAACGATAGAAAAATAAATGATATTTGTTGATAGGTATATTTTGTAAGAAAGTAAAAAAAAAGCATTCAACCTATGTGCAAATAGACTATACATCTACAATAAAATGTTAAAATCGAATCGTCAGGATTACTTGTAGTCTCTTGTAAACCGATGTTCAAACGTAACAACGTTCGAACGTCATTTTTCTAAAATAACGGGTAGTTCTTTTGGTTTACCTTTATTTTTGAAATGATATGCAAAAATCCATTTGCGTTATTTTGTTTCAATTATCATTTACGTTTTTACAATCAGAAAACAAAATGTACGGAAATACGACGATTTCTAGGACGTCCTCTTAAACTAGATCAATGTCAATACAGGGTGTACTAAAGGATAACCTTGAGACCACATATTCTATATTCATTTATTTCAGCCATAGGACGTCCACTGCTGAACGAAGGCCCCCCCTAATGACTTATCATCGAGGGTGACTGCCAATACTCGCCACGCTTGGCAGGCGGGTTGGCGAGCGCAGTTTTTTATAACATTTCGCACGAAGACGCTACAGCCCGTCTTGTGCTACAGGAATTAGCCTCTTACGACTCGCCTCCTGTTGGCGGTGGGGAAGTGTATTCTTTACGGCCTTTATATTATATAATATCATGGTGAAAACATTTTATTCTATGAGTTTTGGCATGGAAATGTATCGACTTCGCATACAAAATTAACAAACAGCCGGTTAAATTTGTATAGAAAAACTTTAAAATTACAGTTAAGTATGCATATTTTTAAAAGTCATAGAACTAAAATTGTTTACTATGATCTATAGAGATCGCTTTTAGCGATAAGACCGCCTAAATTGTGCATCTTTCTGTAAACACAAATTGTAACTTCTTTGTATGGTGTACAATAAAGAGTATCTATTTATCTATAGAAATGTGGTTACAAGGGTATCCTTGAGTTAAGGAACACCCTCTATGTAGAAGATTTGTTTCCACCATTTTATGGTGATGGCAATGATAACAGCATGTTTAATGAAAAGGAGTTAAAATGTAGCGTGCCCGATGTCATTACTTTAGCCTGCTTCTTACACTGCTATCAACTCATTATGAACCTAAACACCTAAATCTTAAGATGTTAATTTGAATCAGGTAAGCGATTTATATTGTGTTAAGGTCGCTTTGCACAGTTTTCCTTGCTAATGATAACCGGTTAAGGGGAAAATGAGTGGACAATATCAGGTAAACAATTTGTGGACTAATTACTGGTTTCCGTTAGGTATAATACGGTAATAATACGCTCATCATTTTTTTAACTGTGTTAAAAATCAGCATAATAACTTTTGGAGTCGGTTCAAACGAAAACATTCGAACTCATATTGAACATGTCTGTAAGAAACTAAGCCAGTTTTCATATGCGCTGCATAAATTAAGAAAAATATCAAACGAATCCGCTTTGTTGATGGCTTATCATGGCTACGTTGCATCTACATTACGATACGGCATAATATTTTGGGGAAACTCAACCGATAAAGATCTTGCGTTCAGAGCCCAAAAACGATGCATACGGGCAATGTACGGTCTGAAGCAAACGGATTCGTGCAAACCTTTTTTCATAAAGCTTAAAATCTTGACCATGTCATGTTTGTACATTTATGAGAGTGCAATTTTTGTTAGGACAAATATAGATCTATTCAAATTTAAAACACGGGAGCGTCATAAACATAAACTGTGTACAATAGCGAGTAGGACAGCTCTGCTACGCCAAAGTATCTTTGGAAACGCACCTCATATCTTTAACAAAATTCCTAAGTCAATTCGTAACACCGATGAACTAAGTTGTTTCAAACGAAAACTTTACGATTTCCTTACAGAGAAATGTTATTATAAGACAAATGATTTTTTGACTGATCAAAGTTTCTAAACCACGTGTAATCCGATTTTATTAATGAAAATTATTCCATTTTGTTGTTTAAATTATTTTAATAGTATATTTAATTGACATTGTATGCCCGTGTGGCGGAACACAGCTGATCTGTATTTTTATTTTATGACCTTTATACCTGTGATTCACAATAAATATATTTTGAATTTGAATTTGAACTCTCATCGGCTCGCACCGACTCCAAAAGTGGTTAGGCAATGTGTTAATATTATTTTTAACCGACTTAAAAAAAAGAAGGAGGTTCTCAATTCGGTTGTTTTTTTTAAAAATGTTTGTTACCTCAGAACTCCGCTATTAATAAACTGATTTGAAAAAATATTTTTTCAATCGAAAGGATATACCTCCAGATTGGTCCCATTTTTTTGAAAATTCAATTCTGATGATGGGATCCATGAGGAATTGAGGGAACTCCTGAAATATTATAGGTATACATATAGCGATTTAAGTATATTTAACAACAAGTCAAGCATTTGCATTCAGAAAGTATCATTTGCTGAGGTGGAACTGATGAAGAAGACCATAGTTGGCCACAATTGTCTTCCACAAGTAGCTATAAGATATCTTCATTAAGACAGTGAAACTTCGTCATAGTCGACAAATCAAATTTTAATTAATGATTCTGGTGAAAATGGTACCATCAAACTGATCTGATGACGAAGGCGGAAGGTAAGCACCGGAACTCTGTGATAAAACAATGTATCATAGCCGTGTTTGGACTTATTTGAATCGTCATGGGAAACACTTTAGCTATACTGATATTACATATAGCCACTTAGAGTGAAGAAAAAAAAACACAAAAAACAGACAAATAAAACAAATGTTTATAAAAAAAACCGAATTCAAAAACACTAAAAATCTAAAAATAACCTTTAAACAATCATACCAAACAGTTATTTTTGGAGTCGGTGCCAGCCGTAAAGTGCTTAAATGTTTTTGTTTGCACCAAAAATAACTGTTTGGTATGATTGTTTAAAGATTATTTAGCGTTTTAGTTTGATTGAAGTTGTTTTTTATCTTTAATAAAGTCGTTTGAAAATAAGTGCTCCGATTGGTTAAGGGCGATAAGGATTGCTTACCTTTACTTTATTTATACAGGGTGACTCGAGAAGTATGGATCAAATCGAACAGCGCATATGTCATTTCCGAACTTTTTGGCTCTATGAATGTAGGTTCCGATTTCAAAGGTTTTTTTTTACAAAAGATAGGAACAATCAAAATTAAAAAAAATAAATATATTTTTTACGATCCGAGAGGCGAGCAGAGGTGTCGCTATCTCTAAGGTCCCGGGTTCGGTTCCCGGTTGGTCAATGAGAAAAATAGCTTTTCTATATTTTCTCGGATCTGGGTGTTAAGGTACCGTCGTTGTTTCTGATTTCTGCAACACAAGTGGCTCGTCGACTATTTACTATAGGACCAGAGCAATTTGTGCAGTGTTGTCAATTTTTTTTTTTCATATTTATTTTCGTAGATCGTAAGTTACTGATTCTGAACCGGTCCTGAAAATTTGGCACATCTTGCATTAAGACACTTTAAAGAGTTGTCGTATGACTGATGACTGCTGCAGCTGACTCATCTGAAAGGCTTTTTCAACCGACTTCAAAAAAGGAGGAGGTTCTCAATTCGTCGGAATCTTATGGATGAAATAAGTTAATTTTATTAAAAAAATAAAAACCGACTTCAAAAAACTAAAACGCTAAAAATAATCTTAACACTTAAGTACCTAACCAGTTACTTTTGGAGTCGGTGCCAGTCAATGAGAGACCAATGTTTTTGTTTGCACCGACTCCAAAAGTAACTGATTAGGTACTTAAGTGTTAAGATTATTTTTAGCGATTTAGTTTTTTGAAGTCGGTTTTTATTTTTTTAATTAAATTAATCTAACTCCCAGTTACACGTTGTCTATGGGGTACCTATTTTACCTTCAACTATATTGGATATTTATTATAACTGGCAAAAACTCGCATCGTAAACACAATACAAATCATACAAAAAGTTTGACATATCACGCAGCTACGTTACAAATAATTTATTTGAAAATGAATAGTAAAATTGGTTTCAATCAAAATTTTGTAGTGTATTGTTGTGGAACGGAATACTTAATTTTTTGTTCGACCAACAACAAAAAATCACTGAATTTTACGCGAACTTGTTTAGCTAAAAATATAACATATTAACAGATCTTAAAAAGGAAAATAAAGCAAATGCTTTTATATAGGAGCGTTCAATGATAATAATTTAAATATTTCTTGTTATATTTCAATAGTTATTGATTTTTTATTAGGTAGGTACAGTCAACGGCAGGTCCCACTGCCCTAAAAATTAAAGGTCATTCGAACGATCCTAAACTTTAAACCCAAAATATAGATCAATATAAATTGCGAAAAATATGATTTTGTGAGTTTTATGAGCTGTTGACTGTACACTTACTTTCGATATCAGTTTTTGGGTTCCTTACTCAAAGGGTAAAAACGGGACCCTATTACTAAGACTTCGCTGTCCGTCTGTCTGTCTGTCTGTCTGTCACCAGGCTGTATCTCATTTTAACCGTGATTACTAGACAGTTAAAATTTTCACAGATAATGTATTTTTGTTGCCGCTATAACAACAAATAAAATAAATATTTTAAAAAATCACGTTTGTTGTATGGGATACAACAAACGTGATTTTTTTCCGTTTTTTGCTCTTTAATAATAATGGCAACAGGTAGGCGCTTGAAATATTTATAGAATATTCTAGATAATGGTATAGAACCCTCTGTGCGCGAGTCCGACTCGCACTTGGCCGTTTTTTTATATATCTCCTATATTTACTATCTATCCTAATAGGAAAAAGACAGGGCAAAAGACTACGTGGCCGAAAACCAACCCGGTGGTCGGACCTAATTGTAAAGACCCTGGAAATGCCGTTCTATAAGGAATTCAGACGGGCGCAGCATCGTAATGACTGAAGACGGTTTATCATTGAGGCGACTAAGTAGACGCGCTTACGATCCTCAACCACTGAGGGACTGACTACGGAGAAGGAGGATATTTACGAATACCCCTGCCCCGATTCCAACACTTACCTACCGATTACACTTTGTAAATATGGCAGGGAAATGAGGATACTAGGGATTTCTAGGAAATCTCTAGGGATACCACGAAATCACGGTCGATGTCGAATATCCTTGTTTCTTACGTCTTTTTACTGTTTTTTTTTTGTGATATGACAAAACACTAAATATCAGTGTTACTTATGTCGTTTCACTAAACTAAATCTAGTAAAATGTCAAGCTGACACAAGGTCCGAGCTGTGGAATGGAAAAAGGTAAAATATCATCATTATAATAGGTATGTTTAATTTATTGAAATTTTGTATCTAAGTAATACAAATCCGTTTATTTTATTATATAACCATCAACCCTTTTTTCATTTCACCAGAATTTGTTTAGTTTTTTGTCATATCTCTTAATAATTTTAGTAAGAAGACGTAAGTACAACAAGCTTTGACATCTACCTTGATTTCGTGGTATCCCTAGGGATACGCGTTCAATCGAACACTTCGTCTTTGTGGGTTTTTCGATGTCAGTTTAAAATACAAGACGTCTTTATAGAGCTACCTGTACACGTACAAAACTTAGGGTCCGTAGTTTTTTTTTACAAATACCATTCTTCATCATCATTTCAGCCATTGGACGTCCACTGCTGAACATAGATCTCCTCCAGTGACTTTCAAATTGGCCGGTTGAAAACGGACTGCATCCAGCGACTTCCTACAACCTTTACCAGGTTGTCTGTCCACCTTATTGATTACCTTTCTTTTTCTAGGTACTTCTCGTCAGCCATTTTCAACCAGTTTGGTGAAGATTTCTTTCAGATTGCGCCATTTAGCCCGGTCCTGTGCTACTTCCGTTCATTTCAACCCTGCAGTTTTCCTAACGTCATTCTTCATCCTTCCACCGAATCTGTGGTCTGCTTTTAGGTGTCTTTTCGCCCCAAGACCTGCATTCTAGGATAGCTTAGCCATGTTTCCGGGCTATGTGTCCTGCCCACTGCCACTTTAGACTTGTCACTTGTTTGATGGCATCGGTGATCTTACTTTTCTCTCAAAGCCAGGTGTTTGTCTAGCAGCGTGTAGTGTAAATACTATTATTGGGTTATAATTGAAAAAAATATATCTCTTTCCAAAGGTCCAAAACGAATGAAAGAATGAAATTAAAAGCATGATCAAATATCCTGAGAGGACCAACGATTTCCACCGTTTGTTTATTAAAGGCTTGAGTTAATTAGCTTTCCTTTGGGGCGTTTCGTTACCAATTATAATTAATGAGTTGTGAAAAGTTTGGAGTAAACAGTCATATCCCTTAATTAGAATGTAATAGCCATTTACCATCGGTGGATCTTTTTTAGGGTTCGGTACCTCAAAAGGTAAAAAGGAACTTTATAGGATCAAATCGTTGTCTGTCTGTCTGTCCGTCAAGACTCTCTTTACAAGCCAGGGACAAACAATACTAAGCGGGGGACCTTTTTAGTACAGACAAGAGCACGTCAAAATTTCTCAATTGATATTGTCCGACACGGCCTTAAAGATAATAATCGGTTCAATGACCTTAAACTTTTTGGGTAGGTTGACCTACTGTTGACTGTAAAATAATTACTGTATTCCTTCCCCTCTGTAACATTGTTTTTGTGTGCCAAATAAAAAAAAACTTAATCTTGCAAGGAACGCCTAAAGATAATAATCAAGTTGAAATTAATATCAAATAATCAGGTCTACCATCCCTTAAAGCTGTGAAAAAGTTACCTAGAAGTTGGAATTTTCTCACAATCATTAGATAAGGCAGTTTATACCGCATTTTTTATACTTCCCGTTGATCTGGAATTATGGAATTTGGCAAGAAGCAATGACTTATAGCATACGTACAATAAAAAGTTCGAAAACTGTAAATTTGTAGTTAAATCACACAAAAAAATATATTTTTTTAGTTTACTGTAGGTAACCTTGTTGGAGGATAAGCTTATACCAACTCTGCTGAGTTTGCAAATTGTGGGATTATTTTGATAAACCGCAGAAACTGATCTTAAGGTAAATAGCTAAAGCACTTGCATTATAGAAATCAGAAACAGCGACCACGACACCCAGACTCGAGACAATGTAGAAAAGTTCGTTTTGTACATTGATAAAATCCGAATCAACCCCGGGACCTCAAAGATGGCGACACACGCCAAGTCCAAGTGCTCGCATCTCGGCTCGTCTTAAAAAACTACTTAAAACGTACGATAAAGCCGGATAAATTATATGAGATTTTAAGTACCGGTACCGAACTGAGCCCAGTAGATTCAAAGTTTCAGGAACCAAACCGGTTCTGCACCCCTTTGTGGTCACTGTATACCTAATTTAACCAGTCCAGAGAATACCAACTAAACCAACCCTAGTCTATAAATTGTTTTGACTGTGACATGAAATTCATAACCATACTTAGTGCTACCGAGCCAAGTTATTTAGTGCTCATCGAAAAAAGGCAGGGCAAAATACTACGCGATGTAAGACCAACACAATGGTCAAACCTACTGGTAAAGACCTGACAATACCGTTGCCACGAAGCATTCAGTGGGGTTCGCAATGATTAATTATTATTATTATTCATTTATTCATAAGACAACATTGATCCAATAATGGTTAGTAACAAATGGATACTTAATACTATGTTAGTACATTATTTTGACGCAAGTCAGTACGTGAACCATATTGCAGTGGTACAGGTACTGACAGTCAAACCGCTCCGCGAATGTGCTCAAAATACTATTGCGGCTGCCCCTCACCCTGCGCACCAGGGATGCGCACCGTTTGCGCATGGTTGCATAGAAGCAGTCCACGCGCGCCTCGGCGAACATCCCCGATGCGCTACAGGAGCGAGGCAGCCCCAGCAGCACCCTGAACGCATTATTATATTGGATACGTAGTGCATTGTACTGCTTCTGGGTATAACTCACCCACAGATTGCTCGTGTAAAAAGACGTACAAAATGCCCTGAACAGACGGCTATTAAAGACGGCTTATCATAATGATGGGATCAGCAGGTCTACTACGAAAAACGAAATCCGTCAATACGATAATCGTTTTTCGGATTGCTTACTACGAAACGCTTCGGATTTTTTGAAATAATACGATTAATAACATTTTATTCATTCATTCACGAAGTCGTTCCGAAAATATGTCGCATCCGATTAAAACATCGACATCCAAAAGTGTTACGTAGTTAGTAAGCCTATCGTTTGCGTATCGTTTGTCTTTCGTTTCGTCCGAAACATCGTATTTCGTTTTTCGTAGTAGGCTTCCTGGACCTTTAGGCGCTGCACATTCACATACGACAGGGCGGGGCGGGGCGGCGCGCGCCGGAAAAAAATACCGCGTCAGCCCGTCGAAGCACGCGCCGCGTACTGAACGCACACGATCAGTTCAGGAGACGTATTTTTGAAGCATTAGAAATGAAATTCGAATTCGAACACGATAACAATTCGTGTATGAAATTAATTTCGATTGCTCACGATTTTACGTATTTTTGAATTACTCGTAACTATTTTCGTTTTAAGCAGAAAATATTATGAAACATAATAAAAAACTTATTGATTTTGAAAACCGGTAGTGAATCGCTGAAAACGGAACGTAAATAAAAAAAAATTCTGTCAAACATAAATGTTTATTGTCAATGTCATTCTTCCGTACTTTCTACTAGTAGAAAAAAAAAACGAGTGGGACACACACAGGAGTGGTCCTGTTGCAGAATTCATGGAATGAATTTTCAAAAATAGTGATTTTAGGAATTCGCATCCGAATCTTGCGATTTCGTATTCGGATTGGAAATCGCATGATTCAAAAATACGTCTCCAGGACGACATTTTAGTAGAGCGCGTGGCGCGGATGCTGGGTTAGTGTATATGCAGTCTTTTGCCCGGCCGTTAGATTTAACCATTCTACTTACTAAACATACAATATAAATAATAATCAATTAAAAATAAATTGTTTTCACAATTACACCCATTATCTAGCTCAAAATAAGCAAAGCCTGTACTATGGCTTCTAGATAACTGATCAAGGAAACTAATTTAACTTGAAAAAATTTTTCAGCAGCCTCTGGTGGGACCCGATTACCCGAACCCAAGATAAACATACTTTTTAGGAACAAACATACATTTTTAAGATTGCGTACAATAAGCTCTTGAATAATCACAGTTTCATTTATAGGACTAATAATAACTCCCACAATGGTCTTACTATTTATATGCCACGCGATACTCGTAGGTGTTCTATTAATCCTATTTGCAAGTGCAAGTACATTCTACATTTATTCGATATCAGAAGAGATTTTATAGCACTAAATACTTTATCACAATTTAAAAAAAAAACGACTTTTCAGAGGCTCCAGAAAGAAATAATCAGATGTTTGTTTCTTTTAATAAAAAATATGATAAAATTGGATTCTGAAAAACCTTAAATATTAAGGGGGATCGTTTAAGAAAGCGCGCAAAATGTAACACAACATCGCCCCGCAACCGCCTGGTTTTGTAATCCTGATTAGTAAATCACTATACTAGGCTGTATGTGAGACATTGGACGATTTTATGAATTAAAAAAATGAAACAGCATTACATTTTTTAAAGTTGGTCTTCCCAGTAACAAAATGAAATACAAGTCCCTATTTTTGTTTGACTGCAAAACAAATAAAACACAATCGCTGCATCAGCGTTTATCAAAATGTGCTAATTTTCTTCCTCGAAATAGAAACGATTTCACTCTTTGCTTTTCGCAACCCGATTCTTCAGACGCTCTCCATCATTACGGATTCCATTTCGATCCTCTTTCTTCGTTTGTGGAGATTAGTAAACTTAATTTGCAATACAGATTTTTCAATTTAAGTAAGTAACTACTCTGCAAATGAAAAATGCGGAAAAATATATTCAACTAGCTTACGACAGACGTTGTCTTTTCCAAATTTGATAATGTCAAACGGTGTAACAAAAATCCCATAGAAAAAAAAACGTTAAATTTTTCCCGAATTCGAAAATTTTCCAGCAATCTTTTTCAGTTTTTCATTCCACAAAAACTCTATCATGACAATTTCAAACACAACAAAAAAGAAATAACCAAATAGGTAGCCATTTTGAAGTTATGCGTCTACATACCTACAATTAACATTTGTTTTTATTTTTAAAGGAGAAGTTAGATAGATTAGCCATAGTCAACAACAAGGAATTATTCTATTTAATCTTCAAAATTCTTGTAAAAATCCTAAACACAATGAGATTACATTTTGTGACCTTGCATAAAGTTAAGAATATAATTTGCTTCGAAATATACCAAAATTGCGGCTGCAATCCGGATAAATGCTAAATTGTAACCAAACCAAAAGATGTACTTAAATCTTTATTCATGACATTTATACACATAAATAAATTCTCGTGCCTACATTGTCATGTCGTGAGAATGTTTTTGTCTTTACAATAATATAAAAACACAACACCACTTAAGATCATACTTGTGAGTTCGGTGCGAGACGATTTTGCGACATATAAAAGTGGCAGCGAGCGACTGGCTAATTTCGGAAGTTGTCTTCGTACGCAAAGTCGCCAAATCTCGACTGTCGTAAAAACCGATCCCGGATGCAAAAAGAAAGTAGCTGGTCTAGCTCGGCTCTAACATCCATTGACATAAGACTTACAAATTGTATCGTTGAAAGAAACATTTGAATTTAGTTCCTAATATTATGTGAATACCGAATAGTGTTAAAAACCTTCATTGGCACTCGGGTAAAAAGCAATCATACGGGCATTGATATTCGAAAATTCATGTATCAAAACCTAATAGGTAACTTTCCGTTGACCTATTAGGCCCACTTGCGCACTTGTGCTCAGGATTAGCGAGTTTTATCGCGAACTATCCACTGTCACGGTATTAAATATCATTCTGTAGCTGTCAGATTGTATGGCGTTGACAGAGAGATAGATGTCTTATTCCCGTACTGAAGTCATTCGGTGGTGCGCAAGTGGGCCTTACAATCATGGATTTTAGCAAAAAGTTACTTAAGTTATGTACAAATTAAAGGAAATTTTCAGAAAACGTTAATTAGTCATTATCATCATTAGGCATTTTAAAATTATAATTGTTTGTTTAATTACAGACATAGAGGAAGTCAAGTGTTTGTGGGCAGTGCTCGCGCTAGCCTGTAATAATTGAAAGAAATGAAACGAATGCAAGTCCGACTCGCTCTTGACGTGGTTGTAGTGTGATTGATGTCTTAAAGGTGTCATTGAAATACGTTATTCATTTGTTTGCTAATGGTTCAGTTTTTCTTTAACAACCGATATGTAATTGTTTATGACAAAACGACAAAAAGATAGGTAAATTTTTGAGATTACTATATTTATCTTTTAAAACTGCTCTATCTAGTTATAGGTGATTTTTCTTTTAATTCCGCGATATTTTAACGGTGATAGTAAAAAATGCTACTTAAGTAGTATGATAGACAGCGTTTTATTATAAACTATCTGTCCCGGCAAACTTCGTACCCTTCATTCATTTTTTTTTGGGAATTTTTCCGTTTTTTATATAGTTATTCTGCTATTCGGGGCGGAGACAAATTCAACAAATCAAAAATCAAAGGTCCAGCCGTTCTCGACTTATAAATGGTGTAACTAACCCGACTTTGTTATATATATATATATATATATAGATTAACTAGTTTTTTTTTATAAGTAGCTACTATGATGTCAGATTACAATCAACAAAGTATACCTACATATTTTTAAGGATGTAGACTGATGGGTGAAGTCCCTTTCGCAGACAATTTGTCATTTGCATTTCATTTTTTAATTATAATAAATACTTGAAAACATATTTGCAAAACAATATGCACACAATCGTATATTATCATTCTTATAATAATAAAGAAATAAAGATTACTTCAACTGGAATCTAAACAACTGTTAGAAACACATGATTCATGTGTATTATTAACGATTAGATGTATACTAATACCTATTGCTAATTGACATGAAAATAATTTCATAAATTCTCACCGTTTTTTCCAAGAGCCAGCTAGCAGGGAATATCAGTGGTATATAAGTCACCATGTAGATCATCGAGGTCCAGTAAACAGTGATACTGCTGACGCCGTAATACTTCGCCACAGCATCCTGAATGATGCTGTACTGCACCCATTGCATTGCATTGGAGGCCGAGTATAACACAAATATGAATAAAACAGCCCATCTATACGGATATACTTTATACTCCACCGGAGTTTTCTTGGTGGGCGATTCCAAAACACCTCCCTTTTCGGCAACACCGTCCATCACACTCCCGCATACATCCATATTCTTTGGCTCACCCATATTTTCTAAATTTAAATTGTCTTTATTTATAAATTTTGAGTAAATATTGTTCTCTTAACTCTAAATATTATTGTCGCATTTACGGAACGTTTGTTTTGGCTTCGCTTAAGGCAATACTATTATTTAAAACTGCAATAAAACTTTGATAAATACTTTTTTAATAAAGGCCAACTTATCTAATCGCTTCGAGCTATTTTATTCTAATCTTTTTTAAAACTATTATTGTCAGATTTTCCCGCGCGTGCGTATTTTTTTTACGCCGGAGTTTGATGAGTGGGGCGTGTATACCGCGCGGCGACTCGCCGTCGACTGTTTTCCTTCGATTCAATCAGAGGCTGAATGGAGTGTTTCCTTTGCACCCTTCGTCCGGGCCGCGTGACGAATACAATGATAAGCTAGACTAGACCGGCTGTCTGGTTTTCAATACTGAGTTGCGATCATCTGCCATTGAGAGACATTTATCAAAGCGTATCATGGCTTTTTGTTGCTACAGCTATTTTTATTCTTACCTACTGTGTTTTGTTTGCGTAAAAATGTAAACAGAAATGACAAAGGCAATTTATTACGAGTTGACCTTTCAAGGAAATATAATAATAATTCTTATCAATCAAATTTTTTAAATATCGTAACATCTTCGGGACGTTCTTTAATAGCCACGTTATCTTTATATACACTTGACTGCGAATTTATTATTATTTAACTGTCCTCTGTCAAACTTTGTCTTGTCCAAATTTGAAATAGCAGAAATGATATTTATTTTGTTTCATAAAAATTCTACCTTTATTAAGTCTGTGACTGTACTGTTTTAGTATGGACGAAAGTTGATAGGACTTGTCTGTTCATACTAAATCTTAATTAAATTCACTAACATGTTTCGGAGAATGATGGTCCGTGATACTGCTCTATAAGGTATGTGCCAGATGAAATTTGAAAACCAGCTGACATTTCCACTCGTAGTAGCAAAATTCTTATTTAGAAAAAAAGACGATCAGTAATAGGTATACCTCAATATTAAAAAGAAAACATCAAAATTAAATTATTTCTTTTTATACAAATCTTGTCCTAACAATTGAGAACACAACAAAAAAGAAATTAACCAAATCGGTCGAGCCGTTCTCAAGTGATGCTCCGTCACGACAACTAGGTGATATTTGGAACTGTTTTCCATTTTCATAGACTATTTGAGAAAGTCAGAGCCGTAAAAGCCTCTCATTTTGGAGTATCTAGTTTTTAGCCGTAGCGGTTCATCGTTGATACGCGAATGAATGAGTAAAAGAATGAGCCAGAAGAGTCACTTCTTTTAGTGCAAAAATATAACTCTTTCTAAGGCCAAGAACCTAACGAGGCCATCAAAAAAGATTTAAAAAATCGGTTAATTTAATAATTAAGCCACATCTGAACCGTAGCGTAACTAACCTATCAGTCCAACAGCTCGTCATTTCCTTCCATTGTGTTATATTACATCGTAGGAACTATAGTATGTCATATTGTATGAGGATTTGTACCTGAGTCATGGATATCTTTATGTATTTACTTTTAGTTATATGTTTATCCGTTATCTAGTCTCTGTACAAGATCTATTTAGTTTAAAGCTGGATAGCAAGCTATTTTACTGATATGTTTGAGATTTGACAATATTCGCAATCCAGTGTCGATGCGCGGGATAACATTACTATCTAAACGGTATTCTCGTAGCTACACCCAAAAATGCAATAATATAATTCGTAATGAATGAGACTGAAAATTATAAATTTTATTTATTTTCAGTCGCATTACGAACGTTTTGATAATTTTACGTCAAATTTAAAGTTGACGAGAACACCGTTCTAGATAGTAATGTTACTGGGAGGATCGACACTGGATTGCGAACATTATTAAATTACGAGAATTGGGCCGCTGGGAGTCGTATCCTTGGAGTGTTCGAATTTCAAATTCGATTCTGGAAATTTTTCTCATAATCAAGTTTCGATGTTGACAATTAACTTACTAGAGCCATAGTAGGAAGATCGGACAAGGGCGATTCGGACTAGCGTACCAATAGCGTCTTAAGCGTTAGTCCAACTGATACTTGGCCAGTTTATATTTGTTGTTTTTAATTTAAAATGTTCACCATTCGAGTAAAAATACATATCATGTGTGGCCGTGCGATTAGGACTCGCTATAATCTTGCGACGAATTTTGAATTACTAGTACTAATAGGTTATAAATCTGTGACATACGACCTGACAGACCGACTGGATTACATTTGGAGAAAAGAAAGACTATTGCAAAACGGTATATAGGTAAATGAAAATTATTCTTAAAAGCGGCATAAATTTATTAAAACTGCCAGTCACATATTATGTTTATGTATTCATTTAAATATATGCTTTTTTTTTCTTATGCTACATAACTAAAGTTAAATAATATTTGTCCATCCATCCGAAAAACAAATGATGCCTGATAAAATTATGTCCTTTGCTAGCTCTTTTCAGCGACTATACACTGTCGTAGAGTTAAGATCTTTACTTTGAAACAAACGCTTCTTTTGCTTATAAGTAATTTGTTGTTGGTAAGTAATTAATTCATCTAAGTACCTCCATATAATTCTACACTACACTTATCGTTATCAATGCAGACGATGATAACCCCACGACCAAATTGCCTTGTCGACTCTACATTTATTTCCCGGACGACTCATTCGCATTATCGCATCATAAAAATTCACGTGTGTCACCAGACATTACGCGATGTCCGAACTGACCTACCAACTAAAGTAGGAGAGCAGCTAACCTGTTAGGGTATATACTTTATAATATTATAAGAAGATTAATACTCATTTATTCAGTATATAGGCCCTCTTCCGGGCACTTATACACGTCCCAAAATATAGCTTTACCCTACCACCGATTCGGGACTACATATCGGCTGGTGATGAGAAGAAACGGCGCAACAAACTCAGTCACCTTTGTCAGCCTTTTTTACAGGAAATACAGTTACAAGACATGAAGTAAGTGCGAGCTAAGCAGGTTAAGTCCATGCTCCACTCCACTCTTGTCGTTCAGATAATCGTCTACCTTATAATACCCTTTTTTCATAAGGTTTTTTTTAATGTGAATTTTGAACTCATGTACAGGTAGTTCAACAAGAGTCTGTGGAACTTTATTAAAAAATTTAATACATTTCCCCAAGAATGAATCACCAACTTTGTGTAGTCTGAAGTTCGGAACGGCAAGTTTATTTTTATTACGAGTATTATAATGATGAAAATCACTTTTTAAGCTAAACAAACTTAGATTTTTTCGAACGTACATAGAGCTGAAGAGCTCGTTTGTTTGTTTGGTTGTACTACCTCAGGAAGTACTAGGTTCGAATTATAACATGTGTTGGATAGTCCATTTATTAAGGAAGGTATAGGAGGAAGCTATTTATAACACCACGATACGACTTCTCAGCACTTGCCAGATTGTCTGTGTCTTGTCTCGAAGCGCTAGTAGGGCCCAAAAAATAAGGAGTCATGTTTTGCCCCATATGGGTCAATAATATTATTATTGATGTTCATAAGTGGCAGTTTTCTGTCCTAAATTGAATAAATGATTTTTGACTTTTGACTAATAGGAGCCGAGCATCAGTAAAAAATGTTGCAAAAACGGGAAAACAATATTCCTTTTAAGACCTTCCGTTGCGTGCGCTGCGTAAACGGTTAAAGTTACGCAAAAATCTTGTATGACAGAATTGTTCCTCTTTAAAAGTTCTGAAATATTCCGACACACGATAATAATTATGTTTTATCGTTTAAGGTTGACTCACTATAACCTCTTTTATAGTAAATTAATTTGTTGTTAGACTTTAAGTGACAGACAACTCCACGCGGGCAAAGCCGCGGGTGGAAGCTAGTATAAAATGTCTTTAGGTGCCCCCTAAAGACATTTTTGCCCAATTTTTACCATCACCCCACCTACCACTTTTATTGGATAATTTGAGGTTAGTGACAAGAAGAAGCAGCGCTAGAAACTCTGGCACTAGTCTCTAGGTCCACGGCAGAGGCGTCTCTAGCCCATGTAGCGCCCGTGTGCAAACATCGCGCCCCCTAGTAAGCGCGTGGTCTAAATGGAATGGGTACTTAGTAACGAGCGGCGCTCGGCGCCCCCTAGGACCGCTGCGCCCGTGTGCAACGCACGCCCTGCACCTTAGGTAAAGACGCCTCTGGTCCACGGGTTTAGATTGTGCGTTGTCTGCAGTCACGGCACTGACCTAAATATTAGGTTTGGTTACAGAAATTAGAAACAATGACGGTACCACAACAGCCAGACCCGAGACAATATAGAAAGTTATTTTTCTACGTTGACCGACAGGGAATCGAACCAGGGCTCTCAGTAAGTTAAATTTATTTACGGTCAATCCGCTAAGTTTGTAATAAGTATTTAATGTGTGAGATAGTAAACTGGTTTATGAAAATGCTATCTTTGGGCAGTTACTAACACGTGGTAGGGTGACTAGCTTGTAAGTAATAAAATAAAATGTAACGAATGTTTCACGCTTTACAGAAACATTGTAATCAGTCACGAGACGAAAATTTCTGGTGAAATAGTGTAAATGTTACAGTCAACATAATTACTGGTCAAAACTATAGAATGATCGACCTCCCTCCGTCCAAATTGCTGTGCCCCACCTGGGCTACTGTGCTGGGCACCTACTACCCTAACCCCCCAACTGCAAAGGTAAGACCTAACTGCTAATATGGCAAAGCAATAAATGATGAGTTATTGAACCAAGTACAGACAACAGCACGTCAACCTACCACAAAATGTCAAATTTTGTCAATTGATATTGATCTCTACGTGCTGGACTTAAAGTTGAAAATCAATTCAATGACCTTCAACTTTTTGGGTAAGTTGACCTGCCGTTGTCTGTACGTTTGACTGATAAAATCAATCAACATTTATCTTATGTACTACTATTATGATATTAAATTACATGTATTCGTACGTTATTATGATATTTATCGTAAGTAGGTGGGTTCAACTATTATGGTATTAAATTACACGTACTCGTGCGTTATGATGATATTCAGTAAGATTTGGCTCTGGTGCTTTGCCTGCCGCTCTGCCGTTCGCTTAGCTCGCTCAGCTTGATAATATGGTCACTACTCTTAGCTCATACTGATACTTAAAATCAACTCAACCTACTATAAATAGTTTTGACTGTTACTTAATTAATTATACCTACATAGAGCAACTAGTATAGTAATAGTGTTTCCAATAATATTGCAGCGCCGATGCACGTATCGTAGATAATGTTTTAAAGGCACGGAACAATAAGCCATATTAATAATTAACACCTTGTTAATAGCGGTTTCTTTACAACGTACACATGTACACAAAATTATTCTGAAACTTGAGTACCTATTATTTTACGAGAAAACACAATTTTAGCCACAATCATTACTTGTATCTCATTTTACATATTATTTCAATCTTGTTTTGTTTTTTCTGTTAGAGTGTTTAAAGTAAACACAACCTGCTTAAGAACTGTCTGCCTAGATTGGTGAATTATCATTTATCATCGTAATTTTAAACGTCAACGTAAAAACCTTCTAATAAGTATTAGAAATAATATGAATCAAATCAGTAAATTTTATATATATATATATATAGATGACAGTGGGCAATGGGAGGTTGGTTCCATCAGACTTATGCCAAATGCATACTCAGAAATTAGTCTTCAATTAAGTACTTAGAAGTGTATCAAAATCTATCTCAGTGATTTAGAGGTTATTTTGGTTCAAAGTCGAAGAGTCTATTATTCATCTTTAATCTACAATGACGGGAAGGCCTTTATCCACCAGTGGAATTTCAATAGCCATTATCTATCTTCTTATTCTATACCTATATTAAAAATGAATCTTAATTGCCCTTTGTCATCGCGTCACGCGAGAACGGCTGGAACAATTTCGCAAATATTTTTTTATTGTGTTTATAACTGTTAGGAAAAGGTTCGTATAAAAGAAAAAAATAAGAAAGTTGCGCAGAAAATCCTTTATAAACAAACTAAAGGCCAAGCGAACGAAGGAAAATCCTTTACGAAAAACTAAATATCACGCGAATATATTAATATAATTACTAATAACATTATCACTTTTAACTCGACGTCACCATCGTCTGTCCTTTCCTTAGTATTTTGCAGGTAATAGGTGCTATTCTTGGGTCGTTGGGCAGGTTACAACTCGACAAGGGCGGTTCCCCATAATTTGGGTCCATCCTAAACATTTGCGATGACACACCTTCCAACTGCTCACAGTAATTTATGGGCAAACCCGCTCGTAAATTATCCTGAAACCCTTTTAGGGACGTAGTCTACCATCATGGAAGAACCCGATATGTTGCAATCTGGCACGAACAATGTGGAAATACTATAAGTAACACGAGAATATATTTCTTAAAAATGGACGTAAAATGTGTCATTATTTCATCATCATTTCAGCCATAGGACGTCCACTGCTGAACATAAGCCTCCCCCAGTGACTTCCAGATTGGCCGGTTGGAAGCGGCCCGCATCCAGCGGCTTCCTGCAACCTTTACCAGGTCGTCTGTCTACATTCTAGGTGGACGTCCTACGCTGCGCTTGCCGGTACGTGGCCTCCATTTCGAAACCTATTATTATTTAATTAAGTATTAAGCAGATAATAAAAGAACTGAAGAATATAGATTGCACGGATTGATACCACATTTATTGCTCGATGATATGGGAAAACGTCTAAGAAAACATGCACATGCAAAAAATACTAGTTGTACTTAAAAACGTTCTGATTTCGTGATTTACAGGTTACGTAAGTCTGACGACAATAGTTTCAAATAAGAATAATACCTATGGTAAGAATAGGTTATAAACGCTAATCAATAAGGCCATCAAAAGAACCTAAAAACATATTTTCCAAGATTTTTATGGACATAACCTGTATTTTCATTAAACCAAAAAATAAACTAACAATATTGTGAATGCAAAAAATAAAAAAGTTTAAAAAAGAAACAATTTCACAAAATAATGTTAAAAAAATAACTCTCAACCTGGCTCAAGGCGTCCATTACCATTCGCTTTTTCAACACAAAAATTTTGTTTAAGCTCAATAAACAAGTGATTTTTTTATACTCTGTTTGAATAGCTTGTGAATTTATCAAATTGTCTCCCAGTTAGAGATTAATTACTACCTCTTTGTTTTCGGCCCATTCGCGTTTGTTTTCAACCGGTGAAGTCAAACAAAAGTTTGATTTATCTGAAGCGCGATCGACCGCGAGGATCTGAGTGACTTGAAAAATTTATGGGTTTTTGTATTTTTTAATGAATTTTCTTTTGATACTTCTATCCATTATTCTGTTGCGGCCGTCCCCAGTGCCGTTTGGGGACGGCCGTAAAGAATACACTTCCCCACCGCCAACGGGAGGCGTGTCGTAAGAGGCGACTAATTCATGTAGCACGAGACATCAGCGTCTGCGTGCGAAATATTATAAAAAACCGCGCTCGCCAACCCGACTGCCAAGCGTGGCGAGTATTGGCAATCCCTTCGATGAAAGTCATTGGGGGAGGCCTGTGTTCAGCAGTGGACGTCCTGTGACTGAAATGATGAATTAGTGTGTTTTTTGACGTAGGTATATATATTTAAACTGGTGTCAGTAAAGTTTTAGTAAAGACTCTTACTCGTACATTATACGGAAAAATACAGGGATACAACGATCCGTTACCCAACTTCAAAACCGGAACGATACATAACGAAAACGATCAAGGACTTTAAGAGCCAGCTTCTAAGGATTATGATGGATCGAGCGCGACGCGGGGCCATTTGTCAACCACCGACCTGTGAAGCAGCGGGTGGATCCTCGCACCAACTTAGATAGGAATGTCTAGAGATAATACATTTATTATAGATTGAGATCAATAAACTTTCTGGAATAACTTGGACCCAATTCGACCAAGCTGGAGTAAGTTTTTACTTGAGAGTAAACCACTGCTTAATCTAGAGTAAGCTGATTTTGCATTTAATCAAGAAGAAATCTAAGATTACGTTAATTAAATGCGATTAAACATTTAAACCGGTGATTTTGACAGATTAAAAGATTATACTGAGAATAGGTTAATGTCAAAGTTGTCACTTGTCAAATCCACTCTTGTCACCTCGAAACGAAGGTGTCTAACGTATCAACATCTAGGATTGACACTCTATTATCCTACAAAATTAAAATGTTTAGGCATTTCAAGTCAACCTAGAAGTAATGGATTACATAGATTTTGGTAGGTTTATCAGTTCGTTGATCATTCACTCTTGAATTATAGAATAACAAAACCGAGTATAGTGTATTGCTCGAAAAACTTAATCGAAGTTATCCAAGGGTAAATTGAAGAAGTAAAATTATACCTAATAGTTATTCTGGTAAAGCTTTGTGTTTGGTTGAATCGGCTCTTAGACTTGAAAGCTATAGTCTTATTGAATATCTGTTGTTTTAATTTTATATTAATTAATTTACAAGCTGAGTGTTTACCAATAAAAAAATAACACAATTCAAATCAATAAAAGACTGTACCAAAAATTTTTTTGTTATGTTATCGTATATAAATAAGCATAAAAATATAAGTATAATAGGTTAACAGGGATAAAAAACTGGAACGAGTACTTTATAGACTTAAAAAGCTTGCATGATTGGCTACTTAAACATACCTTTGACACTGTAAGCGATTATTTTGATTATTTCTGTTAATTAATTTCTTTACAATGTTTGTATGCTGATACGAGTGTACAGCGAAACAAGGATCTGATTTTGTACCTGACTATCTCATAGATAGATAGATACTCTTATTGCACACCACACAAGAAAATTACACATAATTTTTACAGATCTTATGTTACCTACCTGTTTCTAGCAGATCTCGTAAATGATTTTTAATTTATATTTATCTTTTCTTCAATAGCTTTGGTTTCGATAAAACTCGAGAATGACTGGATTTGGCTGATTTATTTTCCGTTATGTTTAATAGTCGAGATAAGGTTTGTATGAAAAGAAAAATTGGAAAAGTTTTCCGGAAAAACTGTATATCCTTTTTCGATGTGAATTTTGCTACTACTGGTGCAAGTTTGACGGCTGATTGTCTAACTTGGAAAGGACCACGTCAGCCGAGAGAGCTAGATCACATTAAAATATTGATGAAAATTTTATTAAAAAAAATAAAACCGACTTCAAAACACTGAAATGCTAAAAATAATCCTAACATTTAAGTACCTAATCAGATACTTTTGGAGTCGGTGCCAGCCGATGAGAGATTCAATGTTTTTGTTTGCACCGACTCCAAAAATAACTGATTAGGTACTTAAGTGTTAGGATTATTTTTAGCATTTCAGTGTTTTGAAGTCGGTTTTTTTTTTTTAATAAAATTTACTTATTTTATCTATTTTTAGTGATAAATCCTAATCTAACTGCTGAACACCGATTTCATCCCCTATTTTCCTACCCTTTGGGGTGTTTTTTATTTTTCAAACTTTTATCATAGCATCTTTGAAGTATAAGCTATTCAATAAAACAAAAATCATCAAAATCGGCTCATATTTGTCGAAGATAGGTAACAAGAACCACAACCAAAATATTATCTGGGTATATATTTGTTGATTTTCTCAAAAAGTTCTAAATCAATTTCGATAAAATTTATATGGGACCACCTCTGAAGTATGATCTACCAAACAAAAAAAGAATCATTAAAATCGATTCATAATTGGCGGAGTAATCGCGTAACAAATATAAAAAAAAAAAAAAAAAAACATACAGTCGAATTGAGAACCTCCTCCTTTTTTGAAGTCGGTTGAAAAAGGGACTTATATATTATGTACGCGATATGAAGGGGACGACCGATCATGAAAGAGAAGCGTAGGAAAATACACAAGCAATTTTAGTAGAAACGTAAAGTTTATTTTCATTATCATCATCATGTTAGCCATAGAATGTCCACTGCTGAACATAGACCTATACCAGGTCGTCTGTCCACCTTGCGGGTGGACGTCCTACGCTGCGCTTGCTAATATGTGGCCTCCATTCTAGATCCTCTCTGCTCCATCAGCAGTCAGTTATATACGTGCTTAGTGCCCCGCCCACTGCCACTTCAGCTTGCTAATCCGTCGGGCTATGTCAGCAACTTTTGTTCGTTTACCGATTCCTTATTTCTGGTTCGATCTTGCAAATAAACACCAAGCATAGCCTTTTCTATAGCACAAAGTGAAACCTTGAGCTTTTTTCTTGAAAATTTATATTATTGTAGTAAAAATAACTAAGTACCTACACAAATGACTCATCAAAACGAAGCTAAATAAAATCTATATATATAAAAATGAATTGCTGTTCGTTTATCTCGCTAAAACTCGAGAATGGCTGAACCGATTTGGCTAATTTTGATCTTGAAATATTTGTGGAAGTTCAGGGAAGGTTTAAAAGGTGAGAAAATATTCAAAAAATGCAAGAAAAGTAGTAAAACAAATATTTTATTTTCCCATATAAACAAATTGGCGGAACGAAGTTCGCTGGGTCAGCTAGTTTAATAATATAAAAGAATGACTTCAAAGAGTACGGTTTGCCACAGATAAAAAATTGCATAGATTATTTATTCCAAGAGCACAATTTACTCGTAAAATCTGCCTTACTCACACCCACTCCTACTACATGCCTTTACTGAAAAAGGTGACAGAGTTTGTTTCTTGCATTGTTTCCTATCATCAACAGTCAGTCTGTAGTCTTTGGAGCGGTGGCAGGGCGAGGCTGCATTTTGGGACGAAATTTAAGTATTCGGAGGTTAAATACTGCTTAGATTAGCCTTAAATATTTTGGCAAAACTAGAAGATCCCCGTGAATTTTTCACGTTATTTAGTAATTCCTACATCCATCGCTCGGGTGCAAAATTCTCAATTTGCATTTCAAATTGCATCGAGCAGAAATCGGTTGTATAAAAAGTGATCGATTTTATTATCACATACCTAAAGGCTTATGCGGGCATAATTCAGTTCCGTATTCAGTCACTTTTTACTATTAGAGTACCTGATATATGCTCATGACTTAGTTTACTTAACCTTGACTGGGTCGTCAGTCTACCGGGTCTGCGCTTGCTGCGTCTTTCAGTCCTCTAGCCGATAGATACAAATGGCCCCATATAGCCGCTCTCTTTGGCGTTCTATGACTTCTAAAGGCTCGTGATGATGATGAATTAAGGTGTTTCCTAAAAGGAAGGAATCCTATACAAGTAAGTGTAAGTACTGCCATTATGAGAACAGCATGTTACATTGTTTGTTTGTCTATCAGCGGTTTTAGAAACAAACAAAAAAACAATTATCTTTATTTTTATTTTTTTTATGTATGTTCAGCGATCATTCTGTATGATGTACTACGTTGACCTATTTCGATAATTATTTTTTTGTTTGAAAGGTAATACTTTCAGAACGGTCCCATATAAATTTAAGTTAAATTCTGATGATGGGATCTATAAGAAAATCATCAAACATTGCATGAACTCCGTACCATGCCAACTGATTTTAGTATGTATCTTACCTAATATCTTTGCCAAATGTGAACCGATTTTGATGTTTATTTTTTAATGAATAGCTTATACTTCAAAGATACTATAATAAAAATATGCGGAAAAAATTTCAACCCTAAGGGTGGAAAAATAGGAAATGAAATCGGTGTTCAGCAGTTAAATTATGTTTGCACTCGTAAGATTTGTTTTGATTAGGATTTATCACTAAAATAGATGAAATGAGTTAATTTTATTAAAAAAATAAAAATTAACTTAAAAAAAACTAAAACGCTAAAAATAATCTTAACACTTAAGTACCTAATCAGTTACTTTTGGAGTCGGTGCCAGTCGATGAGAGATTCTATGTTTTCGTTTGCTTGCACCGACTCCAAAAGTAACTGATTAGGTACTTAAGTATTAAGATTATTTTTAGCGTTTTAGTTTTGTGAAGTCGGTTTTTATTTTTAAACGTCCCATTTTTGTTTACCCTGCCACTACTTAGGGACAATTGAGGGCTAGGGCCGAGAAAGTCTTTTATTTTGGAAGTTCGTATCGGCTAAGTCCTACAACCCAAAAACCTTCAAGGTACAAAACCAAAGGGCTTTGTCTGAGCAAACTTGCACCTGAAATCGCATGGTTTTCGCTACTGCTCCTAAACAATTAATATTCCGTACAGTTCTCTGACCAATTTGATTAAACCAATATTCCTTACGGGAATTTGTAGGAATGCCAATCACTTCGCCTAAGAATTTTCCGCTCTAGATAACGGACTTACATCAAAAGCGTATTATATGGAGAGCACACTATAATTGTAAAAGCATAGTTAGGTACCGTAAAGCCGTCTTCAATGCTATCCCGAGCCAAACATAATATTGGGTTTGAAACGATAAAATGACGTAATACCCACTTAAAATATGTACACAATGGGCCGAAGAAAAGGCAGATGAAGTGATAAAATACCCTCTTAAATCTTTTACAAAGATATCCTCTTACTTTTTTGGAGTAGTTTCTTTTAAACTATGATAATTAATTGATAGGGCAAACTTTCAGTCAACATTTATTTTAATAACGCAAACATGTTCGGCCAACTTAGTACCAACAAGGCCCGCGGTTATCCAGGAATGCCCATTTATCTTCCGGGATCTCTTCGCCCCAATACACAGGAATCGTTCCCTTAGAACAATTCTCCTAGTTTCCCATTTACGAACTCTAATTTGGGCGGTAGGATTAAATTTTTTACGGGTCATTTATTCGGCTTTATTTGGGGAAATCTTTTAGGTTCAGAGATTACACTCCTAGTATCAATATTCGTATTCGTACGTCGTGAATCAAGAAGAAGAATCATACATCTTTTATTTTCCATAAACATTAACATAAAGGTTTAGCCATATTTCCGATAATTATTGTACTTACTCGTAAAAATCTCGTAAAAAGAAATGTGCCGTGTTGGTACGGCCGTAAAGAATACACTTCCCTACCGTCAACACAGAATAAATATTATCCGTCAACAGGAGACGTGTCGTAAGAGGCGACTAATTCCTGTAGCACGAGACGGGCAGCAACGTCTTTGTGCGAAATCTTATAAAAAACTGCGCTCGCTAACCCGCCTGCCAAGCGTGGCGAGTATTGGCAATCCCCCTGATGATAAGTAATTGGGGGAGGCCTTTGCTCAGCAGTGGACGTCTTATGGCTGACATGATGATGATGATGATGACTCGTAATAATAAACAAGTTTGTGAAAGAACTAATTATTTAATGTGACATGCAATCAATGTTTTTAATTTGAATTTGAGAAACCGAAGGCCGAAGGTTGACCATATGTTTGTGAGAGTGCAGTTTTGTTTTAAATACTTCCTATGTTTTTTTTGGCAAACATGATCAAGGTTATGGACACAAACATTTCCTAAAACATGGCTGAACCTTTATGTTACACGTTGTAATACTGATACAGTTCGTCCGTGATCTTAGCGCTTGCAACAGTGCTGAAATACCTAAGATTCAATAAAAACTAAGTACCTACTTCATCATCATCATCATCATTTCAGCCATAGGACGTCCACTGCTGAACATAGGCCTCCCCCATTGATTTCCAGATTGGCTGGTTGGAAGCGGCCTGCATCCAGCGTCTTCCTGCGACCCTTACCAGGTCGTCTGACCACCTTGCGAGAGGACGTCCTACGCTGCGCTTGCCGGTACTTACTCGTACTTACACGGTAATAACCCTGAATCCGTATCATCATTCTCATGTCAGCCTATTGCAGCCCACTGCTGGACGTAAGCCTCCCCCAAAGAGCACGATCTCCCGTGTTTTTCATCCAACGGCTACCAGCCATCATCCTAAGGTCGTCGACCCATCGAGCTGGGGGGCGTCCTACCTATACACTACGTTTGCCAAGGCGTGGTCTCCACTCGAGAACCCGTTTACTCCATCTTTCATCGGTTCTGCGACAGATGTTCTGAATTTGAAAAATACTTTTACGGATCACAGACACTACGGTCAATTTAAATAAATTCAGCACAATTGGTATTGAAAATTGTTTATACAAATCCACAAAGTTTCAGACTTGGTTTCGGCGCAAACAAAAGAGCATCTATAAACAATTAAAGAAAGTGGAAACGACTCATGAATAGCGTTATTCTTATACATGGTGTACAAGAGAATAGGACACTCCTCAGAACTGCGTGATCAGCTGATCATATACAACAACTTTTACTATAGGATCAACATCGAAATCGAAAATTTTTCTTCAGATGCTCCATACTTATCGAGGTAGCTTAGTAACATAAGTTTGTATTGAGCATCTAAAATGTTTTTATTTTATTTCGATGTTGCTTTCATAGAAAAAGTTATTTTTTTGTTCACTCTGTATATAAGTAAATACTTTTAGAGTTCTTTAGATTGGATACCTTTAGTACTTATCGCTACTAAGTACGAAAGCGTTAATAAAAAAATTACTTTTAGTATCATTGATTGGGGCGCAGCGTTTAATTTAAGTGATTAAGAATGCAAAAATATTTCCCGTAAAGCCGACATTCAAACCTAGAAATAAACTAGTACATTTACTAAGGATTATGAGTGTTTATCTAAGAAATACGATCATGATAACAAAATTCTCACTAGAATAATGAAGATAACTATCTTAATCCTTTTATTGTCCGCGTGGGTACAGTCACTAGCAAATTAAGTGTAAGTGCATTCTGTATACACGTGTTACCTATTTTCATTGTAACTGTATTCTCAATTGAAACTATGTCGGTTTCACTGAAAGTGTTAATTCCACGGAACCAATGAACATCAATATCCGTGAAGGCGTTAAACTTCAGTGAGTGAGCACGCGCCGGTGTTACAGGTAAAAAGCTCTCACACCTCTGTCGCAATCAACAGGGCTCAATTTAATTTAGTTCCAAGCACTCACTGTTAGAGTGAGTGATTTGTGACCCCCTCCGTGTGCTAGGGTTGGCAATGCAAGGTTAAACTTCATTGTTTTGTACTCCATTTGGAATATTATTTTGGTGTGTTGTCCTCACTAAGGTTCTGAAATTTGTGTCACAAACCTGCACGAGGGTTTCTCTAATAGGGACACTTAATGACGGAGAAATTACACTGCTTTCACTTTTCAGTATAGCATAATTATTTGCATAGACTTCAGCAGTTCTATCCATTCGTGATAATGGCGCTTGCAATAGTGCCGAAAGATCGGAAACTCATAAAAGTAGAACATAGTAATAATCCTGAATTAAATATTTCTAATGCCTAGCCAAGTTATGGTTGAAATCTATTTAGATGTATTCAATCTATTTTTTGTGGTAGGGCTTGCCTCAGCTTGCCTGCATTGGTATGACTGTCTTGCTTATTTATTTCAAACGCCAAACAGCTGCTTTGCTGTGTTTCGGAGGACACGATATGCAGCATATTTACTGAGTTAGTGTGCTACACCTTAGACTTCATTGTCACTTGACACAGTCAGGTAACTCCTCATCATTAAAGTCTCAAGGCAAATGCAAACCCAGTCTCAAGGAATTAATTTTGTGCAAAATATTGGAGTTGTTTTTTTTTTTAAATATCGGTCTAGCCAAAGATCAGGCAAAGGTGTCGCAATAGTAGGAAATAGTAGACATAAGAAGTGCTCACTTTCTAGGAAAATATTACATTTGTACAATGGAACCAAAAAAGTAATTTCGGAACATTTCAGAATAAGGAAAGTAGCGATGTCATATCGTTAATCGTGACAGAATCTGTTTGATCTCTTTAATCTTACATTGTGAGACATGTTCTGTCGTAAGCAGATGGCGTCCCTAGTCATCGCCTGTGGGGGCCCGTCGGGGGACGTCTCTTTAACAACCAGTATGTTGGATAAGGCGAAAGGCGACATTGTAAACCGCGTCACACGAGCTCGCTAGATATTATGGAATAGTTTTTGCACTTCCCAAGTTCTTACTGATTAATATCCACGTCCTTACTTTCAGGACTTTGTGCAATTGGGGACGGCCGTAAAGAATAGGTACACTTACCCACCGCCAACAGGAGGCGTGTCGTAAGAGGCGACTAATTCCTGTAGTACGAGACGGGCAGCAGCGTCTGCGTGCGAAGTCTTATAAAAAATTGCGCTTGCCAACCCGCCTGCCTAGCGTGGCGAGTATAATATAATAATAATAATAATAAACCCCGCAGGGCAGCTTTGTGGCGAGCTGTGGTGAGTAGCGACACCACGGGGTCAGTTGTTAATCCGAGTGCTCCCGAGAGTCGGCCAAGACCCTCGTCTTCGGCTTGCGGAAGTGGAACCCAAGGGGTCTGCAGGACTCTCGCCTCTGGCTTGCCTTAACCGGCCGGCCAGAGTGGAGTCGTTAGAGCATAATGCTCGAAGGGTGGATGTGGATCGTAAGTGGCGAGTGGGCACGTGATGCCGGACCCTCAGGGGGGAGCAAGTAATCGTCGTTTAAAGTCCAGAGCCATCTCTCCGCTCTTAGCCGCCAACAACAGTGTTGCCCCTTAGTCCGGTCTTGCATGACCTTTGACGCCAGGGGGGCCCATTCAGTTGGCGGCGAGTCACCACCTGCCAATTTTTTCAGTCCGAGACTATGAACCAGGCAGGTGACCGGTAGTCTCCATCAATAGCCCAGAACCCAGTCCCTCCATCTTCCTTCAATAGCCCTAATTAATTTGTCTTCAGCTGCAATAGTTCCTGTACACATGCTGGGTATAATCTCTTATTACATCCCATGATGTAGTCAGAGATTGGATCCACCAGTGTAACACTTTCAGGTTTGATTATTTGCGCTTAAAACGGCCTCTACGTGTTGGATCAGTATCCCCACGCAAGCCTTATAAAGGACCGGGTCACTTTTGGCCCGTGAACTCCTAGAGCGTACAAATATTAATAATATAACGTTTTATTTGTCTCAAAAAAAAATACAAAATTATACATGCATACAATTTTCATGTCTTAATATAATAAATAAGTAGCACATTATTTTACATTAATGTGACAAATAGGTCTACGACTCAGCTAATGAAAGTCACTGGGGGAGGCCTATGTCCAACAGTGGATGTCATATGGATGAAATGATGATGATGATGATAACTTTCAGGATGATAAATGGATCCGTAAAAGTATTGTTCTTCAATAAAAAAAACACTGGCATAGATTGAACCTCATATGAAAGATAAAGGTAATCAGGATAGACTGTTTAAAAAGTTTAATTTGCCCAAAAACGGTACACGATTATTAATTGATAGGAACGGTAAAAAATCCAAAAAATAGTGCTACCTACCTACTTACTTATAAAACACAAATATAATACAAAGTGTCTTTTTTAGTACCTAGCATAATTGCGGATCATTACATAATGACAAATATGACAATAGATAATAAAACTTACAGATATTCAATACCAACATAAATTAGCGTTTGTCACTTTTATCGCTTCACAGAACATAAAATAGTAGGCAGTTATAAATTTGTTACACCAAAGGTGCGTCTCAAAGCGTAGTCTTCTTTCATAGTCCCAGCTCTTCGTCCATAGTCCTAGTTCGTCGTCCCTTTCGTAGTCGGGGTATTTTTTACTATCATCTTAGGGCCGATTCGACCAAACACAAAGGTATACCAGAATAAATATTACGGGTATAATTTTACTCCTTAAATTTACCCTTATATAACTTCGATTACGATCTTCGAGCAATACAGTATACTCGGTATTGTTATTCTATAGTTCAAGAGTGAATGATCAACGAATGGATAAACCTACTAAAATCCATGTAATCCATTTCTTTTAGGTTGACTTGAAATGCCAAAACATTTCAATTTTATAGGATAATAGAGTGAAAATGCTAGATGTTGACAACTTGTCAGTTTCGAGGGGACAAGAGTGGATTAGACAAGTGACAAGTTTGACATTTACTTATTCTCAGTATAGTTTATACACTATCAAAATCGCCCGTTTAAATATTTTTCATAGATTAGTGGTTGGTAGAATGAAAAATCAGCTTACTCTAGATTAAGCAGTGGTATACTCTCAAGTTAAAACTTACACCAGCTTGGTCGTATCCGGTCTTCCGTCTTAGACACGTACGAACGACAAGTCTAGTAATTACATTATGGTCCGATTTTTCGATCGCCAGATAACTTTTATTTGAAGAATAAGTTTGACATTTGACAGTTTTCGTCTAGAAATTGTGTCAAAACATCAATTTTATTTGTCGAGTCTTTTTTTATCTGGCGATTGAAAATTCGGCCCTTAGAGTGATTGCCATCCATAAAGCACATCTATCTATATAATATATAAAACAAAGTCAGGTTAGTTACACCATTCATAAGTCAAGAACGGCTGAGCCGATTTTTATGATTTTTTGGATTTTTCTCCGTCCCAAATAACAAAATAACTATTAAAACTTCGAAAAATTAACGAAAGAAAACGAGGCGGTACGAAGTTCGCCAGGACAGCTAGTACCCTAAATAGAGTAGAAATGTCATATCGATTGTTCGACATAATTTCCGCCATTTTATAGTCTATATCTGTACTTTTTTGTATGGGCGAGAGTTGACAGGAAGTGAAAAATCACTTACTAGTTTCGGAGAAAGATAGTTCTTAATACGGCTTTACAGGATATGTGCTCGATGTTGCCATCAGACCTCCGCCGTAACCCTTAGATAGGGGAACCACTTCCCCTTCTTGGTCTGTGGCTATAATCTGTCAATGTTGCCAGAGTACTATTTTATTTTATTATTGTCCCGGCGAACTTCGTACGGCATCGTTTTTTTTTCGTGAATTTTTCAATGTTTTTATAGTTATTCTGCAAGCCGTGACGTCACGTGCTCACTTTGATGCGCTTTATCTTCGTCATTTTTTATTTGATTCACAAATGACGAAATATGGGTCCAATATTTTTTGATAATCTTACTGACGGACTAAATTGAATAAACTTTTTTTTGACCCGGGAAACTAGCCTATTGCGGTCACGGACATAATTTACTGTCACAGTAGGTTTTCCCTAATCAGACCCGAATATAAATGCTAAATACAGAAGTTAACAGGAAAATTTAATATCCCACCCACGTAATCGCGATTTGTGAAAGTGCCTATAAAAGTTGAGAGTTTGCTCGCCATTATTAAATTCGTTACGAGCCCTGCGTTAATGAGAACCCAAATAATCCTTCAGGTATATGTATATCAGTTTGAATTGTAAAGATAATAAGGAATCGGAATATGAATATTTATTGAAATATAACTCAACTTCGCCTAAAGCACAGGTTCTACCTAGTTCAGACAAAGATAACTCCTGCACTGTATAGTTTTAAGTTGTACTAATTATAATGTATCTGCTTTTCTTGTATTTAATAAACAATTTATAACTCAAACTTTAAAAATACTTGAAAAATGGGAACTTGTTTTTTTGTATGTACTTTCCCGTAACGATAATAATATAAATGAATATAAAGTTTATTTAAGGCACAGGTTTTATATATTTTGATTAGATTGTTTTGATAATAATACTGTAAAATTTACCAGAGCAAAATCTCAAATCGTAGGTTCATTGCTAGTAGGACCACATAAGGCCCTTCGATAATGGAAAATACGAGAGTTTAAAGTAGATACATAATTAAACAAAAAAATAATTATTATGATACAGACACTCCAAGAAGTCCTCTTAATTTTAATATATACATTTTTAATTCATAATACGAGAAATTTATCTTGATTTACCAAAATACACAGCACTGAACAATACTTCCCGGATCACCGCGGGCTAGTACTCCTTATATCATAGGCCACTTTTTTCACCTCGTGTAAGTAACTACGGACAGCTCATTTCGTGTAGCGGAATACAGGTCACAAATAATTAAACACAATTGCAGTCGACACGAAAAGAACTACATAAATAGCTCAGCGCTAAATAATTAGCCTACAAATTTAGAGCTTTTTTTTATATTTTTTCATAAATTTATCAAGCAATTAGCAGCGGTAACAGCTCGAATCTCACCAATATTCGACCGTAAGGAAGATCACGGATCCCATTTGTCTTTGAGACGCACTTTGACTGCAAAATAGGCATCCGGGCCCTTTGCAAAGATTTTAATTCTCTTATCTAGATACGGCACAATTTAACAAGGTAAGTAAGAAGGTTGGTATTTGTTTATTTTGTCCAGTGAGCGTGTAAATATGTTAATAACGTCTTGTACTTAACGTGTATTTTTTAAATATTCGTTATTGGTATAGACAGACGACCTGGTAAAGGTTGCAGGAAGCCGCTGGCTGGCTCATCCAGCGGCTTTCTGCAACTTCTAACTGCCTAATCTAAAGTCACTGGGGAGGTTCAGCAGTGGATGACTTTTAGGCTGAAATGATGATGATGATGATGATGATATTATCATGCAATACATTAAAAAAAGCTTCTAATTAATATTTAAAAAAAAAACAGAAACCACCACTTCCAGCAAATGTGTCGTCCTGTACGTGGGTGTAATAAGAACGTGCTGACTCAGCGCTTACCCGGCAGTTAATCGTTCCTGGATAGATTCTGATACTCATCCAGAGTATTACCGGCTACGCTATTGGCACAGCGGGTCGGTGTTTCTCTTTTATGCTCGGTCCCGGGGTTGATTCCCAGTCTAGTCTTATAAAACCAATTTTTCTACATTGACTCAAGCCTGGGTGTGGTGGAGACGTTTGTGGTACATAACACAATGTTGTTGATTCCGTATTTTAAGACCATGACAATGACGTGCAAAATTATGTCTTTAGTGCTTGAATTACAATTTATTTATTTCAGGACGCAACATTTACAAATCGAGTTAAAGTATGTCACATAAATAATAATATAATGATCTACGTAAAATGTCACAAAATTATGATAAGACAGTGCCCCATTCTCTTTATGTCTCTTTCTTATGTATTGCATGTTCCACAAATAAGCGGTAATAATTTATTATCTTATTTTTTCAAAGTATTTTATTGTGTTATCGCGCGTTTCTAACGAAACTACTAAATTAAATTATATGAAATATAAATATGCATTTACTTTTTATAACACTTATCAATTGATGGTATTTTTTAAAAGGTTTATCACTAAACAAAAGCATGATTTTATTATATATTGTTTACCTTTGAATACTATTTATCATTATTTATCATTACATGTCTGTGGAAGTACAGCGTATTATTGTTTCATGATATATATATATATATATATTTTAAATTGTCTTGTAATTGTTGTATTTCTGTTTTGTAAACTGAATAAATAAAATAAAATAAAATAGATAAAATATAATGCTCTTGCTAAGAATTCGGATTAAAATGTCTCAATAGAACTCCACATAGAATTTATTTGTAAAGCAAAATGTATTTTTCAACAGCAACTCAGTGAATGGTCGTCACCCGTTTCAAAGACTATTCATCGATCTGAAAGAGTTCTAAAAGGACTTAGGTTTTCTATTGAATCCTACCTATTTTCCTAACGCTGTTGCAATGACGTAACATAGTGTAAGATTTTGTTTGGTTAGGTATTTCTTTGAGTTTTACATAGATAAAAGTTATCTATACCAGGGTTATTCAAAGTTATGGCCCCACGTGCCGCCGTTGAACTTCCCAGACAACAGCGAACCCCTAACCCCAAAAGAAAAGAAAATCTAGCTGTAAAAGAAGAAATAGACGACCTCCGTAGCCGAGAGGCGAGCATACCGGACTTGGTGTCGCTATCTCTGAGGTTCCGGGTTCGATTCCCGGTCGGGTCAATGTAGAAAAATAACTTTTCTATATTGCCTCGGGTCTGGGTGTTGTGGTACCGTCGTTGTTTCTGATTTCTGTAACACAAGTGCTTTGGCTACTTACCACAGGATCAGAGCAATGTATGTGATGTTGTCCAATATTTATTATATTATTATTATATTATTATTATATTTGTTTCTCAATTTTGTCTCTCCTTAGAGGTACATTTAAGAGCCGGGCCGTAGCCAAGGCATCTTAATTAGCGTCTAGTTTATTATAGATTTAAGAATTTCCTAACGATCCTGCATGTGTTGAGTATAACTGCTTTTTGTAATAACTGGTATACCTATAGCTGATGGCAAATCTAATATGTGAATACTTGTGTGCAATTGTCTGGGGATCACGCCTGTACTAGATACTATTATGGGGACTACTTTGACTGTTGGTACTTGCCATTGTGTCTTAATTTCAATTGATAGATCTCTATACTTGTTAAGTTTTTCTGAATGTGTGGTCTGTAGGTTGTGTGTGTTACATACTGCTATATCAATAAGGTATACTGTTTTGTTCTTTTTATCTAATAAAGTAATATCTGGCCTGTTGTAGTGAATAGTTTTATCAGTAATGATTGTTCTGTCCCAATAAATTTTAATAATTTAATTTTAATTTTATTTTTTTTAATTTTTTTTAAATTTTATTATTATTAATATAAATAATAATCAAGTAATGCGATGGTGGGCTTGTTTCTTGTCGCAAATTGAGGCGATTTTAGCAGTTATCTTGGACGATTTGAACCTTAACTCTGACACAGCATCAAGTCGGCTTCTGTATTTGGTTTTTATCATAACCCGACCGTCAAATGACAAAACCCTAGGGGTTCGCGTCACCCACTTAAAATAACCTTGATCTATTTATTGAATACCACAAACACACTCATTATTGGTGTATTGGCACATAATTATAATTCATGACTTTGAAGTAAAGAACAAAAATCATTGTCTTACGACTTGGACACTGAATTTTGCAAAGGGCGTCTCTCAGCACACTGAGACTCGACTCGTTTTAAACAAAAATCCTTTTCAAAGTTGACCTGGACCGGGAATTGAACCTGACCTTGACTGACCTGGGAATGGATACCTGGTCTCCCTTCACGTTCATGGCAAATCATTAAGCCACCACGACAAACGGGACTTCAAAATCATACGAGTATTATTATTTAAAAGTTATAATTCAGAAGAATTCAATTATGAAATCATATTATTATTCAGAAGTCTTTCTCGTTTATTGAATATCACCGCTCAAAAGCAGTTCATTATCACCCCATACAATAAGGCTTAGTTTGTGAACGATCCAAGGCTTAATTACGCTTGACGTGCGGTTTTCCCGATCCATCTCGACCAGAACTTACAGACCTCTGGCACTGCGTTTTCATTTTACAAATGCTTTAGTATGAACCGAAGACGAGAGTCAGGATACAGTGGTTGCGAGGAAGATGGATGGGGTCTGCAGGGTATAGTCAACAAAGGGTGAAATGTAGCCGCTGATAAGTATCAAGCGATAGTTACTTGATGTTAAGTAACTCAAACATAAGCTGAAGCAAGTCAACAAGGCTTAAAGTGATTTATCGACTCCGTTTAGAGTTTCTAATGTATACAGGCGCGTTAGAATCAATTATACATGGGGCACACTAAAGTTTTGCACTATTAGCTAATCGGAACTATTTGAATTTCGAATGTTATATTTTTTTAAACGTTGCAACCTTCTTAGTAATAAAAAAAGCAATTGGCGGGAAATGATTTGTCAATTGTTTTTTAACACACATCAAAGTTCTACGTACGCAACGAAAATTGAATTAAGCCATAAAGATTTTAGAGCGATGATTTTTTATGATTTTAAAAGTTCTCTCTCTCCGCAAGACTGTGCCGCTCGTCTTCAAAATGCTTTTGGGAGAGAAGCACCTTGTTTGAGCACCGTGAGGCGATAGTTTGCTGAATTTGAGAGAGGTCGAGTTTCTTTATATGACGAATTTCGTAAAGGGCGGCCTTCAACTGCTGTCAACGAAAATAATGTGGCTCATGTTAAGCAGCTAATTGAAGAAAACCCGCGGATTACCTATGAGACAATTCGAGGTCTATTGGGGATTGGTATGAGACAAATTCAGAAAATTTTACACGAAGAATTGACAGTTCGGAAACTTTGCTGTCGTTGGATGGCTCGCGTGGAATGGTGCTCACAGATGCTACTGAAGTACGACCACGGACATTCTAATGCTGTTTATGACATTGTCACAGGAGACGAAACGTGGATTTTTTGTTTTGAACCCGAAAAAAAACAGCAATCTTGTGAATGGGTGTTTGAAAATGAGAACAGGCCAACAAAAGTGAGGCAGGCGAGAAACATTGGTAAAAAAATGATCGTGTTTTTTTTCTCAGCTACGGGTCCCATCTGTACTATTCCACTTGAAAATCAAAAGTGTTAATGCCAAGTGGTATTCTACCATTTGTTTACCCAGGGTGTTATAAAAAGTCCGCGAAAGATGACCCAAAAGCTGCGTTCTCCTACATCATGACAACGCTTCTTCACACACGGCCAACAAAACAAAGTCATTTTTAGCTTCCGAAAAAGTACAACTCGTCACCCATTATTCGTATAGCCCCGACCCAGCACCCTGTGATTTCTGTGTTTTCCCCAAAATCAAAGATTTGATGAGAGGTTTTACTTTTACCAACTCCGAAGAGGCAGAGATAGCGTTCAACATAACTTCAGATCTGTGGTCCTCCTTTTTTAAAAAATGGTTCGATCGCATGAAAACATGTTTAAAATGTAAAGGAGAGTATTTTGAAAAGCAATAAACATAATATTTCGGTCATAACATGTTGTTTTTTTAAGTTACGCAAAACTTATAGTGTGACCTACGTATACAACATTTATATACAAAAACGGCCAGAGAGGTAACAAATATAACTAATAATAAATAAATATAAGGCAACATCACATACATGCTCTGATCTTAGCTAAAGCACCTGTGTTATAGTAATCAGAAACAACGACGGTAACACAACACCCAAACCCGAGATAAAATAGAAAAGTACGTTTTCTGAATCGGCCTTACCGGGAATCGAACCCGGGACCTCAGAGATGGCGACTTCAAGTGCGGCGTGATCGCCTCTCGGCTACGGAATTCTTCAAGCTTGAATTCGTCAAGTAAACACATTTATTCTTTCATCAATAAATTGGGAATGTGTCCAGATTCTGTTTTAGGATCGACAATTTTTCAGATTTGCCTTATTCAAACCTTAAAACTTAAAAAGTAAATCAAAACTAACGAGCGACAAAAATTTCCACCAACACGCAAAAAGTGGCACAATTTCAATTCACAAATTGAAAAAGGTACGCTTTTGACAACAGCTCAAAAGTTTCAGAGCTAATTTGGCGCCGGCAGCCGACGCAAACTTCGGCAGAAAGGAGAGTGCCTAGGTTTTAAGTCAAACAGCAAAACTATCCTAGTTTAGACTATCAGATTTATTTCCTAAAGATCTAAGAGAAATATACTGGAGTTTAGATTGTACTAGCAGATTTCCTTGAGCTTCAGATCATGAAGGGAGCGGTGGAATGTTGGAATGCCAATAGAAAATCTTTTCCGTGATAAACAATTTAGTTGATAAAATTGTCGGTTCTGGGTCAATAATTATCTATAAAAAATATCAAAATTACAATTTAAAACGCATTCAGTTTACGAACTATAAGCCCGAAAGATATATTGATTTATATAATCATATCATCGTACACAAATAGAAAAACGGGATGAGTCCGGTATTTGTATACGTAATATAATACATAGCTTTATACGTAATCATAAAAGGTAAATACTATATGTATATTTTTTCAATCTCTATTTTGACCCACATAAATTAATAATTTGCTTGTTTTCGTTACACTTGCATGATTTGGTCAAAGATGTGTTTACAAATTCGGAGCAAATTAGTTTGTGAAAGACGGACAGACAGACACACGAATTATCCTATAAGGGTTTTGCTTTTTTTTATTTGGACTTACGGAACCCTAAAAATTACACAAGACTTACATTTTGTATCACCTATTATTCTTTATATTATGGAGGATATTTTGTAATTCGAATAGTGTGAGTGAAACAATACGATTTTATTAATATGGCACTTTAAAGCACGCTGAAATTTATATGAAAGACGCAGTCGTAGGAAACGAATCGTCCTTAAACGAAGTTTGCAAGATTTAAGCCGTAGTTAGCCGGTGCGTCCATTAGTCAGCGCATTAGAGTTTAATGCCCGCCTTTAGTTTCTCCTAATTGCTTGTAATTAACAGCCTTCGGTAGACACTGCTGAAGATAGACCGGAGGTTTATTTTGTATATCGATTGTTAAATTTTTCAGCAGCAGGATCGTATGAAATTATGTACAAAAGAATAGGGCACTGCTTATCACCTCCTGAGAGGAATGTACCTGTTACGGACTTTTTGGATGCTGGACTGGCCAGCGATGCCATGATGGGACTTTGAACTTGGACAAAAAAATAGACACTGACTTGACGACGAAAAAAGCGAAAACAGAAAAGACATCTATATTGTTATATTTTTAAGATTTGTGTAAATAAATCATCGTTTAGACGCCCATAAGACATAATATTTCTTTGTACACCGACACGGCAGACCGTACAGTACCGTTTTACCAATCACCCTGTATATTGGCGGCCGATTATTTGGTTTAAAAGTTGACCTCATGGTAGGTAGATACTACAGGTTGATTACTCTTTCGTTTTACTATCATATTTTTACAGTTATTGTCGATATAACGCTATAATATATCGTGTTTTGGTCAAACGCGATCCAAGGGGGGGGGGGTCCACAAGGGACATTGAACCCCCGCCCCCCTCCCTCTTTAAATCGTATACGTTAAATTGAATTATATTTTGCTGACATATAACGGTGCCTGCTTTTATGAACTACGATGTCCGTAACAACCTAAATGCGACATCTAAGTGCAAAAAAAAAGTATTATTAGTGATCCCCTCCAAAATACTTGGGTGCAACCGCGACTGGTTTTGGTGATCATGCTAGTGGGAATGGAGCATCAATTTTTTTGATTATGATATTGCTCCTACAGTTAAAGTTTTTGTATATTAGCAGCCGATATACATGATTTAGAAGTGTCCTAGTCTCTCGTACACCCTATATGTAGGTAGTATTACTGGATATCCCAGTCAATTGAAATTTGAGCTCGCAAGTTATTAGGCATACCTACGGCAAACGTAGTCAGCCTAGTATCACTTCAGAGAATGAGAGGCTTTTGCCTAGATGGGATCCGAAACCTGGATTAGGTTAGAGCTTTGATTCAGGATGTTCTATTGTTAGGAATAACCAGCAAAGAGGCGGGCCAAGCGACCCGGAGACCGGATCTACGTCACTATGACGTATAGTGACGTAGATCCGGTCGGGTGGTGGCAGCGGAGCACAAGAACCGACACGCAGCGACGGAGCTCTCAGCCACTTTACCTCAAGGGCTCGCATGCGATAGGCGTGCCTAATATTCGTTATTTTTGAAATTATCGTTGATAGGTATTTTTGGAATAATTGTAACGGTCGGAATATAAAGTTTGTAACAATCGTCTTCTTTATTAAAAATAAGATCCCTTCCTGGTTTCTAAAACTTTATAATATTTATTTATTTATTTTATTAGGACAACCAACAAGACAAGCACAATTACAAGCAAATTGGTAAGACATGCAAATATTGGCTATAGACTAAGTGCCGTCTTAATAACAGGTTGCCACGGCATGCAATAATGGAATGCGATAATGCAATATTAAGTACTTATTGGAATAGTAGGGACTCTAAAAGTTGAAGATACAATGTTGCTAAAGGTAAGATGTACTTTTTGAAAGTGTCTTGAGAAGTTTAAAAGTGCCCATTGAAATGGGCCATCCTGAACATCAACAAGGTTCCTATATCCCTTCTTTAATTTTTTTACTTACCACTTGTAACTTCTGAGCAATTAGCCTTTGGAAAACTACTGCTGGACAGTATAAGCCTTTCCCATAGGACACATAATAAGCAGCTCTAGAGACGTATTTTTGAAGCATTAGAAATGAATTTCGAATTCGAACACGAAAACAATTCGTGTATGAAATTCATTTCTATTGCTTACGATTTTACGCATTTTTAAATTACTCGTAACTATTTTCGTTTTACGCAGAAAATATTATAAAACGGAATGCAAAAACTCATTGATTTTAAAAACCGGTAGTGAATCGCTTAAAACGGAACGTAAATAAAAAGTTATTATGTCATATTTCTGTCAAACATATGTTTACCTGTCAATGTCATTCTTCCGTAATTTCTACTAGTAGAAAAAGAAAAACAAAGGGATTCGGTGGGAGGTAGTCGAACAAAAAGCATGGTCGATCTATTATAATGGTTTTTATTTATCATTTAAAGAGCTTTAGAGTGCAAGTTTGGTGTAGTTTGTGTTCTAATGTTTGGTGAAGTGATAAAGATCTGAAACTATTGAAATATCATTGTATTCAACGCCGCATCGAGTGTCAAGAGACTTGTCTCAAGACAACTTGCTTTAGACCCGATAGCGTCCTGAAACCTGCTTCTACGGGAAGAGTAGCCTCCACTGAATCCAAGAAAAGCAATAAAAACTAAACACCCGTTATTTATTGTAAACTTTGTCAAGCTTTGACTTTGAATCAAGAATACACTCGACATTGGCAGAATCACCGCTCTGCTTTAGGAGCGGGATGAGTCCATATAAAAAATAATTAAAAAAAAACAAGTGGTCGTTGCAGAAATCATGGAATGAACTTTCAAAAATAGTAATTTTAGGAATTCGCATGCGAATCTTGCGATTTTGTCTTCAGATTGGAACTCGCATGATTCAAAAATACGTCTCCTGGGCTGTTTGCATCCAGCTGTTGTCCGCTACCTTTACTAAGTTGTCAGTCGTCCGGGCGGGAATACCCACACTGCGTCTTCAAGTTTGCAACTACAAACTACCAACTATTATACTACTAATACCAGACCTACTGCGAAAACGTTTCGTTCGTTCAGATGTACAGACGTAATAAATTAAAATAACCACTTACTTTGTAACTTGTGTCACACTTTTGACAAGATATGAACAACTGAAACTAGCCGTTTAAAAAACACGACCGTTTTCAATTGTTCGATTCGGTGGGTAGTCGAACAAAAAGCATGGTCGATCCATTTTAATGGTTTTTATTTAACATTTATAGAGCTTTTGAGTGCAAGTTTGGTGTAGTTTCTATTATAATGTTTGGTGAAGTGATAAATATCTGAAGCTATTGAAATATCATTGTATTCAACGTCGCATCGAGTGTCAAGTTTGCTTTAGACCCGATAGCGTCCTCTACTCTTCCCGTATAGAAGCAGGTGAAACCTGCTTCTATACGGGAAGAGTAGACTTCACGGAATCTAATAAAAGCAATAAAAACTAAACCTGTTAATTATTGTGTACTGTATCAAGAATACACTCGACATTGGCAGAATCACTGCTCTGCTTAAAGATATGGACTTGTTATATGGAATCACCATATAAAAAAAAAGAAAAAAAAACAATTGTTCATAGTTGTCAAAGGTTTGACACAAATAGATATTAATTTTAGTTTATTCGTTCGAACGAAACATTTTCGTGGTAGGCCTTCAGCAATTAATATCACACTTTAAAAGAAGAATCAAAACTCACTTACTGTTCTTGACAGCAACCAGCTCTCCGGAAATATCAGTAGCACGTACGTGACCATATATATCATAGAAGTCCACGACACTGAGTTCCCACTCACACCATAATACTTCACCACAATATCCTGGATTATCGTATATTGCGTCCATTGCATCGCGTTCGAAGCTGAGAACGCCACAAACAGTCCCAAAATTACCCACCGATATTTAGTCACTACATAAGAATTATCGTGCACGTCAATAGTCAGTCCGTCCATTACGCTCCCTGGGATCAGATCTACGTCCTTGTAAGGGTCTTCGGGAAGAAGCAGATTTGACTTTGATGCCTTGGAATGTATCAAACCGTTGCCTGTTCGACCATCTTTCTGAGGTGACATGTTTTAGAATCTGCTTAAGCGCCAAGGGACTTTCTGTCCTGAGTTTTTTAGACAGACAATAATAGTAATATTAAATTTCTTTTTAAAACTTCAGTTACACAGTATAACTAAGAAAATATGCTTGATTAAGCACTGTTTTATTTAGATATAGGGCTTCCTTTTCTTAGCACTACACTTTCTGAATAATCTACATTTGTTAACTTGAAGAGAGTATATGTGTCAAAACATTTTAAGGCTATTCTATCTTGGACTTTCGCTTGTAATATTAGGCTGTTACTAGGCACTGATATTTACTATAATACTTCTAATTGTATATCTTATTGAATCATATATCAGTCTCTCGCGAATTTTTCTTCAGAAGTGAGATCGCTATCGTATTTCGTCTGGTATCATAGTATCACAGGTGATTGGTCCCATATAACTGATATCTGATATAGTATAGATTAGAGTTAACACGTTTGTGATCGTCCCATAGACACCCAGTGTTGATTGATAACAGCAAGATGCGTAGAGTACCTGTGAAAGAATAGAAAATTATTTTATTAAGATAACAAATGACGCGGTTCTGTTAAAAAAATCAGTCGACAGGTAATCAATCCATAAAATAATTGATTAAGCTCATTAAGTACCTACTCATGTTGAAAAATAAGTTAAAAAACGATTTAAGAAACTTTTTTTTTTTTTTTAACAAAACGTTTTATTTTTCTTGCTGTTTCGATGTTTTATGTCAAAATCTCTTTTGACTTTACAAGGTAAGTACATACCTTAGTCTTAAACGGCTAATAAGATCGCATATTCGGTGCTTTCGCTCAGATACCTTACATGTAAGATTATTTCATGAAAAATATTTTATTGGCACTATACGAAATTCTGTGTACTGTGGCTGTTTTTATAATAAATTAATACATTTTAGCTAGTTTAAAACAAAACATAATGTCAAGAAAAAAGCATTTGTCGTTTCATAAATTATTATTGGCGAGTCATCACCTGCGAATAATTGATTTTGTTCGGCGTTTTTACGCTCTATTGTGATGCTACTTATAAAGGATGATTTGAAATTATACTAACATCTCAAAAAAAAGTTAACAGGAGCATAATTATGATCACTTATATACAGGGTTATTTTAAAAATATCAACAACCCCCTAGGGGCTGATTCTGGTGCTCAAATACAACAACTTTTTCCAAGAGACCAACATAGTAATCTAAAAAAAAAATATTCACTGCGTCGTACAAACTGATGTCCGCTGGTCGGCGGCTTAGTATGGGGACTTCCCCACTTGCGCTGCGCATTAGGTGGCAGGACCGTGTTCCAAATACTGAAGTCTTACGAAGAGCTGGGTTGCCCGGAGTTGAGGTGCACATAATGAAGCATCAACTGAGATGGAGTGGACACGTTGTACGCATGGATGATAGTAGATTGCCTAAGGCAGTATTCTATTCCGAACTCTCATGCGGAAAGCGCAAACAAGGAGGTCAATATCTACGCTATAAAGACGTGCTTAAACGTAACCTGACGGCCTGCAACATTTCGACGAGTGAATGGGAGGAGTTTGCCCATCTTAGACCGGAATGGCGTCACATCGTCCGCACTGGTCTGGAAAATTACGAAGAAAAGCGCCTTGAGGACCTAGATGCGAGACGCCAAGTACGGAAGACTCGGCCCAAGCCCTCTTACAGGTACACATACAACTTATCTGGCCAGCTATATTGTACGCCTTGCGATCGTGTCTTCAGGTCGAAGTTCGGCTTTGTAAGTCATATCAGGGCCTATCATATTGACCAGCTAAACATGTAGGAGTCGCCGTCACCGAAAACGGTGTGGAGGACATGATGGGGAAGTGATTTTTTTTTGCGATTTCAATGTTGGTCCCATAGAAAAAGTTGTTGTATTTGAGCACCAGAATCAACCCCTAGGGAGTTGTTGATGTTAATAAAATAACCCTGTGTAGGTGGTATGCTTTGAAACAACTTCAAAAGTCGCTGGTTCAAATCTCGGAAGGGGCAAATGTTTGATTGATGAGCACAAGCATTGATTTGGACCTGAGACCTTTAAATAAATAAATAAATTGTTTCCACAATCACACCAGTTATCAAGCCCCAAACTAAGCAAAGCTTGTACTATGGCGACTAGATAACGGATAAACATACTTAAATACTATTATTAGCATCCATGACTTAGGTGCAAATGCTCGTGCTCATCACACAAACATTTACCCATTGCGGGATTCGAACCCGCACCCGCTTTGTAGTCCGGAGCGCGAATCACTACACCAGACGGTCGTCACCAAATTTTTAAGTATGTCTATCCGTTATCTAGTCACCAGTACGCTATGGTTAGTTTGGGGCTAGGTAATTAAGTGATTTTAAGAAGGTTGTTTACTTACATTACAAGCAACACGTACTACTTCAATGCTGCTTGATGTCACTAGATGTAAGTTTTGTGGAAATGCTTTGTTTTTGAGATTTCGAAGTCCCACAGATAAAGTTGTTGTATTGAGTATTGATCGGCAGAATCTATCTTGTAAGTTTTGAAAATTATATCATCATCATCATCATTTCAGCCATAGGACGTCCACAGCTGTACATAGGTCTCCCCCATTGACTTCCAGATTAGCCGGTTAGAAGCGGCCTGCATCCAGCGTCTTCCTGCGAACGTCGTCTGACCACCTTGTGAGTGGACGTCCTACGCTGCTCTTGCGGTACGCGGCCTCCATTCTAGAACCTTTCTGCCCCATCGGCCGTCAGTTCTGCGTGCTATGTGCCCCGCCCACTGCCACTTTCGCTTGCTAATCCTTATATATGCTCTCTATGGAAAGGGCTATGCTCAGTGTTTCCTTGCGAGATCGAATCAGAAATGAGGAGACCCGAAAACGAACAAAAGTCGCTGACATGCCCAACGGATTAGAAAACTATATGCACAGTTGCAAATAATTTGCTCCATTATTTTAAATACACTAAGACAACTACAATACACAGCTTAAGACATTGCGATATTTTAATTATTAATCTCAAAACGCGACATTAATATAGTTATTTAAAAACACAACTGCCACAAGTATTATGAATTGAACGAATTTATCTAGAAAAACTTTGAGCGTTAAATCGTGATTTATTTGGTCACATGTGCAAGTGTGCACGGACCGACAAGTAAGTATACAATTGCTATTTATTATATACTGAATGCCAATCAGTTGCATTTAGTGTTCACGTGGGAATCACGTTAAACACCTTATCTATACAGGGTGACTTTGAAATCGTTCCGTAATCAACTCGGAACCCTTATAGTTTTGCCATGTACGTCCATCTGTCTGTCAGTAGTTTAGCTCAAAGACTATACTAGTACTACAAAGCTTCAATTTCGCATCATCATCATCATCATTTCAGCCATAGGACGTCCACTGCTGAACATAGGCCTCCCCCAGTGACTTCCAGATTGGCCGGTTGAAAGCGGCCCGCGTCCAGTTTCGCATATAATAATAGTCAAAGTCAAAAATCATTAATTCAATTTATGACAGAAAATTGCCAGTTAAATGAACGTCAATAATAATATTATTGGCCCATATTGGGCCAGAACATGTCTTCTTACTTTTGGGCCCTAGCGCTGTAGGTAGTAAGTAAGGTAAGATAAGGTTTGTTTTACTGTTTTTACTATATACCTAAACCTTTTTTTTTTTTCAGAAATACAAAAAAATGTGATTGTACGATTTACAAAATCGCCGTCATTGTGAAATTGCCGATCATTTTCACGCATCGATCTATATTGCATTTTTGTATAATTTTATTATTTGGCCATTACTCGACGAATCACCAAACATATCGCTCATGCTCACTCATACCATTATCATTCAACCATTATAAAGTAGGTAGTTAATTTGAATAAAGTTAATATATTTCCATATATTTTTAGTACCGCCCGGTGTAATGGTTCGCGCTCCGAACTACAAAGCCAGCATTTGCGATTCCCCTTGTGGGATTCGATCCCGAATCCCACAAGGGGCAAGTGCTTGTGTGATGAGCACAAGCATTTGTACCTTAGTCATGGATGTATAAAAGTATTTAAGTATGTTTATCCGTTATCTAGTCGCCATAGTACAAGCTTTGCTTAGTTTGGGGCTAGGTAATTGGTGTGATTGTGAAAACAATTTATTATTATATATATAACCAATATTTAATCATCATCATTATTTCAGCCATAGGACGTCCACTGCTGAACAAAGGCCTCCCCTAGTGACTTATCATCGGGGGGAAATGCCAATACTCGCCACGCTTGGCAGGCGGGTTGGCGAGCGCAGTTTTTTGTAAGATTTCGCACGGAGACGCTGCTGCCCGTCTCGTGCTACAGGAATTAGTCGCCTCTTACGACACGCCTCCTGTTAGAGGTGGGGAAGTGTATTCTTTACGGCCGTCCCCACACGGCACTATAATAAGTAGATAGATAGATAGATAGATACTCTTTATTGCACACCATACAAGTAAAATACACATGATTTTTACAGAAAGATGTACAATTTAGGCGGTCTTATCGCTAATAGCGATCTCTTCCAGACAATCTTTAGGTAGAGGACAACCATTAAAGAAAGGGGAAGGTGTTGCAGAGTTCTTAAAATTCTTACCTGATACAAATAGGATTGCATAAATTTTAAGTAGGCATATTATAACCAGTGACTTTTATTTATCTATCAACATGTGTGGACAATAACCATATGATGATTTTGTAAAATAGAGCAAAAACTTGCGTGTTCGTCAGGCCTATGGAAGATATAAAATTTGTATCTATCTGTCGATGTCTTGAAATAACTTAACCTTATCATGCCATAACTACTTACAGATATCGCATTAACACGTGTATTGTACTGACATTAAGTGAGATTTGCCGATTTGGCGATCGAACCATACAATTTGTGACTCATCAACTATTTTATTGATACCAATCAGTCGTATTCTGCGATGCTGAACTGAGTCAAGCGATTTTTCGTTTAATTTTAAACAGCGTAAGGTTTCTATTGCAATGGTCAAACGGAGAAATATTTCATTATATTTCATGGTTCACGTGTAAAATTCGTACTCGTGTTTTGAGTACAAGTACAAAAATCTTTTAAGGCGAGTGTAGTTGCCAAATGTAAACAAGCATGTCAAAATCAAAATCAAAATCATATTTTTGCAAATATGCCATTAAAAGCACTTTTATACTTTTATTTGCCCTACCACAGCTTCGGGACAATTTGTGGGCTAGTGCCGAGAAGAAGCAGCGGAAGAAACTCGGACATGTGGTTTTAAGAGCCTATTATATAAAGGCTGTTATAAACCCAAGCTGTCAGAAAAATATTTTGAAAGCTTGCAATGAATTGTCCGTACACAAATTTTGAGCATAACATTTTTTCTAGTGCTTATACTTCAGGAGAAAATAAATATTGAAATCATTGGAAAAACATACAGAAAGAGACGCTAATTCTCTTTCTTCTTATTAACCGCTTGAGCGATTCAATTCATTTAAACGTCGTTTGATAGGTACCTAAGCCGACTTGATAGCTATAAACTGAGCGTAGGTTTTTTAATCGAACAATTGCTTCCTGAAAAGTATTGTTTTCTCAAATTTTCGCTATTATATCTAAAGTCACAACAATTATCGCGACAGCCACGTTTTATTGCGCGCCGATATTAAAGTATTTTTATGAGTTTTTAAGCGATATTCGAACTAACACGCGTCGAGTCGCTAATTTAGGAGCACTACTCGCCTTAAATATCATTCTCTTATTTTAGAAGTTACACACATTTTACCACTTTGGAAGTGTCTCTCGCGCAAGCTATGCAGTTTAGAAAAAAAATATATTAGAAACCTCAATATCATTTTTGAAGACCTTTAGTAAAATTTGAGTTTATTGCTTTTTTTCTATTTTTGTGTGAAAATCTTAATGCGTTTCACATAATACATCTACTTACCAAGTTTCAACAGTATAGTTCTTATAGTTTCGAAAAAAAGTGGCTGTGACATACGGACGGACGGACAGACAGACAGACATGACGAATCCATAAGGGTTCCGTTTTTTGCCATTTGACTACGGAACCCTAAAAAAGATGTTATAGCGTCGACTCTAGATTTATAATGAATCAATAAAATACACTAACCTAAGCTTAATACTAACTTATGTCGTATTTAATGTGGGGTGAGGTAGTTAGTACACACACGCGCATTACCGATCTTACAAAAAATATTATATTCATTTTCAATCAGGTGCGTTTAGCGTTATGATATCTTAGTGTAACCAGAAACTTGTTTGATCGTTTAAAAAATATTTGTAACGCGTCTTAATATTTTTAATTCAATATTTCGTTTATTTTAATAACTCTTACCGATTATATCGTCAGCTTAATTACCCGTCACCCAGCAGAACATCTTCGCGACTGGCTTGTACCTATAATCAAACGTCATTGATAGCATACTGATAAGCGAGGTTGGAGAACAAACGGAGTCATAGTTATCTCGGAACGGCAACTCTCCCGTTATATCTCAAGGAGAAATTATTGGAAATTGACATTGATCACTTAAAGATTATTCATAAAATAACACTCTTTTTTGAGCATTTGTAAACAATAAATTTATCAGTTTGCATATATTCTGCAGTTTTATACTTTTTTTTATAGAGAGGGTTACATTAACAGTGTAATTTTTCATAAACGCAAATCATAAGTAATTGAAAATTTACTAAGGCCGAAAATGATTATCTATACCTATATACAGGTTGTAACGAAAAGGTGAAATAAAACTTTAAGGGGTTATTCTACGGCTAAATTACATCAACTTTTTCCATGGGACCAACATCGAAAACTCAAAAAAAAAATTTACGTTTCCATACAAACTGATGCCAGCTGGTCGCGTTTTAGTATGGGAAAGTGTTTTTTTTTTTTTTGCGAATTCGATGTTGGTCCCATAGAAAAAGTTGATGTCATTTAGCCGTAGAATAACCCCTTAAAGTTTTATTTCACCTTTTCGTTACACTCTGTATAAAAGAAAGTCGGGTTAGTTACACCATTTATAAGTCGAGAACGGCTGCACCGATTTTAATGATCATTTCTTTGTTAAATTTGTGAAAATACGGAAAAAATCAGGAAAATAAAATATGAAGGGGCGGTACGATGTTCGCCGGGACAGCTAGTATGAAATAAAGGAAATGAAGTCGTAAGAAGTTCATACATAAAGTACCTTAAGCAGTGCAAAAACGCAACTTTTAGAAAAAAGTATAATTCCAATCCACTTTCCAACCCCAGTAAAAAATATAACAAACAACCCTAGCGTACAGAAGCGGATTTACTTATGGTTGTCTCACTCTACTATCTTTGGTGGAAACAGACCTGTCTGTGATTTTCACTTTTTTGTTGTTTTTATTGTATTGTGATTCATAATTTGTCATATTTTCCTTCTTATTGTATCCAACTTGTAAAAAAAAAGTTGTAATAGGTATTTTCCAGGAGCCTTCCTAAAACTTAAAGTTCACGTGAATTTATGCCGATCGTTGTTCCGTAGTCTGAATTTAAGTCAAAAGTAGTGACAACAAAAAAAGGTTTACAGACAATCTGACTTGTTTAAAAACCGTCTTACAGAGGTTGTAGGTACTTCCAAAATATTAAGAGATCATTTTAGTGTCAAAGTCCATATCTCTGCTTATTTTTTTTTACGTAGAGTCTGTAGTATGTGTCTTGACTTTTTCGAAGGTCTACTATTCCGAAACGTTCGGTAGCAAATTGTCGACCAGAAAACCAAGTGACACTATAGGAGTTAGCCTTAGTGCCACGTGATTTATCGGTTGTCAATTCGATTACGAATGGTTCTGAATCGGCGGCCGGGTCAATTCAGAAATCGATTTTTCTAAATTAGCTTGAGTCTGGGTGTGCTAGGACATGCCCTTGGCAAAAAAACACTGTCTGGTACCTCGTATACGAGACTATGACAATTGGTGTGTTGTCTGGCGCATATTTATTTATTCGACTTCAATTTACAATTAAGTTGAGGAAGTTGATTGTACATTTCAGTTGGCTCTGTTCTCCTAAGTTTACTAGCAAATACGTGTAAGTCAAAAGTCAAAGTAAATTATTTTTTCATGTCTAAAAAGCTTCATTGTGAGATACGATAATGTGTAAATCCATATTTTATTTAGCTACTTTTATAGCAAAATAATTATATTTTATTCTATTATATTCTATTCTGTGAACAGAGTATTCAGTGATAAGAGAAATTAAGCTGCTGACCATACTCTAGTGACGTGGCCTTTGCCCCAAGAGAAATGGGCGGAGTTCCCTGAGCGAAATGGTGCGATACTAAGCGAGTAATCTTTCCGCGCTATTGCCCGTTCAGCCGATAGCCGTGTGCTTTATAATAAGTGGCTGAGATAGAAGACTTATAATTTTATGAACTAATGAGGTGAGAATTACGGGAGACGTAATAACTTTCTCGTCGCATACCAAAATTCACTGAATTTAACGGGTTTTAGGGCGACTATATTTATTTGCGCATGGGTGCTTTGCTTGGGACCAAGAACAATTGAGCTACAATAACTTCATCTTCGTGTCACGCTGAACAAAGAACTGATGGCCTGTGGGGCAGAAAGGTTCTAGAATGGAGGCCACGTACCAACATGCGCAGCGTAGGACGTCCACTCACAAGGTGGACAGACAACCTGGTAAAGGTTGCAGGAATACGCTGGATGCATTCTTCTTCCAACCGGCCTATCTGGAGGTCAATGGGGGAGGCCAATGTCAGTAGTGGACGTCCTATGGCTGAAATGATGATGATGATCATGTTACGCTGACGTCTACCCATGGTAGAAAGACGGCTTTGGATCGGGAAGACGCCGGATTTAGGCCGCTGCCAACAGCTCAATCTAAAAGTCATTGGGGAAGGCCTATGTTCAGCAGTCAATTGAATTCCTATGGCAGAAAGATTATGATGATGAACTTTGTCTTTCAGAAGCCATTAAAATTAGATAGGTAATTATGAATAATACCTCAGTTAAACCATTGATGGCTAAGAAAATGTTGATTTTCATTTCTAATCTTTCATCACCATTATCTTCTTCCAATTGCTTTGTCCCGTTATATTTATTTATTTATTTTATTTATTTATTTATACTTTATTGCACATTTAAAAATAATTGTACAAATGGCGGACTTAATGCCAAGAAGCATTCTCTACCAGTCAACCAGTGATCAAACAGAGAAATACAGGCGGTGCAGCAAGAAAAAAAAACATATTATATATATATATATACACACCAACATTACATACTTAATAAATAGGTATAAATATATATGATTATCAATTATATACATATACATACACATACATAATATAGTACACAGAGCAAATGAAAGATAAATTATTAGGTCAGCGATTTTTGATGTAAATGCGTATACATTTACATCAAAAATAATAATTAATATTAATAATTAAGAATAATTTCATATTATAGGTACGGTTTAATATGAAATTATTTAGCTAAATCCCTCCTCATTCCACTAATTAGTATACGCAGTCGTGTATAGTCCCTCTGGAATTCTTTGCCCTTAGTAATTAAGCAATCCGAATCATTTCTATTTTTTAAAATCGGCTCAAAGCACGCTTTCTTGTTTTTTGACACAAACTGCTTTCATAGTCTTAGGATAAGTATCTCCTCGTATGAAGTATTTGTCTTGACATTTCCTCACACTTATCAAATAGTTTATTATTTAGGTGTAAGTATGTATAATATTGTATGTATCTATATATATACTTCTTCTTCTTCATCTATACGGTCAATCCCGGTTGAGTCCAAAGCCATTGCTTTGGAGCCCAGGGTCCGCTTTCCTTGATTTACTCCTCCACTTCGCGCGGTCTTGAGCGTCTCTAGTTGTGAGATCATTGGCACGCATGTCAGCCCTCACGACGTCAAGCCAGCATTTCTTGGGTCTTTTCAGGCCCTTTTGCGAGGACCTGGCTAAATGTATATCTATATATATATACATATAGTGTTAGTATAAATAAATAATAAATATGAACGATAATTATAACTAATTTATTCAACAACCTTCCCCTTTCTCTATGGTTGTCCTCTACCTGAAAGAGATCGGTTGTCTGAAAGAGATCGCATTTAACGATAAGACCGCCTAAATTGTACGTCTTTTTGTAAAAATCACTTGTAATTTACTTTGTATGGTGGGTGTCCAATAAAGAGTACTATCTAATCTGTGATCCTATAGATTCACAAAGTCGATTAAGTATATCAATTCAACACAACTGCCATCTGACGTAACCATTGTAACTGCAATATTTACCGCCGGGCACTGTACAAATTCTGTGTTATCTGAATGTCAAATTCAGTGTTTTCCTTCACCTCCAATAGAGTGGTACGATTCCGAAAATCCAGAGGTATGCTCTGGCTGTATTTGAAACATTTGACCTTCGGATGTGAGCTGAAGTTGCTGGGCTACCTACAAGTACAAGTATGCCTTTATACGTCCCACTGCAGGGCACGGACCTCACCTTAACTATAAGGTGGTTTGGACCATATTCCAACACGCGGGCCCAGCCCCCAGTACGGATTGGTGGAGGGGTGTTGTAAGGCCAGTGACTAAACCTTACTGTCAGATGTAATCAAGCTGCCTTAAGAGCCCTGACTAAGCTTTACGACTAGTATCAAGCGATATTAGCCGAGACCAACGTGCCTTCCGAAGCACGGAGATGCTTGTGATAAATGTCACTTAATATGGTCGGAATGGTCACCCATCCACACACAACCGCGGCGTGGGTAAGCACTACCAAAGCGCTGCCGCCACTGAGCCACCTACCATAGCACTATTTTTAGGGTTCCGTAGCCAAATGGCAGAAAACAGAACCCTTATGGATTCGTCATGTCTGTCTGTCTGTCCGCCCGTATGTCACAACCACTTTTTTTCGAAACTATAAGAACTATACTGTTGAAACATGGTAAGTAGATGTATTCTGTGAACCGCATTAAGATTTTCACACAAAAATATAAAAAAACAATAAATTTTGGGGGCTCCCCATACTCAGAACTGAAACCCAATATTTTTTTTTTCATCAAACCCATACGTTAGGGGTATCTATGGATAGGTCTTTAAAAACAATGCGAGGTTTCTAATATCATTTTTCAACCGACTTCAAAAAAGGAGGAGGTTCTCAATTCGTCGGTATCTTTTTTTTTTTTTTTTTTTTTTTTTTTTTATGTATGTTCAGCGATCATTCGTTACTGCGTTGACCGATTTCGATAATTATTTTTTTGTTTGAAAGGTAATACTTTCAGAATGGTCCCATATAAATTTGGTTAAATTCTGATGATGGGATCTATAAGAAAATCATCAAACATTGCATAAACTCCGTACCACGCCAACTGATTTTAGTATCTATCTTACCTATATCTCTGCCAAATGTAGACCGATTTTGATGATTCTTTTTTTAATGAATAGCTTATACTTCAAAGATACTATAATAAAATTTTTTGGAAAAAATTTCACCCCTAAGGGTGGAAAAATAGGAAATGAAATCGGTGTTCAGCAGTTAAATTATGTTTGCACTCGTAAGATTTGTTTTGATTAGGATTTATCACTAAAATGGATGAAATAAGTTAATTTTATAAAAAAAATAAAAACCGACTTCAAAAAACTAAAACGCTAAAAATAATCTTAACACTTAAGTACCTAATCAGTTACTTTTGGAGTCGGTGCCAGTCATTGAGAGACCAATGTTTTCGTTTGCACCGACTCCAAAAGTAACTGATTAGGTACTTAAGTGTTAAGATTATTTTTAGCGTTTTAGTTTTTTTCTAAACTGAATAGTTTGCGCGAGAGACACTCCGAAGTGGTAAAATGTGCGCCTCTCCCCCTGTGACTTCTAAAATAAGATAATGATAAAACTAAAAAAAATATATGATGTCCATTACCATGTAAACTTCCACCGAAATTTGATTTGAACGAGATCTAGTAAGTACTTTTTTTTAATACGTCATAAATCGTAAACCGCAATTTACCTTTCGTAATGTTATGGATTTAATTTTGCAATAAAAATACCAAAACTATGACTCGATTGTCGTGATGGGTGAACTTTTACTTATACCTACAGGTTTGAACGAAACCCTCGGTGCGCGAGTCTGACTTGCACTTGGCCGGTTTTTCTATCAAGAAAAACCGGCCAAGCTAAAGGGTTTTATTAGATGGCTGGATTAAAGTACTCTACGAGTTTTAGCCAATCCCTCTTTATTAAGTACCCGTAAGGTGAGCGTTTCAGAGGCATATTATTGTTTGTAAGCTGTAGTTACCTACTGACCTTGACCTAACACCCAACTGACTTTGAGTCTATTTTCAACTCATTCATATGGAAACAAATAACTGACGCGACATCAACTAGACCAATTCATGGTTAGAGATGACGCAGAATTTTAAGTACCTTCGAACTGGAAGTCAAGACGCGCGACACGTTGCGCATCGTCTGTCAACGTCAACCCGCCTCTTGTGTCAAACAAGTTGAGCCTTGCCATATGTATTGCGTGCTCTCTCTCTCTTTAGCATATGTTTCATCCACAGTGTTGGACATATGTCTCTTGAAGCTCTCTCCAGCTAGCGATTAGTGCGGCGATTCTTGTCCAGTCTTTGTAATATCATCCGATAATCTGGCTGGTGGTGTGCCTACACTTCGTCTTCCTGTGCGTCGTCTCCAGAACAAGACCTTGTGGCTCCATCTTTCATCGTCTCTACGTCATACGTGGCCTACCCATTGCCATTTCAGTCGTGCTACCTTTTTGCCGATGTCGGTAATTTTGGTGCGCTGGTGGATAACGGAGTTCCGTATTTTGTCAAAGTCTAAAGGGCTATGGAGTGCTTAATGCTCGGAATCGCTCTACGTGAAAAAGTACGAAACTCCAATGTCGCGTGCGCTGTGCCTCAATTATCTGTCTTACTAACTAGCGCTTGGTGTCGCTCATAGTCAAGGTATGCTTGACCGTGAATGTTCTCAGATTTAGACCACTTTTAAAAATTTGGTTTTTAGGGTTCCGTAGGCACTAAAATAGGCCCTAAGAGGATAAACGTATTTAGTGTTACAATTTGTATAGACTCTTTTCCGAGCACTTAACTTTCCAAAATATAGATTTGCGCTATCGCCGCTGTATTACACATTAACCGGTGATGAGAAGAAGCGGCACAAGAAACTTAGCCATCTTTGTCAGCGATTATCAAGATAATACCTACATAACATGGACCGGACATGTACCTATGTAGTAAGCAAGGAATAAAAATCCTCTTCTCTTTTCTGTGGTAGTAAGTGCGAGCTCATGCAATTTATATATTTAAGTATTTAATTTTCACAATGTTGAATTTTGAATTTATGAACAGAATAAGTAGTTCAAAAAGTCTGTAGTACCTTTTTATTTAAAAAAAAACATTTTCTCAAGAATGAATAAATGTGGACCTACCATAATATGTACAATAAATAAATCTGCTATCTCTACAATGCATCCTACTCACAAGCGAAATAAAAAGCAAGGTTAGCAAAATACAGGGTGTGTTTTTTGTAAGCAAAAGGGTCGAGTGATAAAAACTTATCGCGCGGTTACACCGCAGCAGCGATACATCTGCATTAACCGGACATAGGAATAACCGGAATGTACCCTTTATGGCGCAGTCGAAGGGCCGTCTCAAGGAAATTGCGAAGGGTCACCTTGGTAGGATTGAATAGAAATGACTGACTTTTTTTCATTGTCTATTCGGTAGATTATCAAAAAGCCGTGGACACGTATTTATTCTTTTTTCACATCAAAATATTACAGTGTATTGATTTGAAATGTCGCATGACGTCACGGCTTGATACAATTTTTACTTAGAAGCGACGTCAAGAGCCCCCGAACATTGACGCGCTTTATCTCATAGACTTAGAATACGCTATGCTTTATCTTTGGTCGGCATCGCGCCTCCGCCCGCTGTCATCTAGTCAAAATAGTTTTTCATTTTTATTTTTGTTACTCGATGGTAAAAATATATTGGACTAGCAGCTGTGCGGCTTTGCTTTGGAATATGTGACCCCCTATTTAACTCTCTTAGGCAATAGATTTAATAAATAGTAGCCTATGTTCTTCCCTAGGGTTCAAGTTATCTCCGTATCAAATGTTATTAAAATCAGTTTAGTGGTTATGCTGCAAAAGCGTAACAGAAAATATAGTAAGTAGTTACTTTCGCATTTATAATTTAATATGGATATTAATTGGACCGTATTTTAAAAAGTATTTAAAAACTTATCAGTAGGTAAATTTTTCATTAGGTAGGTAAAACCATTTGAGATCTTCTGATACTATTATTAATTCCTGTATGAGCTGACGCAATGTAGTTTACAATTTAAAAGGTAAATGTACATTGGTAGATGTAATATGTATAAAATAGTAGACAGAATTATAACTTAAGCAGTTTTCCTCAATTATTAATGTTCTTAATTAAAGTAGGTACTATTTAGATAAAATCAAATATGTTTAATAAGTGAGCATGATAACTATACGCCTTTGCAAAATTAAAAAAAAACTTACCGGTGCTTCTTCAGAAAACGCCAAGAGAAAAAGAGACGGGCAATAACCTTTACGCCGCAACAGCTGTCCAAAGATCCGAAATGAATTATCCGTGTAAATACATTATAAATCAACGCACAATCGCACAAAACACACAACACCGCACGCACAGTCCAGACCGCTCATAATCAAGATCGATTCGCGAAGTCCAATCGACTCACTTCATATTTCTCACACAATAGTTTTAACTAGCCACTAATTTGGGGCCGATGGTCTGACGTCTCGGACCAATAGGAAGGCGAATATACACGTCTATACACGTGTATACGTAGTAAAAAAGGCCAACAATGCAAGGCGATTATTGTTTTGGTTCTCAATTTTAGGTTAGGTAGGCAAAGTGTCATCTATGACAGGGCCAAGTTCACGCATGCGCGGATTGCTCGCTCGTTCTAAAACGCGGATAAAAGAAAGAACCCTAGCAAACTCTTTGGTGTAGTGTCGCCGAAATGAACTATCGTCTGAACGCCAGCTATTTGAAACCTTGCGTTGCGTTTACAGTTACGTTGATGAATCACTATTTTTTGCGGTTCAGAACCGCGACGAAACTCGCCTCAACTACTTGAGTATTTATATTATTTAATTTAATTCATTTGACTGCTGCTGACTGCTGTGCGGTCAAGGATAGAACTGAAAACATGAAGAGGAAAATTATATAAACATTGCTTTCAGCGTTTACCCATAGGTATAATTTACTAAAATAACTGAGGTAAGGTTTAATCAATATTGTATATCATTCCTTAAATTAAAACCACAAGAGTTCAAATCAAACACGTATTTAATAAGCAGCTCAACGGATTTGAATGAAATAGAATAGGGCACACAGATTGCATTTAAAAAAAAAAAAATTGCTCCTAACATGATTGTGACTGTTGTGACAAAGTAACTTGACTTCATACGAGCCTGCCAAGACGTTAGATACATTGAATCCATCTTGGATTTGATGGCTTTTACTATTATATTAAAACTATGATAACGAAGATCTTATTCAAACTAACAGGAGTCAGGATCAATTAATAAACTAACTATGTAATTCATCTTAATCCTTCGTGTTCGGGGCTCCTTTGATTCGTTCGGACGAGTCCATTATATTAAAAATAAAAAAATTCTAGTTTTTGAAACTATGATTTGCAAAATCTTTATATACCTATATGACTGTATATATATATATATATATATATATATATATATATATATATATATTTATATATATAAAAAAAGAATCTCAATTTTCGTTGGTCATCGCATCACGGGTGAACAAATGAAACAATTATGCTAATTCTTTTTTATTGTGTTAATTATTGTCAGAAGGTTCTTTTAAAAAAAAAGTTGAGAAAGTTGTGCAGAAAATCCTTTATGAATAAACTAAGGACCACGCGAACGAAGTCGCGGGCTACAGCTAGTGATAGATAAAATAATTGATTTATTTTACCTCGAAGCTATGAAAAAAATCCAACAAAGACCTTAATCATTAATAACTTGTTGTTTTTTTTAATGCTTGCTGTTATAACTATTGATCGAATCATGAAAAAATGTAACTAATGATAGATGCAACAATTATACTTGTTTGAACTTATAAATGCACCTACTTGTTAAGTGCAATCACTTAGTATTGTTTAAGCTATTCAACTTTGATTGATTTGAGTATTATTATACTTATTTTATTCTTTAAGAGAGTTTTATTCATCAACTACGAGAAATTCGCTCTTATGACTCACAATTTTTAAAGTGTGGTAAATAATAAAGCTGCTTTTATTTTATTTTTATTTATTTATTACTGTATGTATACGTCTATGCCATAAATTTATGCAATCCTATTTGTATCAGGTAAGAATTTTAAGAACTCTGCAACACCTTCCCCTTTCTTTAATGGTTGTCCTCTACCTAAAGGTTGTCTGGAAGAGATCGCTATTAGCGATAAGACCGCCTAAATTGTACATCTTTCTGTAAAAATCATGTGTATTTTACTTGTATGGTGTGCCATAAAGAGTATCTATCTATCTATCTATCTGCTTTGTGGTCTAGCTCAAGTAACATTGTCAATTTATTGTTATTGGTATACAGTGTGGACAAGTCAGATTATTCAGATGAAGACATTTTGTTCCGTTGTCTAAATTAGGTAACATGGTAGAGGAAAAGATTCTAAATCAAAACTGTCCCGAAAGAGCTCAAGAGAAAAAGAGCGAAAGAGCTCAAGTACCTAAATCCAATAGAAAATCCTTCTAAATAATTTGGATGATACTCTAATAATAATTTATATACTTATATGATTGTTGATTGTGCATTGTTGAAGCGTTTAAATTGTTGCTGTAAGGGAATAAATATCTTATTCTCAAATTACAATTTCGTTTCAATTCGTACCTACGCCTTGGATCCAGCTTGACGCAATTGTAGGGACGTCAAATTTTCAAAGATTGCTTTGAGAAAATAGATTTGTATTCAAGGGGATGGTTTACTATAGAAATAGTACCTATTTAATTAAATTGCGTCTAGATTCGGCGTCGCTCTGAAAGGGATAGAAAGGTAGTTGAACTGGTATGGTTCTTACTTCTTAGCTAGAATGTGCGATGCCAATCCAGCCGATCCGAACATATCAACACTTTTCCTTTTTCATGAAGGAGTTTCTATAGAATGGAAACACATTACACAAAAATAAGAAACTCAAGAAAACTAGCTTGTTTTCAGCAGTGGACGTCCTATGGCTGAAATGATGATGATGAAGAAATTCGCGGACAGTATTTCAGACAGCCCAGAATATATAATGTTCTCTGCTAAAACGTTTAGTCGTCTAATCGAGTTCAAATCAGTTTTTACAAGTTAATTTTAACACTCTCATAAACTTGGTAAAAAAATAAATTAAATAAACCCGGTTGCCTATACAAGTCGTATTTTTTTTTTACCAAAATACGTCAAACATACCATTATTATAAGATGAAGGCTCTCGACGACTGGAAGTAAGAAAACGAAATTCCTGGTGGTCTATCTTTTTTTCAAGATAGACTCCTTAGATAACGTCAATATTATCCACATGACATGTTTATACAAATACCAACTCAGTGTTTACAAATGGCGGCACTAATAAAACGGTCATTTTATAATTTAATGTCGATTGATAGTATCATGGCAATCAATAGCGATCACTCGTTTATTTTTAGCTATACAAGGTCATATTTTATGAGTTTTACTATTTTCAGGGGCTAATTCTGCTGCGTAAATACAACTTTTACATCGAAATTTCATAAATGATTATGACTTATACATAATGGAGACGATTCGATTGGGTTTTCTTTTAGTTCCATTGAGAAAGTTGTTTTTATTATTATTATTATTTATTTTATTTATTATGCATACAACATATTGCAATTTTTACAACAGAGTCCTACAAAACTGTTTACACAGTTTGTCTGTAGAATCAAGTGAGTCTCACTTAAAATCCTTTACAGATTATTTTTATATAACTAAGGTGTTCAAGTAATATTTTTTTAAATTACGTTTAAATTTATTTTTGTCTCTTTCTCGACGGATGTCTTCCGGCAAACTATTAAGGAGGTATGGTATTCGCTTCTTTAAGGTTCTGTCACCAAACTAATTTTTAACTCTTGGTACTACTAATTTACCTGAAGACATCGATCTTGTACAGTGTTTATTTTTAATCAGCGGCAGGTCACGCTCCCAAGAGTCATGATTATTGATTACTTATGTTGTATTTAGGCAGTAGAATCACCCTCTAAAGTGAAGTTAAGCAGTTAAATGGAAACGTAGGTCCAAGGTCTGATGCCTTGCACACTTGCCATCTATGGTGTAGTTAAGACATGTGTAATACGACCTCCGTAGCCGAGGACGCGACGCGACTTTACTTCGCGTCCCGGCGTCTCTCAAGTCTCGGGTTCGATTCTCGGTTGGAATGTAGAAAACGAACGTTTCTATTTTTCGATCGGGTCTGGGTGTTGTGGTGCTGTCGTTGTTCCTGATTTCTATAACACAAGTGCTTTAGCTACTTACCTTAGGATCAGAGCAATGTATGTAATGTTGTCCAATATTTTATTTAGATTTATAATCATAATCATTATTCAGTAAGTAATAAGTCTAAGTAAGGGGCATACTCATTCAGTAGTAAGTCTAGGTAAGTATTCCCGCTTCCGTTAACTTAGGTATACTTAAATTAAATTAAACAATAGTACCTTCAAACCTCTAACTAGTTATAAACTACTAAAATACATATTATTCTCACTTGTTTTACTAAATACTCACGCAAACAGTGTGACCTGAAATGTTTAAGCAAATTGTTACAGATCTGAAATGTTGCTATTCGAATTGCACAAGGATTTTAAGCCCGCACCACACACCTATTAACAAAAATATTTTAACTGTCCATAATATCCATAAAATGCCATAAGTCTCGTACAAAATACTTATAGAAATTTTGTGCTTCAACATTAACTTAAAAACAGCCTAGTTGTCAAAGTTTTCATTATGCGGTAAGCATTGCTTAATCTGGTGGCCTACGTTTACGAGTTTTTGCATTACCGTTTTTAATATACTATGAGAAACGAAAATAGTAATAAGATTTTAATTTAATAGCAACATCTATTAGGGTTATTATACTGCTAATGACTATTTAAATGACAAAAATGTCTGGAATTAAATACTGCCCTGCTCGCACAGGTATACATTATTTTCTTTTCCTTTTTTTTGTGGCAGCTAGTGGGGACTGAGTTTGTTCCGGCGTTTCTTCTCAGCACTTGCCAGATTGTCTGTGTCTTGTCTCGAAGCGCTAGTAGGGCCCAAAAAATAAGGAGACATGTTCTGCCCCATATGGGCCAATAATGTTATTATTGACGTTCATAAGTGGCGGTTGTCTGTCCTAAACTGAATAAATGATTTTTTACTTTTGACTTGACTTATTTCTAGTGATCAAAAATTCGTAAAATGGGAAGCAATAGAAATTATTTTTATACACGCCTTGTTTTCGTGTTTGAGTTCAAGATTCATTTATAACTCTTCAAAAATACGTCTTGGTCTCCTGTTATTTAGTGTATTTCTTAAGTAATACAATATGTGTGGTAGCGGTGCACGTCTAGTAGGTATCCTTATGGTATTTTCAAGTAGATTTGATTGTCGGTACCTACATGAATCACGCAGCTATGGTCCAGGTACTGACTTCGAAATGACAGTCGTGTTTGTAAAATATTGTTTTTAATTTTATTATAATTATCTGCAATAATTAATATATACATTTAAAAACGAATTAAACCTTTTAATATTTTATTTAATAACAATATTCAGAAAAAAAAAGCTGTAGACGCTAATACTAGTTTTAAGGTTAATTTAGTTTTAAGGTTGAAGGTTATTTGTGACTAACATGGGCTAGCTGTCTGAAATAAAGAATTTGAATATTTCACAATCATTATTCACAATCGAAAGATAATTGCTATTTTCGCTCAGTGGCTGCGGTCGATCGATACAGGAAACTGGGTCACTCATGCTAAATTGAACGGGAACTATTTAAGGTCCCATTAAGCTGGGACAGCTTAACAAGCTATCACTAGCCCGATGAATGAAATAGTTAGCGATCGAGATGTTAGATAGATAGATAGATAGATACTCTTTATTGTACACCACACAAAACAAACAAATCACAGGAAAGTATTTAGTGAATAGCACAATTTAGGCGGTCTTATCTGGAAGCGATCTCTTCCAGACAACCTTCAGGTAGAGGAAAGTTGAATTAATATTGAGAGAAGGGAGGCGGTAAAGAGTTCCAAAACATAAAAGTCCAAAAATTTAACAAACTAATTAAACAAACAAATAAAATAAAATAAGAACAAATAAAATAAAATACATACTACCTAGTACATGTACATAGTAAAATACTTATATAATACAGACATAATATGAATACATACTTAAAATAAATACATGTAAATAAATAAATACCCTATTAACATGAAAAAGAATCTAGTGACCAAGATGTAGGAAAAATGGTTAAATAAATAAAGTAGAAGAAAAATAGACAGGAGAAAACTACAGTGAAAGGAGATAGGTTTTAAGTCTGGTTTTGAAACTGTGAAGCGAATCAGATTCTCGAATAGACAATGTTGATTCAGATGTTATTTCAGAAAAACAAAAAACGGGATCACGTTCCAATAATATGGACACATTAAGTATTTTGACGCAGAATTCGTAAACTTAAAAAAAATCAACTTCACACCGATAGACGATAAAAAATATCGCTAGAATTTACCAAACAGTGCTAAAGGTAAGTCACATTTTTAAAATGCCTTTACCTATTTAACGTCACGCCACATGATAAGGTATGTATGCGAATAAACAATCCCCCCACTTTACAATAATGTACAAGTTTTAGGGTAGGTCATAAAACAAAGTTTTTTTTGAGAAACTTTTGTTGGCGGAATTCATAATTCAGGTGAATTTCAGATTTTTTTCATATAAGCTTATTTAAACTTATACATACTGATAGACCGACAGACACTTAAACAAATGGACTAGATGAAATTATAAGAGTTTGATTTCGTCTGAAACTTAATAATTAAAAAACCAAAAACCAAAATAGAATCAATTCTGAATGTAAAAAATTGTAAGTGAAAAACTTTAATCAAATAGTTCCCATTGAAAAAACAACAAATCCTACACTTTGCATTTTTGAATTGAATTTCAGAGAGCCATCCAGTGTGATTTATTTCAAAACCGAATGACGCTAACGGACTCAATGAGAGCACTGCGAATAGTGCGATACACATCCGGCACTGGAAAATACCAAATTTTATCAAAATAATTTTAAACGAGCAATAGATTTGTAAAGAATACACTTAAATAGAGGCGTGTCGTAAGAGTCGACTAATTCCTGTAGCACAAGACGGGCAGCAGCATCTGCATGCAAAATTTTGTAAAACTGCGCTCGCCAATCCGCCTGCCAAGCGTAGCAAGTATTGGCAATCCCCCCGACGATGGAAGTCATTGCATGGGGGAGGCCTGTGTTCAGCGGTGGACGTCTGACGGCTGAAATGATGATGATGATGAAGAGGTAACACTAAGAGATCTCTCTTCTTAGTTAGTTTTATTTTAGGTCCTCTACTTTCACAATGTCTACGTAGTGTGTTGTGGGACTTGCGCCCTAAAAAAAGGGGAACACCATTTCAAAAAACTGTAATGTCTAGTTCCGTGTGTCTGAACAACACCTGTATCGCTGCGCCCTTACTCAGTATAACGATTACATTGCTAAACTGTGGCTAAGGCATACGGCATCTAACTAAGGAGAGGTTGAAGAGAGCCGTCGATCTTACTGGTACGGTACAGCTTTACTAAGGGAAAGGGAGAGAGGGGAGGGAGTGGTCAAAAATCACTAGTGACATGAGTGAATGGATTCAGGTTTCCTAACGATGTTTTCCTTAGAGACCGTAAAATCAACATATGCTGTGAATATGATTCCCAACCGTACTGTTAAAAACAGTATTATTCGTTTTCCGCTTGTTATTACTTTTTAATGTTCTTTTAAAACAAGTAGACAAAATAGTGGTGTGGTCAGTCTTTCGTATCTTTCTTCTCCACTTTGCTCTGTTCTTGACATCGTCTTCGGAAACCTCGCACTCCCTCATGTCCTTTAGCACTACACTCTCCTATCTTGTCTTGGGTCATTCTCTGTATCTTGGACCGATCTTTAAAAGTAAAAACGTCAAAATAATAAAATACTATTATCTTTCTCCTAAAACACTGTTCATTTTAGCTCTCCGACCTTAATATACAAAAAAATGGGAACCCAAGCTGTGAATGAAATACAAATCACACAGTTGTAAGGCACTTTAACTACTCGAAGCTCTTATCACTTTGGATTTCAAGTGAGCAGTGAAAATTTCAAACGTGTCTACTGGTATCTATTCGTCCGACAGGAATTCCTGCCTTGGACCCGGCGACGGATGCCATGTTTGCGGAAATGTTCAACTATATCTAGCTATAGCGACCACAACTAGATCTAACACCTACAAGGCCATGTAGGAAGATGTGGGAAGGTAAATACACTCATTAACCAAGTGAGTTTAGTAAACTTACGTAATAGATTAGAAAACACGTAAATACATAAGACAAGACGTTTACTTTGTCAAGACAAATGTGAGTTAGATATTTTACATGATACGTCTTGTAGCGTTTGAATAGATATTAATTATAATAATATACAGGGTGTATAAGCACTAAGAAGGGTGTACAAGTGGGCGTCAGGTAATAGAGGACACTAATACTTATCGATTGGACCCCCATGTATGTTCAACGAAAATGAACCATTCTCGAGATATTTAGTTTAGAATGGATTTTGACCCGATTTCGATTAAACTGTGTTAGACTGTAAAACAAGTAGGCAGTCAAAATTAACATGGAATAGTTATTATGACAGAAATGCTAACAGGCAATAAAAAAAATACAAGAAAAGTTTCTTTATTGTGCTTAAAACCATTAAATATAATTAAGTAAGTCAAACCGTCGATTGCATCACTAAGTATCCGCCAAGACAGTGGACATCGAAATACAAAAAAAAGATGCTAAACCGGTGACTTTAAAATGTTGGTGAATAAAGTCTTAGTAATTTCAATAACAGGCTATTGTTATCACAGCAACAAGGCAATCAATCTTACCCCAGACCCCCGATTCAAAACCGTTCAAGTCCGAGTAACAAATTGTCGACCCTAAAACCACGTGACACTTTATGATTTACAATAGTATCACGTGATTTACCGACTGTGTCAATTCGTTATCGAAGGGTTCTGTATAGGTAGCCAGAACATCAAAGACGTATCGATTACGGACAAGCTTTGTGATTAATACATTTGGATAATTGATCAAACACGGCAGGTGATAAGTAACTCTCTGCTAATAACGGGTGTGTCTAGATTTATGGAATTGGGTGGATTTGACAAGATTCAAGGCCACACTACAATCTGTAAAAATCTAAAACGACTAAAGGTTTCCCGCGACTTCTTTCGCGCATATGTCGAATCCTTCTGAGAGTCTAGTGTAAGTTTTATAAATAATCGCATCACATGAATTAATCAAAAAGTAGGTAAACGTAAATTTGTATAAACTTCAGGGTGGCGCCGTCTGGTGATACCTCAACAAACCCATATTTTCCGATACAAATTCGGGTTTGCGTTCTCATCGTCTCTCATCTATATATGTATATCTAAATGAATCTCTATTTCGCTTAGTCAACGCATCACGCGTGAACGGATGGAACAATTTTGCTAATACTTTTTCATTCATCATTCTCAAACCAACCAGTTGCCATAATTTGAGAGATCTTAGTCCACAATAATTGTGGTCACTAGGGGCGCTATCATCACGCACACAGCGAATACCGCAGTAATTTTTTGTACCGCCACCCTGCCCAAGTGTTACTCAACATTCAAAATAAAGTAAGACAATAGAGTTGCTCAATTTTACTCATAAGTACTTGTTTACTACCTAAGTCCCACTGCTGGACAAAGGTCATCCCCTAGATCTTCCACCGAACTCTGTCCAGCAGTGCCAAAGTATCCCAGTCCCTTGCAAGGCTGGTCAAATCGTTACACCATCGATAATTCGGACACTACTGGCATGTACGTACACTACAGTACTCAGTACATGGTAATGATAATTTTGACCCACCTACTTGAGTGCATCTTGCATATCCTGCTTTTTTTATTTGCAATATCAGTTTCAAAGCGCAAAATGGTATTTCTAGTCATGGTATTCATAATACTTCGCTTTATTGCCTTTTGGCAACCCGTGGTTTGAACTTATCGCTTTTGGTTAGAATTCTAACACAAAGTTATCATACTTTTAATTTTACTAAATGCGGCTTAATAAAAAGAATCCGCGCTCTGCTATTACTTAAATCTTGTCAAAAAACATTTGTAGGTTGTTATATTTTTTGACAAACTAAAAACTCATTTTTCATTCAATTGTTCTGTCTGTTCGTTTAGAAACATTGCTGCAAGGAGGGAGCTCCTTGCTTTGTCCACAAGTGTACATTTTTCTCTCTCAAATGAATTTCTCTGTCGGATTTTTATTCCTTTCAGCAATGCCGGTTTTCGGTTAATTACTTCCGATCCAATAATTTCCTCATCGAAAAATGGCAAAAAATGTAGTCCAGTCCGGTTTTACTTTGCTGAATGTCATTTTCTTTTTCGTTTTCAATGGAGTTCATAGAAAAATGAGGTACGGAAGTTTCTGGGGAAAAGCTATTATGAACGATACTCGCAAAACTATTCTATAAGCATTCAATTTATTACTCGGGGTTTTATCTGACTATACAGGGTTAGGTTTGCGATAGAAGAGGTTTTTTATTATTATCTATAACCAAATTGTAAAATGAAATGGGTGCAATATTACAGCGTGATATTTTTTTTTATAAACTAGGAGGTACCCTAATTATTGAACTGCTTCATGCTGTACTATAGACCTAAAAGGCATCGAACTTAATTGGCATACCTCAAGTTGTAAGTAACCTTAATTAACGTTATTTTTGTGTACATCTATGAAACATACGTTAATCGATAGAGAAAATAATTACAAACAACAAATACTCTTTGACGAAATGTCGTATATAACATAGCCTTTGTTCAGAATTTCAGGGTGAACATTTAATATTTATTTTTATTTACATAATCAAATTGAAATTCTAAACAAAGGCTATGTATGATATACGACATTTTGTCAAAGAGTATTTGTTGTTTGTAATTATTTTCTCTTTCGATTAACGTATGTTTCATAGCTGTACACCAAAATAACGTTATATAAGGTTATTTGAACTTGAGGTATGGCAGGCTCCATACAAAAAAGTTCAAAGTCTATTTATTAACTTGTGACATTTGTATCTCTATGCCAGGGTTACTCAAACTTATGGCCCCACGTACCCCTTTTGAACTTCCCAGAAAACAGCAAACCCCTAAACCCAAAAGAAAATAAAATCTAGCTGTAAAGGAAAATACAGTTTTTTATTTCAGTAAAAGTAAGAAATACTTAAGTATATTAATGTGGTGGTGGGCCTGTTTCTTGTCGCAAATTGAGTCGATTTTATGAGTTACCTGTTAACATCCAAGCGGTCTCATGAGACCGCATAACAATGGAATTTTTATTGTGTCTTATTTACACGTAAAATACGTGTATGCTTGTTGAGTTAATATAGATTTTTTGTCAAGGGCTTGTAGTAAATTTTATAAACGTATCTGTCTTAAAATTTAAGAAATAGCGGAACCTCCTAGCCCAGGTACTATCTTAAAGGAGACCCCAGCCATGTTATGTAATCCTTGTTATAAGATACTAAATAAAGATTTTTCATTTAATTTTTTCATATGGAATACTGTCTTAGGGCTCAGCAGCAGATATTGAATCTTTGTACTACAAAATAGAGCTTGTACGGTACAAATGTGAACCAATTCAATTAGGTACTCGTTCTTATCAGGGAAAGTCTGTTATCAGATTATGCCCCCCCCCCACGACTAAGCTCCCGTCCGTGTCATTAGACGCGTCACTCGAGTTCGTCTTCGTAATTACATCGCCTTAATCCTTCAGCGATAAATTCTTCACTTTATCCTGGTACCTCGAATTTGTAAGAGTGAAGAAGTTAATTCCTTTTTCTGACATTTTCGTGAAACTAGTGATTTCTCTATGTTAAGCATCGATAGCTAAATCAGCGTCTTTTTAATTATAACTAAGGTTTATTTACTTAATAAACTTTTTAATAGTTCAGATTCCTTTGTGCGTTTTTCGGTTTAGGTTTTTACTGTCTGCCCCATCGGCCGTCAGTTCTACTTGCTAGTGCCCCGCCCACTGCCACTTCAGCTTGCTAATCCGTTGGGCTATGTCAGCGACTTTAGTTCGTTTACGAATCTCCTCATTCCTGATTCGATCAGCACGATGGTGTCAAATAATTGTATTTTCACCTGAATGTCAAATACTTTTAACGTTTTAAATCATGTCAGTTTAAAGTAAAGAAGAGTAAATTATGCATAAACATACATCCACTACCGGGAACAGGCCTCACCTCAACCACGAGCTGGTTTGGGCCATACTCCACCAAGTGGGCCCAATGCGGATTGCTGGAGGAGTGTTGTAAGGCCAGTGATTTAACCTTACTGTCAGATGTTATTAAGCTGCCATAAGGCCTCTGACTAGGCTTCACGATTAGTATCAAGCGATATTAGCCGCGACCAAAAATCCATATAAATTAGTTGGGACGGGACCAACTTTTAGCTTGCCTTCCGAAGCACTAAATATTTTTGGAATGGTCACCCATTCACTCACAACCGCGGCGTAGGTGGCTTAAGTTTGGTAATCACTACCAAAGCGTTACGTCAGTTAGAAGAAAGTTAAAAATAAACCATGTCTAGAAAATACTTCATGTCTTTGCACTAACTAGTACCTTTTTCTCTTAAAGATAGTAGGGCCAGTAGAAGCGCATTTGTTTCTCTCGACTGAATGCACTGTTGCGGGCGCGTCACACTTCATCTGCGCTGACCTCACACACACATGTAACTTTAGTAAGTATGTACCTACAGTAATATTATAAGTCAATGTACCTACTTTATCCAGGATGTATTCTTAAATTAACCCAGTAAGAGCTGGTAGCTAGTGCATGAAAATGCACTTTACAAAATATCTGTCAGAGTAACAGTGTCAGCGCTGGACTGCCATAAAGAAGTATTTACACGGGTCCACCACCGTGCCAGTGTTTTGGTTCTGTATAAAAAAAAAATTAAACAAATATTGGACAACATCACATACTTGCTCTGATCGTAAGGTAGGTCGGACCGAGAATCGAACCCGGGACCTTTGAGATGGCAACGCCAAATCCGGCATGCTTGCCTCTCGGCTACGGAGGTCGTTAAACATTAGAAAGAAATAAATGAATTTATTTATGAAAGATACATTTTATAAAATTGAATAACAAAAACTAACCCTAAAAATAAAAAATATAAATATATACAAAAATATTTACAAGTAAAAAATGCGTCCCAAATCGCTGTCCAATGATCGGGGCATGGTGCCAAGAAGGCTGGCCGCATTTCCACGCTGAATGGCCAAACTGATACGTTGACCAAGAAATGCGCCAGCCCTCCAGTCGCCCGTACAGTCAATCAGCCGCTTGGCTAACTGACTGTACAGTCGATGTGCGCTAGGTCCCCACGGCCCGAGCGTCTCGACCCCAAACGGCTCAAACATGTAGGAACTACTGAGACCTTACATACTTGCGACGCTTAAGGTCCTCCGCTGATGCAGCAGCAAAGCCAGCCCCTGACGAGGTACGTGAAAGATGAGATGGAGCAAGTGTGTCAACGCAGGTTGCGTCCCACACCAGAGGCCGACCCATCTTCCACGGAACCAAGGTCATACCATCAGGCCTCTTGCCATCACTCCGCACCAGGCCATTCGGTTCAAGAATAGCCGGTACGGACGAGATAGCAAGAGCTCTGCGGATTATGTCGTTAAGGCTGGCATGACGGGAAAATCTCCCGGCGCTTCTGCTGCATGAAAGGCCGTGATGACCCAACGAGTCTACCATATCACCACAGGGACAGCGATGTGGGACATTGCAAGGTGCCCCCAAACGAAGAGAGACGGAAAGGTTAAAAGTGGAGTTATCTAAAAGTGTACCCAGATTTGGAGATGGGAGGGAGAGGAGCCAAAGTCCCGATTCCCACTCAGCTACGGCAAGGAGACGAGCTCGATCTGCAGTACTAGGGGACGTGTTCAATAAATTATTCCGTACTAGTCTGCAGAGCGGCTCGTCCCACTGCCGTTGTGATGATACTGATGAAGGCAAGTCTTCGGAGCACAATTGTCTCCAAGCGTTGATGGCCTCAGCCCGATAGACAATTGCTGGGTTACCAAAAGACTTGCTAAGTATTTTAGTAACCAGCTCTGTAGTGCTATGAGTCGAGGACAAGAAAGCCGGGAGAGCAACACTAGAAATTTTACGAATACCCAAGCCCCCAAACCTGATGGGAAGTGAGGCTTGGGTCCAGGTTCGATCGTCCAAAGAGAGGTTCAGCACTAAGGATATTATGTTGTTAACTGTGTCGTCTAATTTGGCGGTCGAACCCGGAAATTTCCAAAAATGGGAAGAGCGGACGCAATATGTAAATTTTGGGACAAAAAGACAATATCTAATAATTGTGTAAGCCATATGTGTATTAATTTTGACAATGCGATCTGAAACATTATTGAAACTTCGTAATTTTTCATCAATAAAGGGGGAGAAACCTTCATCCAGTATTGGTGACCCAAGGAGGCGAAGCGAATCATTTTTAATAATTTTTATATTTGGAGCTACGTTATTAAAATTTTGAATAATTGAATTTGGATTAGGACAAGAGTCTGGTATAAATAATTCGCATTTGGAAAAATTTAACTCTAAACCAGCTTTTTTAAAATTATGAATAAGTGAATATAATTAGAATATAACCATGACTCAATAAACTTACTTATTGTGTACGTTGTTCACAATAGAGTTCACATGTTGTACCTTGCAAAAAAGTAGTTTACGTTTCATATGTTAAGGCTATTTGCACTGCAGGACACGAGCGACTCCTAACTACCTACCACCTTCCAACCATCTTTATGTAGTTCCAAATTCTCCAATCTTGGAATTTAATCGCTCCAGATCGCCTTGCAAATATCTCGTTGAGTTTCATTGTCATTTCGATCATTAAGTCATGACATGACCTGTAAGCACTTCCCTAGTCTAGCCTGCATCTCGATTCAGAATCAATTAAGAAACAATTAAGTAATTGACAAACGATAAATCACGTCACACCAATGTTAATTCATATCACGGGTCACGTGGTTTCCCGTTCGACAATATGCTATCATAAGGCAAGTTTTACCTGATCAGTGTCATAAGGTTCCGAACCGAGGTGCTAAGCTGTCCTAACCTATGGTGCCCATAGACTTGTTCACTAACATAGTTTTAAAAACCAAAACTAGAGGTTTACCTAAGGCCGGATTGTAAATAACTACGTCTTGTTTGTGTTTTTTGTACAATAAAGTGTGTATATCTATTTATCTTTACCAACAGGCTTAAGAGAGGAGTGTGCTGGGTGGTTGAGTTCAGAAACAAACAAAAACCGCCAATGGTAAGATAGCTGTCCATATTAGGTTACTTTTTACCACATCCACTAAATTCATCGGAGTTAAGAACATCCGCTAAACTCATCGGAGTTAGAAACATCTAATCAGGGGCGTCTTTCCCACTGGGCACTCTGGGCGCTTGCCCAGGGCCCCGCAATCGATGGGGCCAACTAGTTCTATTTGTAGTTCAATAGTATCAAAGTCATAGGGGCCTATCCTATGTGCCCAGGGCTTCCAATAGGTAAAAGATGGCCCTGCATCCAATGATCTAGCACATACCCTATAAAGCAGCAATACAAACAATTTTTCTCTGAACCTAGTTAGTGACTCTTTACTTACATTTTGTATGTAAGTATACAAAAACAGTAGGGACAGCAGATACAGATTTGACGACCTCCGTAGCCGAGAGGCGAGCATACCGGACTTGGTGTCGCTATCTCTGAGGTTCCGGGTTCGATTCCCGGTCGGGTCAATGTAGAAAAATAACTTTTCTATATTGTCTCGGGTCTGGGTGTTGTGGTGCCGTCGTTGTTTTCGATTTCTGTAACACAAGTGCTTTGGCTACTTACCACAGGATCAGAGCAATGTATGTGATGTTGTACAATATTTATTTATTTATGTTATTTATTTACAGATTAAAAATGGCGGAAAATTTTGTCTAACAAATCATTATTGACATTTGTACTATATTATGGTATGTGCTTCTTGTATCTAATCAACTCATCGGATTTAGAAACATCGACTGAACTCATAGGATTCTCGGAACAAATCTAGTGAGAAAACGGTAGTACGTTTATGTAAATCGTCAATTCACGTGAAATTACAGACACAGAATACATAATAGTTCCAGTGCTGTTCATGGTTGGCTTATTAATGGCATTACCGTTAAGTATACCAATTTCCTTATACAATACCTAAAGATACTTGAATGAAAATTTTCCTCAATGATTATTGCGCAAATGTCTGAAACCAACCGCGCTAAATTATCAAATAAATATATTTCGATGCAAAACTTAATTCACACGGGCAAGATAAGATTGGTGTACTAAAGTAAAATACGAGTATGTTTAACAATGAATGAGTTAATTATTTCTCTTCGTTTTGAATACGTGACATCATTGTTACATTGCAGAAACTATTAAACCGACTCAAATAAGAATCGTGTCTGCCTGAAAATTAGACGGTTTTCTAGTTTTATAGCTGTAGGCTAAGTCAAGAGAAACAAAAAGATCGCTCGATAGATAAATGATCCGTTTCACAGAGTTTGTCAATTTTACATCGTTATTAAAAATATTTTTATGCAACATTGCAAGTTTGTGCAAGCAAAAATAACGCTCGAAAATTACTTAAAAATATTAATATGTGCTTATTTTTACGATTAAAGAATTATGAAGTGCCTTAGAGCCTCATGCCCAGCAATGGGACACAACCATTATGGTGCTATGATAGCACCATTAAATAAAGATTAGGTAGTTAGTTATACCAAAATTTGAGTATCGCTTATTCTTAGAGTCAACATTATTGACCTACATAATATCAAACAATTTGTTTTATTTAGTTAGCTATTCTTTATTAGGACTAGTATTTTGTTTTTCTAGTTCTGATTACAACCAATTAATATTTAGGAATATGAGATATGTTTAAATAATTGTTTTGATTAGTTTATAAATAAAGACATAGAGTATGTAAGTCGCAATCGCATCTAATATGTCTCTAAGTGATAATGCCGCCGTTAGTGTTTCAAAGAGCATATGTGAAAAAATTACCTCTATTTCTTTTAAAAGTAAGTTGGCATAGAGAAAAATATATATTTGTCTATGTTATTATGTAGTATGCAGGAGTAGTTGACTGTTTCCCCATTAAAGGCATATAATGTCGGCTTATACGCGCACTGCCTTATTAAACTTTCATTTAACTTGCGGCACTGCGATGACCACACCGCACGTTACAATAGGATACATGACTGTAAGTAGGTTACTACTTGTATCTTTTTACCAACGATATGTTTCATCCCTAATTGGGGACCGACGCTTAAATATAATCTTCTAGATTCAACCAATCTGCTTATTACATTTTAAGCGATTGCCGTTAGACAACATAATTAGACCATTTTGGACTATGGACTATCTGAATGTGCATCCTAGCCAAACAAATGGTGCAAATTCGTGCATAGACTACTAAAAATCCAGAGATGTGTGTTGGGATGTAAACTTCAGCCCACGGATGCAATCTGAGGCAAGATTCCGCCCACTACCACCGCTCCTACGTGTTTACACTACTTTTATACGAGCAAATACTATAACTGAATTATCTATACTTATAATGAAACTGTAACAGGTCAAATTCTGTACATTGAAAACATTTAAAAAACCTTTTTTGAAGAGAATTCTGTTATTGGACCAAAACTGTATTTTTTTTAAAAAAATGTCTGTCTGTCTGTCTGTATCTTGGTCGCAAATCACGCCGTAACTACTGAATGAATTCATACTACGAGCTAGGACATAGAATACTTTTTATCCCAAAACTTCCTTGAGAGTGGGGATGAATGAAAGTAAACAAAGCAATTTGCTTCAACATTTATTGTGCAAACCGTAAAGGAAGATACAGTTTTCTGATAAATGCAACCTGGAAGTTTTAAATCTAAAGTAATCAGCTCCCTTCTTGATAAGAGTACTTTAACGCAGACCAAATCGCATCGTTGCTTAATATAAGACATACCAAACAACCTGTAGTCCACGCGAACAAAGTCGTGGGCACAGCTAGTTAAAAATACTTGTATTAGCGCGCAGAAAATCTTCTTTCAAGAGGTAGATACTTACTAGATAGGTACTGATTTGATGACACTCACTTAGGCGTCTTTAATCAAGACGCGATAGCAGCGAGATAAGATTATTTCTCTGTAAGAAGTTTTAATTACTTATAAACTTTACCAATTTAAGTGCACGGCTTTTTCGTTGGACGATTATATATTTAACTACCTAGTTGTCACCGCGGCTTCGCTCGCGTAAAATACAGCTTCTGGTTTCCTTTTTTTATAATTACTGTTTTAACCAATGTACATTTAAGTCGTTTATTTTCCTTAAAAAATATAAGTAAAATAATTAAAATAATGAAAAGAAGAACTACAAAGTCTTACTTTTAATATCATTCCAATCTTCAGCAGTTATTTTCCAAGAGGAAACAAATAAAATAAGAAAACAACCTTAGAAAACAAGTTTTAACTATTTTTTAAATTAGTTTTGTGAACGAAAATGCTGGATAATTTATCATTAAAAGAAACTGGCTAATGATAACGATTACGTCCAAAAAAGCCATAAAAATGCTAATTAACTAATTTGAAGTTTAGTTCGAAGGTGTTTTGAGTACTTACCGCTAATGTCCTACATTGTCCAATAATGGGGTGACCAAGCAAGTGGCTGTACATTGATCATATAACCCACTGACTAACGAAATACTGACGTGGATTGATATTATCTAACAAAATCCAGACGCAGAGTTGCGAGTGCTTTTTTATGTTGTACCCTATTGCCATGTTAACAATCGATAAAATACTTGTTTGAAATTATTTCGACTTATTTCGAATTATTTCGGTCCGGCCGGGTAACTATGTTTGTAAATCCACCTGATAAAATACTGATCGTGTAACCGTACACTTAGTGAGACGCTATGCGCAAACCGAGTCATCTAGCACTGCCGAAGCAGGTAAGTGTTGGATACAGTCTATAGGAGCCAATATAAACACTCGTAAAACATACTTACAGCTCGCTCGCTAATAGCCGATACCAATCTTGTTGTATTATAGGGTAATTTATTATAGTATGCGCACACTTTCAGACTTTTATGTGGGCTAGTGCTAAGAAAAAGCCTTTATATTCTCTTGAGACTTAGACCCCTTTAAATTGTATAAACTCGGAAACAAAGTTGTACAGTTTTAGTGCATGCATTTTTATTTTTCGATTGTTAGGTTATTTTGCTTGCGTATTATTTATTTTCTCATATAGTCTACCTACTACTCTACAACGAATGTCCCACGATGTCTGACCGTTTGGTTACAGTAGCAGTCTCGTGATAACAGCCTCCCAGCTCATCCGCGCCTGCGCGTCGGGCCGTGCGCACGCGTCGATCCCGCGTCACTGCAAATAACAACTTTTAGTTTTGCCGCGTAAAGTCTACAATTGCACGTGTTTTATCGAGAAACGTTTTTTGTGTGAGTTCAAAATAGTGAGGTGTTTGAATTCTGTGTGTGTTTTATATTTTCAGTTGGTAAGGTTTTCACGGGATTTCAGGTACTGTCACGCAATTGATAAGTTAAATTAGATGTATGTAATTAAAATAAACATTGACCGTGGGCTGTGCTGTGTTCTCTTATTTTCTAGAAAGTTGATGCTTTACAATCATTAAGATTTTAATTTTAGACGCAGGTTTATGATTACTGCAGGTAATAAAAGGTGATTGAAACACCATAATAAATAAGTAATATTTATCAAGTAAATGAATTAACCTCGTATTGGAATTGACAAAACTGCAATAAATACTTATCTTCATCTCTTCTAATATTATTAATTTTGTAATTAATAAATCTAGCAATTTTTAATATTATTAAAAGTTTTTGTTTATACATAGATTTAAGAACACAGAAATTCGTCTTAGGTCTCAATACATTCGTAGGAAAAATTCCTTCATTCAGTAACTGTAAAGGTAAGAACTTTTCTGCCCCATCGGCCGTCAGTTCTACGTGGGCCATACAGATACTTGAATGGAGGCCACGTACCGGCAAGCGCAGCGTAGGACGTCCACCTACAAGGTGGACAGACAACCTGGTAAAGGTTGCAGGAAGCCGCTGGATGCGGGCCGCTTCCAACCGGCCAATCTGGAAGTCACTGGGGGAGGCCTATGTTCAGCAGTGGACGTCCTATGGCTGAAATGAATAAGTAAGTAAGAGTATTAGAGAAGCAGTATTCAAATAATAATAAAAGTATTGGATATTTGCATAAAACATTGATTTTCATTTATCGAATAAATATTCTCAACCATTATTGCAATTTCTATACATCTAGGCTTGCCTTGTTTGTAGTAATAATAAAGCCATTATAACAAAAAAATCCTCCAATTTCTAAGGCTCACAAGATGTCCACGTCTGTTTGCAGAGTCTCGGGTTTTCTTAATTTCTACGCAAACAGTTTGCATTGAACGAATTCGTTGCACAAACACTCTTATGTACCTACATACTTGAGGTCTTGGCCGGGCCACTATTTGATTTATAAACTAAACTTTCATAGTGATCCAGAGACGAACTTGGTGTTGGCTGTAGTTTTTAGGTCCCAATTTTCAGTCACTAAATCAAATGTAAAATTACTACAATTATTGATATTACGATTACTTACTATTTCGTTAGTCATCATCATCATCATCATCATCATCACTTCAGCCATAGGACGTCCACTGCTGAACATAGACCTCCCCCAGTGACTTCCAGATTGGCTGGTTGTAAGCGGGCCGCATCCAGCGGGTTCCTGCAACCTTTACCAAGTCGTCTGTCCAACTTGTAGGTGGACGTCCTACGCTGCGCTTGCCGGTACGTGGCCTCCATTCCAGAACCTTTCTGCCCCATCGGCCGTCAGTTCTAAGTGCTATGTGCCCCGCCCACTGCCACTTCAGCTTGCTTATCCGTTGGGCAATGTCAGCAACTTTTGTTCGTTTACGAATCTCCTCATTCCTGATTCGATATCGCAAAAAAACACCGAGCATGGCCCTTTCCATAACACGCTGTGCAACCTTGAGCTTTCTTATGAGGCCTATAGTGAGAGGCCACATTTCAGTTCCATATGTCATCACTGGTAACACACTGGTTGTAGACTTTCGTCTTTAGGCACTTAGGTAGTATTTCGTTAGTATAACCAAGGGTGTCAAGAGGAGAGAAGGGCAAGTTGTTAAAAATGAGTGATGAGGAAAGTATGAGCCCATGAAGCTTCACACTTGTAGTGCTCTTACCTCTACGTAAATTGTGATAAGAACGCAAAGTCCAATGTGTAAAACCCCTCGGGCTTTTAATTTTTTGGAGAGTATAGTTTGAATACTATCCCCTTTCTTCTTATCTGTCCTCTACCTGAAGGTTGTCTGGAAGAGATCGCTTATAGCGATAAGAACGTCTAAATTGTGCATCTTTCTGTAAACACAAATTGTAAATTCTTTACAATGAAGTACAAAGTACAAAGTCTTTTTGGTGTACAATAAAGAGTATCTATCTATCATTTATAGGAAGCATCTGCTCCTCTTGGTGACGCCCTTGTTTGTAACACAATCATTGAAGTCTAACTTGGGTATTTTTAAACGAAGATAATGTTACAAAAAAAGTAATCTTTTACAATATATTTTTAGAAGGTAAAGGCACTTACTTTTTTAAATCTTGTGAAATCTACAAGTTTGAGTCTACACTTCCATTTACTCCAGTATGTGATGCAGTTTCTTAATCTAAGTAACTTTGGTAGTACTACATAAGACTACTGGAAATTCAGATAACAAATCTAATAAACGTTATCCTATTGTTCTTGGCCCTCAATCTGGCCCTGTCGATTGTTCTTCAATGTCGAATATATTGAACGGCTCACCCGAACTGGAATCCTTCGCAAATAGGAAAGGGTTTACAGCTATATCGCCTCAGGATTTACGATTTCAATAAACTATTCACTTTGAAGACTTTCCTCTCCCTTGTTACAGTTTATGGGAAATGTTGGGGTCCACTCGAGATTTTTCACATTTTGAGCACATTTACGATCGAGCCACATGCGTGGAGTGTAGACGAGTGCTGCTATCACTGCCATGAAAATTTTTCGTACGTTCGTAAATATAATAGGATTGATTTAAAAATAGTTGCAACTATTTTTAGCTCTGTTGCACAAGGTAAAATTTATTATGAACCATCAGGAATAGAAGATGAAGAACTGAACTATTTCAGATCTATCTTTATTTTCAAATTTTCAATTTAATCAAGTGTAGTCGGAATGTGGAATTAACGAGAGTTAGCAAATCATTCAGTCACATTTGCACTAAAAAAACCTTTTATACTTAGTGGGACACATTTGCAACTGGACAAGGTATCTAAATAAAACAAAGTCGGGATAGTTACAACATTTATAAGTCAGCGACGGTTGGACCGATATTTATGATCTTTGGTTTGTTGAATTTTACTCCGCCCGGAATAGCAGAATAACTATAAAAACACGGAAAAAAACACGAAAAAAAATGTATGAAGGGGCGGTACGAAGTTTGGCGGGACAGCTAGTATAATATAAAACAAAGTCGGCTTAGTTACACGATTTTTAAGTCAAGAACGGATTGACTGATTTTTGCGATCTTTGATTTGTTGAATTTGTCTCCGCCCCGATTAGCAGAATAACTATTTAAACATGGGAAAACTTTAAAAAAATGATGGCAGTACGAAGTTTCCCGGGACAGCTAGTTATGAATAAATACGCGTAAGACAATTACGCACCAAATTTTCATGGTCTCAAAGTAGGGAATTAACATGTTTATTTATACTATATGCTATGTCATCAGGTATCAGACAAAGTTTTTTTTGCCGGTGGTGTCTACTAGGACAAGTATAGAAAAGTGTATTTCCTAAATTGACCCTTTGCCTGATCGGGAACACCTGATCCTGTGCTATTCTTTTCCAACCGCTGACGGCAGCTTAAGGTGTATTATCGCTCCACTTAGTCGGAGGGCGCCCTACACAGCCTTCCTTCTCTAATAACTTTTTTGTATGGTGTGCAATAAAGAGTACTATCTATAGATCTATCATTTCAATCTTCAGTTAGTTCAAATTAACAGTGTTCTCATGCAAATCCCAAACAATACTTCATCTTGTGAGCAACGTTTTATCGCGATTTACCACCGATTAGGGCTGGCTCTTGTATTTTCTTATCTTAAACTTAAGTTATCAAGTCCATGCAAACATCCTGTATGATTATAAAAGGTTGAAGATTAAGAACTCGTGATGCAACTTTTAAGATTTATCTATATTAATCTTCTTTCAACTAGGCTTTGCACAGTCATTTTAATGACTACTCTCTCTCACTTCTGTCTCTCATGAATCTCGCTGGCATTATATCTGTGTACAACCATATCATGTGTACCTATTTGTATGTATATTAATATTAGGTATCCTTATTTATATGGTATTATTTTAGTATGTATGTGTTTATTAAGGCTGCGTCAGTTTAGCAAGATTTTGTTCTCAGATTTATGTTATTGTTGTACCGTCTGTACAATTTCTGCCTGGCTTTATGGTTGACTGGTGAAGAATGCTTTTGACATTAAGTCCGCTATTTGTATTACTTTTTTGTGTAATAAAATATTTGACAAATAAATAATCTAATCGCCAAAAGCGTCTTTGATGTTAGGAATACTGTTACGCTAATTAACGTGAGTAGCATCGCAGCTGTCTGTGTACTTACTCGGCAGGGCACACTTAAAATCAGCGTTGTAGCCTACTTGGGCTTTGGCTTAAGCTGACTGAGGTCCTGTTTACCTGGACATCACAGACATACTCATGCAGTGACTGCTTAAACTGTGACTGTTTAAGAATGTACCTTTTACTTTCTACGTTCGTAACGTCTTGAAGATTTTATTGCATGTTGTTATTGTTGTTTTGTTTTTATTATTCATTTATGCGGTGTCAGGCTTTTTATTTGTTTTTGCTGCTGTGTGTATAAGAATCCAAATTTTAATAATTGTATTATTATTTTTAGTATTTAGTAAATCTTATTTTTAGACATGATAGTTCAATGTTCTAGCTAGGTAAATCTTAGCTAGAACACTAAGTAAAAATTACTTACTTTTTTACGACGTTTACTCCACCTTTCAGCGACTCTGCAATAGATGTGGCCGGCCCACTGCCACTTTAGCTTGCAAATTTTTTGGAATGTCCATTACTTCGGTCTTCTGCCCTAGTTCGCGATTTTATCCCCGAGATAGCAAGCATCGACCATTTCATAGCTCGCTTATTGACGTAAAGTCGGTGGACCAGCTTTAATGTCATGTTTCACGTTTCGGCTCCGTAGGAGACTATATCACTGGGACACTGGTACGCGCGTATTACACGCATTGATCGAAGAACTTGCTCTCAAGGCATTGTGGCAGTGGTGACAAGAAAATATGGCACATAACTTAATACCGAATTCTAAAGATTTTGGAAAAAATGCATTTTGAAGTTGTGCCAACCCTGTTATCCGCCTCATCGCCGCAACAGCGCCGTTTCTCGCGTTTGCTCATTTTTATTGGCTTTTGTTTTGTCACCTGTTTAGCTGGCACGTGAAATATGGCGGCTTATCAAGCGCATTGTTCATCCTAACTGTATAGATAATCGAACATTCCAACCGAGCGTTGAACATAGTCCTTGGCGGCCTTCGCTGAAATCTACATAGATATTTGAAAAGAGAAGAATTTTACGTACTAAGTAAATTGTAATACATTAAATACATAAAATTACATTTAATGTGTGTAAGACTTCTCAAAACGAACCAAATGAGCTCTAACTTAATGATTTTACTGAAACCTAGCCTATATATAATAAGAAATAGTTTACCTCCTTTATCATTAGATCAGCTTTATGGTTTGAAATGTATTGTCGTCTGAACAACTAACAAAATAGCATGCTCATTGGCAAGCATTCGTTACTCACGTCGAATTAACATTTGCAGACGAATGATTTTAATGAGGTATAACAATCAAATGCTTGCTTCTTTTAAACCGAATAAATTGTTTTCGCGATTTAAACTTCCCACGATAAGTTTTGAAATGCATATGCATCATTTTTGATATCGGATTGCACATCTTTGAGTTTCTTGAGTTTTTGCAAAGCTTTGTTGGCTTTGAAATCGAATGCGAAATCGAAACTTTCTTTTAGTCTTGATTTACTGGCAATGATTAAAAGATTTATAGCAGAGTTCAATGTCCATAAACCTCTTATGTCTATTTATTAACATCAGTATACGTTAAAACGGCTTATAAATTACTGACAATATTATCTAGTACCTATAGCAAACGTAGTGCAAGCGGCGACTGCATGCATCATGCTCTTTGTATTACCAGACGACGTCGTCTGTCATGCAGTTTGCCACTTCGCACCTTTCTTTGCTTGGCGATTATTGAAACAATATAGACACAAAAAAATAAAAACCGAAAACCGTTTTTAAACATAATTTTACTGCTGAACACCGATTTAATTTCCTATTTTTCCACCCTTAGGGGCGAAATTTTTTCGGCAAACTTTCTATTATAGTATCTTTGAAATATAAGCTATTCATTAAAAAAAGAATCATCAAAATCAGTTCACATTTGGCAAAGATATTAAGTAAGATAGACACTAAAATCAGTTGGCGTGGTACGGATTTCATGCAATGTTTGATGATTTTCTTATAGATCCCATCATCAGAATTTAACAAAATTTATATGGGACCATTCTGAAAGTATTACCTTTCGAACAAAAAATTATAATATATTATAATTAAAATTATTAATAATTATCGAAATCGGACAACCTAGTAACGAATGATCGCTGAACATACATTAAAAAAATAAAAATAGATACCGACGAATTAAAACCTCCTCCTTTTTTGAAGTCGGTTAAAAATGATAACCTAATAGAGTAATGAATGAATAAACACAGAAACCTTTCTATTCTAACTGCTCGTTGGTAAAATTAAATACGAGTACACTGATATTTTCGTAAAAAGGCATGCTAAGATTATTTACAATTACTCTTTAGTGTGTGTACCTACTACCTCACCCAATACTAAGTACATTGAAGTTAGTTAGCTTTGCAATGTGGGACGACAGGAAGCGAAATAAGAGATGTTAATAGCGAAGATTTGAAAATGAATTTAATAAAAAATTAATTAATAAAAATAAAAAACACAAAATATGTATATAAATAGGTACTAACTTATGTCTTAGTGTTGGGTGAAGTAGTACACCAAAACTTGCCAAGCAAAAATAAACGAACTTTTACTTGAAAATTGTTCTCCCGTCTCCCGTCTCTCCGATCTCCCGTCCAAAATAAGATTTCGTAAAAATCGCACCATTTTTGCACAAATTACGATTTTAAGCTGTTTTCCTTAGCTTTTTTATTCAGAAAATCTCAATTTCCCAAAAACGGAGCGACTTTCATTAGGACTACTTTTAGACAGGAGATAAACCTTTTTACGCTCTATCGACAGTTTTCGTTAGGCACGCATTTTTTGGAACACCCTGTATAAACAATTCAGTACCTATATTTCTTTTCAGCACCTAGTAATTATTAATATTAAATAAAAAAAATATATGTAGAAATCAATGCTGTTACATTGTCTAGATTGAGCATACTGCTATAATCGTACTAAAAAAAGCCAACTTTGGTCGAAAATTAGGTACCCAGTGATGGTATTTTACTTTTTTTTTGTCTTGTCGTCCTTTATAGTTTCTTCACACTTTATTAGGACATATTATCACTATTTCCGACCTCAATTTTGCCTAGCGGCATGTACGTGTCATATAGTACTACACATGCTGGGAAGAGATTTATCGACTAGGGTCTGGAACAATATTTGTTGCAGCGTTCGCTGCCTCGACTGTTCGTGTAGATATATACTTGGTCAAAGGTAGAAAAAAAGAGTTCCAATAACGACTCCGTGAATCACGTAATACGTTAAGACTAAATAATGTCAGTACGTACGTATACAGTGGTGACGATAATGAGCGAGTCGTGAGTCCTGCGTTATCGCTGCGCCTGCGCCGCCTTGACGATTGTTTGCTTTAGTGATGTGACGCAGAGCACCCAACTGATTTATATCAATAAAATAGATAATACATAATAATATAGATCATTATAATAAAATTTACGTCTTAACCATTGGGCCACCGGTTACGACAATGTCGGTGGTTTGAGCTTGACTGACTTAAAGTGAATATACATATATCATGTGCAGGTTTCCTTGAGTTTTTCTTCTCACCGCCGAGCAAAGAGTATAAATAAACACATTCTTTCCACAATCACACCAATTGTCTAGCCCCAAACTAAGCAAAGCTTGTACTTAGCGACTAGATAACGGATAAACATACTTAAATACTTATACAAACATCCATGACTAAGGTACAAATGCAAATCTCACAAACATTTGTCCCTTGCGGGATTCGAACCCGCAACCGTTGGCTTTAGAGTCCGGAGCGCGAACCAATACACCAGACGGTCGTCATAAATTCGTAAAAAAATCGAAAAATCTATAGGTACGGGCTGGCCCATGGATGTGCCTAACCTATCTCTGCTTATAATACGTTTCGGTGACTTGTTTAAAAATATTGAGTGACTGTGGTGTGTGATGTGAATTCAAGTATTTGAATTCATCACTTGTTAGCACTATCTACGTCAAGTGCTGTTCACGTGTACGAAAAGGTTTACCTACCGTCGTTATCATGATAACATGCAGGTTAATTGTAGAGGCCTTTCAGGCGGCAAACAGGAGGTAAAGAAGTGTGTTTCTATTGAGTTTACGATATACATTCAACAGTTTATCATCCGAGCGCGTAATGATAAATTTTTCAAGCGATTTTCGGCTTAAAACGTAACAAATAAAGTTCAATATCGATTGAGATATTTAAGGTTGTGAGTGTTTTGGGATAGTCGTCGTTTTGGGACAGTGGTCGTTTTGGGATGCTGTCGTTTTAGACCAGAAGGAATTTAAGGTTATTACGGTGATGATTGAAGTGAAGTCAGTCAAGTGACTGACATAGGTATTTCATTTTTGTAGATATTTTTGGAATATTGGGTAGTCTAAAGGCAAATGTTTAGCGATGTTTGCGTTATTTCAGCATAATTCATGGAGATAAAAAGGTGCGGGCTATTATTATTCAAAGGTACCTTCCTAGGTAATCTCGAATCGTATTATAAAATTCTTTCTTACTTAACTTTGTTTTTGGTTCGATTCTACTGCTTAAATAAATCTCCTGCCGGAAATAAAACGCATCTCGCAAGACATACACGATTGCCATGTCTGTATGATGATCACAAAAAGAAAATTGTTTTACTTTCGCCATGTGTCGCTATTAAGTCGCTATAGTAAAGTATTGCTCAGTTTGGTTCTAAATTAGTAAAGTCAAATGCCTTATAACATAAATCACAATAATCTTCAGAATTTGTGTTTCACGCAAATAGCCGCCAGCCATTCCTCAAAATGCAAATGAATTTCAGAGCAATGGTCAAGAGAAATGCAAAACTAGCTTGTTTGAGTTCCGCATGTATTGAGTTACTCAAGTTTATGTTAATAAACCGTAACTAACTGCCCCAGCCTTATTTTAATGCTGATTAGGGTTCGGTTGACATTTATTCAAAACTTGTTGTACTTTCTATTACATGACTAATACTTACTTGCTGAAGAGCGCCGCCGCGCCTCCTTTACACGAGAAAATATATTATCAGCTATGATATGATAATAAACGAGGTTTTATGAACAAACAAAAAAGTAGTACCTACGGGCATAGATTTTTCTAATCTGGTATAACGTCATACAAAAAATATAAATGTACCCATATTGATACCGGTCTCTGCTACGTAGATTTAGTACAGGCAGAAGCTAGTAAAAAAATAAGTAAACACTTGTAATAAAATATTAGGTGTTACAGATTAGAACGGAATCTAGTAAGTTTTTTATTTTTATTTTTTATCAGATTTTAGCATGATCCCTAAAAGTAAAACAATCAAACCAAATGACCTAGTAACTTCGTTGAATGAATTGCATTCCAATCTCTGCTCGAAAGGAAAACATTTATGAGTAACAATGTACATCTCAAAATAATAAAATTGTGTTTACTAAATGTTTAATAATAAACAATATAAAAGTAAATTGTATAGAATAGAAATAATATAAAAAAAGAAAAGGAAAAAAACACAATAGAATAACAACCATACAAGTAAAAGATTAAATAACAAAAAACTAATAAGTAAGTACTTGATTTTGGGGCTATTTTCGAGATATAAATAAGCAACAATGCTTACAGTGATTCTCATTCACAACTGAATATTATATTTATTCTCAACTTATTTACCAGTAGTATCTTGATTCATCATAATCACCAAAAAACCAGCAATACATGTAAGATATAAGGTATACACGTTCCTATCAGATAACTCATTCACGAGTTGTTCTAATAAGTCCTGTAAAATCTGAACCTCTCACAACAGTATTGAGGAATACGGTTCACTTGTTGATAATGAAGGAAGCAGGATTGATAGCCGGCATGCTCTTGACCCCCTGGGCAGAGACCACCTTCACCGAAAAGTTCGGGAGATTAAGGAAGAGTCTCTTGTGAATCTCCCGGACGCACATCTTCAAGATTGCGTATGCCTCCGCCTCTGTTAATGCTGTTGGATAGATAGATGTCTTTGGTTAGAACAGTATGTTCTTCCGACCTTTTAAAATACCGGCCAAATGCGAGTCGGACTCGCGCACCGAGGGTTCCGTACAAATCTGTAGGTCAGATACAATCGAGTCATAGTTATGGTATTTTTATTGCAAAATGAAATCCATAACATTACGAAAGGAAAGAAATTTATTGTTTTTTTCTATTATTGTGTGAAAATCTAAATGCGGTTCACAGAATACTACTTACCAAGTTTTAAGAGTATAGTTCATATAGTTTCGGAAAAAAGTGGCTGTGACATACGGACGGACAAACAGACAGACATGACGAATCCATAAGGGTTCCGTTTTTTGCTATTTGGCTACGGAACCCTAAAAAGTGTTTCATTGCTTGTAGTTTAGTGGCGGCAGCGTTATAGTGATAGTGCCATTCCAACCATTGTAGTGATATTTATTACAAGCATCTTCGTGCTTTAAAAGACCCTTTTAAAATCCCGGGTGATAATAAAATACTTGATTGAGTCTTACAGACACCCCTCTACCTCAACGCTCTTGGCCCGCGTGAAAAGTATGGCCCAAACCACAAATAAATAAAAATTTGGTCGGTAAGAAGTAATTGTTTAATAGGTAGGTATTAGAAAATTTAGAAAATCTTCGAACCAAAAAAGGGCAACTGAGATTTGATTAAGTTAAGTTTTTTTTAAAAAGATACCGCCACTGGAGAATCTTTATGATTTGAACCTAATTTGTATCCTTTATTTGTGGCATAGCAAAAGTATGTACTTACTCGGTTTGTAGTATCTATCTAAGATGCTGAGACAGAATAGTCCCGCGCAGCCGTGAGACGCGAAAGGCACCTTCACGCAGGCAGCCAGGAAGTCCAGGCTGTATAGCATACCGCCTTCTTTATCCTCGTAGCCTGCCACTAGCAAGTTGACCAAGCATGGGTTCTAAAATAAATTAACAGTTTATCACAACAGTCCAGATAACTGGGCGGCAAGACGCTAAAGCCTTGGGCACATAGCCGGCGAGCCGCGACGGTGACGGGTCGGCGAGGGAGCAGCACCGCGGCGTGCACGTTACACTGCGGGCATGACGGTTTCGTTAACGATCTTAATAAGAAGTTCGATTTCTTCACTATCCATTATTAAATAACTGAAAAGTTATATAAATATACAAATATAGAACGCAACGTGACTACTAAGTACGTTTACCATGTAACACAACATCTAACCGTCTCACTCACGACCGCTGGCAGCGCGTCGCGCCCGTTTGTAGGCACGCCCGGCGGGACGGCGACGGGTGCTGTGTGTCATCGTTTATAGACTTTAATAGATTACAAACACTGGCGTCGCGCTAGCGTCCCATCGCCGCCGCGTCTTGCCAGCTGTGTGGTCAAGGCTTTAGGCGGGGTAGCTCACATTTTATTGGTCGACGTTTGCGGCGATATGCACATGAGATAGAAAAGCCAAGTAATAAAAACCCCAGGAGCAGTATAACAGTGCTTGTAGTCAAAATACACGCAGACAATATCAAAAGCGATCGAAAAAATATTAATCTTAGATCACATAACCAAAAAAAAACAGTGCCGACAGATTCACCTCTTAAAAAGCATTTATCTAATATTCTTCGTTTAATAAAGTACACACTATTGTTAATTTCGAAAACGTTAATTAAACTTACACACGTGTCTAATTTCGAGTAACCTACCTGGTTATGGTGAGTGCACACGTGACGCGAACTTCATTACTCATGCTAACTAATATCGTATCTCTGTCAGCGGTACTTACGAGTGTAATCGTATTAACCGTTGTATACTTTAGTTAAGCAGCAGAGAAATTGCCATTTTGCTTGAATATTCAATTCAAAACCTTCATGTAAATTCGTTAAGATATATATTATGATCTATAATTTAATATATAAAAATGAATCCCTATTTCCCTCGGTCATCGCATCACGCGTGAACGGTTGCAACAATTTCGCTAATCTTTTTTTGTTGTGTTATTTACTGTCAGGAGAAGGTTCTTTTATAAGAAAAAGTCGCGGGCAACAGCTAGTAGTATAAAATAATTACTGAATTGAAATAGATAAGCCCTAATAAATTTATCATTATAATTAATCAATCTTTAATATTATGATTCTGTTTATATGACACAAAAAAATACATACCAAGAAAAAAACTAAGGTATTGCGTCAAACAGGTTCCCTTAGCATTTGTCTTATTGTATTGTATTTATAAAAAAAAACTATAACAGGAAAATTAATACAACACACAACAAGAAGCAACGACATAAGAAATTTTAAGAGAAACTTGTCGAACACATAGCAAGTAACTGGATAAATGTACCAGTGCACAAAACTAATGTATACAATAATATATTTATTCTTATTTTAAAAAGGATAAAAAGTGTAATAGGTTGATCATCAGCAAACAGAACAGGTATGTTTCTAAGTTCTAACCAATCAGTTTAGCCCATCATCGTCAAATGATGGACATATTTATACCTACGAAGTAATTTAAAAGTCAATGAATAGACCTCTGAAGCTGCGTCACAGTATCCGTGCCTTGTACCAGTCTAGCATCCAATAATGTTCCAGTCTAGCAAAATCTTTTAGACATTAGATAGCAATGGCACTGAGGCGTTTCTTCCCAAAGATTTCACAAATCTGCATCACATCGTCATTGCATCTATGAAGTTTCTACATTCAAGAATACTTTTTAGAAATCTAGACCTAAAACATTGCGCGATTTCACTTAATTGCTTCTTATTAATAGGCAATTCCTACCATGTTTATAGTTAGATCATTATAGAAAATAACACACTCGACTTCAAGAATACTGTTTGAAACTAATTAACCCTGTTTAAAATGGTTTTATAATGCCAAAAATGAAAGTACCAACGGCTGACAATGGCGCGAAGAAAGTATTTGTATGATTTACTGAAATTGCTCGCGGTGAGCAGTTTACAAAATTGTATATTGACGTGGGAATTAATATTTATGCAACGTTACAATTGAAATTGTAACAATTGTTATTATTTTTTTTCTGATGTAACAATGTGTTGCCCGCAATTTTGGAAAATAACGATTGCACTTATATAAAAAAACCGGCCAAGTGCGAGTCGGACTCGCGCACCGAGGGTTCCGTACAAATCTGTAGGCACCCATATAAGTAAAAGTTCACCCATCACGACAATCGAGTCATAGTTATGGTATTTTTATTGCAAAATGAATTCCATAACATTACGAAAGGTAAATTGCGGTTTACGATTATATTAAAATACGATAGTATTAAAAAAAACTACTTACTAGATCTCGTTCAAACCAATTTTCGGTGGAAGTTTGCATGGTAATGTACATCATATATATTTTTAGTTTTATCATTCACTTATTTTAGAAGTTACAGTTACACACATTTTACCACTTTGGAAGTGTCTCTCGCGCAAACTATTCAGTTTAGAAAAAAAATATATTAGAAACCTCAATATCATCCATCCGCCTGTGGAACTCCTTACCGATGTCTATTCGGCAGTCTGAAACACTACAAATCTTCAAAACTAGACTTAAAACATATCTCCTTGGACTTTAGTTTTCTCCTATGTTTTTCTTTGATTTTACTTCTTTCTTTACCTTTCCTAACACTTTTGGTATCAAAATCCATATTCATATTAATAGGGTTATTAATTAGTGTAAGTACTTATATGTATTTATATTATGTATGATCATTATTTATAACAATGTGTAAGTATGTATATTATTTTATTTTTTAGTATCTATGTAATAAATATATAATATATTATGTAATATATTCAATATAAAATTACTTTAAACTCTTCACCGCCTCCCCCACATGACGTTTTTTTTTTCCAACTTTCCTCTACCTGAAGGTTGTCTGGAAGAGATCGCTCTTAGCGATAAGACCGCCTAAATTGTACCATTCTAAATTTGTTGTTTCTCTGTACTGTTTTTTTTTTGTGTGGTGTGCAATAAAGTGTATCTATCTATCTATCTATCTATCATGTTAAAGACCTATGGGTTTGATGAAAAAAAATTTTTTGAGTTTCAGTTCTAAGTATGGGGAACCCCCAATATTTATTGTATTTTTTTCTATTTTTGTGTGAAAATCTTAATGCGGTTCACGAAATATATCTACTTACTAAGTTTCAATAGTTCTTATAGTTTCGGAAAAAAGTGGCTGTGACATACGGACGGACAGAGACAGACATGACGAATCCATAAGGGTTCCGTTTTTTGCGAACCCTAAAAATAAGCAAGCTGTGGTACAAACCTCGCTGACTATTACAAATCAAGAATAGAACTATAATAAAGGTTTATAGTTTAACCAAAACCCAGCCTGCTGCTCTGCTGCTGTGTTAGTCGCTCGCAAATTTGTAGTATCAAAGAGAACTTAATTTGTCTATCCATCATTATAGGCCTCATTAGATTCAGAAAGTGAAATCAATAATAGATGTTTCTAGATATTTTTTTTCTTCTAAGAATTGCCACTCTATATTTTTGGCGTTTTACTGTAAATTTAAAATGTGGTTCTTCGGATTGACGCGCTTACTCTTGACATAACCGAGTATGCCGGTCGACGTCTCTGGCAAAAGGCTTAATCTGATACCTTGTAACATAAGGATTAAGGATGTTAATTCCTTATTTTAAGACCGTCACAGTAAGCATATTATTAGCATAGCAAAGCATTTTTTTAAAATATTTGTTTTAATACTTAAAGCAGTTACTACCAAATCGAGCACATACCTTAAAGAGTATAAATGTCATTTATTACTGCAGTTTAACAACAATTTCGCCATTACTTTAAGTTAGTTTTAATGCTTACAGGTATTTAGTTTAATTGAAAAATCACTGTTTAGTGTCGGAGATATCGGTACGGTTTTATCATCAAGCAATTGTGCTTGATGATAAAACCGTACGCTTAAGTACCTAGCTTTGGTTTGCGCATACTTAAAGCACCTAAAGTATTAAGAAAAACCCAATTACCCCACTCTTTAAGGCATCAGCCAGGTTCTTCCTGGTGAAGTGCACCACTGCCGCCGTGTCTAGTTTGTACCCATTCCGCATCGTGTACAGATGGATGTTCTTGGCTACGAACTGGCAAAACTGGAGGGTGTCTCCTGGGCTGCCGTTTAGACCCATTATCAGTTTGTCTGATATTTTGTGAAGCTTTTTTTCGTCTGTGGAGAAAATAGAAATTTTTTAACATCTGGATTCACTTGTTATCTACTATAACTATGCACTTAATCAAATCATGGAAGTAACTTTAACTATCATCAAATGGTTTTATTAAAAATGTTATATGTTTATGTAATTGGTATAATAAGTATGACACTTAGATATTAGGGAGAGCCAACACTTCCTGGCACAGGTAGTATTTTTTTACCTAAAAGGAAGTTTTGGTCAATGTAAATGAGACTGTTTTTACATGAACAAAAAAAATATTGTAAAATTATTAACTTGTAAGCTTTGTGTGTGACATTTGAATAATAATAAATAATAATTCGATATCATCGCGTTGATCTAGTAAGAGTTAAGGTGTGAGTGCAACTCTTCTAAGTAAAACTCTCGGGTTTGGGCTTATTTAATTTGTTTTTGAAGTCCCATATGAGAGAATAGGGTCTGAATATGAATCTAGAATGTTTGTCTGATATTATGAATGAGTTTATTTTTGTTTGCAATTTTTAAGATTGTGAAATATCTGCTAGAGACCTTGAGTTCATCTTTGTTTGTAATTAATACGGTTATCAAATCTTATTTCAATGTTTTTCTCCAAAAAATTATAGATTAATTTAAATTTAAACTTGCATGATTATTATTAAAAGACTTGATGAAACACTATAAATAAACACGTGGACGTAACATACGTCCTATGGTAAGTAGTTCAAGTTAAAGTTCAAAGGTTTATTTGCTAAAAACACAGAAAATTACAAGTTGTCAAAGATTTGATACAGTGCGTGTGTTTAGTCTGCTCGCAGACGTACAAAAATTCAGATGCATTTACAAAATAAAATTTAAATTGAAATAATTACAAACAAATGTCACAAAATGTAATTAAACAAAAAAAAAAAGGGTAAAATAAATAAATCAATATAATGTCACCAGATTGTAATAATAAAATAAAATTTGTGTCACCAGTTGATATTCCCTTAAACTATAAAAACATTTGTCCAAAAGCCATTCAGTAATTTTTTTAAAAAATATGTAGGCAAATAAATAAAGTCTTTCAGCCATCACAGCAATTATCTTAAAAATTAAGCATAGCTTATACTATGGCGACTAGATAAACAAAATACATTTATAAATAACCATGACTTAGGTATGACATTTATAAATAACCTACGAAGGCTACAAATGATAGTGTTTATTACGCAAATTTTCCCCTTGCTCCCCAAACCGCCTGGCTTGGTAATCCAGAACGCGAACCCCTAGAGGGTCGACTGTTATCACAGTATTAATGTCTAAGTAAGTATTATCCTTTACCTTAAGACGGGGGACCTATAGTCCCACTACTAAGTACTAGTATTCTGATTTTAGGGTAAGAAATTTTAAAAAAAATACCATAATAGGATCTCGTTGTCTATCTGTCCGTCTATCAGACAGTTTGCTACGCATCTCTGGATCCATTAATTAAATTTTTAGTTAACATATACATTTCTATGACACAAACACGGACATGTAGCGAAAGATGTGATGACATGTTAGAAAAAAAGTCAACAAAGTATACCGTCTCATAAGTGAGAGTTGTGTCTCAAATTTATTTAAAAAAAATAATGGGTTTAAAGTGGAAATAGGGGAAAATTTTCTACCGAGCCTTTGAAAGAAATACTGGAAGTAGTTCTTTAGTCGGGAGACATCGATTGCGACGTCAAAGCACGCATTGCTGCTGCGTGGGCCAAATGGCGAGAGGTGACTGGTGTCATTTGTGACCCCAGAATGCCGGTTAAGCTTAAAGGACAGATCTATAAGTTCATCATTAGGCCTGTCCTTTTATATGGCAGCGAAGCATGGCCGCTACTTGAGCGACACAAGCAGGAGCTGCGTGTCACGGAGATGAATATGCTGCGGTGGATGTGCGGAGGCACGCGTAAGGACCGCGTGAGGAATTCGCGCATCCGCGGTAGCCTTCGTGTCCGTGATATTGCAGACAAACTGCAGGAGAGTCGGCCATGTTTTGCGGAAACCGGCAAGCTACGTAGGAAACAAATGTCTGGCCATGCCGCCATCGCCAGGTCCTGGCAAAAGGGGTGGCCCAAGAAATGCTGGCTTGACGTTGTGAGGGCTGACATGCGTGCCAATGATCTCATAACTAGAGACGCTCAAGACAGCGCGAAGTGGAGGAGTAAATCAAGGAAAGCGAACCCTGGGTTCCAAAGCAATGGCTTTAGACGCAACCGGGATTGACCGTATAGATGAAGAAGAAGACTGGAAGTAGTTCTTTACTTTAAATTAGCGATCAGAGAGATTTGCTTAAGCCACAAAAATCCAGTTTAATATTCAAACTGATAAAAACACTATGTCCCAAGTTTAAAAAATAAAAATGAATGCTGTGATTCCAATTTCTAATTTGTAACGACTGTATTTTTTTGGGCATTTAAATAAACTTATTGTCACGTCACGTTAAGTTAAAACGCAGACTCCTAAAAGATTACTGATGATGTGACAAGGATCTAGGTCGAAATCTCAACGTAATGGCCCCGGCTGTGACCTTGCGAACACCTGCAATGTCGTTCGTGTTGACTTTCCTTGCGCTTGTGAAAATTATCACACAGATAACGTACACAAATTGACGTGAAATGACTCAAACTATTTTTAACATCATTCATCATCATTTAAAGGACGTCCACTGCTGCAATGAACATAGGCCTCCTCCAAAGACTTCCATTGGAAGCGGCCTGCACCCAGCGGCATCCTGCAACCTTTACCTTGTGATATTCTACGCTGCACTTACCGGTATGTGGCCTCCATTCTAGACCTTTCCTCCCCATCGGCCGTCAGTTTCTAATATCATCCAAGACCGAGTTTCCCCAATCTCGGTTATTCGATAACAGTGGGTCACTTAAAATTAACAGATAATTTTAGGTAACACTGACAAACCGTCAATTAAACTACTCTTTGTTGTTGTTTCTGTCAACTGTCGATTGATTTTCAGCAGCTTCTAAGTAAAAAGTTAAAGTTACGTTTTGTTATCGTGGTAACAAAAATTGGCGACCATCTTGTATATGGTTCCCGCTCTAGACTACAAAGTCAGGCGGTTGTAGGTTCGAATCCCGCAAAGGGGAACGTTAGTGTGATGAGCACGAGCATTTATACAAAAGATGGATGTTTAAAATATATATAGGCAAGTATGTTTAGCCGGTATCTAGTCGCCAATGTCACCATAGAACAAGCTTTGCTTAGTATGGAAAAAAAACACTGTGCGCCTCTCCACTCGCCTACTCCAGTCGGATATTGAAATAAATTTATGTTTCACATAAGAGGACAGGAGACTTGTCCGAAGAGTTTGAGTTTAGCGGTAGGACTACACATAGATAATTAATACGTCCTGCAAGAAATACTTACGTTGAGTTACAAATCACCTTGCATCAATGTAATTACCTAACCTTACCTCGTTTGGAGTACTTATATTCGTTATGTTGGGTGTTTATTGACTTCATGACAACCTACATCATGTGTTGAAGGTAATGTGTTATATTTGCGTTAGATAACTAGCTAATAGAAGTTAATGAAACCGAATCATACTAAATACCGGTAATGGTACCGTCGTTGTTTATGATTTCTAAAACACAGTGCTTTGGAACCTTACCTTACCTTAGGATCAGAGCAATGTATGTGATGTTGTCCAATATTTTATTTTAAAAAAAAAACAAGGGCGTCTTTTCCAAATAAGTCATGCAAACTACTTTATTGACTTCAATAAAATAAATTTAAGTAGTTTTTTGCAAATAGGCCGTTAATGGCACTTTAATACGTTTCAATTATTTTACTGCTTCTAGAAAATTTGTTGGGTAGTACACTCTGAGGTAGTACCCTGAAGAAGCAGCAAGGTCATCTATCAAGTAATTTCTATTTACATAACTAAACTATTTTTATTTTATTTATAAGCTAAAATTCCTTGATCTTTATGTGTCGATGGTGAACAATAATCATCTTAATAGTTAGGACTTTGATTTCAACGTACGTAACGTAATAGATCACTAAATACATTGTAGATAGGGTAGAGCCTTGGTCAATGGTCATATTGTCTTATGAGGCTTTCTTCGCTGTAACCTTCACAGATTATTCTCCTAGAACGGCTGACTTCGGACTTTCCCAGAAATGATATTACCTATTACAAATGTGCATAAAACTTACATTGTGCCGTGAATATGGTGAAATGGTGATGATGATGATGACAATGATTATTAAACTCACCATCTTTTAAAACAATGATACTCTGCGTGTTCATTTGATCTGCAGCGATCATCGTGAAGTCGTTGCATTGAATTCCTAGCAAGCATTGAAACACGCTGATACCTATACTAGACATGTTCTAGATGTTCCCAATTGCACACGCCTGAACTTGTTACAATAATCTTGAAGCTATCAACCAAGTGATCACGTGAATAAAGTAGTTTCTTTTAACTCAAATTGCTGCTAATAACCAGGCTTTAAAGTCACTACAAAGATGATACTTTAAAAATCTTCAGATACTAAGTAAACATTAGAATTAAAGATATATGTAAAATGCTTTCAGGTTTCTGGTTGTAAATGTACTCTTTAGAATGGTGCACAGTCTACTGTGAGATTATTTAACATTAAGGTTAAATGGGGCTATTTTCCGAGTTGTCTTGAATGGTAAACAACAAAATTATGCTTGACATCACCTGACATTTCATAATCACAGAGTATAATGAATAATGTAAACTACAAAAAGTTGGTAATGTTCTTATGTAGGTAAAAAAAAAAAGACGATCTCCGTAGCCGAGAGGCGAGTAGACCGGGCTTGGTGTCGCTATTTCTGAGGTCCCGGGTTCGATTCCCGGTCGGTCAATGTAGAAAAATATTTTTTCTATATTGTCTCGGGTCTGGGTGTTGTGGTACCTACCGTCGTTGTTTCTGATTTCTGTAACACAAGTGCTTAAGCTACATAACATAGGATCAGAGCAATGTATGTAATGGTGTCTAATATTTTTTTATTTAGTTATAATCTTTTCTCAAAGCGTCAATACTCTCATATTCTTCAAGTTTTTCTCATACATATTATATTCATTATTATCCTCGGCAAAAATAAACCTATGTTTACCTAATTTTTATTTAAAGAACCGCCTATAACTGACCGCTAAATGTAAACATACGAGCAGGTACGCTTCTTAAAAATGAAAACGATTAGAAATGTTCACTGATTTATGGTAAATTAATTTATACAATAAAGGTACCCGCGTGTTCATAAACTAAACCAATATTTATTTAAACTTATTATAATTTTATTCATACGTTTATTTAACATAAACATCAGTTAATCGGTAATAACATACCTTACCTCATTGACCTGATAATTTCATCTCAAGAGAAATCTCAGGACTAAATTTTATGTCACCGTGTCCGTGTATTATCTGGGCTGTTTTCACTATAACTAATAATAATTTGATATTAATTAATCAATATATATTTTTTTTAATCACAACGAATTTCACTACTTCAATTATTGTAGATAGATAGAGACTCTTTAGTGCACACCATGCAAAGGTTACAGTCGATGTTTACAAAAAAAATAGGCGGTCTTATCGCTAAGATCGATCTCTTCCAGACAACCGTTATGTATAGAGAACAAACTATGGAGAAAAGAGAAAACTGTAGGGTTAGAGTGTAGGAAAGGGGGCGCAGGGTTAGATTAGGTTAGAACATCTAGGTTAGGTTAGGTTAGATGACCATATAAATATAATAGATTTTAATTATAAATTTCGTCATTGTAAACTGAAAAGAAATTACTAACAGTGTACACAATAATGCATGCTTGCGTTTTTTTCTGAATAAATAACTTTATATTTCATAAATGAGAGAACGAGAAGAGAAGTACTCGTAAAATAAACTCAATGGAATAAACTACGATGCAGATACAACAATAATATTTTTTTTGTTTTCAATACGATTGACTTGATAAAAATGCGAAAGTTTATAACCTTGAAAAATATAAGTATTTTTTTACTTAATGGGTAATGGACTAAATCACACAAAAGCCACATATGTATACTTTCTATGATTTTAATAGACCAACATCGAATTAAAAAAAAATCCCACACTGAATAGCTGATCAGCCGATGTGGATTTTATAGATAAATTTAGCTTTTACTAAAGATTTTGATGTTTTTCCCATACCGAAAGATGTTGTATTTACAAGAGCATTAGAATCAAATCCCAAAAGAAAGGTTGATTTTGAGTATCTCACCTATATCAACATTTACGAAGTGTCATGAATAAAAGCTGAACATCATGTCGTATCGAGATGTGAAAGAGAGGCAGAATGCAGGAAAAGCTGGAAAAGACTTCACCAACAAACAGCAAAGTTCTAAAACACACATATAGGTACCTACTATTTGTAATATTTCTGACTGTGTTTCATACTTACAGCACAGGTGATTACGCGTAGCAAGTGTGTAACGATGACATGTTACTAATACATTAGAGGTATAAGCAAAAGCAAACATTGAATTTTGACACTTTCGATTGTCACACATTGCGTTATAAAGATTGGTTAAAAAAATTATAAGGTCGGTTCACAGTTATGCTTGAGCAGCAGGGAGAAACCTAAAAAAAGAAATTTAGAAAAGTACTTAATCTTTTTAAAATCTTTATAAATAATAATAATAATAATAAATAATAAAAATCATTTATTCAGAAAAGTTTCACAACTTAAATTTACTAGTAGTCTCCAAACTAGGTAAAAACCTGTCTCTTGGAGACTTGAGTTTGAGCTAGAGTTTGTAACAACGTTGTGCATTAGACTAGTTACAGGGTTACATAATACAGTGCAAAGAATAAACAAAACGAGAACAAAATGCTTAATTATATAGGTATTTATATTTATACGCCACATACGTCATGCATTTCTGTCTGTCTGTGTGTGTATGTGTGTGTGTGTTTGTGTGTGTGTGTGTGTGTGTGTGTGTGTGTGTTGTGTGTGTGTGTGTGTGTGTGTGTGTGTGTGTGTGTGTGTGTGTGTGTGTGTGTGTGTGTGTGTGTGTGTGTGTGTGTGTGTGTGTGTGTGTGTGTGTGTGTGTGTGTGTTAGTAGTATTACCTACCAGCCCTACAAGAGTTGGATTGGTGCCAAGTGCTTACCGACCAAAAATGCTATCCAACTACACATACGCTGTTGTAGTTAGAAAACAGCTTCGGTCTAACGGGGGTTAGACAATAACTCTTCCGCTTCGTTGTAACTCAGGTGCAGGAGCCATTCCGTTACCTTTGCTCTGGCAATGATAGGGTGAAATAAAACAAAGTCGGGTTAGTTACACCATTTAGATGTCAAGAACGCCTAGCTAGACTGATTTTTATAAACTTTATTTTGTTGTATTTGTCTCTGCCCCGAATTCAATTCAATTCTTTATTCAAAAATAATATACATTGTGTGGAACACTACAATAAAACGAATCCAGAATAAAAACATGCATACCAATGAAATTATTTATTACCATGTTACACATACCTAACGTCAATTATCATTTCAATGTCAAATAATATTATTCAGTTTGTCAAAAATCATAAAATTACAAATAGCAGAATAACTATAAAAACACCAGAAAAAATCACAAAAAAATACAGGACAGCTAGGACAGCTAGTCTAATAAAAAGCTATAAAAATAGGTTTATTGTAATGTTAGCTAGTTGGTTTTATTGGCTATCAGTCGAATACCTTGACTCGGGGTATTTGTACAAAAATTGGCAAACATTGAGCACCAGCAGGTAAATTAAGAGTTTGGGCTTTGACTAGCCGTCAGAAAAGAGAGTTCCGTTTACACAGTAAATAAATACATAAATATAAAAATGTTATATTTCTAGTATGTCCCATAACCAGTGATCGGAATAGGTAATGTAATGTACTTTGGTAGTGCTAGCATAATATGGATATGTCATTTTTTAAAACTGATACAAAGAAATTCCGAAATCCGGGAGGCATGTCCATATTAACATCAATGTTTGAGATCATTAACCCCAAATCAATCTACCTATTCTAATCACTGCCCATAACACAAGCTGTTCCAAAACCTACCTACTTACACAAAGAGATAAATCTAGCAGTTACAGCCAGATAATGTTCCTTGTGACTGAACCGATTGTTCCTTAAGATAGATAGATAGATACTCTTGCACACCACACAAAACAAACAGTACAGAGCAACAACAAATTCAGAATGGTACAATTTAGGCGGTCTTATCGCTAGGAGCGATCTCTTTCAGACAACCTTCAGGCAGAGGAAAGGTTTTTTTAAAGTGAAGCGGTAAAGAGTTAAAAATATTATAAGGAAAAAGTAATATAAATATTTTATAAGGTCCGAGCTTGTTTCGCATGGATTCAATTTGTTGTGGAAGATGAACTATATTTTCGGTTTTAAACAGAAAAGTTTCATTACTTTAAAAATTCTGTAAAACTTTAGCGATATATGTGCCTCACTCCTAATACTTCTTACTCAAGAACATTCTAAATCAAGACAGTTCAAGGTATTTATGATTAAAGATGTTTAAAGATAATATCTATAAGCACAGATGTCGGGCCTGATAATGTCTCGCCTTGGCTTACCGGCAACTCATTTCCAACATTGTCAACGGATTTCCCACGAAAATTGGTCATACTTAATTATTGCTAAATTAGTGTTTATAGATAGATAGATACTCTTTATTGTACACCACACAAAACAAACAAATCACAGGAAAGTAAATATAGTAAGTAGTAGTATTAAACGCGATCATTAATAGGTAGGTACACACTTTCTTTCAAAGGCTGAGCTTCTTCCTAATTCAATTCGACCTCCGTAGCCGAAAGGCGAGCATACCGGACTTGGTGTCGCTATCTCTGAGGTTCCGGGTTCGAATCCCGTTCGGGTCAATGTAGAAAAAGAACTTTTCTATATTGTCTCGGGTCTGGGTGTTATGGTACCGTCGTTGTTTCTGATTTCTGTAACACAAGTGCTTTGGCTACTTACCACAGGATCAGAGAAATGTATGTGATGTTGTCCATTATTTATATTTATATATATTTATATTAATTAAAACTTAGAATGAGCGCTGCTCCACTAATAAGTGCTGAACTTGTTATACGCTTAGTAACTGACGGGAACTGACTTGCGGTTGTTATAAGTTTAAGCCGCAGTCAGCTGACGTGACTTGTTGTAAACTGGGCCAAAACTTGTTGCCTATTCAATGTATCTTGCTCTATTATGTGAGACATTGATCCCATATGAAGACATATCCGTCTGCGAGCATACCGGACTTGGTGTTGCTATCTCTGAGGTCCCGGGTTCGGTACCCGGCCAGACTGGGTGTTGTGGTACCGTCAATGTTTCTGATTTCTAAAATACAAGTGCTTAAGCTACTCCCCATAGGATCAGAGCAATGAATGTGATGTTGTCCAATATTTATTTATCTCCCATCGTGCGGAAGGCAAACAAACAAGTTCTAATTCAAGACGCGAACGAAGCAGTAATTTAACATAATAGATAAAATAACGAGCGATTCAACAATCATATTTTTACAGTTGGTGTCGATATATCGATATATAATATCGTGTTTTGGTGCTCATGCTAGGGAGGCAGGAGCACCAAAACACGATATGATATGATATGATATAGCGATATATCGACACCAACTATAAAAATATGATAGATATAGCCGCCATGATGAAACGCCGTGCCAGTGACGTCACATTTATGATCGCTGTTTCAATAAAAAATTAAAATGGCGACTATGTATATCATATATTTACAGTTGGTGTCGACACATCGCTATATCATATCATATTATATCGTGCTAGGGGGGCTGCTTGTTAGCGCCTATCGCATACTCCGACAGTTTCCCGATAGTTGCGAACATAGTCGAACCAGTCTAAGTCTTAGTAGGTACTAGAAATCTGTAATTTCGCATGAGTATACAATATTAATCACGCTGACAAAGCGGTAGAATAAAATCATGACATCGTAACATCAAGGAGTGTTCAGGCATCAAATCTGTAAACTATTTCTAGTAGGTATACAATTTCTTTATTCTTTCTCCCCACAATTTATTTAAAATAGCCCTTAAGCCCCTTTGCATGCCACTTACCCACTGTTGGCCGGAAAAACAATGGAAAACAATAATAAAAAAAATTCGAGTCACGCAAGGGGTTAAAGGATTGGAATAAAGGACCACCGAATGACCTCCCCCCCTCCCCCCTTTCAGTAATGACCCCCCAAAATAAGAAGAAGCTGCTATGTGTTTTTGCTCACATGGCAAAGAAAGCGCTTCGAGGGAACCTTCGAGTGTGTTATCTAAAGATTTTCTTCGTTAATTCCTGGTATTCAGTAAGCTTTCTATTATTTATGTCAAGTCATAAAATAAGATTGTATTAAGCTCTATGTCAACTTTATGGCTAATCTGATGCAAACAGCAATCCGCTTTGAAAGCGCTAAAAATCATGGATTATCTAAAAGGCAGTCTTTCAGGTTTTAATCTGCAGTTATTGGCTCGGTAGAAATATATGATGATTAGATGATCACATTTTATCAAGAGGTACTTTACTTTGATTACAAACAAAAGCCTTTCTAAACTTTTCAATTAAGTGTGGAGAATTACACGCATATCGTCAGCGTTAGGTCAAGAAGTACTTAAGTCTAATTAGTCCGTAAGTTGGATTAACAGAAAATATTGTACACGTATTTTAAAAAAAAGAATGGTTCTAGAATGGAGGCCGCGTACCGGCAAGCGCAGCGTAGGACGTCTACTCACAAGGTGGTCAGACGACCTGGTAAGGGTCGCAGGAAGACGCTGGATGCAGGCCGCTTCCAACCGGCCAATCTGGAAGTCAATGGGGGAGGCCTATGTTCAGCAGTGGACGTCCTATGGCTGAAATGATAATGTTGATGATGATGATTTTTTCCTTTCTCAATCAAACAAAAAATGATGAAGATATAGCCCGTTAAAGTTCCGCGTAACGTCACGCCTTGCGACACTTTTTAGCAAGGCGTGACGTCACGTGCTCACTTTGATGCGCTTTATCATCGTCATTGTTTGTTTGATTGACAAAAGACAAAATATGGGTCCAATATTTTTTGATAATCTAACTGACGGAAAATATATAATAATCTTTTTTTACCTAGAAAACTAGCCTATTATCATGACTTTAACAGAACATTAGATATCAAGACATTTATTTTTCACAGCAATCATGAGGCCTTAACTTTTAACCTTAAATTCTTATACTATGGCGACTAGAATACGGATAAACATAGGTAGGTACTTGAATATATTTATAAACATCCAAGTCAAGACAAGAACGAATGCTTGTGCTCATCACACAACAATTTGTCTCTTGCGGGATCTGGATTTGAACCCGCGACTACTAGCTTAGTAGTCCGCGAGAACCACTACACCAGACGGTCGTCAGAACTCAACTCATTAATTTAAGTTTAATTTAGTTAAGTCAGGATCTAAGCAATATTTTGTGCATTTGTAAAATGTTGTGTTTACCTGTAATTCGTAAAACACTTACTGAACTCAAATCAGTTGAGTTCAGTTTCATGAGTGATGTCATTTTTCCGTTCGTCCGAACAAATTTTTAATGTAAAGTGTTATTGAATAAGCAAAATAACGTTGTTTTTCTAATTGCTTTTTCTTAGCTCACTTTGTCCCAAGTACCACTAGCCCCCATGAGAAGTCTCATTGAGAACTCGCGATTCTTCAGACGTTCCCAGGGAATTCTAGCCCATCTATTTGAATCTAGACTGTGCTAGTGGTCCAGGGTGGGAACGTGGCCCGTTGGTCCATTGTGCCAGTAATTGTTGTTTTATCGCTGTGTGAAGCGCACTTTATACTGTAATCTGGCGTTCTTTGGTTATCGCGACTTATATAGTATAAGTCACAGTGTTATTATACTTAGTAGGCTCACTCACACACAAGCGTGCAAAGGTGACGCACTTGCCTACGGATCATGAACATGAAAACCAAAGATGAACACTTTTGAGAATAAATAATTATATTAGTGATCAGATTTACATTTGTTTCCCCCTGTCAGATATGTGATTACTTTTACTTTACTGCAGATCATTAAATCTTAAAAATAGGTCAAGTTGAAACATTAATCCGTGTTTTTTCAATGAAAAATATACGAAATATAGTTTGTTTTGCTAACCAATGGGATATACTTTTAAGTATATTACTATTGAGATGAAGTCACATTCGAACAAACGAAGACGAGAACGAATTATACTCACGTTTATGCAGTTTATCTTTATAAAGAGTATTAAAACTAGAAAAGTGATTTATGTATCACTGCGATATCACTTTTCGTGGAGGATACTTGCAGATGATATATGGTGGTTTTTTATTTATATTTAAATTTAATTAAATAGGTAGAGTAGTCCACCTACAAGGTGGATAGACGACCTGGTAAAGTTTGCAGGAAGCCGCTGGATGCAGGCCGCTTCCAACCGGCCAATCTGGAAGTCACTGGGGGAGGCCTATGTTCAGCAGTGGACGTCCTATGGTGGAAATGGTGATGATGATGATGAAATAGGTAGAGTTCAATAATACAAGATGTGCTCGTCTCCGCATTGCTTTGAAATTATAATGCACCCCTAAAATGAGGTAAAAAATTAGACAGTTTCCATTTATGTAGGTTAGAATGGACACCCTGTCATTTCCTTGAATGAAAGAGCAGGGCAAGCGAATAGGTACCTAATGATGGAAAATAAATAATAAAATATAGTTAATTCATTGTTATGTGACTAGTAACCCTGCTGTATTTTCACCTATTGTGTGCTTTAGTTATCTCAATTCCACGTGCTTTACAAACTAGAATAAGTGCTTGAGAAATTAAAATTGTTTTATGGGACGTTATGAAATCGTATAGTTTGGGATTGCTTTGATGATAAAAGAAAGATAAGGACAGACAAACTATCTGCTTAGTTTGTTTGCATGTCTTTATCTTTTTACGCTAAATAGCATTGAAAAACACCACATCATAAGCTGTGGTTTATTATTGTTGAGTTTTTATAATTATCACTAGCAGTAACATTACATATAAAATAAATAAGAAGTATTGTTTAATTAAATCGACTGAATTTGGCAACGGCTATTCTCAGTACTTAAGTGCTAATTGTCTGTTGTAATAATAACATAAATAACCTAAATCCTTAGATTAATGACACATAGATACCTACGTAATCCTGCAGTGCAAAATTTGAAGCAACTAAATTGAGGCCACAAAGGGCTCCCTACGCCTGACAGCTCGGTAACGTTTAATCTCAATCTTCTCCGAACGCATGACATTAAAGACGTACTTAGGCATTGCTTTTATCAATTTTTCACACAAAACTGTTTTTGCCATTGGCCATTTATTTATAGGTTTTTCACGCATTCCAAGGGTTTTTGATTTGATAACAGGCATTACTTACTTTACAATATTTGAAAAAATAATAATTAATCAGTTGCGTGACAGTCTTCATCTTTGATTATGTTATACCACACTAAATTAAAACACATCTTTATCTTCAGGTCATTTTTAAAGTAATCAGAGTGAACTTTAGAACAAAAGCAAGGATATAAGTGTCACAGTGGAATAACAGAACTCTTATGTAAAGCGAAGATGCCGGACACCCTTTCGTTATCGGCTAGCGTGAGCCTGGGCCTGATCGCTGGCATCGTGTCTGGAGTCTGCTACCTGGTCGCGAACGGACTAACCTGGCCCAAGTAAGTGCTTCATTTTGTTACCTGAAACCTAAGAAACCTTCTATTACGCCTCCTTCTTCTGTCTTCTTTTGTCCTACTTTAGGCGGGGATGGCTTTCCTAATTTTAAGGCGCCAAGACGTTCTATCCGGGGTTATTGGATCGGGTAAATTGTTTTTAGTAATGATCGTTTTCATACTGGTCCACCAGGTTGACGGGGATTTTCTTAACTACTTATGTATTCCTGTTCTCTGCGTAAAGCGTGGCCACAGAGCACATACCCTATAGAGTAGAAACACTGTATATATGTAAACTGTGGTAGAAATGTCATATGGTTTGTTCGACAACATTTTTCGCCATTTTTTTATCTGTATCTGTGCTGTTTTTGTATGGGCGAGATTTGATAAGAGCTGTCATTTCATACTAAATGTAAGGGGAAAATCACTTACTAGTTTCGGAGAAAGATGGTTTGTATTGCTGCTCTATATGGTATGTACTCGGTGAACGTGGCCGTACCACCTCAGGCGACTTTCTGTAAGTTTTTTGGGTATAGAGGCAACCTTGAATCTGCCATGTAGGTATGTATTCGTTCTTGACTTTAACCACAGAATATATAATTAACGCGCCTTGTTCGGAGTTATAAACTTACTTAATCAAAATAACCTTATACTTGCGTCAAACTTTTGACAAAATATGAACTACTGAAACTAGCCACAGAGATGATAAGATGAACTAGCCATATAAAAAACATGCTCATGAATTGTCAAAAGTTTGACACTAGTAGATAGTAATTCCGAACAACCAAAACATATTCGTAGTATGCCTTCAGAATAGTGGGACCGGTTTAATGTTGTTGATAAAGTTTATTTCAAAGAAAACCTCTACCGTTCAGCGAATGTCGACCTCTGGCGACAACACGAAGTACTACTTTTGCGTGAGCCACCACAAGGCAATGTTCCGCGCATGAACCGCTACGTTACGAAACGCCGGCGGTTTATGTTACTGCTCGACAGGTTGGGTAGATGGCATTGTAAGTTTGGGTTATTCTCTATTAAATATATCTCTATTCGCTTTCCTACTGACGGGCTCAGAAATCAAATGACCATTAATGCATTAAAAACAGCAGATCCTATAATAAGTCTAAAATGTTTTTGTAGTCTAAATTGGAATTTACTATAGTTATCCTTGCTATTCCGTTGGGCTATGTCAGCGACTTTTGTGCGATTACTGATGTCCTCATTTCTGATTCGATCTCGCAAAGAAACACCGAGCATAGCCCACTGTGCAACCTTCAGCTTTCTCGTAGTATAAGGTAAAGTGACAGTAAGCGGAGCACATAGGACGTAGAACTGACGACCGAAAGGTTCTAGAATGGAGGCCCCTGACCGCCAAGCGCAGCGTAGGACGTCCACCCACAAGCTGGACAGACGACCTGGTACAGGTTTCAGGAAGCCGGATGCAGGACGACCGACCAATCTAGAAATCAATATTTGTTGTTCAGCAGTAGACGTCCTATGGCTGAAATGATGATGACGATAATGATAATTACCCAGTCGGTACATTAATGTTTTAAATTGACATTAATATATTGAAGTAAGTAACTTTCGTAAACAATGATATCCCATTTTTGTTTTAAAGTTGAAAATCATTATTATTTTGCGCTACGGTACCCGTAGCACTCGTAGACTCGTAGTTTTTTGGCAAGGATCATTTGCTACGATTTAATTTACGATTTTTGTATCGGAACAAATTTTCTTATAAAATACGCCTTCCGAAGGCGTATTTTATAAGAAAAATTGTTTTGTTCAATTAGCGGAATTACCCCTTAAAATGCAATTATGAAAGGGAAACCCACCTGGGACAGATCCACTTTTCTCATGACTGTGATATTACACAACCTGCTAAGTTCAACCAATACAATCATCCTTTTTTGACCAATGTCGTCGGGTGGGGTCTTAGTCTACATCGAGATGACATCGATAGAGCTAACTTGCTATTCTCGCCGTCATCTCATAACTGATTTGAATTTAGAACGCATGATCTGGGTTTAATTTCCGGTACCTACATATTTTTTTTCTAAATTGGCTTGATTTTGCTCGCAGCCGATCCAGGCCGAAATTCATAGTCTGGTAAAACGATGGTAACTTACACCGAAATCATGTTCATTTGGTTGTCAGTCTAGTCCTGAATTAGGTAGGAACCATTCATTATTATATTGCTAACCATTGATTGTCAACTTTTGTATAAGCTAAATAAATAAAATAGGATTAGGCTAGTTTCCTGGGTAAAAAAAAATATTATTCAATTTTAGTCAGTTAGATTATCAATAAATATTGAACATATATTTTGTCTTTTATCAATCGAATAAAAAATGACGAAGGTAGAGCGCATCAAAATTTGGGAATGGGAGTACGTGACCCCTCGCTAAAAAGTGTCACAAGGCGTGACGTTACGCGGAACTTTAACGGGCTATATCTTCATCATTTTTTGTTTGAAAAAAGAAGAAATACGTGTCCAATATTTTCTGTTGATCCAACTGTCAGACTAACTAGATTTTTTTAGGAAACTAGCCCATTAGGCGCAGCGTCAGGAAAATCAATTTATTAATAAGAGGTACCTATGTGTTGCATTAATAACCCGTGTAGTGTTAGAATAAAATCGTTGTTTTATCCAGCGTATATTCATATGTAGGTAATTAAAGTATCCTGTGATATCCTTTAATGAAAACATCTAAATAATCGATTACCTCAAACAGATAGGTATCGGCCCACATTGTGATGTTTATTCGATTTCGTCACGTCCGCTTCTGACGCGTTCGACAATGAAGCAACGTTAATGGCGCCCGCGGAGCGTGTCGTGGTCCACTATTGTAACAGATCTATCACTCTGGTTAGGTGGTCAAATGGGAGTCGATACTAGAATCGTTAACCGTTATAATTGTACTTTGGTCAGTCTGACGTTAATTCCCCCGACACTACCAAATGATACCAGAGAGTGCTGTCATTGGTGTGTCACTCTGTGTCACCACCGTTCGAGTGTGATACCACCAACGAGTGCCTTTGTGAGTGAGCCAATGTATACACACAACAAAACCTGAGCTAACGAACGCAACTGATAAAAAACATTACCCAGTATGGGTCACTCCGGTTACAAAATTAAACAATCATAATTTATGGTATATTGCGTCTGTAGTTATGTCAAATGTTAGCTGTCTAGCACTAATAGGCAGAGATCAAAATGGCTTTGTCTTATGGTCAGACCGTCGGACTGTACGAAATTATCTATACAATCAGCTCATGTTTACCCACTGCTGCCCTCCTAGCATGACCACCAAAACACGATATGATATGATATGATACAGCGATTTATCGACACAAACGGTCCATTTTTATTAATAAATTTTATTAAAAAAAATATAACCGACTTCAAAACACTAAAATGCTAAAAAAAAAACCTAACACTTAAGTACCTAATCAGTTACTTTTGGAGTCGGTGCCAGCCGATGAGAGATTCAATGTTTTTGTTTGCACCTACTCCAAAAGTAACTGATTAGGTACTTAAGTGTTAGGATTTTTTTTAGCATTTTAGTGTTTTGAAGTCGGTTTTATTTTTTTAAATAAAATTTACTTATTTCATCTATTTTTAGTGATAAATCCTAATCTAACTGCTGAACACCGATTTCATCCCCTATTTTCCTACCGTCAGGGGTGATTTTTATTTTTCAAACTTTTATCATAGCATCTTTGAAGTATAAGCTATTCAATAAAACAAAAATCATCAAAATCGGCTCATATTTGTCGAAGATAGGTAACAAGAACCACAACCAAAATATTATCTGGGTATATATTTGTTGATTTTCTCAAAAAGTTCTGAATCAATTTCGATAAAATTTATATGGGACCACCTCTGAAGTATGATCTACCAAACAAAAAAAGAATCATTAAAATCGATTCATAATTGGCGGAGTAATCGCGTAACAAACATACAAAAAAAAAAAAAACATACAGTCGAATTGAGAACCTCCTCCTTTTTTGAAGTCGGTTGAAAATATGAAATATACAGGTTGTAACGAAAAGGTGAAATAAAACTTTAAGGGGTTATTCTACGGCTAAATTACATCAACTTTTTCTATGGGACCAACATCGAAATCTCAAAAAAAAAATTGACGTTTCCATACAAACTGACGCCACCTGGTCGCGTTTTAGTATGGGAAAGTGTTTTTTTTTTTTTGCGAATTCGATGTTGGTCCGATAGAAAAAGTTGAGGTAATTTAGCCGTAGAATAACCCCTTAAAGTTTTACTTCACCTTTTCGTTACACTCTGTATAGACGCCATGTTGAATTTTTTGATCGCTCTTTCGATAAAAATTTGAGATTGCGACCATATCTATCATATTTTTAATAAAATCGTCAGTTGATGTCGATATATCGCTATATCATATCGTGTATTGGTGGTCATGCTAGGGGGGCTGGGTATACAACTACTCTTTGCTGCACAACTGCTTTGGTCATTGCCAATCTCACCTAGTTTATGCCAGCGGCTCGCTTAATATCGTCAGACTAGCAGCTTCCCTCTCTTAGCCTCCACTGTGTTACTGTGGCATTTAAAAAAAATGGCACAAACAGTCATTACAAAAAGAAATTAACTTTACATAGTTAACAGACAACAAGAGCCGAATAACATATTTAGGGTTAATTATTAGGTACTACAAGCCAGCCAATTGAAAGAGCTCTTACGACACGCCTCCTGTTGGCGGTAGGGAAGTGTATTCTTTACGGCCGTCCCCACACGGTACAGGCGTGTCGTAAGAGACGACTAATTCCTATAGCACGAAACGGGCAGCAGCGTCTTCGTTTGAAATTTTATAAAAAACTGCGCTCGTCAACCCGCCTGTCACGCGTGGCAATTGAGTGAGTATTGGCAATCCCCCCCGATGATAAGTCATTGGTGGCCTTTGTTCAGCAGTCAATGTCCTATGGCTGAAATGATGATGATGATGACACATAAAGTGTAGTGTTTATTGTCATTTGTCTACGAAAATCAGCCTGCGTAAAAATATTTAAATACTTTTAACTATTAGTAACGCTGTAATTTACATAATTTGCGTGATAGACCGAATCAAATTTTCGCGCGAAATTAAAAAGGATGCTTCTTACTTATTAAATCCGTGTCAATGCCTGCGTTTGAAATTGTAGTTTTTGAAACAATACCCATTTTGTTTACGTTAGTGGGTCACGATCGAAGCGACATTATCACGTTCAGATTCCGGTACATTGTGCTATTGTGGCTTCCTTTTGGGCTGACCAACCGCAAAATATTAAATTGCGTTTCAATATAACATAAATCGATTTATTTATCAATTTCATTGAATGTCAAATATCTGTTCATCTTGATTTATGTTTTATATTACTAAACTTTAGCGCTGGACGGAGATCGGTGGAGTATTTTGGGGGAGACCTTTACCCAGTAGTGGGATGATACAACTTAATAAAAAAATACATTGGTGTATTGTATTCCACACATTAAATTAAAAAGTCAATTTGCCTATGCTGGACCAAACTCAAGGCTCCTGCTAAGTACGCTAGAGCTTTGCTCTACAGGGACAACGAAATAGGCTTTCTTAACTATTATATTCACTAAAATACATTATTAGACAATTTAAGGTGCTTGTTGAATTAAAGCCTTTTTGTTGTTTTACTAAATTTACATTTTACGAAAAAAAAATTCGTTTTCTACTCTTGTATATATTTTTTTTATCCTTTGAAATATACTTTAAATGTTTGTTTCATTTCAGCAAGATATATTATATGTTATTACTTATTAAATTACAATAATGTTATCTAAAAATCTTAAATAAAAACTACGAATCAAAGCGACACTTTTCAGATCCTTTCAGTTACTGCTTCTACGGTAAAAGCAGGAACAACAGTCAATTCATAATTAAGTTACACACATTTCGCTATTTTAATTGCAACGGAACTCAAACAAAAGTCAAGGGTAGGTTTGAATGAGGAAGGCACGATGCATATCGGCGCCCGCGCCTCTGCCACTGGCCGGTTAGTTGATTGGTATCCGATTTCGGAAACGCGCGTGGCGAGGCCGTGAATTAAAAAATAATAAACTTTTGAATTTGAAAAAAGAACATTACAGTTTATTTGTGTTGGTGTTTGTGGCCAGTATTTTGTACCTGTGCAGTGTGTCAAACTATTTGGATCGTAATCCGTTTATTGGAAGATTATTGTTTTGGTGAGTATATTTACCCGACTGCTAAAGGGAAGAGTAATTGTTTTACTAAATTGTGTTAATTTTAATCTTCGTAGAGCTTAATTTTATTATAGTTTATTAATCTTTTATCGGTTAGTCAGACCAGATATTTTATCTTTACTATCTATTTGAGCTTTGATGATATCAAAATGTTTTTATTAGCCGCTTGCTGTCATTCACACATATACCTAAGTAGGTACACAAACATTTATAAAAAATTATAATTTATACAAAGAGCAATAAATAATTAAATTTATTATCATATTGTTAGATTCTCATTTGAAATATCTACATAATCATGTTGCTTATTTTACTATTGTTGTAAGTAGCTAATAACAACCAGTCTAGTACACCAGCACACAAAAAAATAAACATGTTGTTCCCTGATGGTTCAAAACTAAAAAAAAAAAAATTTTAGAAATCTATGAACATAACGTAAGCTGCTCCAATTAAAATTAATGCTATTTGAAAAGAACCAAGAATCAAAGTTTGGCACATTGTGTGTGTGCTTCACTGAAATAATTATTGCATAGCTTCGACCAATTAGATAATACGTACGAGCTGTTAAAAACAAAAAGGAGGATGTTTCGAAACTAGTCATTGCATTTTATTACTCAGAAAATAATAAAATTTATCTTTATCAAATAAGTATTAAATAAGCCACTTAACCCTTAAATACACACATAATATCGTCCTAACAAAATGTATAATAGTTTATAACTTAACTACCTATTGCATAAAAAATTATTCAGAGCTGAATATTTAGTTTCAGTCGTATTCACTTTAAAAACTAAAAATCATTAATTTTATAGCAAGTTTAATCGACGGACGTTATTGTCATTTTCTTTAACAGAGCAGCTAATCTTACAACTTTATAAAATAACTAGCTGACCCAGCGAACTTCGTTCCGCCAATTCGTTTGACAGGTACGAACAGTTTGTATAGGAAAATAAAATAGTTGTTTTACTACTTTCCTTGCATTTTTTAAATATTTTCTGACCTTTTAAACCTTCCCTGAACTTCCACAAATACTTTAAGATCAAAATAAGCCAAATCGGTCCAGCCATTCTCGAGTTTTAGCGAGACAAACGAACAGCAATTCATTATATATATATATATATATATATATATATATATATCTATATATATATATATATATATAGATTCAGTCTATCACAATTATTCAATATCCGTATCCGTATGTAGATTCCAAAATTCCTAAGTAAGGTTACAGTCAGCATCGAAAGTAGCAGATCAAAAATTTTCAAAAGTACTGACTCTTATATTCTAAATGTCACAATAACTTTACCATAAACAATCTATATATACAATGTGTAGTTTTTTGGACCCGACAAACTTTAAGGGTGGATTCTACGAGTAATTTCATCGAGAAAACTCCCCCATATGTGGGGTCAAATCTCAATATTTTAGGAACGGCGGCCATTTTAAAATTTTGATAACTACTTGAATAACTTTGAAAAGAGCCCCCCTTTGATGGTATTTTTATTTATTCCCTTCAAAGTATTTGATATTAGCTAAACAATGATACCAAAACTGTATCTCTACGTCGAGGCAGTCAATAATATTAAAAGTTAAAACACCCCTGACGCAGCGCATGTAAGTTGATTTCACTTACAAACAAGTCTTTCACTTAAAAGTATGAAAGAAATACCAAAAAATGTGGCATGTACTTTAATAAAAATAATTATTAAATAGCATAATTAAATTTTACGATAAAAAACACTAATTTAACATTTTAAAATTTAAAAATTTAAAATGGCCGCCATTCCTAAAATATTGAAATTTGACCCCACATATGGGGGTGTTTTCGCGATGAAATTACTCGTAGAATCCACTCTTAAAGTTTGTCGGGTCCAAAAAACTACACATTGTATAAAATGAATGTCTATTTCTCTTGGTCATCACATCACGCGTGAACGGATGGAACAATTTCGCTAATTCTTTTTTTGTTGTATTAATTATTGTCAGGAGAAGAAAGGAAAAAATCCAAAAGTTGCGCAGAAAATCCTTTATGAATAAACTAAAGACCACGCGAACGAAGTCGCGGGCAACAGCTAGTTATAATAAAATTCAATGAAAGATATTTGACTTTTACGTAGTAATTTTGTCAGACTATTGTGATATGTTTTGCAATAAGGTTCATTAGGAGTATTACATACTTACTAGCTACTTTTGATGTTGACTGTACGTGCTGAGTACGAACACAAGACCTATGAATGTATAGTGAGATTGTGAGACACCTACTACTCATTCCTATCTATATAAGGTGCTTCATAAATATCTGCAACGGCTGAAATGGGTAAAAGTATTGCATAAATAGATTACGATAGTAAATAAATTTAATGTCCAGAACATCATTAATATTTTCATTAAAAAAATTATATTAAATAAAGATTAGGCTTTATTCTGTCTCAAACCGTCCACATCAGTCCAAAAATGCAAACGTTTCACATTATACCGCTCCCGCGCAGTGTCAAGGGCGGATGACAAAGTGTGTTATGCAAATTGAAGCAAGTAACCATTTATTTACTGTCTTTTCGCAAATAATTAATTACCGATCCGGGGCACGTAATTCCTTCACTATCGTAATCTATATAAGCAATACTTTTACCCATTTCAGCCGTTGCAGATATTTATGAAGCACCTTATATACAAATAAAAATGAATGTTTGTAGGTTTATCGTCTATGCTTTCCTAAACCATTGATCTGATTTACAATGAATCTTCGGCAGAGTCTTCTGAGGAAGCAGGAGAGAGTTCCTGAATTGTATTGAAGACTACGCGAACATAGTCGCGGACAATTGCTAATCTTCTATATATATAAATAAAATGAAATGCTGTTCGTTTGTCTCGCTAAAACTCGAGAATGGCTGGACCGATTTGGCTAATTTTAATCTTGAAATATTTGTGGAAGTTCAGGAAAGGTTTAAAAGGTGAGAAAATATTTAAAAAATGCAAGGAAAGTAGTGAAACAACTACTTTATTTTCCCATATAAACGAATTGGCGGAACGAAGTTCGCTGGGTCAGCTAGTCTCCAATAAAAAGCAAGAATGAAAATCACATTGACCCAAGCCTTTACTTGAAACAAATTCGTTACTAACCATAAAAACGGTCACAAAGTGAATTACTCTAACCAAATTAAATTGCCTTCGGGCATCGGGTCGAATCGGCCGCGTAACCAGGGTTAAATAAGAGCATTTCACGAGAGGCCGGTCGTCGGAAGCATTCGGCAGGCGGTTACGTGTTAATTACCGCTTTGTGTTGCAAACAAAGAGTTGCGGCATTGGCGACCGATTTAGTTATTGCTACGGTCAACAGATAAACGAACCCTTAGCACTAAAAACTTTGCAACCTCGCTATCCCACGTATTAGGTTTATTTCAGCCATAGGAAGTCCACTGCTGAATACAGGCTTCCCTCAGTGACTTCCAGATTGGCTGGTTAAGCAGCCTGCATTCAGCGGCTTGCCTGCAACCTGTACCAGATCGTCTGGGTCCGGTTAGGATTCATGAAACCATTGTTATAATTGTTTTATTCGCTGACAGACAAGTTTGTAAAAAAATTAACACAACTTAAAAGGGCATTAATTGACTAGGTGCCTTCAGTCGGGCATCGTTCAAGAGGTGACTTAAACCATACACACAACCACTTAGAGTCAGTTCCGTCTTTACCATAAGGGCACACGGGGCCTGTGCCCAGGGCCCCCGGCCTCACAGGGGCCCCAAAGCACTAAAACATGTTTGTAAACTAAGAAACACTATTAACTGAAAAGAAAGAAAAGAGGGTCAAAGCCAAAGTCAAAGAAAAAGGAAGAGAAAAAAACTATACTTCTAACAGAGATATGAAATAATTTTTGAACGTCATGAATTCATACCAACAGTATTTCATTTTTACTTTGTAATAGGGCCCCTAAATTCTTGTGTGCCCCAGGGCCTCGGGATATTTTAAGACGGCCCTGCTTAGAGTCAAAATGTAACCAAGGCCCCGTTTGACACCTAGTCTGATGAATATATTTGCCCACCTGTAGGGTTCTGGGACTGGGATGAGATGGTTTGGGTCATATTCCATTACGCGACCTAATAACAAATTGGTTGATGAACGAACTTAGTTGATTGATGTTCAGTAGACAGTTTAATGCCTTTATTTAAAAAGTCTTTACTGTATAGTGTTCAGAATCATTCGCTCTCACTGAATACTCGTCAGTTTGCAGATCGCTGTAATCTGGGTTACACTCAATTCGGCTGTCAACGTATTTTGATGTACATAGGGCTGGCACATCGTTGGTTCCCATTTTTTAAAACCGCTTAACCATGTTGTAAAATAAACAGTCAAAAAAATGACAAGTATTTGATCAAAACCGATTAAGTTTGTGAAGAAGTGAACTTCAAAAATCGAAAGGAAATCTTGCGAGGAGCAATTTTATATTTTCCTTGTCATAATTTTTACCTCGGTGTCTGAACGATAAACCCAAATGAGAAAATAATAAATAATTTAATTCTACAATAACAAAGTGTACTAATTTGAATAGCGGTTTTAACAGCTCAAATGAGAGTGAAAGTCACTCTTAGCATCAAAATCAAAATCGCAAAAAAATTTAATGTAAGACTGATCTGTCTTAGAAGTCTGTCTATAGGTCGGTTCCCCTTTACATATACCTTAAAAAAAAATGTCCGTTTGTAATAGTAAAATGCCATCTGTCATCCCTACCGGCACCAAATGTGCTCTGCCACGGTCCGGCGCGCGCCAGCTGCGCCCGCGCCGACCGTTGCGTCCGCCATTCCATTTCACGATGCGCACAACTTTTTGTTAGTGTTTGCACTATGATGACTATGGTGAGCAATGAATTTGACGACCTCCGTAGCCAAGAGGCGAGTATACCGGACTTGGTGTCGCTATCTCTGAGGTCCCGGGTTCGATTCCCAGTCGGTCAATTTAGAAAAATAACTTTTCCATATTGTCTCGGGTCTGGGTGTTGTAGTACCGTCGTTGTTTCTGATTTCTGTATCACAAGTGCTTTGGCTACTTACCATGGATCAGAACAATGTATGTGATGTTGTCCAATATTTATTTATTAATATAATTGTGTTGTGAAGGTTGAAAGACGAGTCTAGTCTGACAGGGCCACAGTCTCTTTTGAAGGCATGAGCTAGTCTCTCTACTACGAGAGTCATTAGAAAAAATGCCTTACTACGCAATCGCTAAGGTGCTGGTTGGTACCCCACTGATCTACTAAAATGATTTTATTTATTCATTTGATACCTTGAGACCATCGGGGTAGAAGTTGTAGTTAAGTCCATCTCTGTACGGATGTGATAACATTGTTGCAAAATGCAAATGGGTGGAATTCCACAAAACAGGGGTGACACGGTAAGCTGATTTAAGTCCGCAATGGGAAAAAAGTAGCTACCGGCTGTTGGCATAAACAACTCGTTAAACTCCAAGCGCAAGCGGTCATTTATAAGACCGTGTAACAACAAAATGTCCATAGTGTCTCGTTTCCCTAGGCTGAGGAGTTAAAAGCTATTATTAACCAAACTACCTAACTACAATAATATTAATGTGAACTTAGTTTTGAGAAAGGAACAAACGTAGAAGTCATCATCATCATCATATCAGCCATAGGACGTCCACTGCTGAACATAGGCCTCCCCCAATGATTTCCAGATTAGCCGGTTGGAAGCGGCCTGCATCCAGCGGCTTCCTGGAATCTTTACCAGGTCGTCTGTCCACCTTTGGACGTCCTTCGCTACGCTTCCCGGTACGTGGCCTACATTCTAAAATATTTCTGCCCCATCGGCTGTCAGTTCTGCGTACTATGTGCCCCGCCCACTGCCACTTCAGCTTGCTGATCCGTTTGGCTTTATCAGCGATTTTTGTTCGTTTATGGATCTCCTTATTTCTGATTCGATCACGCATAGAAACACCGAGCATAGCCCTTTACATAACACGCTATGCGACCTTGAGCTTTCTTAGGAGTGCCGTGGCCTGTTTTAGTTCCATATGTCATCACTGGTAACGTGAAGTAAATATAATTATTCATAGTTTGACGTTAATTCATTGTTATTCTATAAGTGTTCAGAATCTTCCTGGAAGTGGTTTCGAGTTCCGGTGGGATGCTATTTTTAGTTCACTTGGCTAGGCTTACCGACGGGCTCGATGATCACAATTGAATGTCATACATACACATTACCTGAACTTCACCTTCGGCCGTCACCTCGTGTTAGAGAGTATCTAGGTACTTGGCTTTGATGTCCTTCATAATTAAGCTTATAATTTAGGCAAGTTATAAACTTGGACGTGGGAAATCTAGTCTAAGATCTATCGCATTTTATTTCTTATCTACACGGTGTTAAGTAAAAAAGGTATTATGCATTGCTATAATATAATAATACGAGTATTTGATATCATTTTGCTTTTTTTTTGTAGATAACTTTTATGTTTATCAACTTTATAGGGTCAATAACCTATTAATCTATTAATTAGCATGACTACTAAAACACGATATGATATGATATAATATAGCGATAGATCGATACCAACTGTAAAAATATGATAGATATAGCCGCCATTTTGATTTTTTATCGAAATTGCGATCATAATATGGCACGTCACCGGCACGGCGATTCAACATGGCAGCTATATCTATCATATTTTTACAGTTGGTGTCAATATATCGCTATATCATATCATATCGTGTTTTAGTGCTCGGATTGCTGCTTTCCCGCCTATTTTTTTCTGTGGCCGGTCAGCTATTCAGCCATTATTTTTCATTTTCATCATTTAAAAAATGGTAAATATTTTGCCCAAATCTGTAATTTTAAAGAAATAGTTAGACTTGGGATATGCCAAAGAGCTATGGAGAGGAATATCCTGGGTATAAGAAGGACAGATCGGATCCGCAACTCTATCATCCGCTCAAGAACTGGGATCACAGACGTGGGAGAAAAGGCTGCAGGGTTGAAGTGGGAGTGGGCGGGTCATGTTCATAAGATGGATTCTAGAAGGTGGACAAAAGTCGTCACGCACTGGCTGCCTACTGAGGGACATCGTTCGAGAGGTAGACCTCGAAAGCAATGGCGCGATGACTTAGACAATTTTCTCCAAGATTGGCAGGCCCTAACCACCGACAGGGATAAGTGGAGAGGTTTGGGTGAGGTCTTTGCCCAGCAGTGGGACAGAAATGGCTAATAAAAGAAAGAAAGAAAGAAAAAAGTTAAAAGTAAAATTATAATAACGTCATATTTTTTTTTATTAATATTTAACTTTATGTTACTTAATTCAATTTAACATTGCGCTGTTATTGAGTGGCTTATAGAAAGTTGCAACATGGTTCATTAAGAATGTAAAATAGAACTAGTTTTTAATACACATAATCAGCCTCCCTAGTATGAGCACTAAGACACGATATGATATGATATAGCGATATATTGACACCAACTGTAAAAATATGATAGATATAGCCGCCATTTTCATATCGTGTTTTAGTGCTGTACGAGTAACCTCGTACATTGGTTTGCTGCACCACAGCTACACATTGCGCTGGAGACTGGAGCTGCATCTTCCACCTACTCCTCGTGCTTTTTGAAGATGCCAATATGTACGAGCTACGATCGTACATTTGTCTGCTGCGCCGTCAGCGACCTACAAACCGGCGGATGACCCATGGACCCTGCACATGCACCGTCGGCACTCTACACCGACGGCACACAACGATCAACCTATACATGTTAACGTACTGTAATTGTTATATATAAACATGACATTATAGTAAATAAATCAGATATCAACCGTCCGTGTTGGTTCTCATTTCCCTCCGCTGCGGCCAAGACTACCTTAGCCGTCACTATGATCAGTCTGGTGAGTCTGCCAGACTGGCAGCGGGTCCACACCGCCTACCTACTGTCCTAACGCTGCTACCCTGGGCGACCTGGAAGCAGCTCTATCGTTTCCTCTCTACATCCTTATTATATTTACGTATCTATCTATTGTTAGGTGGGGCTAGGGCTCTAGGGACTTAGTGTCTTGGAGAAAAGGGACTCTACGCTCACTAGGGAGTTAGTTTCCTGTCTGACCGTATATTCTGGACGTCGGGAGCGGTGCCACACTTGCTTCCCGCCTGTTCAAGTGCTCATACTAGGGAAGCTGAATATGTGTATTTAACCTTATCGTGTATGAACTGCAGGCTTTAGCGTGGATTATTTATGATTCATAGGCACGAGCTCTCCCATCACGCCGTGTTTGGTGACACACTCACGCGCCGGAAGGTGGATAAACTCGCGCGTTTATAATTCATGACCAGCCCCGTAAACTGGCAGTGGGTATCAGTAGGTAGTAATAATAACTGATCTTAGCGTTTAACTTAATTAACTTAAAAAATATTGTGGTTCGTTGTTTCTGATTTCGACTACACAAGTGCTTAAGCTATTACCATAGGATCAGAGCAATTAAACAAAAAGGTTTATTTCAAGATTACATTTACAAAGTTTGTAGAGAGTAGAGAGTTTGTACTTGTGTTGGGAATGACTCGCTACTTCCCTTGGATATATATATATATTTTAAAGTATTTATGTGATGACGTCTTTTAAATAATTTGTTTTATATTATTTTATATTATTCCCTTGTAAAATGAATTAAAAATAGTAACTAGCCTATGTCCTTCCCTTGGATAATATTACTATGCTATCCCATAGGAACTGAGCATTTTGCAGGGATAATAAGCAGCATAATGTCATTAATTGACCACTAAACCACCATGCAAAAAATATGTTAGTTTCGGTACCTTGTTCTGTGAAAACAGAGACAAATCTATCCTACGAGAACCCAACATATTTTCGGAATGAAAAGTACTATTCCATAATATAATCTATCTCTGTGCAAAATTTCATTCATCCATTCAGCCGTTCTGGCGTCATTGAGTGATGAACATCCATATATTCAAACTTACGCATTTATAATAGTAGTAAAATAAGCACCATTGCAACCCTCGGGAAACGTAGTGTAGGACGCCCCCCAGCCAGCTCGATGGCCCGGGGACCTTAGGAAGACAGCTGGAAGTGGCTAGACGAAAAAAGCGAAAGATCGTGCTTTTTGGCGCTTGTTGGGAGAGGCTTACGTTCAACGCTGTACCTACTGCAATAGGCTGACATGAGGATGATGATAATGCACCAAATAATACTCGAATTAATATTATGCTTCCGAAATAAGAATTTTTCATTACTAATACTCGGAAAGTAGGTCTGAAGTTGCATGAGGAGCGGGTTGAAAGTAATACTTTTCAGCCCTAGGGAGAATCGTTTTCAACTGACAGCTGTCAAATTATACAAAGAAAAAACTAGTTCTATTTTACATTCTTAATGAACCATGTTGCAACTTTCTATACAGCCACTCAATAACAGCGCAATGTAAAATTTAATTAAGTAACATATATATTTTTTTAATGACGTTATTATAAGTTTACTTTTAACTATTTCTTTAAAATTACAGATTTGGGCATAATATTTACCATTTTTTTAATGATAAAAATGAAAAATAATGGCTGAATAGCTGACCGGCCACAGAAAAAAAATAGGCGGGAAAGCAGCAATCCGATCTTCGTTTGTTTATTCGAGTTGTAGAACAAAGTGATTGCATACTCTTTGGTACGGTTTTGTTAAAATCCACTAATTTTTTCATAAGCTAATTCATGTTTTTATTTTTACTTTGGCTCTTTCGCTACGCTCGGACGCCAAACCCTGTCTCGGGACTAAATAATTTACATTCACCCCTAGGTTAACAATGTACTATATCATCCTTATTTTAAGAGGACAATTAATTTGGAAAGGAGCACTTCCTGCTCACTCAGACCAAAACCAATTTTGAAGAAATCGTTTCGAAGGTTTTCATTTAGCTTTGTACTCGAAAGAATCACAGATGCCCTTCTTCCAAATAATGCTTTGTCCCGTTCCTAGCCGGGACTATGATCCTGGATGTGGCAAGTGTAGTCGGTATATTTGCAGCCATTCCTCAGAACTAGCTTTAACCCGTAAGACAATACATATGTTTATCTTAAATTAAAGCTTCTGCGGGTACTCACCATGATTTTCCTCAGTACTGAGCAAGTAGTATTAATTCGTAAACAGATTCTGAAAAATCTAAACGAGAACAAAACGATGGTAACGATTCAAATATTGTAAATAGCAATTATCTGTTACGTCAGTTACCTGTGCATAGATGAATCACAACTACTAAGTATAAGTCTCAATAGTTTTATGGACAAATTATAAAATCTGCTATAGTAATTGAACTGTGTTAATATATCTCTCAACAATATATAATTCTGAAGCGCCTCAACTTTTTCTTATAGCAGAAACATTTTGTGCGGCAAGTGTCTCGTGAAAAATAACAGGCGCTACAAACTAATGGGATACGAACTTTTGTCTAAGGTTCATTTTACTCGTTTCAGTAACATTCCGTGTGCACAAGAAATTGCTAGTGTTTCACCATAATTAGATAAATGGCTAAGAATTTCACATATGACAGGCATACACATTCATAAGACAGTCTTATCTAATAAAAACTAGTTCCACTTTATATCTTTTATTAACCTCAAACTAACGGGGAACAAAGACTGAATATATGTATATTTGACACCACTTTAAAAAATACACAAATTTTAATGTTCTGTTTAGAATATACCATTCCCAATCACTTCTTCTTAACCGTCGACTTCGCCGGTGCGGGAGGGGGGGTGACCTTCCCTGGGGGTGTAACTTGAGGGCTCACATCTCCTGTGGCCAGGAATCTCTTTACACGGTTCTTCAGGTCGATGTAGATTCGATTCTCATGGTTCAGTTGAGGAAGAACTGACAAGCGTTTGTCGGCCTCCTGAAAAAATTAATAAGTTCAACTGATTCCTGAGCTGATACTGTTTTTTTTATTCTGTTAGTTTAAATTTATAATCTAAGGTTTATGCATGGAGCACATACCCTAAAGAGTAGAAATATCATATGATTTGTTTGACAAATTTTTCCGCAATTTTTTAATCTGTATCTGTGCAGTTTTTGTATGGGCGAGCGTTGACAGAAACAGCTGTCATTTCATACTAAATGTAGGTGAAAAATCACTTACTAGTTTCGGAGAAACATGGTTTTATTGCTCATCTATAAGGTATGTACTCGATGGGTATAATAATATTGGAAATATTACGTAAACCAATAGTTTTGTAAAGTAGATTTCTCTCAAGCTTTTTTTTAGTGTGCGTAAGGATTTAGGGGCGCTATCTAAGTGTTCGATTTAAAAGAAAATGTTTAGATTGATGCACTGGAGGTTAAATGAACCCAAATACATTAAATTTTTTCCTTATCTAGGTACTAAGATGAGATCTCGGCAAGAAATCAAGCATCAAGATTATTATGTACCATCATGAGATTAAAACAATTGCTACAATCATAGCCTATTGCATGCAACATGAGCACACACACGTACGTCATCGTTTGGGTTTAGTGCCAAGGCCCCTGACTCACTGCACACGGTAATTTGTTGCCTTGGCTCAACTGATTTTGTCTAAAATATAGGGAAATACTCCTTTTTGCCTGAATGCCAAAGAAAGTATTTAACTTAGCTGTATAGTCTTCTCTACTAGAGGTAACCGAAGTAAAGTTTACTTTATGTATATTTTATTTTAATGTTGTTATTTATTAGTTTCGTTTTTTAATATAATATAACATAATATAATAATAATTTATTAGCCAAATAACTTTTAAAGACACAAATAGCTTACATTCATAAACATTACATTTTAATTTTCTTGAATTAGTCATTATTGATTGACATAGAATGAAGTAATAAAAATAGAACATAAATTTTTAAAGTGTTTGTCTTAAAAGGGGTAGCTTTGGACCCCACACTAGGCATGCCTGTGTCGTGGGGACCAACAAATTGCATTGGTTTGATTTACGATCAAACATAATTGTTGCGAAAAGTGCTGAGTAAGTCACAAAATCAATCCTAGGTGCTCAATATGTTTCTTGCAATAAGTTTATTTAGATGGGCAACAACAATACAGGCAATTTTTGATGCTAACATAAAAGTGATTTCTTAAAATAGTTCAGGCGAGGCAGACTAAAATAGAATTAAACGAGTGTTTGAATTTAGCAGCGTGTTTCTAATTATTGAATGACTCGAATAAAATTTTCTGAGCACCCTTATAAATAAAAACTGTGTTACTTACTGGTATATTTAAACTAATTTATTATTCTTAATAGCTAAATAATTCTTTTTTATCATTTATTCTTTCCCGCGTGTTTGAGTATGGCACAAACCATTTCATAGTTGAGGCACAGAATATCTAATAGTACTACCGTGTTGAGGTGAGGCCTATTCCTACGGATGTATAAGGGTATAATAAAGTGTGTGTCAGAATGTTTTTAGTTTTTAAATGTTAATTTAAAATCAACAATATCAATTAAAACTCGTTTTATTTTTTGTTAAATTAAAGAGCAGTTTATTTATGAAAAACAACTGGAAATGCGCACCGTTCACTTATTCACACTCATTTAACCTGGAGCTAAAATTTTCAATCACTCGCTGGAGCATCGCTCTTGGAATAGAGTTGATTTCTTCAGTGATTCTTTGCTTCAAATTACATTCAGGTTTGATGGCAATGGATTGTAAACTTTACTTTTTAGGTAGCCCCATAGGAAAAAATCAGCAGGTGTTAAATCAGGGCTCTTTACTTAACTTTAATATTTATTTGCATAGTAGCGTTCTCTACATTTACTGGTGTCTACGGAAGGCTATCTGATTAAGTCTGGTTAAGATTTTTCTGAATGAAGGCCATTACACACAGAACCACTAGGTATTAATAAGATTGATTAGGTACCCCAAAATATTATGGTGGCCAGAAAAGTGACGTCCAAAAATTTTTTTTTGGTGCCTCGTGTTAAGAGGTATCTGAATCACCCTTATGTATTTTCTAAAATTTTTTGTAGTTTTCGAGTTACGATTTTTTTAATGTTTTTTTGAAAATATTATATTATAATTTATATTCGTTTATGGATTCATCATTTCTGATTCAAATGAACTGACTGAACCTCCTTAAATAAAAAACTAGGACATTTTACTTACTACGAAAACCTTGGAACGCTGCACCTTTAAACACTCCCTAACCTGATTGATTAAAAATGCTCAACGAGCCCATATAAGTATTTTACCTTGTCTTTCTAAGTGGGTGTGTGTACATGTCTAAGCGGTAAATTGCATTTCATACAACCTTTGCAAACTTTGTAGATATTAAGCGAAAAAATCACAATTTCAAGTTCTCAAATTCTTATTTAGTATTATATTTAGCGAGGTAGCCACACACACGTGTGACAGTCAAAGTGTTAAGTTTGTATATTAAGTAAGCCTACTCAACTCAGAACCTAATAGATACACTAAGCATCAACATTAATTGTAGCCATACTATAATTAAATGCATCCATCACACAAATTGTCTCTTACCCTTAAATCCCGAGAACCTGCGACCGCTGGCTTTCTAATTCGGGGTGCGAACCACACTGTCGTCTGTTTTTACATCACGTACATGTACAGTCGGCAGCAATTAGACAGCGACATCCAAAGCTGTCAAATAGACTAAGATAATAAGATATACTAAGATATACAGACTAAGTGACAAAAAATATCGATACACCCGAGACGCTCATATAGATAGACATTTCATTCGTCAAAAGTAACGGAACGCGCATGTCACCAATTATATCGGCTCTACCAGGGCGCCACTTATATGACGACAGCCAAATAACCTGTAACTAAGCAGCATCCTCGCCATAAACTTCGATACAACTGCAAAATTACATCCTAGGCAATAAGCATAGAGCTCAAAATATATATATATTTTTTATGGACTCCTCCCGCTTTTAAAAAAGAGCGGTGATTCTGCCAATGTCGAGTGTATTGTTTGCTTAAAGTCAAAGCTTGACAAAGTTCGCAATAAATAACGGGTGTTTAGTTTTTATTGCTTTTCTTGGATTCAGTGGAGGCTACTGTTCCCGTATAAGCAGGTTTCAGGACGCTATCGGGTCTAAAGCAAGTTGTCTTGAGACAAGTCACTTGACACTCGATGCGGCGTTGAATACAATGATATTTCAATAGTTTCAGATCTTTATCACTTCACCAAACATTAGAACACAAACTACACCAAACTTGCACTCTAAAGCTCTATAAATGATAAATAAAAACCATTATAATAGATCGACCATGCTTTTCGTTCGACTACCCCCCACCGAATCTCAAAATAAATTACTAGCTGGGAAGTAACAACGATAACAGTTATCTGAGATTAAGGTGACAGGCGTCTAAACACGACGTGATAAAGCGGCCGCATGCATGAGTGTCTGTATATAGGTAAGTAATGCAATCATCAAATTAATAGTGACAATTCAGAAAACATTTTTTTTTTTTTGATAAAAACATGTTTTATCTTTTTCTTTCCTCTAAAACTTTGTATATAACTATCTTTGTCATTTCGTGCGTGACGTCCTTGCCATGTGTTTTGTTTTTAGTTCAATAGATTCGAATAATATCTCAAAATACAGTGTAACGAAAAGGTGAAATAAAACTTTAAGGGGTTATTCTACGGCTAAATTACATCAACTTTTTCTATGGGACCAACATCGAAATCTCAAAAAAAAAATTGACGTTTCCATACAAACTGATGCCAGCTGGTCGCGTTTTAGTATGGGAAAGTGTTTTTTTTTTGCGAATTCGATGTTGGTCCCATAGAAAAAGATGATGTAATTTAGCCGTAGAATAACCCCTTAAAGTTTTATTTCACCTTTTCGTTACACTCTGTATAGACGGTGGTTACTATTGACGCTTTGCCTGTCGCTATAATAATGGCGGCTAGGGTGTATCTATGTATTTGACAATACGGTGTATCGATATATTTGGGCAGGCTGGGTGCACTCAATAATTTGAACACTTTGGCTGTATCGATGTTATTGACCACTTTGGCTGTATCTAACTATTTGACAGCCTTGGATCATCATCATCATCATTTCAGCCATAGGACGTCCACTGCTGAACATAGGCCTCCCCCAATGACTTCCAGATTGGCCGGTTGAAAGCGGATGTCGCTATCTAATTGCTGCCGACTGTACCACCCCAGCACCAATTCGCTCTGGGGCTACAATACAGTAAAGTAAAAGTATCCACAGGGCTATTTTTAAAACATCAACAACCCCCTAGGTCCTGATTCTGGTGCTCAAATACTACAGCTTTTTAAGGGATCAACATCGAAATGGCAAAAAATAAAACACTTCCCCACACTAAGCCGCCACCACTGCCGTCAGTTTGTATGAAGCAGTGCATAATTTTTTTTAGTTTACGATGTTGGTCCCATAGAAAAACGTTGTTATATTTGAGCACCAGCCCCCCTAGCATGACCACTGAAACACGATATGATATGATATAGCGATACAACGACACCAAATGTAAAAATGTGACAGATATAGCGGCCATTTTGATTTTTTATCGAAACAGTGATCATAATATGTGACGTCACCAGCACGGAGATTCAACATGGCGGCTATATCTATCATATTTTTACAGTTGGTGTCGATATATCGCTATATCATATCGTGTTTTGGTGCTCATGCTGGGTAGGCTGAATCAGCCTCTAGAGGGTAATTGATGTTTTAAAAATAACCTATGATATTTCACTTTTACTTTACGTCACTTTTACTAGCTTAAAACCTTCGAAAGTGTAAAAGCGTAGGTATACCTACCGTTGTTTCCTTCACCTTTACTCTAAAGATAACCTTCGAAAGTGTAAGTTTACTTCGAAACTTCACGTGGGGGGTGGATCATCGTAAGTCAAACGATGGGGGACTTGAATACCTATCGATATGACCCCCATGTATGTTCCGCGATGTTCAACAGTTCCAAAGTTATTGAGATTTTTGTGAATTTAAGTAAGAAATCGGAATTTTTAACTACTCCACCTGCTTGCATGTTTTTTTTCTAGAAGTAGTTCAATAGTGAGTCTTAATGATCACGTTAACGATTTAAGTCATAACCCTATCATATTGAAATAATAAAATAATTCTTCATAAAATTTTGGCAAATCGAATTATTTCTAACAACTTTTAAGGCTCTCTAGTGAAACAAAATAATTGAATTTTTTTCCAGAACTTATTTTAAAAACTACTCACACCATTGTTAGTATACCTTTAATCTACAGTGACGACTTTTATACTGAATTCCGGGTTTTTTACTAAAATTTCACAAAATCTTAAAACTTTGGAACCACTGAATATCGTGGAACATACATGGGGGTCATATCGATATGAATTGAAGGCCCCCATCGTTTGTCTTACGATGATCCACTCCCCCCGTTACACTATGTATAGTAGGTCTTCTTACGCTCAAACTGTTCAGTAGCATACGCAATTCGAAAGTGAAAATGCGTAAGCGAACCTACCGTTGTTTCCATAACCTTTTACATTACTAGCCTAAAAATAACCTTCGAAAGTGTAAGTGCGTATAAGTGCTTACCCTCCTTACAACAATTAATAATCTTTTCTTATGCTCAAACTGTTCAGTAGCATACGCAATTCGAAAATGAAAATGCGTAAGCGAACCTACTGTTGTTTCCATAACCTTTTACATTACTAGCCTAAAAATAACCTTCGAAAATGTAAGTGCGTATAAGTGCTTACCCTCCTTACAACAATTAATAATCTTTTCTTATGCTCAAACTGTTCAGTAGCATACGCAATTCGAAAATAAAAATGTGTTAGCGGACCTACCGTTGTTTCCTTAAAGATGACCTTCGAAAGTGTAAGTCTACTTACCGTTCTTACAACAATTATATAGTACGTCTTCTTATGCTCAAACTGTTCAGTAGCATACGCAAATGTGGGCAGGTTGAAGAGTCCCATCAGCCCTCCACTTTCATCGCACAAGTCGAACTGCGTGAACGTTCCCAGGCGGCATTTCTTGCGGATGTACTCCAGCATGATTCTTACAGGACTGTTGGGGTTGACCAGTAATGTTTTTTCCACAGCTACGTCCACTTCGGAAGACCGCAGACGGAGGTGCGATAGTTCTGGCACATCTTTGTACGCGACGTAAATAAACATTGAAATGTTATTAAAATGTTTTCTCAGTAGGTACTAATATTCCTGAAAAACTAAATTATTTGCACAAACACAACAAACTTGCTGAGGCTTATAATGTCTCAGTTATATACTGAAGTAAAATGTTATTGCAAGCAAGCGTATAGAGTCAATAGCAATATAAGGTATTTATTGCTAAAATCACATTTAATTGACCAAAAAAGCAACAAGCAAAATATTTTGGTTTTTGCCTTTTTTGTTGTTGTTTGATATGTCATAAACAACATAAATGACAAGGCAAAAGACATCGCATAGAGAAAATATAAATCCCTAGAGCTTGAATGAGTCTTTCATATCTCTCATTTTAGTCAAACAAATACAAGGAATTTTTAAGTACTTTGTACTTTAAAATAGTAGGTACTTATAAATTTCTCAAATAAATATCATTGAACAATCATATTGACGGGTTTGTTTGTCTCGGATTTTCGCTAAATTCATGTTTGTTGTAAATATTAATTGATTGACATTCATGCATTTTCTGTTAACAGAGTTGTTATTAAATAAGATAACGTAATATTAATCTTCATTCGCGACAAGCTCGCAAATCTCTAGCTATCGCATCCTGACCTAAGATTATCGATACCGGCAGATGGGTCGCACCAAAACAAACACTATCCAATCAAAACACAAAGGTCACCGCACACTGCCCGCCGGCCTTGGCCGCAAAACTGTTGCGTTCACATTCAACCATTTCCCAACGCAAGGAATCTAACTAAAGCGATTCATATTTCATAAGAGCCACACGTTGCAATCGCCGGGCGGTGCAACCGCCGCGCATTGGCGTTTCAGCGTCGCCGTGAGCGCTCGCCCGATACGATATTTCTCTTTCCATTACTATCCAGACGAGTAGCCAGTACGCACGCTTTTCAAAATTCAAAACTCGAATCGATAATGAGTTGAATGATGTCTGTGAGTGGTATATCGAGTCTAGTGATGTTTGGAGTGGCCGCGTGGCCGCCACCTGGGCCGTTGCCAAACTCCTACCAATTTCACCACCAGGGGTCCAATTTTGCAATATTCCTGATACTCTTTGCATTGTGCATGATGGAGGTGGTAGTCCTGAGGATAATAACGGAGGAGCAGGCGAGGGAGCAAGGGACGAGGAGCGTGACCTCACTATGGTTTGATTTGGATGAGGAGTGAAGTGAAGTTAAGTGATACTGGTAGTGACAGTTGATACTGTGATAAATTTTGCTGGATGCAGTGATTAATATAAGTGATTTTTAAACAAATATAAGACTTTGAATATTATTTGTAGTTAGAATGATTTAATTACTATTACGGGTATAATAATTATTTGTAAATATATTTTGTAAGACAAATTTCAATGTCACCTATTTGGCAGATAAATGTTATGAAATGATTAATGTAAAAAAATGCTAAGGGCTCAAAAGAGCGTAGAAAACTACGAGGCGGTTTCTATCCGGTTTTGCGCCGGACCGGCTCTATTGTGTATTTGGTAAAAACCGTGCCTGTGAACGTGTTTAGCTTGCATCTGGTTTAAATCGAGCAAAACTATGGCAAAACCGGACAGAAACGATCTCGCTAACAATTTATGCTTCAGTAGTGTACAGACACTGTGCATAAATTGTTAGCGACATCATTTCTGTACCATAGGAAATAAATAGTACACTGTAGTTAGTTTTACATAACCGACATATCCGGACCGACAGTTTTGGGAAAAATCTTGCTCGCGAAAATTCGCTTGGTCATGGCCGATCCATCATCGAACCGAATACAAACAATTTTTAATTGAATAAAATCAGTAAACTTTAAGAAAATTTAAAATTATACCTAACATTTAGTAAGAAAATTCTTTTTTTTTATAGACAATGAAAAAAAAATACAATGTGGTTAACTACGATACGAATCGCAATATTTTAATTGAATGAAAAAATTCGAATAATTGTAAAAATAGGAAAATAAATAGGTTTTAAAGTTAATCTAACAACTAAGTCAGTACCTACGCCTAACATTATTCAATTACCTGATATTCGGGGTTCATTTCCTATTCACCCTTCTAGAGCTTTCTAACGTGCAGTCACCCAAATAGCCTGAGAGCTATTGTCCCTGACATTTTCCTCATTTACGTCCTAAGTAATTTCATTTATTTAATTACTTTGGACGTAAATTAATGCTCATATAATTGTGGATCTTGACAGACGATCTAACAAATTGGTTTTACATGAGTATAAAGAGGCCAAAAAATAAAACCTAAAAGAAAATTGCGATTAAAATAACAAAATAATTAATTTAAAAAGTGTAATTATAGCTACATTGCGCGTTCCTTAAAGACTATACAGCCCCCTAGTATGTATATTAAAACACGATATGAAATGATATGATATAGCGATATATCGACACCAACTTTAAAAATATGATAGACATAGCCGCCATTTTTATCGAAACAGCGGTCTTAATATGTGACGGCGATTCAACATGGCGGCTATATCTATCATATTTTTAAAGTTGGTGTCGATATATCGCTATATCATATCATATCATATCGTGTTTTAGTGCTCATGCTAGACAGGCAGGGTTACATTGCAAAGGGGTGCCAAATCTTTAGGAGTGGCTCAGAATCAGTAACTTAATCGAACTATGCAAAGAACAATAATTGTTTTGACACATTTAATTATTCCTATCTGCTATTAAAAATCGTACGCGTGGATAATTAACTCATTCATGAAAAAGCACCGTATGTGCACTGTGTAAGGTCCATGTTGGCTGGCCGTACCTACGCCTCTGATGAATGACCGCGCGGCTTTCGTAGTCTATTGACTATTGTCGGATATTTTGAAGTAATTTTTTTTCGTAACATACGATTATTACAAATAATAACGATTAAGACGCTTCTTTATACTGTTCCCTAAATCTTCTTTTTTAAATTTGGCACCCCTTTGCAATGTAACCCTGTACTTATATTTTTGCATGTAGTATTTCTCAAGTAAGTAAATTGGATTTCCGTTTGATGAGCGTTCGGGAAATTACATAACGTCTTATCGTCCAATATACCTCAGTGTCTAAAGACAAAAGTCTACAACCAGTGTCTGTTACCAGTGATGGCATATGGAACTGAAACGTGGCCTCTCACTATGGGCCTCATAAGAAAGCTCAAGGGCGCACAGCGTGCTATGGAAAGGGCTATGCTCGGTGTTTCCTTGCGAGATCGAATCAGAAATGAGGAGATCCGTAAACGAACAAAAGTCGCTGACATAGCCCAACGGATTAGCAAGCTGAAGTGGCAGTGGGCGGGGCACATAGCACGTAGAACTGACGGCCGATGGGGCAGAAAGGTTCTAGAATGGAGGCGGACGTCCACTCAGAAGGTGGTCAGACGACCTGGTAAGGGTCGCAGGAAGACGCTGGATGCAGGCCGCTTCCAACCGGCCAATCTGGAAATCGATGGGGGAGGCCTATGTTCAGCAGTAGACGTCCTATGGCTGAAATGATGATGATGATGATGATGCAACAGCGACAGCTATACCAGTTTCAGTACCCACACCTTGCGCTTCGACAACTCACGCACGAGTGGGGTTCCCTATTTTCCCGCGTCTTTACCACTTCATAAGCCATTTTAATCATTGGTATTCTCATAATTTATTCTAATAACAAATGCAGGCCACGTACCGGCAAGCGCAGCGTAGGACGTCCACCGACAAGGTGGACGGACCACCTGGTAAAGGTTGCAGGAAGCCGCTGGATGCAGGCCGCTTCTAACCGGTCAATCTGGAAGTAATTGGAGCAGCAGTTGACGTCTTATGGCTAAAATGACAATCATGATGATGATTCCAATAACTTCTTGCTGTCATGCGCCTATTTATTGTAAGGTACCTGTTCTTACTTGGTCTTACCTAACCTTACCTTAATTCATATAAACATGTTTGTTTCTTAATTTCGTCTGTCAAATAGAAGCTGTTCAAAGTGTAAACCGCTATGCATACGGAGCAACTTTGTTGACGCTACGGTCAACTTTTTTTAACCGTTGCCGGTCGCGGTGACTAAAATCAGCAATCAAAGTCGAGTTTGCTGTTGCTGCAATTTTAAATCAACCATAGCAATCTGTGAGTCAATTTGAAGGGGTTGCCGACGATACACGATGCCGGATGCGGAAACCAGCAAATCATTATTACTGTTACAAATTGGTTAGTTGCTAATTATGGCAATTTACTTAAATTAGAAAGCAGCTGCAGAAACTGGCAAACAGAAACAGATGCGATTGCTGAACCCCGCAACTAGAATTGCGACGTCTACGCAGTTGCATAAAATTATATGAAAATTGTAAGAATAGCTAGTTGCGAGTTGCCGATTGCTGCAAGTGCCGTGTAGGGGCGGCCGTAAAGAATACACTTCCCCACCGCCAACAGGAGGCGTATCGTAAGAGGCGACTAATGCCTCTAGCACGAGACGGGCAGCAGCGTCTGTGTGCGAAATGTTATGCGCGCGGAAAACTGCGCTCGCCAACCTGCCTGCCAAGCGTGACGAGTATTGGCAATCCCCCCCGATGAAAGTTATTGGGGGAGGCCTGTGTTCAGCAGTGGACGTCCTATGGCTGAAATGATGATGATGATTGTCGCAACAGGAAACTAAAAGTTGTTCCGCGTGTATCCATAGTGTTAAAGCAGCGTCATAACGTAGCATAGCCGGCCGTGACCTAGACCCACCGGTTTGGTGGCATGCGGCGCTTCTTAAGCAAAAACTTGTTTTGCCAACGTAAACACTTAAATCTAATTATACTATATTAAAAGAATCATAAAAACAAAGCTTTTTATAAAATCCTTTTAATGTTTCATCTTCTCTATAATATGTATACAGGGTGTAAAAATATTAAAAAGCTAAAGAGTTTGTTTGTGTGGTTGTACGCGCTAGTCTCAAGAACTACGGGTTCGAAATGAAAATATTTTTGTGAGATTCTTCACAAATAGATTTAAAATTAGGCACAGTTTTACTTTTTTTTAGAACTTTAAATTTTTTTACGTCGATCGATTTAGTTACTGATTCTGAGTGGTCCCTGAAAAATTGACACTACCTTGAAATGTAACCCCCTATAACCCCTGTATAGCCGCCATGTAAATTTTTTGTCGATAAAGCGATCATGTTGTCCAATATTATTAATATTATACCATGTGACGGCGGCACGGGGACATCTATTTTTTTTTTGGTGTCGATATATTATCGCGTTTTGTATTATATCGTGTTCTATGCCTCCCTAGCACGAGCACCATATGCTCATGCTAGGGAGGCATAGAACCTTTTGATTTGAGGCAAATGACCGTGCAATAACACCGATTGTATCTTCAAATATCTAACACGTTGTATACCTACTTACTAAGTGGTTAGTGGTTAAGTTGTGCTAAGGTAATAAAAACACGAGACGTGTTATGTTCCGCTACTTAAATTACAATTAAAGAGTGAATGGTCTGACCTTTCATTAATGTAAAATAAACTTACAAAGGTATCAATTCAATCAATTTAGCTGTTGTACGAGTATGACAGTTGAAGCAAAAGTTTTGGTTTGAGAAAATAATTATCATTTGTTAGGTACTTCTTAACACGCCTATAGGCGTATACTGTCCCCCGATGTGTTAACTTGTTAAATCTAAGAAAATGTTACTTCTTAACACGCCTATAGGCGTATACTGTCCCCCAATTTACCAAAAATAACTTGACTATGTTTAAGAAAAAGCGTGATATGTGTAAGTTTAGAACAAGGTATCCAAATCAGCTAGTGGCACCAAACTGCTCAACAAAAGGCTTCCAAAAAAATTGTTACGCCATGTCCATTAAATTATTTAATAAATTACCAAATGCCCTTAAGGAGTTGCCGATTAAAAAATTTAAGTACGCTCTGTATAGGCTTTTATGTGATAAATGTTTTTATAGTGTCAATGAATTTATTGCTTACAAATTTTAAATACTTATTATTATATAATTAATTATTTATGTTTTACTTTAATTTAATTTGTGAATGTAATTTTATTTTAATATTGTACTAATTAATTGATTTTTATGCACGTATTGTAATTTTAATGTAAAAATTTACATGCCACCTTAAATGTGGCGAGACATGACGGAATATTATGTAAAAAACATCTTAATGTACCATGTTTCATGTAAATAAATGAATTTGAATTTGAATTTGAATTTGAAATGTGTTAACTTGTTAAATCTAAGAAAATGTTACTTCTAAACACGCCTATAGGCGTATACTGTCCCCCGTTGTGTTTACTTTATTGTCAAATCTAAGAAAATTCAAAACTTTATACAGGCTGCTTTTATTTGTTTCATATTCCATACAAACTAACGCTCAACGTCGATGATAATGAATGAGGCTGCGTTTTTTTTTATGATTTCGATGTTGACTGACCCTATCTATAGTAAAGTAAAGGCTGTTTGTGTTGATAAACACGTTCGCCTCCTTTTTGACTAAAAAACGTCGTAAACTTTTGACTAACTTTGACAGAGATCAATATCAATTGAGAAAATTTGACGTTTTGTGGTAGGTTGACGTTCTGTTGTCTGTACTTGCAACTTTTGTTTTGCCAATAAGGTTTTTTGACATTTTGACTGCTGTTCAAAACAACAACCTGTATATGATTTAAAAAATATTTAAGTAGAGGCTCTACCAGTGATCTGCGGACTATTTGTGGTCCCATTTTGTTGGACGTATTTTGTAAGTATTTCTAATCGGTATGCAAATGCCGCCAGTGTGCAGTGTCGCGGCCTTAACCCGCGATGAGTAAACAATATAATGTGAATTAATTCTTTCCACGAAAACGAATTGATTAAATGACTCAATTACAGACGCGTGTATTGTTTTGTTCACAAAGTTGTAGAAAAAAAACAACTGAGTAATGGTTGACTGGCACAGAATGCCTCATGGCCTTTTTGTATGATACCTAATATGATATTAACCTGTGCAATAAAGTTTCTAAATAAATAAACTAAAAACCGACTTCAAAAAACTAAAACGCTAAAAATAATCTTAACACTTAAGTACCTAATCTGTTACTTTTGGAGTCGGTGCAAACGAAAACATTGGTCTCTCATTGACTGGCACCGACTCCAAAAGTAACTGATTAGGTACTTAAGTGTTAAGATTATTTTTAGCGTTTTAGTTTTTTGAAGTCGGTTTTTATTTTTTTTATAAAATTAACTTATTTCATCCATTTTAGTGATAAATCCTAATCAAAACAAATCTTACGAGTGCAAACATAATTTAACTGCTGAATACCGATTTCATTTCCTATTTTTCCACCCTTAGGGGTGAAATATTTTCCAAAAATGTTTTATTATAGTATCTTTGAAGTATAAGCTATTCATTAAAAAAAGAATCATCAAAATCGGTCCACATTTGGCAGAGATATAGGTAAGATAGATACTAAAATCAGTTGGCGTGGTACGGAGTTTATGCAATGTTTGATGATTTTCTTATAGTTCCCACCATCAGAATTTAACCAAATTTATATGGGACCATTCTGAAAGTATTACCTTTCAAACAAAAAAATAATTATCGAAATCGGTCAACGCAGTAACGAATGATCGCTGAACATACATAAAAAAAAAAATTAAAAAAAAAAAGATACCGACGAATTGAGAACCTCCTCCTTTTTGAAGTCGGTTGAAAATAGACAAAAAATAAGTTTTTTTGTGTGCCTTAAAATCATAGATTTAGAATACGACTAAATCTATGCCTTAAACAAGTACCTACCTACACGAATAAATAAGCTGAACTTGATGCTTGTTATTTTGACATAAAAAAGTCACTACTGACCTATTATAAATACTTTTTACTGCACATCACACAATACAAAGTATAGGAAAAACGTTTAGAACTGAACAATTTCGGTGACCGCCTATCGCTACAGAAGCGATCTCTTCGAGGCAACCTTCAGGTAAAGAGAGGGAAAGGCAGTAAAGAGCAAGTAGTAAAAAAATAACATTGCAAGTATTTAATTTTCAAATAGTGGCAACAATTTTGCTGGTTACCTCGAATTCCGTATTCTTTCCTATTTTCGCTTCACTTGATTTTAGGATCTACTAAAATGTAACTTATTAGCACTGACTACACACCCAGTTCTGTGAATCTTGCCTCAAAATCAGTGCCTCAAGTAAGTGTGCGAATGGAGTTGGGCAAGTAAGCACCTAGTATGTTGCAAGTCTTGCGAGGAACCCGTTGATTGCATTCAGTTTGTGGTTATAGCCAACACAGAGTAGACAGCGTTGCTGGAGGACTACTGACAGATAATATACAATCTACTGTCTCATCTTCTTTTTTATCAACTGACTTCAAAGAAGGATTTTGATTTAAAACTAATAATTAAAAAGAGTTACTTTGAGAGTTGCCGTAAATGTTTTCTTCGCGTAACTTTATTGGGACATCCGATGTTGATGACTCTACTTTGTTGGATAGCGCTTAAGGCCGGGTAAGGCAAGTGACCTTGAGCATTAAGCGTCGACTAAAGCGACTTCCATAACGTGCCCAAGATAATACAAATGCTTCTCGCAGACTAAACATCCATCCGTTGCGCTCCTGTGCAAATAGATTATCATTGCGAGCAAAAGATCCGCTCATGCAAAAGTAGGCGCTAAGAGTGAAATCCATTAAAAATCCTTAAAAATCTTAATTTGTTGACTATTAAAAAAAAACCTCCCAAAGGCACGAATGTTATAAATAAGTAAACTAACTTTAAAGCTAAACAAAAACGTCGCTTAAAATATAAATGTGTACAAGCTCGCGATATTTGCGGTACTTTGAAATATTTTTTAGTGTTTTTAAGAAATAATAACTAATATTTAGAAACAACAGGAAAAACTTCAACATATAAGTTACATGATATATTGATTTCAACATCCTATATCCAGTATTTTCGCCAGAAAACTTGTCCAAAAACACCTCTCTTACGTGTATTCTCCTTACACTGCGCCTAACTTAACATTAAAGTTGGTCTCATTGAATTTTATTCTAGTTTTAACTAACAGTTTTGCTATAAATTGATTTCTCGTAATAATTGGCTAATCCAAAACTTCAGGTATAGAAAGAATTAAGAAGATAGAGAGTAGGACCTAAGACAGACCCTATCGGAAATGGTTGCATGATGAGGTTATTGTCAAAGGTTTTCTTGCTTTATTTTTGTGTAATTTTGCCCTAATTAGTCTGAATTAATATATTTCTGTCTTTATCAACATTAAACATACACGTCTCAAAATAAGGCTTTTCCCACCTAGTTAGTGTAGTAGGTGGGTCGGTACTGAGAAAATAAGAAAATAATATAAATATCATCTTAGTTATAGCCATAGGACGTCAACTGCTGAACATAGGTCTCCCCCAGTGTCTTCCAGATTGGCCAGTTGGAAGCGGCCTGCATCCTGCGGATTCCTGCAACCTTTACCAGGTCGTCTGTCCTTGTGGGTAGGATGGGTATGGACCGCACCACTAGGATAGGTATCGCAAATTTGGACGTCCCAATACAGGCTACACTCTTGTGGTTTGACCAAATATGAATAATAATAAAATAATTAAAGAGGAAAGCCGAAAGGGATACTAATAAACTGCCTACAGCTTATCTCAAACAAGCGAATATGTGGCAAGTGCTGTAAGCTGTTGCAAGCAACGAGTCGGTTGCATTCGATTGCAACGCTCACTCATCTGAGATATTGCCAACGACATTGCTTCATAGTTTCTCGCATGTTTCGGACAGACAGATTTTTGTTGATTAGTGTCGTGGTTGATGTAGAATTTAATGATATTGACACATTGGATCGGTTTACTCTGACTAACATTTTTTTATAAGACCAAACATTGAGAACGAACGAATGGAACCTATAACGAGAAGCTTGCTTGATATAGGTACTAATTAGATTAAGTAATTCCATCAAACTTCTATAAAGAAAACTCTTGGAAAACATTTTTAAATAGGGGAACGGTAGGAGAATTCGAAGCCCGGTTTCCTTAAACAAAGCTATAAAAACACACCTATTTTTGATCCTTAAATAAAAATCTTACAATACATGGCTACCCACCTACATAACTTATCAACTAGGTAATAAATGTGTGCTTCATTTTTTCTTTTTATAACCTTACGCTTCAACTCCAAAATTTTAACTTGCCGCGGTAGGATTATGATCAAGTGTATTCTGACTAGGAATAGGACAAAGTGCTTAGATTACTCTTTTGGGCCCTTCGTCTTGTGCCTAATCGGGTCGACACAGATAGTGCTCATGAATGATGGATGATTACAATTATATAATATAATTTTAATCTCTTACTTGATAGGTCAGCAAAAAATGATCGATAGGTAACATTGCTAGCATCAAAATGCTAGGAGAAAATAATCTAAAATGTACCTTCAACCTAGCGAGTACGTATATCATCGCTTTTTATCTTTAGAGTGAAGTTGATAATAAATAAATTTGAATGAAGAAGTCAACAAATCTCTCCGTCTACTCTCTTCCGCTTAGGAGTTTTTTGCAATTACATTATAAGGTACCTGTTATGATAGCCGAACCTTTAGACTTTAGGTACCCACAAACTACAGCAACTTACATAACACAAAACTTTGAACTTAATAATATATTTTCAACAATTAAAGTCAAATCAAATTTTGTATTCTTTTTTTTTTCTTTCTCTTATTATGGTGCATTGAATATTGTTTTATTTGTCATCGAGCAAGCTCTGATAAATTAAGCCCATATGATGCGAGGTCAGCTTATTTTGGACTGTTCAAGTTGATGTGTCATTGACTGTACCACAACACATCATCATCATTCCAGCCATAGAAGCCTCCCTTATATAGTGACTTCCAGATTCCAGAGAAAGATTCCAGAGGCCGGTTGGAAGCGGCCTGCATCCAACGGCTTCCTGCAACCTTTACCAGGTCGACTGTCCACATTGCAGACGACCTACGCTGGACTTGCCGGCGTTGCCTCCATTCAGAACCTGCCCCATCGGCCGTCAGTTCTACGCACTTTATGCCTCGCCCACTGCCACTTCAGCTGTAACACAATTACAAGAATTCATGTCAATGTCCAATTCTCATTGCAATTATTTTGATCTTTTCAGGAACGATCAGCAGAGATGCCTGCCGGCGGCCGATGAGGACGTGTGTCGCGGCTGCGGTGGAGACACACAAGGCGGCTTCGTGCCCTGCATATGTCGATATCATAAGTAAGTGTATTACAGTCCCCATAAATTCATATTTTTCTTCTTCTCGTGTCCAAGACAACTAAATATCTGGTGGTTCGCTGGACTACTAAGACAACAAATGTTTGTGTGATGAGCACGAGCATTTGCGCCTAGGCTATCAATATGTTTATCTAGTTGCTGTGCTGTGCTTAGTTTGTGGCTAGATAGTTTGTAATAAGAACTAGATTATTGGAAGAATTTATTATTTCTTTGCCAGTTAATAACTCCTATTACAATTATTACAAACAATCACGTGACGGACACCCTTTGTATTTGTAAATATTTTGGAATACTCCAACCAACCATAGAAACCCTTACCTACCTACTATTTTATCTTATGAGTGCTAAAAAAGAACTTGCATCCTGATTCCAGGCCGGTGAAGTTCGAGTCTGGCGCGTGGTTCCTGCGGCAGGTGCAGCGCGCCGTCAGCCTCATGCCGTGGAGCATCAGCACCGACAAGCTTGAGCAGATTGGTCAGTTTACCGAATTGATTTAACCTCTATAGGTGCTTATAGCTCAGTGGCGATAGCTTTGGTAGGGATTACCAAAGTACCTACGTCGCGGTTGTAAGGTTAAAGGGTAACAACTCCAACCATATTTACTGACATATAACACAACCATCCCCGTGCTTCGGAAGGCACGTTAAAAGTTGGTCCCGGCTAATATCGCTTGATACTAGTCGTGAAGCCTAGTTAGAGGCTTTAGGGCGGCTTAATAACATCTGACAGTTTTCTAAGGTTAAGTTCACACCCTGGACTCCAAAGCGATGGCTTTGGACGCAACCGGGATTGACCGCATAGATGATGATTAGTATCTAAGGTTAAGTCACTGGCCATACAACACCACTCCACTAATCCGCACTGGGCCCGCGTGTTGGAGTATAAGGCCCAATTAAACCACCTCATAGTTGAGGTGAGGCCTGGTGCCCTGCAGTGGGATGTATATAGGCATTCTTAACTTTAATGGATATCCAGCGGCTACCTGCAACCTTAACCAGGTCATCTGTCCGCCTTGTATGAATAGGTGGACTTCACACGCTGCGCTTGCTGGTATGTGGCTTCCACTCTAGAACCTTTCTGCATCATCGGCTGTTAGAAGCAGCTGGATGCAGGCCGCTCCCAACCTGCTAATCTGGAAGTTATTGGCACGTCCTAAGGCTTAAATGATGATGATAATAAATAGAATTTTCGTAACACCACCATACAATCAAAAACCGGTGTCTAAAATGTGCTAAGCTAAAATTGAAGTAGGCAGGGCACGTGTGTAGTATGCGTCCAGATAGATGGGCCTAAATCGTCACACGATGGGTATCGCCGAAGAGGTAGACCCTAGAAAAGGTGGTGCGACAATTTGGCAACCGGACTTGAAAGTCATTGGTGATGGATAGGGTAGAAGAGTTTAGGGAAGACCTTTTCCCAGCAGGAGGATGATACAAGCTAGTAGAAAAAAAATTATTATTGCTAGCTTTTGCCCGCGACTTCGTTCGCGTGTCTTTAGTTGAGAAACTTTTTTAATTTTTCTTTTAAAAGAACCTTCTCCTGACAATAATTAACACAACAAAAAGAGAATTAGCGAAATAGTTCCATCTGTTCACGCGTGATGCGATGACCAAGGGAAATAGAGATTCATTTTTATATATTAGATAGGTATTAGCAATCATACCTAGAGCCCTACTCTTACGCAGCTTTTTTAGCCGATACACCGTTTAAGGGTTCCACAAAAGCGGAGTGGAGAGGATACAATCTGTGTTTTCATACAAATGACCACCAAAATCAAATCAAAATCAAAATCTCAATACTAAATGATTTTATTGCAAATAGGCCAATAGCAGCACTTTTACACGTCCCAATATTATTATTTTTGCCCTTCCACTGCTTAGGGACATTTAGTGCCGAGAAGAAACAAAACGGGAAAACGGGAAAGAAAAACGTATCCACTTGGGGTGTCATGTCAGTTGTATGAAATCTCCTCTGGATACCCAGAATCCACCCTTGTTTTTTGGAAAATTAAATATTGAAATATTTAGTAAACATAAATAATATAGGTATAATTATCCCAAACAGTATTTTTTGTATGTACCTATAGAGCGTTAACCATCCATCCATCTTTGAATAATATTTTTTGATAAATTTATATTTAAAATATATTTTAATTTACCCACTTCAGTTCAACAACATTGGATTCCATCATAGTTTTTTTACTCTATGGCGTCCCACTGCTAGGCAAAGGTCGCTCACAAGTCTTCCCTCTCTTTGTTGAGGTGAGAGCCATGCTAGGGATTGGCAGCTCTAGCTGGCTCTCCAAATCGTCTCCATCATTGAATTAATCACATAAAACTTCCAACATCTAATTTTCCCTTAAACCTTTCAGAGGAAGAAGAATGCGAAGGCAGGGAGAGCCCTGGCCCTAGCGAGGGTCGAGAGCTCCGCAACGTGCGCGAGTTCCTCGAGACTCTGTCTGCCCAGCTGGCCGGCGGCACGCTGGAGGGCACCAGGATCGCGCCGCTGTACGAACACCCTGCCTGTAAGTACTAACCAAATTTTTAAGCTCTTTGGAAGATGGATTCTCATTCATCGATTTACCTATCATAGCTACAAGATTGTTCACGGTGCACTTTGACCGATTACGATATTTTGTCAAAGACAGAAGAATGATGAAGGCCAGAATAATCAGAGTAGACACCAAGAAATACCCTCTTGATACATGATCAAACTATGGCAGATTCTCCAAAGTGTTTTCTTGAGATTTTGCTCGCTGTTTGTGGTAGTCTAATTTTGTTCAGTTGAATAATGAAAACCCTAGGCAGACAGCATAATAGCCACATATAAGCTCGCTCTGATATATTATTTCCAGTTAATTAATTACCAACCATTTTAAATGGTTGCAAATAGGACCAACTTTATATACCATTTTAATTTAAAAACATTTTTTCACTTTTGGGTAAGGCAGAAATATTTTCGGATACTTACATCATTGGACTTTCTTCTATACTGTGCATGTACAATTGAGTGGCTGTAGATAGCAATATATATTGTAGATGAGAGCATGTTCGAGAGACACCACGCGGCCCTGCGCGACACCCTGGCCTCGCTCGCTCGTGCGCTTCGCGACGCGCTCACACGTAAGCTAGGGAAAACTAGTGAGCATGCTGTGTGTTGCACCCTTGGCACATTGTGAACTTCTTGTAGATACGACATCGTGTTAGAGCATAATCCAGGGACTGTACGAGCGAGGGAGGTAGCCTGACCTCGCTTGCTTATGCGCTTCAAACCGCGCTCACACGTAAGCTAGGGGAAATTAGTGAGCATGCTGTGTGTTGCACCCTTGGCACATTGTGAACTTCTTGTATCTAGGCCATTTTGTTAGAGCATGTTCCAGAGTCAGTAGAAGCGAGCGACTAGTGTGACCTCGCTCGTTTATAAGCTTCGCGACGCGCTTACACATAAGCTATGAGCATGCTGTGTGATGCAACCTAGCATATTGTGAACTTCTCATAGGTAGGCAATTTAATTAATGCACGTTCTAGAGACGTAGGAGCAAGTGAGATTAGTAACCTCGCTCGCTCATGCACTCGTGACGCGCTCATTTGTAAGCTAGAGAGACTAGTGTCATATGTTGTATGTTGCACTCTTGGCACACTGTTAATACTCCTTAGTAGGCCATATTGTAGATGAGAGTATGCTCCAGGAAAATACCACGTGATTCTATAATCTCGTTTACTTATGCGCTTCGTGATAAGCTCATAAGTAAGCTGGAGGGAGCTAGTGCCTTATGGTTTATATTGCATAATTATCATGATAACTACTCCTTGGTAAGGTAAGTATTGTAGAATTATATGAGAGCATGTTCCAGAACTCAAAGTAGCTCTGTAAGATGGTAGCCACTAGCCTCGCTCGTCTGAGCGATCCAGTGTTGCATGTTGTGTGATGCACCCTATACGTAGGTAAGAGAACTTATATTTGAGAACACATTCAAGAGAGACGTGACTTTATTATGACTCTATAGTGTGTCTAGCACTTGAGGGAGCTAGTGGTTCATGCTATGTCTTGCAGCCACCAAAAGGGCTTAACGTGTATTATATGAAACCAGTGTTGATAGGGGTGTTGAGAGTACATTCGAGGACCAAAACACAATGAACCACCATTCTTCATGTCGCGTTAACAGACTGATTAGGATTATAATAAGAGATTTTATTATTGGTGCTCTTTTACATGTTATGACCAGCTGGCATACTGTTTTAAAAGCACTTAAATTTAGTTTGTTATACTGTTTTGTTTTTAAGCAACTCTACTTATTCTTCCTAGCGCTTTATCCCATTTCTAGACGTGGTACGTTTGACCATCATCCTAGATGCAGGCTGCAGTAAGTTCTAGTCGTGGTACCTACGTTAGACCATGATCCTAGATCAGGGATGGCGAACAAAGGGCGCGCGCTATCAGTGGCACGCGACACAATATTTTGGGCTCGTCACTAATATCAACCACAAAGTTCATTAGTCACAAAGTACAAAGCTGTACATATATTTAATATAACGCCTAGTATGTTTTCAACTGCAAATTCCCATCTCGTGAATTTATTGTTATTGGAAACAATAATTATGAAGGCGCTACAGAACAACATTTCAGAAAAATAACAATTGATGCATTTGCAAAATACCACAATGGCAAATGTAATGACTTTCTTAATTTATTCGCATTTCTTGTATAAAAAACAACCATCTTAATACCACGAAAGAATTTCCATCAAACGCAATATGACTTCTTCTTATCTATAGGTTATAACCTAATTATAAAATCTGAAAACCAGTGTTCGGAATGGGAAAGTTCTTTTTGTTGTTTTCCCTCATTGTCGAGATAATAATGATATATACCTACCTACATACCTAGATTCCGATAAATCCAGATTTACCTACCTACGTGCTGAGATTTAAACGCACAACCCACGGATAGAATGCGAGACTTCTTCACCACCACAGGCACTTACATCCATAGAAGTATTAAATAGTCAAAATTCAACTTTTGGAATAAAATCACAATAAGGCCGTGTCCTAATCATAGGTACATTATAAATATTATAATACATGTTACTGTATCAATAAAATATATAGTTTCTGTCCTGAGATGCCTGTGCCGAATATGTGCCAGAAAGCATACCAGTAATCTTGGTTGTGGACGTACTTTGAGGTACAGGAATTGAATTTTACCAGAGGTGACACCACGGCAATCGAACTCGGGACCCTTTTCGTTCGAGGCGAGTCACTGAACTATAACGTTCGTCAAGAAAATTTGTTGTGAACCGTACCTAGAATCACACCTTCCTTCTTCGAGCCTTTGCCCAAATTAAGTGTTATTTCAAATAGACATTTAGACTTAAAAGGTGTGTGTAGTTCTTTTTTTCAGATTACGTACATACAATTACAATACCAAAGAAGACTCCGGCGAACTAATTTCTGTTAAGTACACCCTGTAGTCTTTTTTTGTACTGACAACACCACGTCAACCTACCACAAAATGTCAAATTTTCTCAATTGATATTGATCTCTATAGTTAGGACATAAAGTTGAAAATCGGTTCACTGACCTTTAACTTCTTGGGTAGGTTGATCTGCCGTTGAATGTACATACGAGTATTATTCGTAATGTTGAGTAGATCGGTAATGAGTTTTCAACCGACTTCAAAAAAGGAGGAGGTTCTCAATTCTACTGTATGTTTTTTTTTTGTATGTATGTTACGCGATTACTCCGCCCATTATGAATCGATTTTAATGATTCTTTTTTTGTTTGGTAGATCATACTTCAGAGGTGGTCCCATATAAATTTTATCAAAATTGATTTAGAACTTTTTGAGAAAATCAACAAATATATACCCAGATAATATTTTGGTTGTGGTTCTTGTTACCTATCTTCGACAAATATGTGCCGATTTTGATGATTTTTGTTTTATTGAATAGCTTATACTTCAAAGATAATATGCTAAAAGTTTACAAAATAAAAATCACCCCTAAGGGTAGGAAAATAGGGGATGAAATCGGTGTTCAGCAGTTAGATTAGGATTTATCACTGAAAATAGATGAAATAAGTAAATTTTATTTAAAAAAATAAAACCGACATCAAAACACTAAAATGCTAAAATTAATCCTAACACTTAAGTACCTAATCAGTTACTTTTGGAGTCGGTGCAAACAAAAACATTGAATCTCTCATCGGCTGGCACCGACTCCAAAAGTAACTGATTAGGTACTTAAGTGTTAGGATTAATTTTAGCATTTTAGTGTTTTGAAGTCGGTTTTATTTTTTTTAATAATATTTACTTATTACATTTCGATACAATATATCGACCTGTACAATAACTTAAAGTACATACTTTAAAAAAAAACAACTAAGCAGTAATTTAAAATGCAAATGCGTCTGTCATTGACCTAGTGTGATCTACTAGTCATAATTGTTAACCATAATCTCAGTACATTTATAATGAATTCGCGATGTTTCCGAGTCGCTACGCTGGCTGACTGACTGACTGTATCTAGTGATGTCTATGAGCATTATCGATAGTTGATTTTTAGCCGTCTTATTTTTTAAAACTATTATAAAAGCCGAACAATACTTATACTTTAAAAACCGCTGTTGACATAGTCTGATAATCATTATGATTATATAACAAAAATTTAATGTATTATTTGGTAAATCTAGCATAATTCTTTTTTGAATAATATAACATACCTAAGTAACGTTTTTCTGAATCCATTATAATAACAGATTAATAGGTATTGCAATTTTAAACCGTCTATACGTAGAATAAAACAGTAAAATGTATACCTATTCTATACCAATTTTACCTCAAGACAAAGGAGATTGTTTTACTCGTTGCCGCCTATTAAACTTAATTTTTCCACTTAAAAAGAACTTTTTTTTTATTTCATTACATAAATTAAACATTAAACTAATATAATAAATGGTAAAAAAACACCTTGCTTACTCAATAAAAGCAGAGTATTGTCGTATTATTTTTCTAGTTGTGTATTTTTCGTTTAAGATATTATATCGTAGAAATAATTATCAGAGTCTAACATTTTAAAGTTTAAATGGATGAAATTAATAAATTTTGCCATTAATAGCATTTTCTTTTTAGTTATTTGAAGATGTAGGCTAACGAGAACAGTCATTAAATATTATTTTACAAGTTTTAATACTAAACCTTTATGTTGTCAATGTAAGTGATACTTCTTACTCTTTGTAACTCTATGAACCAAGGCGTCAAGTTGAGTAGATAGGAGTATTAATTCAAAATTATCGATTTTTTTATCGACATGTATGTATCCCATCTCGTCCGCGTGCCCGATCCGTCACGGTCCATCCGTCGCTTTTAGCATACGATTGAATTACGTATTAAGTTATAATTGATCGGTCATTCACAGCAAAACCCTTGTTACTAAGAGTTAGTTGACGTAATTTCTCATTTTGAAAGACGTCATCAGCGCAAAAAGATAATAACCTCTGGTTTTGTGGGTACCTACATAGAAGAAATACATCTAAATGTCGTGAGTTGTTACGCGCACATCAGAGTGGAAAATTTATGTGAAAGGTAAAATATTGTTTAGTGGCTGAGGGTGATTAAAATACAACATATTTATTTAGATTAAAAATCGTAGAAAAGGTGGGGTTAACGTCATGGGGCATTCTTGGCTAGTCAACGATGTTAGACTGAACAGAACCTATGCGGTGTTGTGGCCAAATAGAAACAAACGTACTAAGGCCAAACACAAAATTAAACCAGTTTAACTATAACAGGAATAACTTTACTTCTTGAATTTACTTTTTGATAACTTCGTTTACGTTTTTCCAAGTTAGGTACTTCAGGAATACACTATACTCAGTTTTATTTTATTGTAAATGATGAACGAATGGATAAGCCTACTAAAATCTATGTTATCTATTTCTTCTAGGTTGTCATCAATTGCCACAACAATTAAATTTTGTAGGGTAACAGAATGCCAATGGTAGACTATACAACTTGACAGTTTCTAGGTGACAAGAGTGGATTTGACAAGTGACAACTTTGACATTTACTTATTCTCAGAATTATTTATACACTGTTTATATCGCCCGTTTAAATATTTTTCATAGATTAGTGGTTGGTAGAATGAAAAATCAGCTTACTCTAGATTAAGCAGTGGTATACTCTCAAGTTAAAACTTACACCAGCTTGGTCGAATCCGGTCTAAATAAGATAAGTACATTTAAAAATGTAAACACTATGTAATATTTTGTTTATTTCATCTTTATTCTTCTATTTATACATACGAGTAGGTACAGTCAACGGCAGGTCAACCTGCCCAAAAAGTTAAAGGTCATTGAATTGATTTTCAACTTTAAGTCCGACACTTAAAGATCATTGAGTAAATTTGAAGTTTTGTGATAGGTCGACGAGCTGTTGTCTGTACATGTGCCAAATACGAGTTTTACTGTCATAGTTTCGAAATAAAGAAATAAAATCCCGGCATAATATATATAGTCTACAACCAGTGTGTGTTACCAGTGATGACATATGGAACTGAAACGTGGCCTCTCACTATGGGCCTCATAAGAAAGCTCAAGGTTGCACAGCGTGCTATGGAAAGAGCTATGCTCGGCGTTTCTTTGCGGGAATCGAAATCGAATCAGGAATGGAGATTCGTAAACGAACAAAAGTTGCTGACATAGCCCAACGGATAAGCAAGCTGAAGTAGCAGTGGGCGGGGCACATAGCACGTAGAACTGACGGCCGATGGGGCAGAAAGGTTCTGGAATGGAGGCCACGTACCGGCTAGCGCAGCGTAGGACGTCCACCTACAAGGTGGACAGACGACCTGGTAAAGGTTGCAGGAAGCCGCTGGATGCGAGCCGCTTTCAACCGGCCAATCTGGAAGTCACTGGGGGAGGCCTATGTTCAGCAGTGGACGTCCTATGGCTGAAATGATGATGATGATGATGATGATCCCGGCATAATAAGGTACCAGTCAAACTATGAATTTAGTTGGTAGCATCGCCCAGCACATCCAGACAACAACGTCCATCGGGTTGTTTAATGTTCTGACAAAGCACAAACGTCGGACTTAATGCCCTAAATAACGTAATGTTGTACAATAGAGTACCTATTACCTACTAATAATAGGTACCTAGGTACTATTGATTTTATTATGAACTACTCGAACTGAATAAATACCGAAATTGTTAGTTAATTAAAACAGGACAGATTTTCTATCCCTTCGCGTTTCGCTTACCCGTGGCAGACCGGAAAATCAATGGAAAACAATGGAGAATTTTTTTGTGGCAGGCGAAGGCATAACTTTAGAAAATAGATAAAGCAACTAAATAATATTTAAACCTTGTTTAATTAACCTTACAACATACAGCACGTCCATTATCATATAAATTGACCTCTGAATTACTTATTGCGTTATACATAAACATGATCAACTAAATCTTAATAATCCGTTTCCTATTACAATCATTGGCCATTGCAGTGAAATCGGACGTAATCAGCCATCATTGGGCAATTATTTAATTCAGCAAAGTTAAAATAATTAACATTAAATACACTTGCGTGATGCTGATGCGCAAATAAAGTTACATTTTAGGTCAAGTACAAGTAGTAGACGTGAGAATTTCGTTACATAACTTGAGATTAGGTATTTGAAGTGACAGATACTTAACTTTTTTTTTAAATGGCCTTAATCTTGCTCTATAAGCATATATATATATATATATATATATATATATATATATATATATATATATATATATATCTATATAGAGCAATGATTCTGCCAATGTCGAGTGATTTTTGATATAATGTTCACAATAAATAACGGGTGGATTCAGTGAAGGCTACTCTTCCCGTAGAAGCAGGTTTCAAGACGCTATCGGGTCTAAAGCAAGTTGTCTTGAGACAAGTCACTTTACACTCGATGCGGCGTTGAATACAATGATATTTCAATAGTTTCAGATCTTTATCACTTCACCAAACATTAGAACACAAACTACACCAAGCTTGCACTCTTAAGCTCTTTAAACGTTCGATTTCTCGACTTCGACTACCCTACCGAATCATAATTAACTTTATTATGAGATTCGAACCTACGATCTTTCGTTGTCAGGGGGACTGCTCTTGACAACTGAGCGGAGGACATTGTAATATTAGCGAATATCTTCAAGTGTTTATAACTTATACTTAGTAATGTTTAATAGTCTAAAACAGTTTTGATCTCTAGAGAACTGGCAAATAAATCGGCGTTGGATGGTTTAAGAAAACTTTTGATAAAGATAATGCCCGAGGAGTTGATGTGTTGTTAGTTAAGTGAGGTCACAAACATCCATCCATACTCACAAACTTTCGCATTTATAATATTAGTAGGATTTATAATTACAATTGAGGTTGATAATTAATGACTAAATGAATGAATTTAAATCATTTTAAGCATTGCATTTATACTGCATGATCTTTTAAGTTCTCGGCTTTATTATGCATTATATCGTTTCTAATTACAAAGTATAGATTATCTGGTTTTTTGTTGATTTAAAACAGCCAAACATTGCGTGACTTCAGGCATTTCGTGTCGAAAGTACTAAAGTGTGTCATCATCGTTCGCCTGCCCTGCTCATCTTCAGCGTTTGCCACAACTGCTAGGTGTAGCTGGACAAGGTCATCAAGGTCATTCTTTAAAGGCCGCCAGCGATCAGGGGCGTGCATTGGTTTCAGATGGGGGTAGGCTGTGAGTGAAAATTGAGTAAGTTTGCGTAAAACAGTAGGCGATTTCGCGGCAGCCTAACATTGGTTAAATCGCACAGTAACGATCTAAGTTGCGCGCTTTAGTAAGGAATAAGTACAGGTAGACGAAAAATGGTTGCAGAATATTTATTGTTTATTGTTGAATACGTAATTAATAATTATGGTTAGCTGTTCTGTCAGTTTTTTATGAAGGTAGGCTCTGCATAATAGCCTATATGGGATGCACGCCCCTGCCAGCGATAGGTCACCTAGAGTCAGCGCGGTAGGTTCCATGCAATCCGGTCACTCACTATAGAGTCATCTCCCTTCTCAGTAATCTCCTCTTACACAATCCTTCCATCTCTTTTTAGGTTGTCCTCCACCTAACAACACGCATATACCCGCCACTCTCCTCGTTTCGTGCCACTCTTAAAAAAAACTTCAAATAAATTATTTTTTAAATATAGCATCTTTAACCTCGATACAGAATGTAAGTCATCTTTGTTATTCTTTAATATTGCTCATATTAATCTCATTATATAACAAATATTTAAATTGATTAGCAAATTAATTGCTATGCATTTCGTTATACTTGCAACACATGCAGTGTGTTGCATATTATTAGTTAATAACGCAAAAATATATGAAATAAATTATCATATAATTATAAAGCGAGTCAAGCGGAGAATGATATGATTAGTATGCTATGGTCCAGTGGATTTGATGTTATTTAGTGTCGGCGGCAGCAGCTAGGTAGCCGACTCAGTTTTTTTGCAAATTCTAGTTAAATACCACTTACGTTATGTGGATAGGAAGGAACTAATACCCCGTCAAGTTCGAGCGCGACACTCATGTCTTAGATAAAAAAATAACCGACTTCAAAAACACTAAGAAGCTAAAAATAACTTTTAAACAATCATACCAAACAGTTATTTTTGGAGTCGGTGCAAACAACCACATTCAAACATTCCACGGCTGGCACCGACTCCAAAAATAACTGTTTGGTATGATTGTTTAAAAGTTATTTTTAGCTTTTTAGTGTTTTTGAAGTCGGTTATTTTTTTTATAAAAATTGTTTTATTTGTCTGTTTTTTAGTGTTTTTTTACATTCTAAATGGCGATCTGTGATGTAATTATAGCTAAATTGCTTCTCATGACGATTCAAATAAGTCCAAACACGGCTATGATACACTGTTTTATCACAGAGTTCCGGTGCTTACCTTCCGCCTTCTACATCAGATCAGTTTGATTGTATCATTCTCACCAGAATCATTTATTAAAATTTGATTTGTCGACTATGGCAAGGCTTAACTGTCTTAATGAAAATATCTTATCGCGTGAGTGGGGCGGGGAGTGCGTACCTTAGGTACTCGTGGAAGACTATTGTGGCCAACTATGGTCTCCTTCATCAGTTCCACCTTAGCAATTGATACTTTCTGAATGCAAATGCTTGACTTTTTGTTAAACATACCAAAATCACTATATGTATATCTATAATATTTAAGGAGTTCCCTCAATTCGTCATGGATCCTATCATCAGAATTAAATTTTGAAAAAAATGGGACCAATCTGGAGGTATATCCTTTCAATTGAAAAAATAATTTTTAAATCGGTTCATTAATGGCGGAGTACTAAGGTAACAAACATACCGAATTGAGAACCTACTCCTTTTTTGAAGTCGGTTAAAAAATACTCTTTATTGTACACTATACAAAGAAGTTATAATTGGTGTTTAGAGAAAGATGCACAATTTAGGCAGTTATATCGCTAAAAGCGATCTTTTCTAGACAACCTTCAGGTAGATGATAGATAAGAACAAAGAAGAAAGAGGAACGTAGTGCGGAGAGCATGTGTGAAATTTAACATATATACGTGCAAGGAAATATCGCCACTAACAATGACCAATTGACCAGTATCCAACTATATTTAACAAGGATAGAGAAATGTCATGTGTCGCGAGTGGCGGGCGACAGACGCTGAGCGGGACGAAGGTGTCAGCAGCGGCAAGTAGTGCAATGGGGAAGTTTCTATTTGGCAACTATATAGATATACTCGCCTTTATGAAGTACCAATGATTTCAATTTTTGTCTCTGTTAAGAACTTGTTGACATGCTGATTTTCGCAGTAGTGGCCCGATAGCCCGATAAGTCAAGATCTTAGTAAATTTAAATAACATTAATATTGTTTTCTAAATGGACTCAAACCAGGGAGAAATGAAATTAAATGAAAAATTTATTTGCTTATAACATGGTAATACATTGATGTTTACAAAATGATTTGAGCTCATGTTTGACAAATTTTTGCCATGCAAATATTAAAATTTTAAACACTAGGTAACACATTCAAATTTAATTTCATTCAAACCTCTAGTACACATGTCAATTAATTATGTTATACAAATGTCAATAAGAAAAATACAATAAGAATCATTAACAAATTAGTAAAATTTACTGTCCTTCAAAGAATTCCTGAATTGAATAAAAGCATTTAGACAGTAGCCAAATATGCAATTGCTTTTTATAAGTCGATATAGGTACCTAGATGTTTGAAGGCTTCAGGCAGCTTGTTGTAAATTTTAATAGCCATACAGTATGAGCTTCGTTTAAATAGTTGCAGCCTAATGTTAGGCAACATTATTCTGATGGTGTCTCATTTCCTAGGGACTAGGGACTAGGGACCATCACCACTGCACCACTACGTTAACCGGCTCGTAAATATTATATCTTTATTATTTTAGTTTGACCCATTCTTACCAAAGTCCATAAGGTGGCGTTAACCGCAATGGATTGGCGGCTGTAAAGTCGTCACCCGGTGACCTGGACTATAAAAGCAGGAATGCCTATCGAACGACTGCTCCGCGGTCAAGGCTAAGGGCCATTGTTGGTAGGGTCGCCAAAAGTCTAAGCCAAAAGCGTCGTGTGTTTAACTTGTGAAACCCCGAGGTTGCATGTGGTCAGGTAACAACAAAATTTCTATTGTCTCGTCTTGCAAAGCTGAGGGGTTAAAACGTCGTGCTTTTTATATTTATTTTAACTTTATTCTTCATGTCCACTGCTGGACGTAAGTGAGCCTCCTCCAAAGAGCGCCAAAAAACAGGATCGCCCGCCTTTTTAACCCCCGACGAAAGAAGAGTGTTATAAGTTTAATGTGTGTATCATTCTGTGGCATCGTAGCTCGTAGTTTTTTCATCTAGTCACTGCAATGCCAGCCATATTCCTAAGGTCGTCGGTCCATCGAGCTAAGGGGCGTCCTACACTACTTTATTTATGTAAGTAGACTACACAAAGTTGGTAATTCATTTTTGGGGAAATGTAATATTTTTTTCAATAAAATACCACAGACTCTTGTTGAACTACCTACCTGTTCATGAGTTCAAAATCCACATTAAAATATATGAATGAACGATATTATAAAATAGACGATTATTTAAACGTCAAGAGTGCATGAACTTCACCTGCTTAGCTCGCACTTACTACATGTCGTGTAACTGTATTTCCTGTAAAAAAGGCTAACAAAGGTGACTGAGTTTGTTGCGCCGTTTCTTCTCATCACCAGCCGATATGTAGTCCCGATGCGGTGGTAGGATTAAGCTATATTTTGGGACGTGTATAAGTTCCCGGAAGAGGGCCTATATACTGAATAAATGACTATTATTATTGAGTATTAACTTTATTGCTCATATTAAAATCGTACAAAATATACAGGATGTAACGAAAAGGTGAAATAAAACTTTAAGGGGTTATTCTACGGCTAAATTACATCAACTTTTTCTATGGGACCAACATCGCAATCGCAAAAAAAAAAACACTTTCCCATACTAAAACGCGACCAGCTGGCATCAGTTTGTATGGAAACGTCAATATTTTTTTGAGATTTTGATGTTGGTCCCATAGAAATAGTTGATGTAATTTAGCCGTAGAATAACCCCTTAAAGTTTTATTTCACCTTTTCGTTACACCCTCTATAAATATAATTATGTACTAAACAACACACCGATTGTCATAGTCTCGAAATAATTATTTAACATCGTATGGTACCTACCTAGTGTTACGAGGTACCAGACAATTAAATTTGCCAGAGGCCCAGCACACCAGACCCGAGCCAATTAAGAAAAAAATCATTTTCTGAATTAACACGAACTTAATCGAACCGTTTTCAAGACGAATCACCGCGCTGACAATAGGTCGACATGCCATGACATGACATGACAAAACAGTCAAATCAGTAACAAAAACAATGGATAACACACTTTTAATAATCACGTGACACATGTTCAATCATATTATAGTGTCACGTGGTTTTCCGGTCAACAAATTGATATCGAATGGTTCTGAATCGGGGGCCTGATTGATATGACGATTTTATAAAAACTATTATTGAAGGAAGAATCGTACCTCGATAGAGATAGAAAAGACTTCACCGACAAGAGCAAAGCTCTAAGAATAAAGAATGAGTGAATGACTCGATGTCGAGTGATCGGATTGCGGAAAAACATACTGCGTCGACGGTCGACCCCAGAGCCATATGCAGAGACAGCGAATGCAGAATAGTTTTTATAATATTTTTCATAGGTAGTTATAGTTTAGTTTTAGTGCGTTTTAAGTGTCTACCAACACGTCCCATAATGAGTATTCCGTTTCAAAGTTACCCGCCGACCGCTTCGCTAATCGATTGTGGTCCATCTGCGCTCTCTTGGCGCTGTAGGGAGGGGGTGGAATTACGATATCGATTATTAATTACTTGATTGGCTCCACGACCCGAAGTGGAGTTGGCCTCCGACATCGAAGCTCGCCACTTGTCCCAATCCCGTTCCAGTCCCGTCCAGTTGGGCACTCTAATACCGGTGACAGATGGTGGCGGACGCGGCTCCGGACTCCTCTTGACATTGTCAGGTCAAACGCTGCCAATGGTCGATCCTTGGGCTGGCGGAAGTTGTCTGAAGGATAGACCAATGGCAGCGCTTGACCTCACAATGTCAAGACGAGTCCGGAGCCGCGTCCGTTGCAGTTTGTCACCAGCTTTAGTTCTTTTAGGTCTTCCGTGATTTCATCAATCCATTCAATCCGTCGATTGGTCGTCCTATGTATCGATTATTAGTTATATTTTTTTATATCCGATTTTTAAGCTGGTTTGGGGTGTTGATTGTTCTCGATGTTTGCCGGCCTTAACGCAACACTTCCAGAGCTTTGACTGCAAGCGCAGCAGGCCGAACTATAAAACGCAAACTGGCTCAAACATGTCATAGGTTGTTGACCCTTGCTGTCGATATTTTTAGGCCTTTGCGCATCACTACTGGGCATTGTCCGCAGCGGGCCATAAAGCGCTATAGCTGGCTAAGCCTCGGGTAAGCGCTGTCGTTTTATTGCGCGTGCGTCTGACCGTGGGACCCAAGCGAAAAACGACGGGAACTGCAAAAAAGTTTGCTTTTATGGGGCATTGGACCAATACTAAAAGTGTAGGAGAAATATCTGAATTTTATCATACTATAAGTCCAAAAGAAGCTATGTTTAAAGACCTCTAGAAGAGTACAGGACTTGACATATACCAAATATGTACTTATAAACTTTTAACATCCTTAATGACGATCTCTGTAACCAAGGGGCCAGTGCGCCGAAATTGGCGTCGGCATTTCTGAGGTCCCGAGTTCGATTCTCGGTCGGGTCAATATAGAAAACAAACTTTTCTATGTTTTCTCGGGTCTGGGTGTTGTGGTACCGTCGTTGTTTCTGATTTCTATAACACAAGTGCTCTAGATAGGTACCTTAGGATCAGAGCAATCAATGTATGTGATGTTGTCCAGTATTTATATTTAAACAAACGTAACCACGTAAATTCCAAACAAGTTTAAGTACGTAAAACGACGACCATCTTGGTCAAGTACTAAGTTTGCGCTCCGAACTACAAGCCAGGTCGCAAGGGGCAAGTATTTGTATGATAAGCATTGTTAATTATACTAAAACACGATTTAAGTATGTTTATTGTTGTCTAGTCTAGGTTTAGACGCTACAGATTGAACTCGGCTCACTCTGATGGAAGAATTTATTAATTTTATTTACAGTCTAGGTTGAGCTCACATTTTTTACCTTCGTACACGACAATCCTGTTTACCAACTGAAGAACATTATCAACGGTATATTGTTTTATATATCTGACACAAACACCACTAACACCATGTAGTTATTATTTTATCAATTACACCCTTCAAAGTTGTTTTTAGAGGACCCATTACCTCGTCATAGCCCATGACGGCTCAATAGAGATCACTTGCTTTCCCTTCCTTGCATATGAAAGCAACCGCAAGAAACACCAATAATGGGAAAATGAAAACGACTCATATATTGTGCGACTAAATCATAAAGGTCGCAGCACATTTAAACACAAGCGCCGCCACGAACGCTAGCTACTTACTAGTGTTCAATCCAATGAGCCAGAAGTCCCCACCCACAAATGTCTGAAAACAGGAAAAATAATAATAACTGCAATGAAATTCTTTCATCTCATTTTCACTGCTGCATCTGCCGTGCTTCTTCTAATACATTTCAGACGCGTTTTTGTACTTATTTCGGTTCGACTCCAATTTTAAGGGAGCCGAGAACTTGCAGCCGGACTTTCAAATTTCGTAAGGAACAAACCGAATAGATTTGGAAGCACTTTTTTGTAATTTAATCTTATTCTGGCATTGACAGCAATAGTACATGTTATGTACTATTGCTGTCAATGTTGCTGCAAACGATCTCGATCTGGGGTCAATGGCCGAAACCGGTTTGAAAAATTAACCGGTTTCCGATCCCTGGTCCATAATGTCTGATGTTTGGCCCGAAAGAACTAAGCAGATAAGAGTAGAGAGTCAAGATGGATGAATTTATTTCGACTTATGCCGTTTTCAGCGCGAGCGCTAGCTTTTTGTCAGACGACAGAAAGGCGTAGAAAACACTGATGTAGCAGCGCTTTCGCTTTGATTAGCACTGTAACTGAAGATTGTAGTGATCACCACATCTTGGCTACAAGTGCTAGTAACTTAAACACATCCAAATTGCATTTTAAAAGCGCTCATTATTGCGTAATTAAATGAAAACAAAAACTGGAAATTTTCACCCGCATCTTGTAGCCGCGGTTTGTGGATAAATGTGTAAGCGCCTTAAATAAAGACGGTCATTGTTCACAGATCTGATTGTGTTCTAGACAGATGCTTTTTGTTGCGTATTGTGAACAGATTAGTGATTGTTCATCGACAATCAATTGGTTAAGAAATCTTTCCGTTTTTACGTCGGAAGTCGGATTAATGACCTAATTTGCTATTAGTTGATAGCGGCTTTCATTTTAGTTAAGTTAATCTTGTATCATATTACGTCAAGAGGTTTTTTTTCTGGCTAAATCTTATTTAAGTATTTCTTGTTCCTAACTGAGACGGAAATATTAAGGTTATTTTGGAACTAGAATCGGTTTTGGCTTAAATTGGAATGCATCCCTAATTATATTGGTTATTATGTAATAACGTCCTTTTTCACCTTTAAATCTTTAACTTTGACCTTCTTTTCGTTCGTTCATTTGTTTTGATAAGGATTCATCACAAAAAATTGATGAAAACTATAATAATATTAACACATTAGTACCTAATCAGTTACTTTTAGAGTCGGTGCCAGCTGATAAGAGTTTGCATGTTTTCGTTGCACCGCTCCAAAAGTAACTGATTAGGTACTTACCTATGTGTTATTATTATTTTTAAGTTTTTAGTTATTGACACTGAATTGTGATTACATTTGTCTTACGGGCGGTCGCTCACCACTAGACAGTCGTCGTATCAACCAAAGGCTTGCTCAAGGATCTCCTGTCCAGTTATAAGTATGTAAATATATCACACTATAGCCTAGTTTGTAATTAGTACTATACTAGTCTAAGCCGTGAGCGTAAAATTGAAGCTGACATTAAGATGATATTAGCCGCGCATGCGCACTATGCAGGTGCACGGAAACTTGTCTCATAATGACAACAAAGAGGATACCCACTTGTTTTGCGACTTTAGCAATTGAACTATTGTTTGACTTTAAATTCACCGAATAGTAAGTGATGGTGAATTAATGAAATGAAAAGGAGTAAATTGAGGAAAGCTGGGCTCTAAAGCAATGGCTTTGGACGCAACCGGAATTGACCGTATAGATGAAGAAGAAGAAGAGTAAGTAATGGTGAATTCTATGGTAGAGAGCTATAAATTATAACAGTCGGATTTAATGCCATGTGTCATTTAAAATTATCTGCCAGCCAACTGATAGGTGACAAATGTTTTATACTGACTATTAGGCTAAACAAAAATGTTTTTTACATTCATCTTTACAAAAAAAAAACATATCGCCATATTATTATTTGCTATAACATCACTTTACTTACTGTCCATAGTATTAGAGGGGATCCTCTAAATAAAACGGTATATTAACTTGTTAAAATAAATTGATACGGAAAACGCGGGAAAGCACAATTACGACGCATTGAGTGACGTACGATCCGATGACAGTTGACAGCTAGTGCCGGGAACCGCTCATAAGGATGTTCCCAGCAATCGATTCCCCGCTAACAATAGACAAATATGATACTTAACATAACTGAAATATTTTAGGCTTAAGGCAGATCGTATTAAAATTATTAATTTTATACCTTGGTAGTTAAATGATATTCCACAAGTTATTACCTTGAAGAGTGCAAAATATAAAACCTATAAAATATTTTTATTAAATTTACAGCTTCAATTAAAAATCCAAATACTTGAAGCAATCAACAAAACTGCGTAAAAAAGGCAAGTTTTTGTTATTGTAGGAACTAAGGATACCAAACCGATCCCCACATTTATTTATATAGTTATTTCTAAGCACCCATACATCTAAAATATTATTGTTAAGCTAAATCGATGTAACTGTTATATCATACAATCCATTGTCCGATAATATCCAATAAAATTTTATTTTCATTGTTATCTTTATTGAGTTTTTGTCAGAAAAAACAATGGATGGGTATAATATACAATTTTATAAGAACTGTACAATTATATTAATGAAATCTGCGTCAAAACATTTTTGTTAATTCATATCGCATCAAAACTTATTTTTAGCACAACGACAAAATTATAGAGTAAAAAGAACGTCCAAAATCCAAATTATGAAACCGCTTTGGCGTGTTCGACTAATAAGTCAGTGACAGCAAAATTACTTTTGAAGTGAAAATGACAGCACTTTAGAATCAGTAAGAATAGCATTTAGATTATTACGTCTTTTAAGTGCATGTGTGATTTGAGGTGCTTGCTGTTGTTACTGACAAAAAAATCCAAAATAAGACTTAATTCATCACGTTATATTTTTTACATTTTGTTGTTTAACTATAACTGTTAGTGGGTTCTCTTTTTTTACTGTTTTTTTTTTAAAAATTTTTTTCAAACTTGGTACCGTTATTTCAAAGTTTTCAAATCGTTTTTTATTAGAAAAGATAAGATAAGATTATAATTATTAACAAATACTGTTTATTGTTATAATTGTGGTACATAAAGATTGTAAAAACTAGTTGCTTCACACAATTAACCTATTAACAGGCATTAATTATTAATATTTTTAAAGAAATAAACCTTGATAATATCAATTCTTATACACAAAGCAGCAAAAAAGGATTTTAATTTGTAAAAGTATAAAAAGTATTTGCAATACAATATCAATTTTGAAGCCAATGGATGCCAAGCTAAGAACACTTTTCTGTATTTTTCTAAGTTAACGTAAATACCTATGTATTGTCTACTACTTCTATGCTTCATCCGTTCTGCAAGAGTTGTTTGCAAACGTTATTAATTCGTAGTTTTGTAATTAATAGTAATGGCTGGAGAACCGTTACTTCGAAATAACCATAAAATAACTGGGCTATGACGGGTTGGAACATCTATGGAAAGAACGAATACAAAGGTGATTTTTTTATACTCGGAGTACCTAGAGTTTTTAAAAGACTTTCCGCTTCTAATAACATATATTAGGCAATGTTTACACAAGACGTATTGTCAGGGGCTGACTGACTGTGTGTATTGCAAATCGATCGTCGAATATCGATAGCTAGACGACAGTCTAACGATAGCAGACTTAGGTAGGTACCTATTTACTAGTGCCTACCTACAGTGAATCCCTTGATAAGGTGCAATCCCAAAAGAAATCGAAACTAGATCAAAAAGTATCGACTACTAAAATAGAAAAAAATTTTTACGTTTTGAGCAAGTAGAGGAAGCTTGGTATAAATAATAAGTATAAATAAAATAAATAAATATTGTAGGTATAACATCACACACATTGCTCTGACTCTATAATAAGCAGCTTAAGCACTTGTATACACATATAATATGAAGTAGTTAGGTAGGTAGGAAAATAGACTAATCATGCTCTGACCGAGACCCGCAGTAATTAAGACCAATCTTAAGTTGTTAGCTTTTATACTAATCACTTGAATCATTAAGTTATTAGATATTTTATTTACAAAACTAAGTAATAATAATAATCTTGTAACGGGTTAAGGATAACTATTATGGCTATCTAAGATGTTTGAAAATGAGGAAAAAAACATAGTTTTACTGGTTTCAAGGTTAGGTTTTTATATCGTTAACATAATTAGCTCACGTCTGCCCACTGCTGGATATAGGCCTCTCTCAATGCACGCCACTGCACCCGATCCTCGGCTATTTTTTTCCATCCACTGCCAGCACAGCCTTGCGTATATCGTCGCTCCACCTTGTTGGAGGGCGCCCCACGCTGCGCTTGCCTGGTCGCGGTCTCCACTCAAGAACACGTCTACCCCATCGGTTATCGTTTCTATGGGAATTGTGACCAAACTGACCAACCCACTGTCGATTCAGTTCTTATTGTTTGAGCTTTTCTTGTTAATTGATTTAGTTCTCTGGCGGATAACTTTATTAAAGAAAGGATAGATGTTTTTATTTTGTCGTTGGATTTTATTGTGTGCAAGCGTACCTAGCTTTTTTGAGTTCTTATATTATGTTAACTGTTGAAGTAAAAACCGTATTAAGTATCTTTTTTCACCCATGTTGTTATTAATAAACAACTACCTACGCTATCATTAAGCCCGCTAAAGATGCGTGCAATTTTAATTTCATTGTGTTTATTCATGGTTATGGAAATATACAATACGGGTGCCTATAAAATAAAACTTAAGGAAAGGAAAGTAACTACATCCACAAGTCAAAAAAATCAAATTTTAAAAGTACAGACAGCAGCTCATGAACCTACAACAAAATATCAAGTTTTCTCAATTGATATTAATCTCTACGTGTCGAACTTAGAGTTGAAAATCGGTTCAGTGACCTTTAACTTTTTGGGTAAGTGTTCTGTACCTGCCGTTGGCTATAAATCAATCTATGTAAGTTAACGTTATGTGGTAGGTTGACGAGCTGTTTTCTGGATAGTCAACATGATTGTTGATATCTGTATTAGACACGTACGCGACAAGTTCGAGACCTCCGTAGCCGACCTCCGTAGCCGAGAGGCGATTATTCCGGACTTGGTGTCGCTATCTCTGAGGTCCCGGGTTCGATTCCCGGTCGGTCAATGTAAAAAAATAACTTTTCTATATTGTCTCGGGTCTGGGTGTTGTGGTACCGTCGTTGTTTCTGATTTCTGTAACACAAGTGCTTAAGCTACTTATCACAGGATCAGAGCAATGTATGTGATGTTGTCCAATATTTATTTATTATTATTTATTAAGTTACATCACAAAAATTAACAAAAAAATTACCAGATATAAGTGCGAGTTGGAATCACGCACCGAGGTTTCCGTATAAACTTGTAGGCCTACCTATTTAAATAATGTTCATAAGGAGAATCAGAGTCGAGAGATTTTTAGCCCGTTTTTGTAAGGAACGTAAGAAATTTTTAATTTGCCATAAACGACCTGCCTTAACTAATAAAATTATCATTAAATTAGCGGAGTCTTTTCAATCCATTCTTATGACTATGTTCCCATCGTAAACTAAGCTCACTACATAATTAACTTATCGTAATTAACAATAGGCTAGAAATAGTATCTATTTAATATAGTATCCTTTAGTTTTCAGAGTGAGAAAAAGAGTTTTTCAGTTGGTAAATTAACTCACTGCATTTCTCGTAAGCTTCTTCTTTCCGTAGTTATTTTTGTCAGTTGTTTTTTCTTTATTTGATTTCGTCTTTTGTTTGTAGGTAGGATATATAACATACATTTACAAAATAAACCGTATATTTTGTAAATGTATGCTATTGGATAACACGTGTTTAATAATTATTATTTTCACTCTCTTTCTCTCTCTCTCTATGAATAATTATAATTAATAATGAATTCCTGTAAACATCAACTGCAATTTCTTTTAATTGTGTCAATTATAGAGTATCTATCTATCTATTATAAATATGATAGGTTGATGTCATTGGGGAAGGCCTATGTTCAACAGCAGACGTCCTATGGCTGAAATGATGATGATGCCCCACGACTGACCCTGGCATAACTATATCTCATTTTTGATGGTAGAAAGATGTTTATACATTTAAAATTTTAAACATTTTCACCGCGATCTAACGTTCATTTTATTACTTTACTACGGCTTAAATAAAAAACAATGATTAACAAATATATTTCTGTAAGGGGTATTGTTGACAGACGCCGTAATCAATGCGCCGAATGCGTCGTTAACTTTACTTTCATATAAAATGTAGACATTTTATCATTAAAACAGACCATTACCATACTTTCTTAGGTAATAATTTCCATTAAACATTTGAAAGTGAACGTTTCCTCAGAACAATGCAAAGGCCACGTGTTTGGATCGATCGAAACGAATCGATTTCGCATCGGAATCGGATCCCGCACGCAGTCGCCGAGAAATCTTCGCGATTGCGTAAATAATGTGTTGCTGGTAGTTCACACATATCGCATAACATATCCGTGCATAGTTTCAGAGGTAAATGTAATGAAGAGACATGCCGCTGTTGATCGTGATCAAGCGTAGGTAGCGAAAGGCGACGGAGGGTATTTACCCAATATGGGTAAAAACCGCCGCCCGAAATCTCCAAATTATAAGGCAAAGTAAATAAGTAAAAAATCAAGATTTCACACATGTTCAAGTAAATAACATATCTACTCTATAAGGTATATGCTCTAAGTAGTAATGGGCAACGAAGGGTAATTATTTAGCTTTATTTCCATAAATGGGTAAAAATCGGGTTTTTACCTATTTTGGGTAAATACTAGAAACCCTCCGCAGCACATCGCTAAACGTAGCCCGACTAAAAGTGTAAGTTAAAACGCTATATCATGAAGGAGACAGTCATTCCAACAGACAACTTGATTAGCGTAGTGGCCAAGTGATTTGCCTACAACGCAATGGGTCTCCACTTCTCCCATTTATAAAAGGTTTTTTCTCTAAATTAGCAAGGGTCTGGACTGACGATTTACGGTCTGGTACCAAGTAATACAATAATGTTAATTTCTTACTTCGAGACCACGGCAATTGGTAAAGGTATTGCCTGGCACATTGATATAATTAACATCATCATCATCATCAACCACCAGAAGTCCACTGCTAGATAGGCCTCTCCCATAGAACGCCACACCGAGCGGTTATAGGCATGAAGCAACGGCTTTTCGAAACCATTCACTATTTAGGTCATAGGTCATGATGGAAAAACATGTGATACTTATTATTTATTTAAATGCTATTATCTGTCATTTACCATGTTTTATGCAAATAAATAGTTTCTTTCTTTTTTTCTTTACTACGTAGGTCTATGCTGCGTCTTCCAGTTTACGGTCATCTCCTTCTTCAACCTTTCTTTTTCAACGATTTTCAGTTATGCAAACTGGCTAGCCTATTCCTCTCCAGCATAGCAAGTCAAAGCACTATGTTTGATGATTTTGGCTCATGGATTTGGATATGCTCATTCATGTAAATATTGTAACATAAACACTGACAGTTTCCTTGCAAAGCGTAGTGTTGTACAACACTACTACTACACTTAAAAAAACGCAATTTCCTCTAAACTCCTCAAACTTCATCATCAATGACAATTCGAAAACAGTGACATAGAACAATCGCAAAGATCGCTTCCAGCGATAAGACCGCCTAAATTGTGCTATTCATAATGTATTTACTTTCCTGTGATTTGTTTCCTTTGTGTGGTGTACAATAAAAATTATCTATCTATCTATCTATAGACATTATTACCATGGCTTGAGACTTAATAGAGGCAAATAGCTCATCATCATCATCACCATCATTCTAGCCATTGGACGTCCACTGCTGAACATAGGCCTCCCCCAGTGACTTCTAGATCGAACAGCACAATGCAGACCAATTCTGTTGATTCAATTATGCATGCAAATCTGTAGGAATGTATTGCAAGTTGTAACAAACAAAATTCTTTACCCAGACTGTCCTAGCTCAGATTTTGCGCTCGATTCAGGTAACATATCGGTCCGTTTCTAGATAATGTGTAACAGTCCATAAAAACGCTGTCGGCACGTGTTACGCAAGACTAGACAACTTCAAAAAGTCACGTAAATGCTTCACCCATGATACACTATCTACTAAGTACTAATTATTTATATATTTTGCATTTAATTTTCTAAAATTATGCTCTGTCCGATGTAAAAATAGTTAATTCTGCAGGCCAAATACTAAATAAAAATCTAAAAAAGGGAGACAAGACTGTCTGACTGGGCTTGCGCCGCTTTAGTGATGTAGGTGAATTTGTATTTAATTCATTTTTATAGCGAAATAATGTTATTGAAAGTAAGAGCCTATGTGTTGAGGCATGGAGCTGATAGATAAGGTAGAGTCTTGACTCTTGACCGAGTGAATACCCATGTCATCAAAGTATCGCTTTAACGACTGTATGTTATTGAAACAACTGACAGAGTGGCACATGGGGTAGAAGCTAAATACCAGAAGGAGATGGATAGATACTAGCTGTAAATGATGACAATAAAAATAATTAAATTAAAAATAAGTTAGCCTGCTATTACAATTGATAACAAGCAGTAAGTAGTAGCTCAGTGGTCAAAGAATATATTCGTGCTTTAAATACGTGGGTTCGCATCCCACCGCACGAACTTACGTCTGATTTTTTTTGGATTTATAAAATATGGTTTTATACCACTTGCTAGGCGGAACGAATGACTAACCAATAAACAGTCATTCATTTGAAAATATTATTGCTTACATAAGTAGGTAATACTGGATGACATAAGATGGTAATGAGCCAGCATTTGAGTAGCCTTCTGTCTGTCTTACAACCTGTCAAGGGCGGTGTCAGTTACAACAAATCTGAAGCGCACTAACCAGTTATTATACATTAGGTGGACATTATAAGCACACAGTAGCTCAACTAATAATATAGTCATAACATAGTTGTATGTTACTGGAGACGGGCTTACTGACGACGACTTCTTTAACCAAGAGGCAAGCATACCGGACTTGGTGTCGCTATCTCTGAGGTCCCGGGTTTGATTCCCGGTCGGTCAATGTAGCAAAATAACTTTTGTATTATCGGGTCTGGATGTTGTGGTACCGTCGTTTGTGATTTCTGTAACACAAGTGCTTTGGCTACTTACCATAGAATCAGAGTAAATGTATGTGACGTTGTCCTAAATTAGAAAAAAAAAGTATCTAGCCTCAATATTTTCGACAAAAAACGTATAATAGAGCTGGGTAGCTCAGATGCAGGTGTCCTTTTAATTTGGTAATCATTTCAGCCATGAGACGTCCACTGCTGAACACAGGCCTTCACCCCCCAATGACTTTCATTGGGGGGGGGAGGGGATTGCCAATACTCGCCACGCTTGGCAGGCGGGTTGGCGAGCGCAGTTTTTTTATAAGATTTCGCACGCAGACGCTGCTGCCCGTCTCGTGCTACAGGAATTAGTCGCCTCTTACGACACGCCTCCTGTTGGCGGTGGGGAAGTGTATTCTTTACGGCCGTCCCCACACGACACAATTTGGTAAACGTAGGATCAAACTTGATATTGGACAACATCATCTGATCCTGTGATAAGTAGTTTAAGCACTTGTGTTACAGAAATCAGAAACAACGACGGTACCACAACACCCAGTCCCGAGACAATATAGTTATAAAAGTTATTTTTCTACATTGCCCGACCGGCGATCGAACCCGGGACCTCAGAGATAGCGACTCCAAGTCCGGTATACTCGCCTCTCGGCTACGGAGGTCGTCAAATAGTGAGCACTCTAACATTAAAATTTCAATTCTGATTACCTGTCTTCCACTTTAATTAACTTTGTACTTACCCTGTGATTTTTTTTAAGAACGCACTTATTTAATTATACCCTGAATTCTATTTAATTAAGTCAAAATAATATATATAATACATAGTCTAAATATTAAGATGTCATTCAAAAAGTATGTATTCTAAGCAGATAAGTGCAGTAATTGTATGAAATTGAAATACTGCTTTAGAGCGCCATACTATGTATACTGTGGTCCCTAATTACATCACAAGTATGAACGGTAAACCGAATTAATAAGTTTAAGTAACGCGTAAACAACTCGGCCTACAGGTGATGGTCGAGCTTCGTATTTTAGGTTGAGAAGGCAAACGGGTGAAGCCATTTTCTGGTGGTTGTTCTGGCTTAGATATTGCATTTTAATAGATAATTTTATAACATAATTTCTCTAATGAATACCTACAATTTTATGGGATGAAACAACCACCTGCAATAAACAAATACGTTAAATTACCATTTTTGTGATTCAAACTTACGAAGTACCAAAATTTGTACTATAAATTGACTCAACCCGGGGGTCGAACCCTTTGCGTTGAAGGCGAAACATACAGTGACACTTTACGTCAGTTAAGTCTTCCATAGAATGCAGACTGTTTAACACAAACTATACTTTACTACTACTATAGATACGTACCTACTTTATCAAATGATAAATAATGATAGCAATGCAATTTTTTCTCTGCGTGCTAAGATGGCGAAGATCACTTGTCATAATAGTTTTACAGCCGCACAAAACACGTGCTTTACAATGATAACTTCATGATTATACCTAACCACGGCAGTACAGTGCTTGTAGAAACTTGTAGCTGACAAAAATATTCCGAACATAACTCTTTTTTTAGGGTCCCGTACCCAAAGGGTAAAATCTGGACCCTATTACTAAGACTCCACTGTCCGTCTGTCTGTCACCAGACGCCGTTTCTTCTTACCACCAGCAGCGTATGTGATCCCAAAGCGATGATAGGGAAAGCTATATTTTTGGGACATGTATAAATGCCATGAAGAGAGCTTTTAAGATAAAGTCATTTATTAATTCAAGGTATTTGGCCCTTTTTAAAAATAAATAAATTACTATTATTATGACTACCCTTTATCATAGGGATAATCGGGTACCTACGTCTATCTATCCTCCAACCCTATCCCCGGACTTATCCGCTTCACACAATTTTTAGGACAAATTGTATTTTTTGTTTTTAATAGCTGGGGCCCGGCACTAGATACTCAAGAGGGCCAACCACACTAGAATGTTCTGAATAGTTGAATCTAGTACTAAATTCAGTACATTTTTTCAAAGTCCTAATTCGTTAGTCGACTAATGATCTATATCCAATTAAAAGCATTAATAAGTGCTCTCGATAATTTATTTCCCATTTGTCCCGCGTACGTGAAAACGCGCAGCCGGCTGCACGAACGCCGGTTAGGCAACCGGTTAAACCACGGTAGCGCTAACCACGCGTTAGGAAGTGCGCTTACTATCGGAACGGCACGGCCAGGGATTTACGAATAGTTATGTACTTTAATACAATATAACTACAGTTGAAATTGCAATGATAATGGTCTTAGCAATGCTTAGGATGCGCAGCATGCTTAGGAATACTGAATGGGCTAGTTTCCTAAAAAAATCTAATTAGTCTGTCAGTTGGATAAACAGAAAATATTGGACACGTATTTTTTCTTATCTCAATCAAACGTAAAATGATGAAGATATAGTCCGTTAAAGTTCTGGCGACGTCGACACTCGAGGCGTGACGTCACGTGCTCACTTTGATGCTCTTTATCTTCATAATTTTTTGTTTGATTGACAAAAGCCAAAATATAGGTCCAATATTTTTTGATAATCTAACTGACGGACTAAATAGAAAAATATTTCTTTTGACCCAGGAAACTAGCCTATTAAGATTGTACCTTAATTTACAATTTTTCATTTAAAAAGTCCCTTGCCGTGCCGTTCCTATAGTGGACGCAGTCCCTTAGAGTCCGGCGATTAACATCGAATGAAGTATCTTTAAAGTATAATATAATAAGAATTGGCTACCTTTCTGTAAATAGTAAATGAATGTCTGTGACAAGTAGGTTTTTTAATTATTTCCTGTCATTTACTAAATATGATCTTAGATAATGTTATGTTATAGTTAACTAGCTGTGTATGGAATACATCTTGTCACCCTTTATGTGTTCTCCCTTAGGTGAATTAAAAATAGACGCATTTGTCCTTCTATTTGATACAATTGCTTTGCTATCCCATAGAGGCTGTGCATTTGTCCGGGATAATAAGTAGCCTTTCCTTCTCTAGCCCTTAAACAATATGCGAAAAATCATGTTAATCGCTTGCTCTGTAGAAAAAACAATCTATCCCAAAGGAACCGCACATTTTTCCGGGATAAGAAGTATTGTTTATTTATGCTAAACCAATCTATATCTCTGCCAAATTTCATCCAAAAATCTATCCATTAAAACTTTCAAATTTATAATACTCGTAGTAGTAATAAAAATGTCTCGTCTACATCTTCAGCTATCGTAGTATAGTTAATAACTCACTCAATATTTCTGCTTAGCCAAAAAGTTGACTGGTAGAGAATGATTTTGGCATTAGGTTTGCCTTTTTTTCTTAAATGTGATATTTTTATTAGTTGAGTAAAAAGAAATGATGCTTTTGGCAAAGAGTCCGCCTTTTGTACAATTTGTCTGTGGAATAAATTTTACTAATTTGCCATGCCAGGTAAATTTTTAAAATGTTTGAAGTTTATCCGAAAAATCTCTAAGGCTGTCACGATGACACACTAATGGTGTCTTTACAGAGACTAAATTATTTTTATTTTACTGTAATTTCAAACAATAGCTGAGTAATTATCCTTACTTTGAGGACAACTTGAGAAATAACGCTATTAGCGCGTTATCTTAAGATCATTGATTTGCATAATTTTTGCATTGTGTCTTCAAAAGAAAAATTACAAAATGAAGGTAAAAACTGACTAAGATAGCCGCTTATTTTTAGAAATGATGTTAATCAAAGTTAGCGATTAACATTGTGTTGAATTTGTCAAAGCGAAGTCTATAATATCAGTAGTTCAGTAAGTACACATTACACATTATTCAGTATTAAAGACTACATTGGTAACGGATAGTCCCTTTAGATTTATTACTTTCTCTTCAACCTTCACCCAAAACTTACAAATTAAGTAACGATCCACCAAAATACGTTTGCTAATTAATGACCTAACAAATCATAAGCGCAGGTTAACAAACCCGATCATTGTGTCACCGCCTCCATTTCCAGTAGAGTAAGCGCGCACGCATTGACTCGTCCAAGCCGGCACGCGGCGCGCGCATCCAAGCGCTCCGAATTTTTCGCGCGACCGCGAAAACTTTCCGAACGTAAATCTTCCGTTTTAAATTAAGAACTTTGTACAGAAACCACAATCAATTATTTTTTTCGAAGTGATACAAACTTTTTAGTGCTGGTTTAAAAGAAAAAAAACTTAAGCAATCTTCCCGCGTTTTCTCATGTCGTGACGAGAACCTTTTTCTCAAGTGCAGTGAAAAATAATCTGTGCTGTTTTAAAAAAGGAATTTCAACTGAAACGGATTTTCTCGCTTGACGCAAGTGTTGTGGTTTTTCCAGCTAGTGGTGTGTTTTTAATCAAATACAGTTGATTTTAAATTTTGATGTGGTATGAGTTTACTGTACTTATATAAAGTATAAACAGGTGCGATTATTATTTATCGAATGACGCATGTTTTCAGTTTTCTGAAGCTACGTTCAGTAATAAAATATTTGCCGTATGTACCTCTAATAAATAACGCATATATTTAATTGAATAAGTAATTAATACACATTTAATTGTTTTGCCAGCCAAATGACACATTGAAAACACTTAAATTTTTTTTTAACAACAGGCAAATATATTTTTTTATACGTAATAAATACCAATAGCAACTTTTAGATCACTACTTTTTCAATTACCTATTATTGTAGGTGTTCAACTTCAACAATAATATTATTATATTATAGTCGTATTTAAGAATATAGTTTTGCTTAAAAAGCTAAAGTACTTTTTAGCCAAACAAACATTGACCGTATTTTTAACCTTAACCGTCCTAGTGGTGGGCAAAGGTCACCCCAAAATCTTCCAGCCTCTGTCCAGCTCCAAAGATTCCCAGTCCTCTACAAGGCAGGTAAAATCGCCACACCATCGTTGTTTGAGTCTATCTCTTTGGCGATAGCAGTCTTAAGTCCACTGTGTGACAATTTTGGCACACCTACGTATATGACGTTCTTCATAATTTCGGTCGATCTTTTTCGGTCCATATTTCTTTGTCAAAGTTGTGTAGTTTCATGAGCCAAGCAACCAATGCAACCATATCCTAAAAATGGCTAAAACCGTAAGTTACACGCCGTGAAAAAACAAGTTATAGTTATGATTATAGTATTAATCAAAAACATTGTTACTATGAGGATTTTCCTCGATCGATGCAAGACGGTAAATACAGTCTATTAGGTTCAACTTCGGTTTTATTGATGTTTTATAAAGATGTTTATTAAATCCAGCCTGATAGTTATGATGATCAATTAAAAATGCCTTAAAAGTAATTAACAATAATTTACCAGCATATAAAATACACGTAAATAATTACCATATTGACGACCGTCTGGTGTACTACCGTTCGCGCTTTGGTCTATATTCAAAGCCAAGCGGGTGCGGGTTCAAATCCCGCAATTGGCAAGTGTTTGTGGAATGGTTTCAATTTTTTTTTAAAATCTATATCCGATAACTACGTCGCCATAGTACCTCCAAGCTTTGCTTAGTTTGAGGCAAGATAATTAGTGTGATTGTTGGCAGAATTTATTTAATAATTTATTATTATTTATACAAATAAAACAACTAAATGATGGAACTTTTGAAGTCAAAAAATAAAACTTCGATATAATTTAACCTAAGTAACTATACCGAAAAGATCTCACCCTTAAAAAATAAATAAACAGTCAAACAACAAATATGACGTCATCTCAGTTCTCAGGGTCGGCATTCCTTTTTATTAAATACTTATAATACAAGAGCTTCAACGTGTTATTTGTCATTAAAATATTACTAACATGCCAGTTACAAAAACACTACTTAGTAGGTACGTCAAGAGTCACGACTTACTTTTTGCAAAAAAAAAATGTCCATGAACGATACACAATATGATACACGATAATACGATACACAATCCACCCAACAACAAGTAACATACGTAAAAACATTTTTACCGAATCACGGCGACCTTGGGTCAAGTGCAAAAGCCACTCCTGACTTACGTCAACGAACAATCGAAGAACTGACTAAATAGTGATGTGGAACCCACGATAATTTCTTCTGTAAATCATGTATGTATGTCAATGAACTGGTAGACAATAGTCTGACTGATATCAATAACGTTAATAAATAAATAACAGATGTATAATTTAGAGGATCTTATCGCTATCTCTTCGAGACAATCTTAAGGCAGAGTAAAGCACTAGACTTTTTAAACTTTACGACCTCCGTAGCCGAGAGGCGGACACGCCGGACGTGGTGTCGCCATCTCTGAGTTCCCGGGTTCGATTCCCGGTCTTGTCAGTGTAGAAAACGAACTTTTCTATATTGCCTCAGGTCTGTGTGGTACCGTCGTTGTTTCTGATTTCTATAACACAAGTGCTTGGGCTACTTACAGTGGGATCAGAGCAATGTATGTAATGTTGTCCATTATTTGTTAATTTATCGATGCCTGAGTCGCTGAGAATGTCTCATAGTAGCTATTAAATTCAATTCTCAAGAATTTATTGCAAAACCATAATGTGCCATATCACCATTATATCGACAACATTTTAACGTTTTAATGGTATTCTTGGACTCCAAGCTATCTATTTATCGATACTGACTGAGTATGTATCAAGTAGCATTACTAAATTAGCTACTGTTGGACTTTGAAACAAACGTTTGTGGGAACTAAGTGTCGACAACATGTAATGAAATAATTGTGCAATTTTATCTTTTTAATAAATATAATAAGTTTTAAAAGTGTTGTTTCAAAATTTAGGCCTGATGTTGCTTTAGCTTTTTTCTTTATTTAAAGTAAATCTTCCTATTTAATTCACAAAGCAAACACAACACAATAGGTAAAACAATTGTCGTGTTCCGCATATGGTACAATGAACTTCTAAAGTGTTAAATGTGTAAAAGGATTAAGACTTGGTAAAAATCCTATTAGATAGGTACTTAAAAAGTTATTAACGATTTTCTATTTATTTTCCCAAAAAAAAAAATAGTCCATAGTGCATGACTGTAAGAATTAATTTATTTCTTTAAGAAAGGTATATTGAGTTTCCCTAAGCACCATGAGCAATTATCATCGTCATTTCAGTTATAGGATGTCCACTGCTAAACTTAGGCCTCCCTCAGACTCCCAGATGGGCCGGTTAGAAGCGGCCCGCATCCAACGGCTTGCTGCAATCTTTACCAGGTCGTCTGTCCACCTTGTGGCTGTCCTACGCTGCGCTTGCAGGTACGTGGCCTCCATTCCAAAACCTTTCTGCCCCAACGGCTGTCAGTTCTACGTGTTATGTGCCTCGCTCACTGCCACTTCAGCTTGCTAATCCGTTGGGCTATGAGCAATATTAATTAAAATACGTTTACTTTCCGCAATAATTAAATGAACATTATAAAAAACCTTTACACTTGTAGTATTCGGTGTATTTCCCTTAATAATAGATATTTTATGCTGCTATGGTCCCCGTAGTAAAAGCTGTTGCAGCTGTGCGTGTCTTGTTTTTTCTTCTTCTCGTGTCTATGGCAATTTTCTCAATTTTTGATGACCAATATTCCGCCATACAAACCATCTGTGGTGCTTAAGAAAGAACTCTTTTTAACGCACACAACTTTTCACTTTGATACATCATACACTACGAATACCTAATCTAAATAACACTTGACTAAATACCATAATTTTAATTTCTATACAACCACTATATATATGTAGGTACTTACGCATATTAAAAATAAATATCATAAAAACTGGAGCTGATTTATGACAAAAGACGTCATGAATACCAATTTGACAGATGGATTAGAAAGACCTTTCGCCGAGGAAACTAGCGCCAGCCACTCGTGAGAAAATTAGTGAATAAGTGAGAAAGAATTCGACGTAAGAAAGTGCGCATGAGCACGCGCTGAGAGCAGGGCTGTCAATAAATCAAATGTTGTAGAGCCAGCTAATTAAAATCACTCAAAATGTGTTTTCTTTCATAATGCCAGTATTAAAGCACGAAATAATGTAGTTTCTTTTAGGAAAGGTTGTATCTCCAATTAAAAAAAAAATGTACACTCTGCTCAGACTGTGATCCAGATTAGATTTAGATTCAGTTGGGATTTTACTGCTGATTTATTAAACGTAAGGATTGGTCGAAATCAAAACTTTTTTGTTTTTATTTTATTTATCATACAATTAGATTTAAATAAATACATGAAATAAAATGACACTGACGGTAAAAATAAATACATTTAAATTTTTTCATTACACATTAGTAAAGTAATTATATTGTTTCAAGCAGTTAAATTTATATCGAAAGTAAATAATTGATCAGATAGTTTTATATGATTTAAAAAATATGCAACCAAAAAATGTAACAAAAATATACCCAGCCATGAAATTTTGGCAACCCTACTGTAACTACCGTCTTGTCTCGTTACACGTCTGTGACTGCATCAATCGGTGATCACTGGCCGATTAGAGTTAATCGATCAGTATTATTTTTAGTAGTAGGATTGATCAAGGTGATTTTAAACAAGTGCGGGCTTGCCTACTGGAGGATTCCGTACAATTTTTGTGGTACCACGAAAAAATTTCACCACGTAAAATTTTCCCAATTGATATTGATCTCTACGTATTGGACTTTAAGTTGAAAATCGGTTTAATGACCTTTAATTTTTGGGTAGGTTACCTGCCGTTTCTGTAGCTCAGGATTCGAGTCTCGCAGTTTTCTCGCAGACTTTTCCCTCTACTTGCAACGATATTACTTGCCAACTTTCATAGTTCCCTTGAGTGTCGAAATATACGTTTTTGCGCCATAAATGGCGGTATCTTTTTTAAAATACACTAAGAAGTTTGATTTTTTACAGCTTCAAGGGACTATAGACTTGAGTATATGGTTTTAATTTCAACTCGATACCTCCACGCGTTCCTTAGATAAAGGCTCTTGACAGATATACGGACAGACAGACAGAGAGACAACGAAGTGATCATATAAGGGTTCCGTTTTTCTTTTTAAGATACAGAACGTACAGAACCCGAAAAATCTGGATACATTCTTATTTTTTGGCAACCCTGATGCCTTCACGACTGTTACGATCTACGCTACGTAATTAAAAACATTTGTGCACACTCATATCGCTACCCTGACATTTAGATAGTGCTGATACCGCGAATTTCCTTTGGAAAGCACAGAATCAGTAATTTTTTTGCGTCGCTGACTACTATAAGTGTACAAATTACTCAGAAGTCGCATCAATTGGTAATATTTTTAGGATTACTAATGCGACTTTTAAAATTAATCTAGATTATTCAAAATGGAGTAATAATTCCAAATACCAAGCCAAAATAATTTAAAAATTTCAAAGAATAATTGTTAAAATTTACAAAAATGATCTATGAGAATTAGTGTGTCGTATTAACAAATAGACTCCGACTGAGAGCTCCCTGCAATAATTAATGGGGAATATGCACGAAATTAATATATTGTTTTTACTACATTTATATAAAATTATAGTGCTAATAGTGAAAAAAAAAATATTTTGGGTAAAAAATAAACGTAACGCAATTACTGTATAATTAAAAATTGAGGTATACTTGTCTCTTTATAAAACAACTTTTACTATGAAAAATGTATGGCGGACGTGATATGTGACGTCACGGTACATATCGGATCTCCTTGTCTAGCATGCGACTTTAATGGGTCGTAAGTCGGGTATTTATCAATATTTTTCAAAAATTATTTAAGTTTTATTAATTATAACTAAGTACTACTTATTTTAAGACAAAATAAAAATGTATGTATATTCCCCATTTGTAAAATAAGAAGACCGCATTCTGACTTAAAGATGTGAGTGGTCCCAGGCTTCAACATACTCATGGTGCCTATGCGAGCCCATACGAAAGGTAGGTAGGGTAGGAAAGGAAGGTGTAGTGGTTCGCGCTTTGGACTACAAGGCCGAGTGGTTTGCGGGTTCAATTCCCGCAAGGGGCAAATGTGCACGAGCATTTGCTCCTGATATTTATAAACGTATGTTTATCTATTATCTTGTCGCCATAGAACAAGCTTTGCTTAGTTTGGGGCTAGCTAATTGGTGTGAATGTGGAAAAAAAAATGTTTTCAGACCACAATATTCACTGGCAATATGTAAACAGAAATCGGAATGCGATTTGCATTTTTTGCATAAACAGGCTGTACGAAAGATTAGAACACTCCTTGAAAGCACCAGAGGCCCAATTCCCGTAATTTGACAATTGTCGCAATCCGGTGTCGATCCGGTCCCAGTAACATTACTATCACAAACGGTATTCTCGTAAACTTTCAATTTGACGTAAAATTATTAAAACTATCCCAATACGACTAAAAACAGAGCAAAAAAAAATCTAATTTTGGTTTCTTTCATTTTCAGTTGCATTACGAACAATAATTGCATTTTTTAGGTTTAGGAGAATACCGTATGTGATCGTAATGTTACTGGGAGCGGATCGACACCGGATTGCGACTATTGTCAAATTACGGGAATTGGGCCTCTGATCAGTGCTCATAACACAACATTTTTTTTTAGCTGCTCTATATACGAACTGACGAACCCAAAGCAAAAGTATATTAATTATGATCACTATGAACAGCTGATTACTTGGTTTTCAAAGGGGGTCCTATTATTTTGTACACTAACTAACAAAGCTTGAGAGTAGATTTTAGTGGGAGCGATCGATTTACAACAGTATAATATAGTAAATTTTTACGATATCATATTTCACATGTCAAAAGAATTGAGGCACGAAAATACCTAGAAAACTCTTGAAACTATCACGTTTGTTTTATGGATTTAAAACTTTAACAGTGATTTTCTGGTTGTAAACGTTACCTAAAGCGTTTCCTCAACTATTTTTATCTTATCTTTACCTCTGTACCTACATGGAGGTGAGCGCGTACGTAATACAGCCTTCAACGAGACATAAACTATGGCAGTCCCATACAACACTACATAAATTGGTAATTAATCGGTTCATTTAAATATACCGGTAGCTATAGTAACGGCCTAGCTCTGAGGCAAATGTAGTTATTATTCCTTGCTAGCAGTTACATTGAATAATTTCCAGGCAATAGATTTGCATGTTATGTAATTTAATCGGTCTACTAGTTGTATACTTCTAATTGTTTTATTTCTGCTAATTATCTGAATACCAACGTGCCTAAACGTTAGTAAGTGAGGATGAGTTCTAAAAAAACTTTATTAATTTGACCTTTATAAGTAATATTCTGATGAGTCCATTTATTTTCTTCTACACGTATTATTTTTGATAAAAAACAAAACAAAAATCCGAACCAGGCCCCCGATTTAGAACCATTCGATAGGAATTTGTCGACCGGAAAACCACGTGACAGTATAGGGGGATGGATATTAGTTTTATTTATTTTAATTCGTTTGACATTATATTGTAGGTAGTGTTGCCGAAAAATTGATAGTTTTGCAATCGATAGTTGAACGCCAAATTCATCTATACGATCGATAGGACAATCGATAGTATCGATACTATCGATACTATCGATAGTATCGATATCTTTTTTACTGCGATACTATCGGTAAACAGCAATACTGTCGATAGTATTGATAGTTTCGATCGTTGCCAACTAATGGACTATCGATACTATCGGTAGTATTGCTCTTCAATATCGAGAAGACTATCGATAGTGAGCTTTAATTCAATAGTATTGCCACCTAAGAATTTAATGAATTGCCATTTTATTTTAAAAAACTAAACGTACGTTTAAATAAAGTCAAATATACTAGTTAATTAATTTGATTTCGTTGAATATACCAATCATTATGCCTGCATATTGAATGCAATACTATTGAAATAAATATCACTATCGATAGTATAAAACTACGATAGTATCGATACTATCGATAGTCTATTAGATATTGAAGAGCAATACTATCGATAGTATCGATAGTTCATTGGTTGGCAGCGATCGAAACTATCGATAGTATTGCTGTTTACCAATAGTATTGCAGTAAAAGAGATGTCGATAGTATCGATAGTATCGTTTTTCCTTCAACTATCGATAGGCTATAGATAGACAATCGATATTGACCTATCGAGCGGCAACACTAATTGTAGGTATCGTAATCTACATTCAACTCTTCTAAGCGTTTAGGTTTAGGGGGATAAGTACTTAGGTTCACTTTTATGACGTTTCTGAATAAATAATGAATACAAATGGATGAATAAATTTATCAAACCAATGGTTATTTTATGTAGGTCGAATAATAACGAATAGGAAATCAATCTCCTAATATGGTAAAGTAGTATCTATTGTAATGTATATTGTTTGAAGGCAGATTTAAACATTTCTATCGCAATTAACTAAGTACCTATTTGACGTCTTAGATTATTTATAGACACCTTATTAAAGGCGTTATCGTGTGAACTGCGATAACCTCGTGGAAATATTTGTTATCAGACAACAATACTACTAATATAAATAACGATGATATTGTTTATTGCGATTTAAAAACTAATTGGAAGGAAGTTTCTTGAGGGATTTAAACTTTGGAATTTCAATGACTAATATTTTTTTCTTTAAAAAATGTTTGCGATGTTTTGGAATTAATTTGGTGTCACTGGCAGCTAACAATTAACTTACCTAAGGCTATGTAAGACAAATATTTTTAAACGAGTTTTTTTTTTGTCTCAAACAACAGGCAAATGTTATCTTATTAAAATAGTTAATATGCTTACTAATATTATTAACGCGAAAGATTTATGTATGAATGTATAGATGTTTTGTTATTCTTTCACGCAAAACTACTGAACAGATTTTAAATCAGTTGGGCACATATAATACTTTTTATCCAGGTAAGCTCAACGCAGACGAAGTCGCGGGCAAAAGATAGTACCTATATTATAAATGCGAAAGTTTCGATGGATGGATATTTGTTACTCGATCACGCCAGAACGGCTGAACCGATCTAGATTAAATTTAACACAGATATACCAAAATATTAGTCTATACTAAAAGATGATACTTTTATCCCGGAACATGGACGGTTCCCGATGGATGCAAGATAACTGTCATTATAGATGGCGCGGCGCTTCTTACCGTTAGATGGCGCTGTTCGTTGCCAAACATTTTAAATGCAAAAAAATGTAACACTAGCTGTTGCCCGCGACTTCGTTCGCGTGGCCTTTAGTTTTGACCATAGACGAATGAAAACAAAGACTGACAATCTCCATACTAGAGATTGTCTTTCGGAAGAAAGGCGAAATTTTGTACTAACACACATGGCATCACTGTGCGCTCTTGTTAAATCGAAAGAGACAAAAAAAAATTCTCTGTCTACGGCTGTTTGTTAGTTAGTTAGTTTTCATTCGTCTATGGTTTTGACCAATACCCGTAACAGACGCTCAGATATGGTTGGAGCCGACCAAGTCGGGCCAACCTTCCAAACACCAACATTAGTTGAGAATACGAAAACAAAATTTCTAAAACAATGTAATTAAGTTTCTTAAATAACATATTTTCGATGACATTAAATATCATACTTTTTGTTAATTGTGCTTTTGTCGTAGTAAACACGACAAAACTTATGATTTTTCTAATTTTAACGTAGCTTCGCTCTCGACGACAGCCGCCAGCCGACTACGTCACTTCGGTCCAAAGAGGACCACTTTAGGGCCACGCTAATGGCAACAGTTTAACATGCAGTCCGCCCTGTCCTTACGAAGTTATAATAAGTCAATGATTTCACCTTAACGACTAAACGCCTTAATCGATTTTGATGTATGAGGTATCGTTAGAATCCTGGATAACATGAGCTATAAACTTTTCGATGAAGAATTGTTAAAGTAATATGAAATTACAATAATAATGAAAACATTAAAAAACATGCGGTCATCTTTATGTCTCTCGTAGGAGGCGTTGCGAATGCGACTAAGAAGCATTTGGTCGGAACAGTTTCCACACGTTCCAATTTCCAATCAAATCGGAAGCCGACCACGTCCGACCAGTATCAATAATAATTATGTTGGGCCAACTGCAGTACACACGTTCCGATTTGGCTGTAGTCGGCTGGTTGGTTCCAACCAAATCAGAGCGTCTGTTACGGGTATTACTATGGTTTTGTAAATAACATGAAAACGAAGTCGCAGGCAACAGCTAGTCAACTAGCTACAGACAACAGCAAGTCAACCTACCACAAAACGTAAAATTTTCTCAATGGATATTGATCTCTACGTGTTGGACTTAAAGTTGAAAATCTGTTCAATGACCTTTAACTTTTTGGATAGGTTGATCTACCGTTGACTGTACATGTACTGTACCTGATTGACGTGCTCAAACTGCTCAATATCTTGATGCAATTGTTTAATTAAAAAAAGCCGTTAAAATTTTACGATTTTCATGAACGTCATTTCCGAAGTGGTTCGCATGATGTTACATCCATACTTAATTACGGTCAATGTAATAATTTCATTTTAACGATAGTGACATAATAATCTTAAAGTTACTGTTTTGACACATATTTTTCGAAATATCAGATTACCGACAACTCAATTTCCTTGTTTGAACAAAATACATGCTTCCGCTTTTTAATTTTGATACGATTGTAATTTTCCAGTGTACTAAGTAGAGGCATAAAATATTATATATAAAAATGCAAGTAGATATCCTAACCTGCTATGAGTACCTACCTACCTACAACAAAATTAGTTTAAGCACTAATGATGTTTGAAAGATTAGACTATAACAGTTAAAATAAATCAAAAAACACCCTAACATTAAGATAACAACATTTTACAAATGCAAAGGTGGATTTCTAAGGCGAGTACGCGTCAAATGTAAACTAGTATGTAGTTTAAAAGCCACTACTTAAGCCGAGTTTGTCAGAAAAATATTTAAAAAATATACTAAGAATTGCCAAATCCTACAAAACATTCTAAACATAGCATTTGTTTCTAGTACTTATACTTCAAGAGAGAAAAAAAATGCTTGAAGCTAATTCTCTTTCTTCTTTCAAACCGCTTGACCGATTTAATTCGTTTATACGTCGATTGATGAGGCCAACAGATAGCTACAAAGGTGAGCATAAGATTTTTCATTAGATGTCCATGCGAAAAGTGTTATTTTCCTCAGTTTTTGCTACTTAAAGACCCAGTAGCACATCAGCCACGATTCAAAGCGCTTTGTTATGAACCGTATTTTAATGAATTTTCGTGCGATATATTTGTACTAACATTCGTTGAGTCGCTAATTTAGGGGCCCTACTCGCCTTAAGAAAAGCACTTTTACGTCATGTGCTCACAGATTTCGAGTGTATTTGGAGTTACAATGTACCATTAACTATTGTCTTAATTAGTTTATCATAACCTATTACTTTTAATATATCAAAACAATAATAATATTGAAGTCATGAAGTCATCTACGTAGACTTTAATTTTCGCTAGTGTTTCTTTCATAGCGAAACGTTATCTAAAGCCTCTGCAGCTATGTACACTGGCGCGTCTGACGTCAAGCCTTGAAGTTATGTGTCGCTTCCAAATATAGAAGTGATTTAATAAACAACCGACATTATTACACTCTTAAAATTATTTATTGCTTGTTATTAATTTTATGTTATATTTATTAAACACTAGCTGTCCTGGCGAACTTCGTACCGCCTTTTTATACGTTTTTTTTTGTGAATTTTTCCGATGTTTTATTAGTTATCCTGCTATTGGGGGCAGATACAAATTCAACGAATCGGTCCCGGGTGTACCTTGAGGTGGTTCTTGAGTTATAATTGGTGTACCTAACCCGACTATGTCGAAACGGCAAGACTAGTATACTTTAGTTATTTTCATAGTTTGTTGTCTTATGGTTTACTGTTATGGGGTTCTGCTGCTGACATTGAATCAATCTTTGTGTTGCAGAAAAGAGCCGTACGCGCCATATACTGTCTTGGACCTCGTGACTCACTGAGGGAGATTTTTAAAGATATTAATATATTAACAGTAGCCTCTCAATACATTTTTGAAAATATTATGTACGTTCGAAAAAATCTTAATTTGTTTAGCCTAAAAAGTGATTTTCATCAATATAATACTCGAAATAAAAATAATCTTGCCGTTCCGAGCTTCAGACTACACAAGTTGGTGATTCATTCTTGGGGAAATGTATTAAATTTTTCAATAAAGTACCACGTACTCTTGTTGAATTAACTGTACATGAATTCAAAATTCACATAAAAAAAATCCTTATGAAAAAAGGATATTATAAAATAGACAATTATTTAAACGACAAGAGTGCATGGACTTAACCTGCTTGGCTCACACCTACTACATGTCTTGTAAACTGTATTTCATGTAAAATAAGGCTGACAAAAGTGACTGAGTTTGTTGCGCCGTTTCTTCTCATCACCAGCCAATATGTAGTCCCGAAGCGGTGGTAGGACTAAGCTATATTTTGGGACGTGTATAAGTGCCCGGAAGAGGGCCTATGTACAAAATAAATGAGTATTATTGAGTATTATTATTGAGTATTATTGACTTTGTTTTATACAAATAGATTTATTATTCTAATATAACCAAAGACATGCGCCGTAATAAAGCTATCTATAATAAATAAACAAAATTAAAATAATTCTTCTTTATTTGGAGATAGATAGATAGACCCTTTACTACACAAAAATATTAAAGGGTATTACAAACAAGACACAGTTATACAAGCACAGGCGGCCTTATCGCCAAAAGCGATCTCTTCCAGGCAAATTAAGTTGTAATACTTACAGTAAGAAAGTAAGTAAATCAGTGCATAATGACAATACATTATATACTCCATAAGTTTCTATAGTTAGTAAAATTTATAATTATGTAGCATTTCCTCAATTTTCAAATCAAAGTAAATAGACGACCGCCTAATGGTTAGCGCTCCGGATTTCAAAGCCAGCGGTCGCGGTTTCGAATCCCGCAAGGGGAAAATATCTGTGCGATGAGCACGAGCATTTGTATCTAAGTCATGAATGTTTATAAATGTATATAAATATGTATATCCGTTACATAGTCGCCATAGTACAGGCTTTACCTATACCTACCTACACCTATGCCGATTTTACAGATGGTTGCATGTAGTCTTAAATGTCCATCAGTTGGCCAACATTTATCAAAATAACAATTTTATAGCAACGATTAGATTCTGAATCACCCCTGAGTATTTGGTTAATACTTTTTTAAACAAGCGCTAAACCAATGTTCATTTCAATGGATCACTCATTACAAGTTGGCAGATAAGTACCGCGTAAGTGTCGCTTAATTAAAACAATATTTGATGTAAATTCTATTTCAGACGATGATGAAGACGGATCCTAAAAATAATGTTATATATCAAGCAAGTAAGTACCTCCTATTATATACTTCGTTAGATACATACTTACAGGGTATAATCATATCGTTTGCCTTGTACTTCGCTCCGACATAAATAGGGTTGACACTGCTCTGTTTGTCTTGATCATACAAAAATATTGTGTTATTTAACTCTACATATTATTTAAATAGGCAGGCACGTTAACACGTATATATTCTATTATATTTAATTATATTATATTTAATAATATAAATATCCATGTATTCAAAAAAGTATCTAAATAAAAGAATCATCAAATTTTACATACATTGAATAATACCACAAGTTAAAAAAAAATGCTTACCTAAAAATACTTAAACTTACATTAGACAAAAAATTAGGTCCTTTTTTGTATTATTTTTTTTGTTTAATGCATTATTTAATATTAATGTTAAACAAATAATCCGGCACTTTATTTTAATTATTTTGGCTACTTGTACATAAGTTTGACATTAGAAACATACCTCTTTTACATTCATGTTTAGATTTAAAAAGGAAAACATCGTAAGAAAACCTGCACATTTAGATAATACTGAAAGTGAACCATGATCCAAAATGGTTGCCCTATCTATGGGTTACGGACCTATGATATATTATCATCATCATCATCTTCACGGTAAATCCCGGTTGCGTCCAAAGCCATTGCTTCGGAGCCCGGGTCCGCTTTCCTAGATTTACTCCTCCACTTCGCACGGTCTCGGGCGTCCCTGGCAGTATGATACAGACTACTTCAAATGTAATAAAAATGACTAGGCTTATCGCATCTAAGATAAAAGATCATAGTCTAGTCTACCTTGAACGAAATGTGACAATGCGCTATAGGAAAAGGAAGATTAAAAAAACCGGCCAAGTGCGAGTCGGACTCGCGCACCGAGGGTTCCGTACAAACCTGTAGGTAACCTTATGAGTAAAAGTTCACCCATCACGACAATCGAGTCATAGTTATAGTATTTTTATTGCAAAATGAAATCCATAACATTACGAAAGTTAAATTGCGGTTTATGATTTATGACGTATTAAAAAAAAACTAATTACTTGATCTCGTTCAAACCAATTATCGCTGGTAGTTTTTATGGTAATGTACATTATATATTTTTTTTAGATTTATCATTCTCTTATTTAGGAGTTACAGGGGGGGGGGACACATTTTACCACTTTGGAAGCGTCTCACTCGCAAACTATTCAGTTTAGAAAAAAATGATATTAGAAACCTCAATATCATTTTTAAAGACCTATCCATTGATACCCCACACGTATGGGTTTGACGAAAAAAAAATTTCGAGTTTCAGTTCTAAGTATGGGGAGCCCCCAAAATTTATTATTATTTTTCTATTTTTTTGTAAAAATCTTAATGCGGTTCACAGAATGCGTCAACTTACCAAGTTTCAACAGTATAGTTCTTATAGTTTCGGAAAAAAGTGGCTGTGACATACGGACGGACGGACAGACGGACAGACAGACATGACGAATCTATAAGGGTTCCGTTTTTTGCCATTTGGCTACGGAACCCTAAAAACCTGCTTATATAAATAATAAAAAGTGCCAACCCTAGCCCTAAAGGACTGGTTCCATCATTCGCAATCAACAACAAATTGAATCACTACAAAAACACCGAATGAACAGTTTTTACCGCTCGTAATAACTCGTTTTTGTTTCGCCAAACTGATTTTTGATTTAATTGTACACAATTAAAGCCTGAGATGATACTTCGGTGAGCATTTGTTCTGTTGAAGTATCAAATCAAAGTGATGTGGGTATGGGCTATCGAGAATTCGTTTTGGGCAGTTCAAAAACTAAGTTAGCAGTAAATAAACCTTAGGGTTACCACTGTGGCAGCAGCAAAAGAAAAGGAGCTTTGTTTCTGCTGCAAACCCGAGCAGACTTGAGCAGGTATACGTTATTTTAATCGGACTTTACACGTACTGTCAAAAATGATGCCTATGCGAAAACAACACGTAATGTAAAAATCATGCGAATAAATCATCATTCGAAAAAAAGAGACAAGATGGTAAATGACGTAACTGTACCTACTTCTACTCGTAGATTGTTTTTAATTTATTTTTTTAATAAATTTTGGACAACATCACTCTGATTCTATGATAAGTAGCTTAAGCACTTGTGTTACAGAAATCAGAAACAACGACGGTACCACAATACCCAGACCCGAGACAATATAGAAAAGTTATTTTTCTACATTGACCGACCGGGAATCGAACCCGGAACCAGGGGCGTGCAATAATTTCAGATGGGGGTAGGCTAGGTACATACACATTTCAAGTCAGTGAACAACGAAAGCCTAAACCGTAATTCATAATAAACGCTTAACTAAATGCTAGATACATTTATTTCTGGGTATATCACTGGAGTTACAGAATATTTATTGTTTATTGTTGAATACGTAATTAATAATTATGGTTAGCTGTTCTGTCGGTTTTTTATGTAGGTAGGCTCTGCATAATAGCCTACATGGGATGCACGCTCCTGCCCGGAACCTCAGAGATAGCGACACCAAGTCCGGTATGCTCGCCTCTCGGCTACGGAGGTCGTCAAAGTTTATAATGCCTATGCGAAAACAACACAAAGTAACAATCATGCAAATAAATCATCATCATCATTCATCGAAAGGAAGGGATAAGACATCGAATACTTTAAAATATACCTACTTGCCGAATTTAAGAAACTAGATATTTTGAAATCGGTTTAAGTTTTATCAGCTCAAGAGAATCTGTAGCGCTATTCATTCCATTTCTCATTCATGAACACAAGCTTGTTTTTACGTTTACTAATATTTGCACAACATAAACATAAAAAAATATCTTGGGTTTAAAAAAAATACAAATATTTTGCACAGACTGTAGATCTAAGGCCTTACCGACATTGTAATCATTTCTCTAGTAGTGTTATTTTCACGTCAATCTCAATATATATAAGTAAATTTTATAAAAAAAAATAAAACCGACTTCAAAACACTAAAATGCTAAAAATAATCCTAACACTTAAGTACCTAATCAGTTACTTTTGGAGTCAGTGCCAGCCGATGAGAGATTCAATGTTTTTGTTTGCACCGACTCCAAAAGTAACTGATTAGGTACTTAAGTGTTAGGATTATTTTTAGCATTTTAGTGTTTTGAAGTCGGTTTTATTTTTTTTAATAAAATTTACTTATTTCATCAATTTTTTGTGATAAATCCTAATCTAACTGCTGAACACCGATTTCATCCCCTATTTTCCTACCCTTAGGGGTGATTTTTATTTTGTAAACTTTTAGCATATTATCTTTGAAGTATAAGCTATTCAATAAAACAAAAATCATCAAAATCGGCTCATATTTGTCGAAGATAGGTAACAAGAACCACAACCAAAATATTATCTGGGTATATATTTGTTGATTTTCTCAAAAAGTTCAAAATCTATTTCGATAAAATTTATATGGGACTACCTCTGAAATATGATCTACCAAACAAAAAAAGAATCATTAAAATCGATTCATAATTGGCGGAGTAATCGCGTAACAAACATACAAAAAAAAAAAAATACATACAGTCGAATTGAGAACCTCCTCCTTTTTTGAAGTCGGTTGAAAATACAAAAAGAAAGGTATTAAAGCAACTAAGAGATATAGGCATTTGTAGAACAGAACTACAAAATCTTTAATAACTTCTGACTTCAGAAAATACGTGGTTCTGCATTAGAATTACTTAGAAATATTATGTGTCAGAATCATCGCTCTACGTGCCTACAAATTTTAAGAGTTTTGTGCAAAACCCTCGCTTGTATGATCTTTTAAACATTTAAAACAAAATTCGACAAATGTGGCAAAATCCCTGTGGTTTATATCGATCGCAAAATGACAGTTACGAAGGGGTTTTTCGACATGATATAAATGTTATCACGAGGGTTTCCTCTTGGTCATAGTATTTCTAGAAACCCGTTAAGATATTAAACCTAACACATCGTTGTGATCGAACTAAGTATTAGGTACATAATATGGACAGGCTCAAAATGGGAAGGAGAGGATTTGGAAAAAACACGTAATAATACAAGAGAAGGGGGTAAGGGTGTAGTGAGACTCCACGTGTATTTTTTTGTTGTTGAAGGCGCGATTCTAGACCAAAAATCGGTTCGTGATCTTGACATTGCCTGGATACGCGATAAGAGAAATATCATCAAGGATAATAGATTTTTTAAAACATTACTTGGTACCAAAAATACACGTGATCTGGGTAGGGGGGGGGGGGGGGGGGGTGTATAAAACCTCACCATGTATTATCAGGGGTGTCAAAATTTAACAAAAACATCACGTGATTAATGGACGACCCTTAATGTCTTTATTTGTTTGTTATTTCGATGTTGCTTCCATAGTAAAAGTTGTTGACTCATATGAGCTGAAGAATCACCCCATATAAGGAATTAATTAGTAGTTGGTTAGTTAACTAATAAAGTACATATTCGGTGAACACGCTCCGCTAGCCGCTAAGCCCAAGCCCACACCCTTCGTCCAATTACGAAGCTCTTCGTTTGGGAATCATTGTTAGAGCAACCGTTTTTCGCGCAAACTAATTGTCAGGCGTGCTCTCCCACGCGCTGCGCGTAATATGTAGGAGTTCTGATAATAGGGTGTCCATTAGTTTAAAAAATAATTTGGACTTTATTAAGATTGTTACTTGTATAAAAAAAAATATCTAACTATTTACATCAATTATATCTGAACTCTTTATTGAGCTTATAGTGATCATTGGTGGTCGGATATTTTAAGCTTATTAACCTAAACTTCCTGATTTTTCCGTCTACAAAAATAATTGTTGATATGCCTTATTTTACAGTTAAAAATATGTTTTATAGTTAATTTGTAGGTAATCCCCAGAAACTAGAACTAACTAATTTGACCTTTATTTAAAATGGATTATCCATATTGTTTTTTCATCAAAGTTTTTAAGGTAAATAAGCGCCAGATTATACAAAATATGTATTACATTTACAGATCAATATAAAAACAACTCAGTTTGTATTATAATTTACGCTTTTTTTCTCATGCCAAATACTACTTTGTCGTTTTCGTTAGAAGAATCTAATTCTTCTTTTTAAATTAGTACTTCGCAAGCACATTTTTTGTGTTCTTTTCGGAGTTCGAAGTGAATATTTCCTTAAAATGTTTTTTTTTTTCAATAAGAAACCAAAAATCTTGAACAGTCCGGATTTCTATTTTTCAAATATGGTTACCCCAATCGCTAATATGCTGTGACAGCTTCATGTACACAGTCTCTTGGGAACCCAGATGAAGCTGTGGCCATCTTGAGTTATGATGACACTCATTGTGAAGTGTCTAGAAACTGCGTTCAATAAATCAGAACGATTGCTTTGTATTCTGATATCTGCATGGTTCCACAGAACTTGTATCTTAAAACAAGTATTATAAATTGTAGAAATCGGAAAACATTTACTTGAAGTTAAATAACGTACTCTACCAAAACATTAGTAATTCTCGTATGATTAATATAAATAAATGACTTTTCTTTTTTTTTAATTGCAAATCAAACAATGCGAAAAGCGAATTTATCAAAACTTTAATTAAGTGTAAGTAATCTATAATTTTCAGCTCCAATCTAGGTTTTAATTGGCGCAATTTCATTGTTCGTGATGTATTGTCGTTCACTCGTTCATAATGATTGTGGCTCAAATGATTGCACGCTATTTCTGCTGATATCATCCCGCGAAATCAAGTAATCTTCAGTTATCTTGTTAACATTTGATGACAAACGTTTAACAGTTAATAATACACATTTATAAACATACCCATATTTTATTTTATTTATTAGGAAAACAAACAGCAGTTTTTCACATATAAACGTACCAATTAAGCTATACATTTGCCAAAGAAGTTTTCACAAATAGATCTTACATAAGTATCATAAAAGTTTAATAAACACAAGATACACACTTGAACAGCTTAAACGGTATTCATCAGAACTTATTATTATTTTTAAACATTTTTTATATTGTTTTAACAAAGACTTGAATCTGTTTGGTTTTGGTTTAAGGTTAAAAGTATCTATGTGACAATATTTGGAATTATATTATTTCATAGTTCTAAGGATAAAACGGTTATGCGCATAGTTAGTATGGCAGGTGGAAACAGATAATGTATCACATGATCTCATGTTCGCTCTCGGACATCGCAACAAGATTTTACTTAAAAGATAGGGCGAATCAATAATTTTGTACAATAGATATTGATCGCTGTGTTCTCTGCGCAGTGCAAGGGAGACAATGTTGTCTGCGTTAAAGTATTCCGATATGGGTACTCATAATGAGTGTTGTGGTTAGAGAGGATATTATCTTCACAATCTCTGGTCGCGACTTCTCCGCCAAAGATCCAGCCAGCTAATAGTCACCATATTGTACAGGCAGCGGCAACGGTCAACTTACCCAAAAAGTTGAAGGTCATTCAACCGATTTTCAACTTTAGGTCCGAAACGTAAAGATCAATAATTTTAAAAAAAATACGTTTTGTGGTAGGTTGACGAGCTGTCTGTACCTACTCTTATTAATTAATTAAAAACAGTACTTAGCCCATATTTCCTAGGTTTTTTTAAATCCACACCAAACTTAATTAAAATAGATCAGGTATTTTTGGAATGTAATACAGATAGACGGCTAGACAGTAACTTTAGCATTTATGAAATTAATGCGATTCACAGATAGTACCTAAGACTTATGTTTGTCCAAGAAATTGGCTATAAGCATTTTTTTTTTTTTTTTTGGGAAACCAGGGTTTACAAATTGGTGGTAGGAAACAGTATATGACATTTCTAAACCACTTATAGGTCTTATTACCTGTTCTAACCACAGATCATGAGGTTCTTCATGGATGATTAGTCAAGCTGATTTGTATATCTTAATACTTATCTACTATTAGTGGTAATTTAATTATTAGTCATCATTTTCAGGAGAAAAGAGCAAAAACCAATGTATTTTTGTAAATGGGCCTAAATTAAGCTCTTTGGGACAATAGGGAATATATTTATAAGAAAATGCTAGTAGTTAAAATAAAATTGATTTTAGGTAAAAATAACCGTAATATAGTAATTAGAAATTAAGGTATACTTATCTCTTTCGAAATCAATTTTTACTATGAAAAATGTATGGCGGACGTGTAATGTGACGTCACGGTACATATCGGATCTCCTTGTCTAACACGCGACTTTAATGGGTTGTAAGTCAGGTATTTATCAATATTTTTTGAAAATTATTAAAGTTTTATTATTTGAAAGTACTATTTATTTTAGGGCCAAATAAAAAAACATGCAAATTCCCCATTGTGAGCTAGCGCCGAGAAGAAGCAGCAAAACCTATTAGTAGCCTAGTAGTATTGAATAACATTTAGTGATACCATCTCGCGAAATCTAGTCACCTACTTATCTGTGTATGACGTGATGACAGACGTCCAACAGTAAATAATGACACATTACAGGGGCAGTTAGATCATTGTTTTGTAACCAAATAGCCGCATGTTTTATCAAGCAATATACTTACAGACACGTTAATTAATATGAGATGACTGTATTAAGATATAGATTAGAGAACTGTGAGCCGAACTGGGTAGACTAGGATACCAAATCAGTGACCTAGGTAAAAGTACCTACATACAGTGGGTTAAACAATTGGGGGACAATTACTGTGTCATTATGCAAAGGATATTATTTAAGACTAAGTTCAAAAGTTTTGTTTTCACTGTAACTTTGACGTAAAAAAAAACTGCTTAGTTACTCTTAGGTTAGGCCTCAGTAGGTATCTATTCATCAAAAATATCTGTTATAAGGTAATTTGAGTTTGCAACATGATCACAATCTATCAAACTATTGTATTAGAGATAAGCAATTAAAGCATTAAACTAATGAAAAAGTAGTTTAATATTTTATAAAAACGTTTTGGATTGAATCCGAAGAATAATTTAATTAATCTGACATTTGTCTAAAGATATTATCGACTATCATAATAAGCAATTCAATTTAATATATTTATTGCATGTTATAAACACACGCCGTCAGTCCACTACTGGCCATGATGACCTTTTTTCGCTCAAGGTTACTCAGACCGATCTTCGGTTATTCGTTTCTAATTGTTTTGTTTCTCCTCGTTTCCCAGCTTACAAACGTGACACTGGCTACGCTCACAAAGAAAAAAAAACCTACCACGTATTACTTCAACAGTGTTTTGTTTTTTCTATGTGAATATTACGTACAAACAATACTCTTAAGTACTTTTTAGCCTTGTTGTAACTCCTGCCAATGTTTACGTAAAGTTTCTAATCTTTAAACATCTGTTAATATTTATTTACTTCGTTACGCGTGTCCAATATTTTAAGCCCAATTAGAACAAGCATCGAAATCTTGGCTGACCCATTGAACCGACTGATTGCAGCAGTTACGTCTCTACTCATACATAATCATAATCTATGTTTATAACTATGTGATCGCGCAATAATCATCAATTATAACACTAGGATTTCCTTTTTAACATCCTAGAGGATCAAATTGAAGTAATTAATTACTTAATCAACGTTTTATAACCTGATGTCCTTGAGAGTCTGCTGTCGAAATCAATATGCGTTTATTAGATCGCATATTATATGCAACATGTATGATTAAAAGATTGGAATATGATTAACACAGGTGCCATTATACAATTTTGAATATGTTAAATAAAATTGTTTTATTAGCTTGTGCGATTTTCCTTTGTTTTAAGATCGCTAAAAATGTATTTAAGATATGAATTTTTTTTTAAAATGGTAGATACTTCTTAAAATGTATCCTAATACAACTAATATAATAAATCTTATGCAATAAAAATCACAAACTTTAGTAACAACCTCTTGTTACCGACTTAGCAAAAACCGTATCGTAAACATAGCGGAAAAATCAAAATCAATGTAATTGTGTAAACTTTATTCTTCATAACTTTTACTAATTATAAACAGGGCATCCTGTAGATTGTTTATATCTTATCTGTGTCATCATCATCATCATGTCAGCCATAGGACGTCTACTGCTGAACAAAGGGGGGGATTGCCAATACTCGCCACGCTTGGCAGGCGGGTTGGCGAGCGCAGTTTTTTATAAGATTTCGCACAAAGACGCTGCTGCCCGTCTCGAGCTACAGGAATTAGTTGCCTCTTACGACACGTCTCCTGTTGACGGTAGGGAAGTGTATTCTTTACGGCCGACCCCACACGGCACTCATACAAACTTTAGTAATAACCTCAACTGTTACTGCCTTAGAAAAAACTGTATTCTGGTAAATATAGCGGGAAAATCAAAATCAATGTAATAGGCTAGTTGACACTTTTTTAAAATAGGTCTTAAATTGTTAATGTGTTCCATTAGACCGAAAAAAAAATTTTTTTTTTTTTTAAGTCTTAACGCAAAAATACATCAAAGACTCGAATGACATTTGATCGTTTACCATAAGACTGACGTCACTCATGTCGCGATCATGGCGGATAGCGTTTTCAGAGTTAAATTATAGATTAAAAAATATTTTTTGAAATTTGATTTTTACAGTCATCTTCTACTTTTAAGTATTGAAATCGATATATTTAGGTTCCTAAAGTCGAATCATATATGAAATAATTCTTCGTTTAATTAATTTTGATATGAGTCAACAGTAAACAATCTTCTTCATGGTAACTTGTATTATAAGTAAGACATCCGGTAGAAATACCTACCTACTTATCTGTGTGCAATAGACAAAATATTAACTAAAACAAATAAAACGCGTGAGGTAATAGCTTAATGTGCATATCATTAAGAAATCGCAATTATATTGTTAAAGTTTAAATAATATTTAAGAAGCCGTCACAGTTGCCAGGTTGCTACACAATAATTACAAGGCGCAGGTTGCGTTTGCACTCAACATTGGTTCGGTACTCACACGCACCGAGATTACGATATCCGAAATCTAATATAACATCTACTAAGTTGTGAAAACCTGGTCACGGATCACGATGACTTTCGTATTTTTATTCTTTATTTAGTGGTTAAAAGTTATAACAAAAAGGTATTTCTTAATACTTACTTAAGAAGAGATGAGGGTATATTCTTCACTCATGTGCCACACTTTATCATGTGGCAATTTTTATTCCGACTAAAATTGGCTGTCTTGACGAGTAGCCAACTAAAATATCTAATAAGGGGCTCCAAACAACAACAGAAATGTTTAAGAAAATTGTAGTTTTTTTTTTTTGTAATTTTGACAATATTTCTGTTTTATAAAAACGTACTTTATAACATTAGCTTATGTTCAGAAATAGGCTGATTTTGGTGCTTATTTTTGCCAACTTTTTCTATGAGACCAACACCAAAATCGCAAAAAAAAATAGTTTGTATGATTAAGCAGTTAATTTTTTTTTAGATTACTATATTGGTCCCATAGAAAAAGTTGTTGTATGTGAGCACCAGAATCAGACCCTAGGAGGTTGTTGATGTTTTAAAAATAACCCTGTACTCACAAAAATTTACAAGGCTGAATTTGCAAAAAACGCAATCGAATTTCCATTTAAGGAGATTCTCTATTCCATTCCCTACTTACAGGGTAACCTAGTTAACTTAGAGTCCATTTCGCAAATCTTTCCGGTCATTGCACCGCAATATCCCGTCAAAGTGATGGCTGGCCTGCGTCTGCGCAAACAAAACGTAAGTTCACAGCGAAAGTGAGCGCGTGGACAGGTCTGACATCCCCGTAGGGCTAGGTAAAGAGACTGGCCGGATAGACGCGCCCTCGGTGTCATAGTGATGGGACGGACTAACGTTTCCGCTAATGTTATCGATATCGATATTTAAAAATATTTAGAAAAACTTAAGTTTACAGCGAATATACGCTCATACACAGGTCTGATAACTAGCTAGACCATAAACTAACTAGCCGAACTGACGTACCCTCGACGTCACAGTGGCTAGCATTTCCACCAGTGCTATCTATAGCACCACATCGATGGATAGAAGGCATACTATCCAGTTTCACACTAGAAACAGTCCAGTCCAGTTTCACACAAAAAAAAACAGATAACGTAGATAATCCTGATATCATCCTTTCTGTTCGGATCTAGACGCGATACAAGAACTAAGAATTGTGTTGGCAAAATGAAAATATTAAATCAAATATTTTTTGGTTAAATGTAATTTTAGTCCTATAAGAATGATTTCTAAAAATAAAGATTATTTAATGCTTAATTTTATTTTAATAGAAAGCATAGTCATATCAATATTCCATACTAACTCATTTTCGTGAAAAAAAAACTGTATCATGCTATCTAAAAGTGTACCTACATCGAAAATCTGAAAGTAGATAATTAATTAAGTCTGGCGTGCCAGAGAGTTCAATAAAATATTTCTTTGCTTCACTTAACGCGTAATCTATTTCCTGGCCAATTACAACTGTGAGGAAATTACTGCATTAATTAAACGCTTGGAATTCTTTATTTTCAATATTTTACAAACTATTTATACTTATTTATAAACAGGCTTCATAAATTTTTACAAGATACCTACTTTAATTTTTATTACTTTTTTTAAAGTTACACTGTATAATAATAAAAACTTCTTCTCTATCTTTTTTTTATACAAATCCTTTCGAATTCGATATACTATAACACGTCACATCTCTATTTGATGATTACTTCACCGTCCTACCGTAATATTTGCACATATCGGATCGGTATCCGCGCGATCGAAAGTAGTTGGACAACATACAGTAATCGGCAAAAGTTTTTAATCGCCTTATGTCTATATGAATAAGAGTGAAAACGGGTATTCAACTTGTCTTGTTGTACATTGAGCAACAGAAGTTTAGTGCGGGTTTTCGCCCTAACTCGAATAGACAGAAGTGGAAAGCTCTATGCTGCCTGTACAAGGAAATCAGTGAAAATGCCTCGACTGTGTTCTGGTAATGGTTTGTTTTTGTCGTAATTGTTACGTCTCTCTGTGAAGATGTTTTGCAAATGGACAGACGTTCGTAATTAAGACTTGGTTTCCGATGTTACGTCTTCGTTACAACATTGAATTTAGATTTTGTTAAAATGATTCTTGAATAAATACCTAGCCTAATTAATTCAAACTTACACAAAGCTTACACATATAAAATTTATCATTTTCGAGAGCTGTTCATTCCTACTAGATTAAATTGATTATTGAAAAGTTATTTCATTTTATAATCAATAAAAAATTGTGCTGATTTTTCAGTTTTAACACATTGTGTGTTACGTAAATTTATAAAAAACGTAAGAAATTATGAATTTTGCGGGCTAGCCTTAACGTTCCTCCTTAATATTTTGCAGCAAAATCCGATATTTTTTCAATAAAGATGTCAAATGGTGCAGTAGAAAACTCCTTACACGGTTTATCGTTGATTTTGGATCCAAAACTCTCCTGCCCAAACACAACAACTTTTTCTATGGGACATCGAAATCTTAAATAAAAAGTTCACTTCTCCTTACTTAATGAGTTTAATGACCTAAGTATTAGCTGTAACGATTTGTATAAAGGTAGTAAAATTTTGAGAATGTGATTTTGACACCAAAACCATTGAAAATTCACTATGAATACTTAATCTTGCCCACCACTGCTTGATCAGTCTTGCCTGACCGAACCAGTGATGTGCGTGCAGTGGCATACTCGAGTCTTTGTCCTCGATAAAAAGGAGCCAATAGGCTAAGGAACCAGCGTTGAACATTCGACACCTCTAACTTATAATACCATTACCCTACATACTGGTAGTATAATACAAACGTTATCAGACTATTTACTATTGCCACAAAGGCGACCTTGTAAGTGTCAGATAATGCAGTAAAGCGAGGCATGTGTGAACCAATTTCAGCTATTTACGATAAACAATGGAAAATTGTAAATAGGTAATGGACGTGCGTGATTATATTTAATAGCTCACTTTTCTTTAAATAGTAAAAAAGTATAATAGAAATAGTTGATAAGTCTTGTAAGTAGCAGAAATCTTGTCACCCGTTTGGCGGATCCGTAGTGAGTTTGAATCTTTGCAAGTAACTCGAGAGTTTTCTGACTATATGAATAAGGTACAGATTTATAACTACTAGCTCAAAATGTCGCAACAAACCTGCACATTTTGGTAACATTGGATGTGTATCCATGATCCAAATGGTCTGGAAGCTGGAACCCCTCGTAAAAATCAGTCCACGTCAGTCCACTGGACCTAAGCCTCTCACAATGCATGCCACTGAGACCGATCCTAGACTTTCTAGTACTTCCATCTACTGCAAAGAGTTTTGTGTCTATCATCGCTTTTGTTGGAGAGCGCCCTTCGCTGTCTGGTCCAACATCTATCCCATCGGAGTGGGTTCTGGATTTCATCATCATTATCAGCATTTCAAAGTAAACCGCTGAACATTATGTATTTAGCATCTAAATCATATGTAATGCAATAAATAAATAAAAATAAAAAAAAACATATTGTGTCTCCTCTTTAGAACCCTACAGCGAAGCGGCTTTGGCCCCCGATTCAGATCCTTTCGGTAGCGAAATGTCGACCGGAAAGCCACGTGACACTATATGTTAACATTAGTGTCACGTGATTTACCAGTTGTAAAGAAGGTTTCTGAATCGGGGGTTTGGGCCGTTAGCATACAGTGGCTTCTTGGTCTTCAGACCACCGGGTAGGTGGTCTGCCTATATGCTGCATCTTTCAGATCGTGACTACTTGAGAACCTTTACTTTTTACTTATAGTTAAGAAAAAATACTTACTTTCACGAATAGGCAGATATCCCACACGTGTTTAAACTTAATTTAATTCGTCTCACATCTTATCTTACCTATTAAACATGTAGGTAAATCGTGTAACAGTAACGTTCAATAGCGTCCTACAGGTAGGTCGGTTTTGGACGTGTTCCGATTCCGAATTCATGTGTCCTCAAAATGAAGAACAGGTTGAATTTAAATTACCTCATTCGTTTTTGAATGAACGACGGCGTTTCCATAGAATTCTTATGAAAAACTAGCATAGTTATATTAGTGGGAAATGTATGCGTTTATTGTAAGGAAAATGACCAGAATGATATTTTACCCAGTCGAACGACTGACTCATGAAGGAAACCACATAAAACCACACCCTTTAGATGTAGTCATACTTATATAAATTGCTAAAAGGTGAGTAGGTATCTGATAGGTACCTGTAATGTTTTAAACGAAAGATCTAGTCAGCACATTTTTTTTATAAACTTTGTATTTTTTAAAGATTTAACGACGCATAAAACTATTATTTATTTTAGGTATGTATATGATTTTAATCTTTTAAATAAAATTAAAATAAATTATTTAAAAAGTCATTTAAAGATAACAGAATCATTTCAATCACATAATATTTATTACTGTCTAAATTGGTATGCATGTGTATGTATTTTATTTGTCTTATAAAATATGTCGGATACTTTATACTCCGCCACTGACTACACTATCTGCGTTACCTCAAGGTTGACTGGTAGAAAATGTTGTACCTATAGAATTAATTCCGCCAATTGTACTTACCTGTGCAATAAAGTTTTAATAAATTTAATTAATTGTTTCCACAAACACACCAATTATCTAGCCCTACACTAAGCAAAGCTTATAGACTAGACAGAGTATCTATATCGACGACTAAAACCACCACCGATGAATACCTATCATTAGGTATATGGTCCTACGGATAGGTACTGCGAACTGAAAATGCTTGTGTTCGTTTCGAATCCGCCATATCCAGACGACGATGACAGATCATAATTATTGTTTGCGTATATCCATGTTCCGATTAAAAGATTTATAAAGCAATTTTATAACAAATGACAATAATTTTAGAGCTTATAATGGAAAAAGTGTTCCAACCTAATAATTTCAGAAAATGAATTTACATTCATTTTGGGTAAATTACTCCAGCTAGAGCACAGAATATAGAGTCAAATAAGGGATTTTTTATTTTATTTATTTATTCATAGCACACAAAACAGATTACAATCAAAGTGAACATCTTATATCATGCATATAGTACAGATCTAGATCATAATCCAAAAATATGTATGCCTAGAAGCTTACAGTTTTATTTTATATATTTATGCGCTAAAGAGCGCTACAAATTAGAAACAATGCCAAACTTAAAAAATACACAAGTTAAAATTGAAAAAAAAAAGTTGGGAATTATTGCGAAATCCAGGAAAATAAAATAAGAGAACTAATTAATTAATTAGATACTTATTTATAAATATATCTTACTTAAATGTGTGTTTAATTGTCTCCGAAACTGAGGCAGCGTGAGATGGAATATATCTGTTACAGTTAAAACCCATTTTTCGTTAGAACTGGTTTTCCCTAGTTAAAATTAGTTATTACTTAATGCCTTTGTTAATACTAGAAATAATCAGTTAAAACTAGAATTTACCACTGACATATTTGATTTTCAGATAAAACTAGTTGTCACATAGAGCTATAGTTAAAACTAGCGCTAGAAAAACGGATTTGGGATTGAAAACAAGATATAAGTTTTAAAAATATTTATTGAAAAGATCTAAGATACTGAGAACCAATTAATAATAGTCTAAGACTAAAGGAACATTTTAGAGAACATTGACTTAAATTTAGTTGCCAAGATGACTATATTAATTATAAGTAGGTAAAGAAAATAATCAAATAAATCAACAGAACACAACCATAAAATTTTAAAAAGAAACTTTGTTAACCCTAGATAGCTAACGTTCGTCAAAATGACGACCACGTAACAAATATCATCCTGTCTCTTTCTAATTATTGTGCGTACGGTTTTGTGCTTTCGCGCCAACTTAGTGACCGCTAGACTGCGCCGTGTGATGGTCGTGTTTAGCCGGTAAGTAATTTTGTTTACGAGATATTGGGTGCATGCTCGTCATTTTGACGAATAGTTAGCTTTTATGTAACTTTTGTTTCTTTGTTATGTTTTATGCTGTGTGTTGATTTTGCTTTTATTTCTTTTAGTTATTACATAAATTGTGAAAAATGGCTACAAAGTCGATTATCACTAACGAAGAAATAATTCGTGCATTAGAAAATGAAGATTGTGGTGAGGATTGTTCTTCTGGAAGGGAAAATTAAGACGACTTATTGGTCGACGACGTACAGAGTGATATTCACGATGAACCTTCTGACAATGATGAAGTACATGAAAGGTCACCTTCAGAAGTTCTTCCAGTTGGTGAGTCTCATGAAGATTCTACTTTATCAGAGTCTAACCTTATTATAAACTTGACTCAAGCTAACATTCGAGGCAAAAATCGTCATGAGTGGTCAACACAAAAAGGCCATGCTTCTTCTCGAACCTCTGCAATAAATATCGTCCGCACGGCTAGAGGGCCAGGTCGTTCACTCAAAAATATTACAAGCCCTTTAGATATATTCCGTTCCTTTATGACTGATGAAATTTGTGAGGAAATTTTGAAGTGGACTAATGCTGAAATTTTTATAAGAAAAGAAATGTATGAGACGGTCACATCTACCCGAAAGAACGTATGCAAAGAGGAACTCGATTCTTTATTTGGCGTTTTAATATTGGCTGCCGCTTTGGATGATAATCACCTCACAAGTGATGAATTGTTCAACACAGCTTTTTGTGGAACACGATACATCTCGTGTATGAGTCGAGAAAGATTTGATTTCCTTATAAGATGTCTCAGGTTTGATGATAGGGCTGTAAGAATTCAAACTATTCAGTCTGGTCCATTCACGCCGATTCGAAAAATATGGGACTTATTGATAAATCAATGTCGAGAAAATTACATTCCTGGAACCAACGTAACCATCGATGAGCAATTGCTGGCATTCCGTGGTCGCTGCAAATTTAAGATGTACATCCCTAATAAGCCAGCTAAATACGGACTGAAAATTGAGATGATGTGTGACAGTGGGACCAGATATATGATTGATGCTATGCCGTATCTTGGAAAAGGTACAAATACAGGAGGAGAACTCCTTGGTGCGTATGTTGTCAAGGAATTAACGAGAAGTATTCATGGCTCTAACAGAAATGTAACCACTGATAATTGGTTCACATCTGTTCCATTAGCTAAACAACTGCTGCAACAGCCTTACAAACTAACAATAGTTGGAACGTTGCGTGCTAACAAAAAAGAAATACCAGAAGAATTTAAGAATAACCGAGAAAGAGCGGTTGGATCGTCTATGTTCTGTTATGATGGGTCATTATCACTTTTATCGTTCAAACCAAAACCAAGCAAGATGGTATATTTGTTGTCCTCGTGTGACGAAGAGGGCACAGTGAACCAAACAACGAAAAAGCCATCTATGATAGAGTTTTATAATGCCACAAAAAGTGGAGTGGACACATTGACCAAATGTGTGCACATATGTCATGCAACCGTAAGACCGACCGGTGGCCTATGTGCATATTCTATGATATGCTCAGCATAGTGAATATCAACTCTTACATCATCTATTGCCATAATGTTTTGATATCTGGAGGTAAGCCACTGTCACGAAGGGGATTTATGAAGAAAATGAATTGCACTTGCACTTGTTGAATCAGGTTACATCTCGCGACCAATCGGAATAAAGTACGATGATCAGGTGATGCTTCGCAGCCAATCAGAATAAGGTATGATGAACTCTAACCTCGGTCGGAACAGTTTTTACTGACTCACTTCGGAAAAACGCGTTTTGTCTTGCAGAAACTAGTTTTAACTGATATTCGATTCAGACATTAGTCAATTCTAGTATTAACAAAGGCATTAAGTAAAAACTAGTTCTAACTAGGAAAAACGCGTTCTATCTACTAACTAGTTTTAACTGTAACATATCCATTTCTCTGTTTATTGCTAGAATTTCATTGTATTGGCGGCACATCCGGACTATAGGGTTGTAGTAAGAGGTGTTATTAGAGAATACTTCAAGAGAGATACCTCTAAAGGTGTTGAATACTTTATTGACAAAACAGACCGCGAATTCGCACATCAATTCGCAAATCGTCGGTCTCCATCATAACATTGCGTCACACAAGACGTTTGTATAACAGTGGAAGTGAGTGTACAATTTCGAATGCTTTCCTCGCAAACTGACTTAGTGCGCAAAACAATTGGTTTTTGTTTTCGCGACTGAGAGAGCGCTTACGCAAGCCGGCGATAAAAGCATGCAAGGTGTTTGGCATTGAAAATATTTGTGTTGTTTAAACTTATTTGAGATTTAAGGAACTTTAAAACTGTGTACACAGGCTGAATAAATAAAAAAAACTGGCCAAGTGCGTGTCGGAATCAACATTAGACACTACATAATATAGGAGGCAACAGGAATACACTATTTATACGCCTTATAAATATTTATTTTATTCTATCTTTAGTTTTTGTTGTTATAGCGGCAAAATACATCATTTGTGAACTGTCTAGCTTTCACGGTTCATGAGATACAGCTTGGTGATAGACAGACAGACGTACATTGGAGTCTTAGTAATAGGGTCCCGTTTTTACCCTTTGGTTACGGAAGCCTAAAAAACTATTCCGCCCATGAAAAGATGAAAAAAAACAACAATTGAAAATAATGTTATTCTTTTTGACTCATTTACATAACTTTATTTTTGTTTTATATATTTTAAATATTTGTTATGTTTTTGTTTAAAACAAATAAGACGCTAAACTGTTCTCGCGTGAGCGATTTAACTTTGCTGCCGACTACATTGGCATTAATTCCTTAAAATTTAAAGTACCTACCCACATAATTTACTAATGATTAACATAATATTTCCAATCCTGAAAACTGAGATTTCATTTACCGACTCAATAGTATTTTCTATTGCTACACAAATACAAACAAATATGACGCATATAATAAATATGACGACAACTGTAGCCGAGAGGCCAGCATACCGGACTTGGAGTCACTATCTCTGAGGTCCCAGGTTCGATTCGCGGTCGGTCAATACAGACAAATAACTTTTCTATATTGTCTCGGGTCTGGGTGTTGTGGTACCGTCGTTGTTTCTGATTTCTGTGACACAAGTGCTTAAGCTTCTTATCATAGGATCAGAGCAATGTAGTATAAGCTGAAGAAGACACTATTTGTCATAGTTCCAAACTCCGCTCAGCACCAAAATACTCGTATTGTCTAACAAATGCTAACCACAGGTAAACGAGCTTCATCATTTCAGCCATAGGACGTCCACTGCAGAATATAGGCCTCCCCCAATTAATTTCATTGGGGGGATATCCATACTCACCACGCTTGGCAGGCGGGTTGGCGAGCGCAGTTTTTTATAAGATTTCGCACGCAGACGCTGTTGCTCGTCTCGTGCTACAGGAATTAGTCGCCTCTTACGACCTCCTCCTCTCCCCTCTTGTTGGCGGTGGGGAAGTGTATTCTTCAAGGCCGTCCCCACACGGCACGCGCGTAAACGCGCTTGTTCTTAAAAAAAATATTAAGTACTTACTACTTTTGAGTGTCGTGTGGGGACGGCCGTAAAGAACACACTTCTCCGCCGCCAATAGGAGACATGTCGTAAGAGGCGACTTATTCCTGTAGCACGAGACGGGCAGCAGAGTCTGCGTGCGAAATATTATAAAAATCTGCTCTCGCCAACCCGCCTGCTAAGCGTGGCGAGTATTAGCAATCTTCCCTAATGATAAGTCATCGGGGGAGGCCTTTGTTCAGCAGTGGACGCGTCCTATGGCTGAAATGATGATGATGATGATGACTTCTGAGTTGCCTAGTTCAGAACCATTTTAATCGTAACTTGAAATAAAAATTTTGTTGATAAATAAAATATTAAGGTTAAAACAACATTATCGTTACGTTCACTACCGATTTTTATACCATTTTTGGTAGTTCGCAATCTTAAAATACCTACTTTTAAGGTCAAACCACCAGTTCTGAAACTTTGAAGTAGTAAACGAACGTTGTAGGTAATAACAAGCTACTATCGTGATTGTGTGTGTGTGATTAAAATGACCTATAAATGGGTTGATTCTAAAATACAGGGTGTTAAAAAAAGCTTACCGAAGCCTTAAACCACACATTACGGCAGGCCAATTTACCCAAAAAGTTATAGGTCATTGACCCGATATTTAACTTTATGTGCGAGACATAGAGATAATATAAATTGAGAATAAATTAACGTTTTGTTGTAGGTTGCCGTGCTGTTGTCAGTACATCAAAAATGCAAAAAAAATAGGAAATTGCTGAGAAATGACTTTTATTTTTTTGGTATCTAAAAAACAATAATTTCTAATCTGCAGTGTATAGTACGCAACAGACTATGCTTGACTGTTTTTTTTTTGGAACGATTTGTGTAATTTTTGTTTTTTATTAACCGTTTGCGTTAGAGTTAGCCCAAAAACATGCTACGGCAAACGAAAAAGGGCTGCAACAATAGATATAATCAAGATAATTATCGCGATTATCATATATTAGCGCAAAACCTATCTAAATTTTAAAATCAAATGCGTCATCGATAAAAAATAGTTATATTTGTACTCAAACACATACTTAGTAACAAACAGTGAACTCATATCACAGTCTTTGTCATTTGATTTCCAGAAAAGTTCGATTTTAAGTACTCACTTATTATCATACTGATGCGCCCGTATCGATAACGCGAGTGTTAGTGATGTGCTGTGGCTAGTTCACAATGTTGGAATACATCGCAGTGTTGCTCATCGGATTTTGGCTTGGGGTCGCCATTTTCTTGTACGCATCATGCTACTGGCTGGAAGAGATTTTGGGTGAGTAGATGAATAAAATAAAATAATATAATAAAAACAATTTTATGCCCTACGATTGTCAGGTTTTTAAGGCAGGAATTAATTAACATAATCAAATATTGCTTTACCTATCGCTCCTTCGGTCGAATAAGGGCACAATTGATGTGTAAAAACTTTAAAGGGCTCTTTTGAAAAATTTATAAAACTCAATTGAGCTCTTTTTCTACCGAAGGTGCGAATTAGAATAAGAATAAAGAATAAAATAATTTATTTAGAAACTAGGTATACATATTTACATGAAAGAAAAGTAAAAAATTCAATATTATTTTAAAATTAGTGGTTCAGAAATGGTCTCCACTCAGCAATATGTCAAGAACCAGATAGGTACCTTAACGCTGATCTTCCGTGGACACCAGAAAAAGTAGAAAAAAAATTAAGCCAGCGCCGCGCAGCATTAGCAGTTTAGCAGTAGGTCTAAAAATGTTTTGCAGATACATACTTACATACATGTCCTGTAACTCGTGAATAACCTTGTAACCACATTCTTTACATCAAGATGAAAAACTTTGGTTCTATGACTTGCATGAACATTTCTCGACTCCCCATACACAATTACTAAACAGCCGATTTTTGTATAAAAGACAAAAAATATGTATACATATTTTTATAAGTCATAACATAGAACTAAAGTTGTTTATGATTATGATCTATAGAATAATATGTGGTTACAAGGTTATTGCGTTATGTGTCAACCTGTATATGGACCCAGTAGGGCACAGCAACTTTGGACGAGAGTAACGACACTATATGTTTACGTATAAATTTAGATTAGGTACATTAATAAGAATTCTTATTAGTGCAGGCGTACTTAGCGTAAGTAAGTAAGTAAGTTCTTTATTGTGTATGGAAAACAAGGTTACAAAAAGATCTTAGAATAATTACAAAGAGTATCACTTGATCCTACCCTTTCAGGCATATACACAAGTGTTTTTTAAAATATTTTACTTATAATCTAAATATTCCTGTATACTATAGAAACATTTTTTCACTAACCATTCCTTAACAGTAGCTTTAAATCTTGAAATGTTAAGGTCCTTAAAATCATTTGGTAATTTATTATATATTTGTATACACATAACAAAAGAATTTCTCAATACAAGTGATAATGTTGTCATTGGCCTCACAAGTTTATTTTTATATACAGCGCGAAGATTACGCCTCGATATTTGACATTTTTGAACAAACAAATTTTGGTGTTGATAGACAAATAAACAACAATCAAAAATGTAAAGACAAGGCAAATATAGGTAATATAGGCAAGAAAAGGTAAATATCAACAAAAGATAAAGGAGCTTTATGACCATTTTAAAAATATAATCTAACAACACTGGCGTCTCTAGAAGTATCGTGGTAGATTTGGAACCACTTTTTACGTGAAATGAATATGAAATAATATTCATTTCACAATTTATTCGGTTCCAAATCAGTCCTAGGAATTACCTATTGTACCTAAATGCAGCTACTAAACTACTACTTTTCCACTTACTAAAGAACGTCAAATTTTCTCAGTCAATAAGTCCGTAAGTCCGACTTAAAGTTGAAAATCGGTTGTGGATAATTGAAATATAGGAGTAAGTACGTACTTTAATGAGTTGACTGTACTTTCAATGTAAATAATAGTATTTGTACTTTCCTTACAAGAAGACTGACACCTTACAAAGTTAAATTTTCACCTCACTCACCTGCGCGTGCGCAAAGGACATAAGGACATTAGGTACAGATAGGTACAACACAGAAATGAGGAGATCCGTAAACGAACAAAAGTCGCTGACATAGCCCAACGGATTAGCAAGCTGAAGTGGCAGTGGGCGGGGCACATAGCACGTAGAACTGACGGCCGATGGGGCAGAAAGGTTCTAGAATGGAGACCGCGTACCGGCAAGCGCAGCGTAGGACGTCCACTCACAAGGTGGTCAGACGACTTGGTAAGGGTCGCAGAAAGACGTTGGATGCAGGCCGCTTCCAACCGGCCAATTTGGAAGTCAATGGGGGAGGCCTATGTTCAGCAGTGGACGTCCTATGGCTGAAATGATGATGATGATGATGAAGGTCCAACACAAGTTGGTATTTTAACTATCGGGACGTTTAACCCGATTGATAGGATATGATGGTTGAAGGAAAATACAACTACTTTCTTATCTAGTGTACGATTTATATTTCTTACTAAAGTGGGACAAAAATCTGCAACTTATTTCCGTCAAAATAGCTGAACTCTGTCCCTACATGTAAGCAAGTCATAAAATTATGACATTTTGTGAATAATTTTAACATTATTGTTTTTTTTGCCGTGTGGGAACGGCCGTAAAGCATACAATTCCCCACCGCCAACAGGAGGCGTGTCGTAAGAGGCGACTAATTCCTGTAGCACGAGACGGGCAGCAGCGTCTGCGTGCAAATTAGTATAAAAAAAACTGCGCTCGCCAACCCGCCTGCCAAGCATGGCGAGTATTGGCAATTCCCCCGTTTTCGGGCAGGCCTGTGTTCAGCGCAGCAGTGGACGTCCTACGGCTGAAATGATGATGATGATGATGATGATGTTAATTTTTAATGGACTCTTTTTAGCATTATAGTTTAAAAAATATTTAACATGGTTGTATAAAATGTCGCTTACACACGCCTGGTGAGGCGCTAAGAGGTATCCAGGGGTGAGGTCACGAACTCCGTCGACAAAAGGAAGTAATACCTACAACAATATTTACACGAATAACTCCTCACAACTCCTTTCACACTTGAGCAGCGACTTATGAGGTCACTCTGTCAACCAATTATCTACAAGAATAACTAATTTTACATAAACAGGCGGTGTAATCAGCGATCACGCTTAACCTCTGCCCTCTTACCTGACTGATAATAATTGCTTTCTTGATTAACATAATTATGCAACTGCAACATTATCAAAACAGTTTTAATTACTACATGCAAGTTTTTAAAGACAAATTAGTTCTAAATCAACACAAATTATTTCCGCTATCAATTGAATAGGACATTTTAACCGTCCCAATTTGTAACAAGTTAATTAGTACGTGTAGACAACTCGAACTAAATAAATAAAGACACACAAGGTGACATTGTTGAGAAGTAGTTAATTAAGAAACTTTTTTTCTGTTTATTTTGGCACGAAACAGTCATTACAATAGATTACATGAATTAAAAAATAAGGATAATAGACAAAAAGTGCGCAAAAATGTCTATGATATAGATACGCTTTTATCTAAAGTTTTATATACATGTGACATTATTAAGAGGAGATAAGTGTTAGAAAACAACAATACACGAAACGAAACTTCCATAAGTAGTTAACAATCGCTCGTGGAACCAGACGATATTAAAAAGTAAATATTAACGTCAAAAGAGTTAATCCATTAATACTTTTTACTTATTTTAGAAAGAACACATTTTAGTCAATATTTTTTGTTCATTAAAAAACATTAATCTGGAAACTTGAAGTAGTAGTAAAAACGAAAATGACAAAACGTGCCGTGTGAGTACGGGCCGTAAAGAATACACTTCCCCACCTCCCACAGGAGGCGTGTCGTAAGAGACGACGAATTCCTGTAGCACGCGACGGCCAGCAGCGTCTGCGTGCGAAATATTATACTACCCCTTTTGGGGGAGACCTGTGTTCAGCAGTGGACGTCCTGTAGCTGTGATATGAAAAACAAAAATATTTGCATAACGATTAATTTTGGGATAGGGTAAAATAATAATTATAATCATAAAATCTTTATTGTGAAACACAGGTACAAGAAATAGTCTTACAAAAGGTAATCCTATATGAGAACTGCCGTGTTCTACCTCATGAGGCGTACAATTAGTTCTGAATTAAATTTAAAATTTAAAATTAATGCAAAATCATAGAAACAACATGTACAAATAATAACAATACATACCTCACGTCATATACATTAGCATACACAATACAGATACGGTTCATAGTCATTTTCAACCGACTTCAAAAAAGGAGGTCGTTCTCAATTCGACTGTATGTTTTTTTTTTTGTATGTATGTTACGCGATTACTCCGCCAATTATGAATCGATTTTAATGATTCATTTTTTGTTTGGTAGATCATACTTCAGAGGTGGACCCATATAAATTTTATCGAAATTGATTTAGAACGTTTTTGAGAAAATCAACAAATATATACCCAGATAATATTTTGGTTGTGGTTCTTGTTACCTATCCTCGACAAATATGAGCCGATTTTGATGATTTTTGTTTTATTGAATAGCTTATACTTCAAAGATGCTATGATAAAAGTTTTCAAAATAAAAATCACCCCTAAGGTTAGGAAAATAGGGGATGAAATCGGTGTTCAGCAGTTAGATTAGGATTTATCACTAAAAATAGATGAACCGACTTCAAAACACTAAAATGCTAAAAATAATCCTAACACTTAAGTAGGTACCTAATCAGTTACTTTTGGAGTCGGTGTCAGCCGATGAGAGATTCAATGTTTTTGTTTGCACCGACTCCAAAATTAACTGATTAGGTACTTAAGTGTTAGGATTATTTTTAGCATTTTAGTGTTTTTAAGTCGGTTTTATTTTTTTAAATAATCTTACATATTTTTGTCGGTCAAAAATTCATTAATACAGTAATAACAATTGTCAATTAAAAATTCATGCAATTTAATTTTTACAATATTAATGTCATTGATGTCTCGTATTATCAAAGGTATTTTGTTGAAAATCCGGGAAGCCGTTTCCAAATATACTTTTGCAACGTAAACTAGTTTTGCAACGGATGGAACATAGCTTGTTCTTATGTCGATCTCGAGTGCTATACTCAAATTTTTCGGCATTAGTTTTTATAATTAAAGCACATTCCATAATATAAAGGCATGGAAGTGTGAAAATCTTTTTTCCTCAAAATATGGCTTACATGATACGTCAGATTTTAACCTGTACATTGATCGGACGCATCGTTTTTATGCTTTGAACACTGCTTCTCTGTCAGAAGAGGATGAATTCGTTGGAAATAATGCCCTCTATAAAGGTCGAATTACCAGTCATGTATTTAAAAAAATAAATATATCTTGTGAAAGGTACCGACGTACGAGTAGTTACTGCTACTGAAACAAGGTAAACAACACGACCAAGCAAACGTCCTGCGTATCTCTTGCATTTGTTTGCGGTGATGTGCTAACTCCTTGCTGAAGAAATTATACAGTCGGAAAAGAATATATGTTTCTATTTTTTTTTTTTTGGATAGAATTAATCTTCGTCAACGTCTGTCCAGTTAGTGTTGAATATTTGACGGTTTAAATGCTCTACATTGAATTTTATATGCATGTTGGTACAAATAGGTAATTAAGGTATTTATTAAATTCCTTTTATTAGATAACTTTTTTAAATTTATGGCGAACATCGATTCTATTACATAATCCAAGAAGTCAAAACCAACATTGAAATCTTAAAATGTTCAATGTTCCCATTCATACAACAAGTTTACAACAGCTAACTAATAAAAAAAATTTAAACAATTATACCAATTAACTAGATCTAACCCTAAACTAAGCAAAACTTGTATTTGAGCGACTAGAAAACGAATAATCATACTTAAATTAGTTTATCAAAATCATTATAATGTTAACGTTATAACGATTATATAGAATTGGCTTTTTATTTTGTTTTTGATAGTTTTCTCATAGTAAAAGTTGTTGTATTTGTGCTGTAGAAAGAAACACTTTCTAAAATATGTTTACTTATAATTAAAATATAAATAATTAAAACTACATTCGACTGTACCTACGTTAAATGGGTTATTTATCGTGTGATACTGTTTCGCAACTCGACAAACGGACTGATATGGAACAGTAACCTCTATGGAAAATGCTTTATTGCGACCACTTCACAAACTTTCCATGTTGAAACTGCAAATTATAGAAAAAAAGGTTTAACCCTTTATTCATGGGCTTTCAATCTTATCTCAATGATTTAAAGTTTAAAATATGATGGCAGCAATTAGGCTACCAGTGGTTAAAAGGCTAAGGCTTTTTTTTTGCGTCAGACAAGACACAATTATTTAAGCCTCATGCTTTTGAAAATAGGAATTTAATTCCGTGTGTTACGGGGTGCGAACAGACATTTAATTTTGCATGGGACGTCTCCCAGCACATTCAAAACCAAGTCAATTTAAAAAAATACATATTTTGCTGAATTGTTCCAACTTAGGACCCTTCCAACTTAGGATAACTTACATTATTGTAGAAAAATACTCTCGTTCGACTCTAGTCCTAAGTTCTCTGACCCTATTTGAGAAAAAAAAACTATACCACAGGAACCTTACATTTTCCGGGATTCAAAGTACTCTTTCTTCTATTCCAGGCTTTTCTATCTATTTCTGTGCCAAATTTCATCTATACCCGTTCAGCCGTTCTGGCGTGATTGAGTAACAAACATCCATCCACCCAAACTTTCGCATTGATAGTTAAGAGTATAATTACGAATTATTATTGCAATTTTTGAGTCTACGAGAATACCGTTTTTGATTGTAATATTAATGTAATGTACTGGGATCAAATAGGAACTCGATTGTCACTACTTTTCAATGGGCTAGTTTCCTAAAAAAACTAATTAGTCCGTCAGTTTGATTAACAGAAAATATTAGACACGTATTTTCTCAATCAAACAAAATATGATGAAGATATAGCCCGTTAAGTTCCGAGTAACGTCACGCCTTGCGACACTTTTTAGCAAGGCGTGACCTGATCCAACTTCCAAACTTTGATGCGCTTTATCTCCGTCATTTTTTGTTTAATTGACGAAAGATAAAATATGGGTCCAATACTTTTTGATAATCTAACTGACGGACTAAATAGAATAACCTTTTTTTGACTCAGGAAACTAGCCTATTCCGGAAATCGGGTGACAGGAGCAGTAAGCAAAGTAACTAGGTGCAAACATTATACTGAATTTACCTTTAGAGTACAATCAAGTTACGGGTTTTTATTGAGAAGGCACGCATCATTCCTAGAATATCAATGTATATATTTTATTACTGGTTATCGCTGAATATTTCAGGCGAGCCAGTGCGAACAGCACACCTTAATACTTTACTTATCGACTCAACAGCTTTGGAACGCTATACGTAATGTAATGTGTACACTCCGATTTGTTACGCACGTTTTGGTCCTCGTGGGCAAAGATTTCTTCAAACCCTTGCCGTGTCTTATTTTTAACGTGATTATATTAGCTTTATTATCTAAGTGACAGCTAACTATCAATGGAATCAAATCTTTGAAGCAGTTTTTAACTGTATTATTACGATTTGAAAGAAGTAGGTATGTTCCTTAAGGATGATAATGATAGGTCATCATCATCATCATTTCAGTTCGAAGTTCGAGCGAAGTTTATCATAATATTTTGCATGCAGACGCTGCTGCCCGTCTCGTGCTACAGGAATTATTCGCCTCTAACGACACGACCTCTTACGCCTCCTGTTGGCGGTAGGGAAGTGTTTTCTTTACGGCCGTCCGCACCGGCACATCAGTGAGGCCCTAGACCATAATTAAAGTTTTGTTTTTCTTTCCCAGATCTGCCGCCCCCTCGCGATGCATCGTCGAGCGCTGCGCACGCGCCGTGCGCTAGCGGTGCGCACGCGCAGCTCAAGCGGCTGGTGGCGCGCGTAGTGGAGGAGGCCGCGGCGTTGCCGGCCCTCGCACGGTACGCCAGCGACCCGCCCAACCCTCCGAGCATACAAGCGTCTACCTATGAAGACTTGCTCGCCACTGCTATTTTGAACAAGGTGAAATATTAATAATCTTTTTCTTCAACTGTCTCACTCACCACCCAATGGTAAGTGCAGGCGTCTTCCATAGCTCACCATTTCGAAAGATCTTGAGCCTTCTGCATCCATCCCCTCCCCGCCACATTTACCAGGTCGTCGATCCACCTAGCATGCGGTCTTATCACGCTACGTCTAGTTCTAGGCCTACATTCCAACGCTCAGAAAATAATAATGACTTTTTTTCTAATAGACATGTTAGTTGTTACACTTAAATCTATGTACTTATAGGCTAATGTTATACTAAAGTGGACTTCTGCAGCCAAGCTATAAAATTCAGGCTTACAATATAAAGCCAAGAAAAAAACAAATTGAATAAGTTTATTTAATACACATTAATACGAGTATTATAGAAAAGTTATTTTTCTATTATATTTTTTTATTATTTTTCTATATTGACCGACCGGGAATCGCACCCGGGACCTCCAAAGTATTTACAAATGTTATATAGTCGCCATAGCACAAACTTTGCTTAGTTAACGACTAGATTTGCTTGGAACCCTTCGTGCTGACAGCGTAGGTACATGGTAGGTCTTTAAAAAAATGTTTTACTATCAACATTGACCTGTAGAAAACTCAATGCATAACTTTTTTTAAAAATATTTAACCAGTGGTTTAATATTGATTATGGCGCAGTCGAGTAAGTTGAATCACGCAAAACAAATCCGATGAGCACTCAAAGTCAAGTGTAATGTAGGTAAGGCTTGGCGTGTACCTCGCACCTATCGCATTATATCAGTGACATTATGTGATGAATTTATCACTACTTTCCTGAAATATTGTCAAGCTAAATCCTAATAAGACCTAGTTTTCTAACAGCTTTGAAAAGAGGATAGGTAGGTAATGTTTGTTTATGTCCGATTTATAGAAGAAAGCTATATATTTTCAGTTATGCATAACTCTCCAAGTTACGTCTTGCACAAAGTATAATGCCAGAAAGTACGGTAATTATTGCTAATCACACAATATCTTAAATTAGCTGTAAATGCTTGATGAGAAAGAATTACCTTATTGTGGCCGTGGCAGCCATCTTGCACTGACTGCGATTGTTTCTAGGATAACGAGTTCTCATCATTTTAGTTCAATTAACGTCAGCAGTTTTGTCTTTTAGAAGCACAAAAGTAAAAATAAAGGAAAATACGAACGAGTACCATAATTAAATTACGTAAAGTTGGTCTCTGAAGAATCATGACAAGTAATGGATATTTCGGGATTTTGTAATGTGTGACATACTTCTACTGGTTGTTTTTCTCGTGAATATCAACTTTTAGTACTGGACCTACAGTGAAATTCAGAAAAACGTATCAACTGTTGCATACATTTTGGTCGAGAAGTTACGACTAGTGTGGAACAACATTTTTGTCTTCGATTGCGCCATTTACCACAATAAAAGTATTTGTATAAGATGAAGCTGTAGAAGTAGGTCGTTCTATCTTACACCCTATATACTGGCCATTTTATTTAGTACGGTCAGAAACGAAAGTAGCTTGACACTTTAGTTAGAACCACGTCATAATAAATTGCTGAAAAATCAAACTTGTTACTTTGACATGATACTAATATGTTAAGCTACTCTTGTTACTGACACTATCTGAGTCGAACCTTTGCTTTTAAGACTACCTTATTACCGCGCCACACCCCAATTGAGTCGTCAAAATCTGTGTTATTCAGAGCAAGATTGAAACAAAACTCATTAATTACATTCATTATGTAGACTAAGTAAATAAACGGTCAGGAGACGTATTTTTGAATCATGCGAATTCCAATCCGAATACGAAATCGCAAGATTCGCATGCGAATTCCGAAAATCACTATTTTTGAAAATTCATTCCTTGAATTCTGCAACGACCACTCGTTTTTGTTTTCTACTAGTAGAAAGTACGGAAGAGTTACATTGACAAGTAAACGTATGTTTGACAGAAATTTGACATAGTAACTTTTTATTTACGTTCGTTAATAAGTTTTTGCTTTAATGTATATAATATTTTCTGCGTGAAACAAAAATAGTTACATGATTTCAATTTAATAGTAACCCCTATTTCGAGTGATTCAAAAATGCGTAAAATCGTGAACAATAGAAATTAATTTCATACACGAATTGTTTTCGTGTTCGAATTTGAGATTCATTTCTAATGCTTCAAAAATACGTCTCCTGGTCGCGTACGGATAATGCGCACTTGTTTATGTAAACATAACCTTACTGAAAGGAAAACCTATTAGTGCGTAATTATGTCAGCTAGACTACTGGAATAAAGAGCTAATTTAGGGCTGGCAAAAGCGGTTAAGTGCCATTTCACATTTTCAGCGCGAAATCTAATATTTCCAGCGCCTAATTTGCGACCTTAGGTAATATTTTAAGTTTAAATAAAAGACCAATATTTTGTTTAGTCGTTTAAAATCAAAACTTTTTACAATAATTTAAAAACTTAATAACTTATAGGGTACAGACAACGGCAGGTTAACCTACCCAGAAAGTTAAAGGTCATTGAACCAGTTTTCAACTTGACACTTAGACCAATATATTTTTTTATAATTTGACGTTTTGACTAGCTCTTGTCTGTTGTTGTACTTCCCGCTGACCTAGAATCATGTAATTTTTTTTTCGGCAATGCCGAAAACCATTCAGTTGACAGCCCTTTTTTTTAAAAAAACACTCAAAAATTTCTTCAAGACTCGATTCCCGTTGGACAAACTATTTACATACCTACAAGTTTGTGCGCAAGTCCGACTGGCACTTGGCCGGTTTTTATACTCATTCCATTGACTTTTGAAGAATCACTGAAAATCACCCAAAAAAAGTATATCTTCTCTAATTCTTAAGTACACATACTCCTTAGTGATAGATAACACTGCGTACTTATGTAAACTTTGCTATCAGTGTACTTGTTACACTGTTAATCTATTTATCTATGCACGCGGCCACAGTGTACCTACTCACAGTGCACGTGGTTCGCATTTATTTTGGTTAATTTTAATCTAACTACGCAATATACATTTTTAGAACCACTGCAAAAAAATAAGAAATTCTCAATCAGATATGTAAGAGTATGTTTTTTTGTGAAATTAAAATCGGTGTACAGGAGATAACGTATTTGGATTCATTAAATCGTCTTGATAATAAATATTCACTAAAAATACAGATAAAGTTAATTTTAAAGAAAAAATCAATTTATAAAACCGAAATTTTGAAATTTGAAGCCGCAGTGGCACCACTGAACTGACCTGTTATTAGTTTAAAAATTCAGGTAGACAGAAATCTGTGTTAACTTTTAATTTAATCAATATCAAAACACAGAATATAATCAATTATACTCTTTGATATTAGCCTTGGACCTACTAACAGCGGCGGTTTTAGGGGATGGCGAACAGGGCAATCGCCCGGGGCCTCGCTCTTGCACAACAACCCAAGCAAAATAAAAAAAATATTTTTAACTATATTTTTTATTTAAACCTTGATTTTGATCCTTAATTATTTATTTTAAAATTAATTATCTCTGTATTTGTTAATTTTGTAAACATTTCAATGTAAAATATTTTAAAACTCAAACTTTATTTATTTGTTTAACTAGCATTTCTCGTCAAACATGACAAATACCTAAACCAAACAACCAGACCTACTTTGCATCCCATACTTTTAACGAAGGACAGAGGGCCTCGCAAAGACTTGCCGCCCGGAGCCTCGCAATGGGTAAGGCCGCCGCTGCCTACTAATTAAGGTAAGGCCTATGATTAAAAAAATTTTCATTTCAAAACGTCTAGTAATTATGTACAGTCAACGGCAAGTTAACCTTACCAAAGAGATAAAGGTCATCTAACCGATTTAAGTCCTACACGTAGAGATCAAATATCAGTTAAGAAAATTTTAAGTTTTGTGATAGGTGGCGAGCTGAGGCCCAATTCCCGTAATTTGACAATAGTCGGAATCCGGTGTCGATCCGGTCCCAGTAACATTACGATCACAAACGGTATTCTCGTAAAATTTTTATTTGACGTAATATCAAAACTATCCCTATACGACTGAGCTGAAAATACAGCAGAAAAAAATCATTTTGGTTTCTTCCATTTTCAGTCGCAATAGAAACTATAATTGCATTTTTGGGTTTACGAGAATACCGTTTGTGATCGTAATGTTACTGGGAGCGGATCTACACCGGATTGCGACTATTGTCAAATAATAGGAATTGGGTCTCTGTTGTCTGTACGATATGCAAAATGCAGATTTGATCGCTGCTAAATACTTTATCGTAAGTTTAGGACTTTGTCTACAGTTGCAACAATAAATCTTACGTTATCTGAGTACTAAGCAAACAAGAGGTTATAAATTAAAGAGTAATTCTCTATCAGATGATAATCCCACTATTACGACCGTAATCTCCGCCATATTGATTAATTATAGATACCAAACGGATATCAATTTTCACGAACTATTTCTGTTGAGAAAGTGTTCTGTGTTCTGCTCTGCAACCATGATTTTAGATAACATTATCCGCCCTTGTACCATGATTGTAAACCACACTACTTTTACGTATAACGACCTACATAAAAATCGAAGTAAGGTCGAAATGATATTGCTTTAAGATATAGTGGTAGGCAGGCTTCTTGATAACATATCGGTATCACTAATCACTATATCGGCTTTGGCTCTGCTATAAAGATATACTGTCTCGAACCGGGGAAAGAAATGGTAAGTATTTATTTAATAATTATATGTTTAGTCTTGTTGACTCACTCTCACTGATCGCCGGTTAATTAAGGGACTTCTAGATGTAGTTTAATTGTTTTCTAGTGTAGTGAAAATGTTAACGTTTTATATGATATGTGTGGTGATATTGTTCTACATCGTCGCTTTTGTGAGTTACCTAATCTTTCAAGTGTTTATTTATGTGTGGCCGTATTCTTTTTGCATTATTAACTCTATGACAAATTACGCAATTGTTTATTTTGATATTCGAGATATTTTGTGAACTGTTGAGGGTTTAGAATGACCAAAGACCCATAAATCCCTGGATATAGTGAAAATTTTTAGGTAATTTAGGTATCTCATTATTTTTTTAGACCCTAAATTTAAAACAAAACTTATTTTATTAATTAAGATAAATACTAAGCATTATGGCTTTTGAAATTAAGTTCCTATAATAAATAATATTTAAGCAACGTCAACGTCATACGATCTGAACTTAATTTGCCATTACCTATTTCTATTGCAGAAAATCGATATGAAAGCAAAAATATTATGCTTTAAGAGAATAAATAAAATGGTTTGTAAAAAAACAGAGGGCGTTCCCTTCAGCCAGTTTATCTACATCATTCATAGATTAAAATAAAAATATAAATTTACAAAAATAAGCTTGTTAAGCATTAAAATTAAAATTCAAAATCCAAAAAAAATCGAAACGCATGTATAAATCGTTACGCGAAATAGTAACTATAGCGTAATTATTTATAATGCGAGAACTGGCATCGTCGCTTTTCTGTCTTGCTTGCACGGTAAAAAAATGGTCGGGCATTTATATTTATTTATGAAATGTTAAAATTAAAAACATTTTTATTTTCAATGGGAGTATTTTTTAGTATGTATGGTTGGACTATAGTTTAACGGGTTAACGGGAACGCCTTTAGTTAGTTGTCATACTGTATTATATTTTTGAATTATTTTAAATATTCAGGGTGTTAGTTTATGACACTATAAAGCCGAAAAATGGTAGTTACTTAAATGTATGTGCATGCATAGTACTATGAACAATAGGGCGAAGTCAGAAGTTAATGTTTCTGGTGACCTGAAAGCCGGTAGCTACCTTGGCCAACGAATAAGCTTGGTCATTCAACGAGGTAATGCAGCCGGCATTCTGGGCATCTTTAACATTTTGGGAATGGGTAATGTTAGGTTTTGATAAACTTTTATTTTATTTTTTATGTATTTTAAGTAATTTTGTAAATATCTATTATTTGTCTTATAATTAGTTTTAAGTTGTATATTTAACTGTTATATTAAATTGTAAATAATAAACTTCTGTTATTAGCTGTCAAAAAAAAAAAAAACACTATTTAAAAAAAAAAATTAAATACAAACACACCGGTTAAGTTTAGTAGTTTTTTTTAAATAGGTACTTCTCTCTTTCTGGTCGTTCCCTCAATGCTGAGGATCGTGACTGTATGTCAATTTTCTCCACTCGGTCCGGTTCTGCGCCATATGTACCGCTCCCCGTATCTGGCCTCCAGTCACCTCTTTGAGTTGGTCCACCCATCTAGCTGGCGCTCTTCCTCTAGCGCGCTTCCCCTCCATTTGTCCGAGAATAGGTACTTAATGATATCAAATTTCTGACTTCACGATAATATTTATATTATTCACATGTTAACACATACATATTTTTTTCGGCTTTATAGTGTCATAATAACCTAACACCCTGTATATCGGGAACGCTACCGGCTTCTTTAATTTTAATAAATTATGGAGTTGTGTTAATCAGTTTGCGGCGAAAGTATTGCAATATGTCAAGGTGATCTCGCTGGTTTTGCATAACTACCGGTATATAGCGGGTCGGTGAAGCGCGCGCGCAGCTTGATGGGTGAGCTGATGATGGCTAGGTAATTATTTCTTGTAAACATACTTGCAAATTAGAATTCGTAAGATGTAAAAAATATATTATATTTATAAAAAAAAAACTTTTATAATTATTAATTGGAAAGAGTTATCACTGAATCCAAGAATACTTTAACGACAGTTTGGAAATGTTAATTTATTGTAAAAATTAATTGTGCACATAAAAATGATCCAAAAAAACCTAATCAATAACAAAGCTAAATTAATAAAAATATTGTAGGTAATAAATAGTTTCATAATTCACTATATTTTATACATATAATTTTAATGCCAGTTTTAAATGACTTGACAAATTTTGCGCGATACGCGATTGATTTATCCTCCTCTTTTCTAATAGGGTTGTTGACACCATTCTTAAATAATTCTAAGACATTTGTTAAATACGTCATCTTTTTTTAGGCCTAACAACCCGGTACATTATAATTAATTTGAAAAATTCTATTTTTAATTGTTCCAAAATCAATAAAAAGTTAGTTCGTTGAGTTAGGTAAACAGTGACGTCATAGTTTGCTATCGCCTACAAATTATATGGAAACGTAGCGTTAAGACAGTTTTTAAAAAGTATGTCAATTGATTAGTGGTGTAAAATACCGTATTACAGTGCCTGAGGGCCCATGATAATCTGTATAGCTTCAAGCCTCATGTCATGATGGTTATACAAAATAAATAATTGAATTGAATATTTCTATTTCAATTCATTTTATTACATTCAGCCATAGGAAGTCTACTGCTGAACATAAGCCTCGCCCAATGACCTATCATCACGATGATCAGGGGGGGAATGCCAATACTCGCCACGCTTGGCAGGCGAGTTGGTGAGCGCAGTTTTTTTTATAAGATTACGCACGCAGACACTGCTGCCCGTCTTGTGCTTCAGGAATTAGTCGCCTCTTATGACACGCCTCCTGTTGGCGGTGGGGAAGTGTATCTGTCGCCGTCCACTCACGGCAATATTGCTATAATAGTTTTAAAAGAGTGCTTAGGTTTAACACCAGCTGATTTCTTCTAGAAAATTATTTTATTTCATCACCTTCTTCTCAAAATTGGATCTAGGTAACTGCATCATTTCAAAACTATGCATCCTCTATTTGTCTGAGTTATCTTTTAAAGATAAAAAAACTATGTCGGTACCCACGACCCACCTCAATACATTAGCAATATAACATAATTTACTTACTGCACCTTTCAGGGCAGGTGACAAGGCCGCGCGGGTCGTTGGCATTTTGAAAAGCAAACGCACTACTACATTATTACTAAAACGCATGTTTTTGCAACAGCTGGATTTGCCACATAGTTAGTGTAAATTGAGAAAGATGAGGTGTAACATATTTTGCATACAATTTGCATAAGACTAGTGTGAATGTTTTGTTCTGTATTTTTGTTAGTTTTAATGTTTGATTTACTAGCAGTATCCAAAACCGAGATAAATTTTCCAGGCAAAAATCTTATAAAAAGTAAAAGTCAAATTAGCCTATTACACGTCCCAGGCTTTATTACAACTGGGAGGTGGCCTGGGCATAACTTTAACACACGAGCCTAACGGGCCCAGTGCATATGCGTCAAGGGGTGACTGACTGTCAGACATGTAAGTAATCTTACATTATCAAGGAGTCTGACTAAGTTGAACCACAAAGTTACTAGGCTAGATTAAAATCATAGAATTCTGTGATGTTTCGGCTTTGGGGTAATATTAAAACAACTAGTTTCTCAGTAAGTAATACACAGCTCGACCGTAACGCCTGCTCGCCCCGCTCGTGACAGTGCGTGTCAGGTCGGGAGCACAGATTAGATAGAGTATGTCTAAAGGTCGAGACCAAGGCGCTACCGTCAGTCTGTTATTACGTTTATTTAATGTCACAAATCCCATAGAAGGCACGTTAAAAATTAGTCCCCTAATATTGCTTGATACTAGTCGTAAATCCTTAGGGCGGCTTGATTACATGTAACAGTAAGGTTTAATCACTGACCTTACAACACGCCTCCACCAATCCGCACTGGGCCCGCGTGGTGAAGTGTGGCCCAATGCCCAAACAAGTTGAGGTGAGGTCTGTGCCGTGCAGTCGGACGTATACTTTACTTTACTGTACGGGCTATTTACAACCTTCGACCACGAGACTCATTAAAAGAACTGTTTAAGGAAATTAATATACTTACAGTGGCCTCTCAATTTATTTATGAAAATATTATGTACATGCGCAAAAACCTGCATCTTTTCCCTAAGAAAAGTGACAAACATAATTTTAATACCCGGAATAAAGATAAACTTGCTGTTTCAAATTTCAGACTGCATAAAGTGAGTAATTCGTTCATGGGGAAATGTATTCGCTTTTTTAACAAATTACCACAGTCTATTGTTGAACTACCCATGTTTGAGTTTAAATCGCATGTTAAGATTATTTTGATGAAAAAGGGTTATTATACTGTTAATGACTATTTAAATGACAAAAATGTCTGGAATTAAATACTGCCCTGCTCGCACAGGTATACATTATTTTCTTTTCCTTTTTTTTTGTGGCAGCTAGTGGTGACTGAGTTTGTTCCGGCGTTTCTTCTCAGCACTTGCCAGATTGTCTGTCTTGTCTCGAAGCGCTAGTAGGGCCCAAAAAATAAGGAGACATGTTCTGCCCCATATGGGCCAATAATGTTATTATTGACGTTCATGAGTGGCAGTTTTCTGCCCTAAACTGAATAAATGATTTTTGACTTTGACTTTGACTTTACCTTTCAAAATCAGCGAGGGTAGTTATTAAATAGACACTTAATTTATAAATGGACAAACACAACCCTAGCATGCAACCCTGCGAGAATTTTTCCTCCGCTTCGCAGTGCGAATCCGTTAGCGGGCGCGTCGCGTCGATGTCAACCCGATCGAAACTCGACACTGGGGCGAACTCGATCGATTCCCGGTCCGATTTCACGTTCAAAATGTACAACTTCTTCGGAGGTGTCCTGTACTTCCCCAATGAGAGTGGGGAGGGCGAGGTTGGCATATAATTTAACAGTAATCCGTTATGTAGGTGATGGTACGATTACTTAAACAGTTAAGCCTTCCTTTGTATTTTGGTAGTTAATAAAATATTGTGGAAAGCAAAACCTTTACCCCTATTTCCAGTTGTGTTTAAAATGCTTAAAATGCTTTGTAGTAGGGCCCAAAAAATAAGGAGACATGTTCTGCCCCATATGGGTCAATAATGTTATTAATGACGTTCATAAGTGGCAGTTTTCTGTCCTAAACTGAATAAATGAATTTTGACTTGACTTTTGTGAAAAAGAGCAGTAGGTACTCTACATTACTCACATATTTTGTACCTATATCAACTAATCGAAACCATCTTCCCATCGATCATTGTAAGACAGGCATCAATTAAGCTCTGTATTTCTGCGTCCAGACCATATAATAATATTTAGAATACGCTTATATGGTCCAGACTACCATAAACACGTAGGTACCTACCTATGTTTGCTAATCAGTTCTTCAACATATTGGCCTTAAGGCGCAGGGTAAGGAGAATACACGTAAAAGAGGTGTTTTTGGTCAAGTTTTCTGGCGAAAATACTGGATGTAGGATGTGGAAATGAATATATCATGTAACTTATATGTTGAAGTTTTTCCTGTTGTATCTAAATACTAGTTATTATTTCTTAAAAACACTAGTTGTTTTAGAAAGAGATAGGTATACTTTAATTTGTAATTACTATATTACGGTTATTTTTAACCTAAAATCAATTTTGTTTTCACTATTAGCACTATAATTTCATATATTTTCTTATAAATATAGTAAAAACAATATTATTTTTTTCATGCATATTCCCTATTGCCGTCTCAGGGACGACCTTAGGTTATGTGACTTAACTAAAGCATATGTGTACCTACTACCTACCTAGAATATTCCGTGTGGTAGGGCACACCTCGTCAGACACGCCACTGTCACTTCATCATCATCATCACCATTTCAGCCATAGGACGTCCACTTCTAAACATAGTAGGGCTTCCCTATTGATTTCCATTGGCCGGTTAGAAGCGGCCTCCATCCAGCGGCTTCCTGCAACCTTTACAAGCGTCATCTGTCCACCTTGCCGGACGTCCTACGCTGCGCTTGCCGGTGGCCCCCATTCCAAAACCTTTCTACCACATCGGCCGGCGTACTATGTGCTATGTGCCACTGCCACTTCGGCTAGCTTAAATTTAGGTTGTTACAGAGGTATTTAATCATTATTTCTCATTGCATATCCTAATTCCAGGTGATCGAAAGATACCAGACGGAGAGCGGTTCGGGGGGGCGCAGCAGCGGCATTCACTCGGCCAGCGCCAGCCCAACGCCGTCCGAGAGGTCCTCACCGCGCTCGCTACACTCCCGGCACACGAGAGAAATCTCACCTCCTGTGAGTACTCTCGCTAATATCATCTTACTATATAGACGCCTAATTAATACATATAATACTCTCCGGTACCTCTTCCGGGAATATACGTCGAAACATATTAGCTCACCGCTTAAGGATCTACATATTAGCCGGTTATAACAAGAAGCGACGCAAGAAACTCAATCACCTTTGTCAGCAAATGCTGTATGTAAAATGTATTTGAAATAGTTACCAAACATGCAGTAAGCTCGAGCTAGGTCTCTTCTATTGATTTCCAACGGGAATGACCCCTATAATCCTGCACTCAATGGAAACCTTTATTATCAGCTAGTTAAAGCACTGGGCTCTAAATTGTAAGAGGCCGTGTTTTATTTAATACATAATTTGGAATATTGCCCTTTTCAGCCCCGTGAAGATGAAGATGTATCTGACTGGGAAGAAGGAGAAGCAACAGATGATGCACTGGAACTACCCAGACGAGTGCCATTCCCCGAGTTCGGCGGAGACATTGTGCATCATGGTACGTACCTACTGTTTACGTTTATCTAATATTTTCTAATCTATCTTTTAAAGGAGTAATCTCAAGAAACCTCTTAACTCTTTCAGACAACACAGATCGTGACTTCGACGAAGTTTCCGGCAGCGACATACAAGCAATCGACGGCACATGGGAAGAGAACTGGCTATTCCAAAAGAAAAAGATAAAAACAATGCAATCAGTGCCAGTTCCAATGCTAGTCCCAAATTCTAACACGGAGTATAGAGCGCTTATAGGCGACCGCGATGCAGACGACACCACAGACTTATCTGACAACGCCAGCGACCAAGACGAGGAACCAGACGAACAATACAAGAGCGACATCAAAAGAGTGCTGGACTCTAAACACATCATAGGCGGAAAACCAAAACTCGATGAAATGGACTTTGAACCGGACAGCCTTACAATCATAGACGGAAACGATTTTGAACAGTACTCTGGCAATGAGCACGAAGACAATGGAGTAGCAGATGCCGTTAATGAGCAACTGAATAACAATGCTATTGACGACAAAATTAACATACGTGCTAATGACACTTACGAGAACGGTCCTGATTCTATTTTGATACTAGACATAGATAGTGGTCCATTGTCCAAAACTGAGTTTTCCGTGAAAGAAGAAATCCATAGAGCTCTTTTAAATAGAAAAACTGATGACTGTTTTGATGAAGTCGACGCAAAGATGAATGGAAACAGTACAGAAGATTTATTGGATAGCTTATCGAGCATTAAAGGTGTGTTTTAACGACATTACTGCCCAATTAAAAGAGCGTTATTTTATGTAAAATCTGTTGTTAATCGCATTTATTTACATCTAACTTTCTAAATATGGTTATTTCAAGGATCCACGAATACTCTCAACCGCCATGAACGAGTGGGAGAGTATGAAGAAACTGTCACAGTTCCAGTACAGAGATATGCCGACAGTTTGCGCAGAAAACATTTCGACGACGAGACACAACAGTAAGTATTTTATTTTTAGAAAATAATCAGTGATAATAACAGTTACAGTATTGTCTTATTAAATCTATTTCATATCAATATATGTATTTACTTAAAGGACTTTTACATTTTTCAGAATACCAACCCGGGACACCGATAAAGACATTGACGATTTAATACCAGGTAATATAACGACTTATTTATTACATGAATTTTGTAGATAAAATAAACTTAATGCGATATTGTAGTTGCTACCGAAAAAAATCGAAGTACCTATTAGTCAGTGTATCATCAACATAGATTACTTTATAAAACGCATTAGAATCAATTGATTGCTGTGTTCGTCATGCATGGTTTATATGATTATATGAGTGATAAATGTGTAAGTAACCATATCATTTCATGTATGTTCTAGGATCAATTGCATACCGCGAGCGCAAGAAGTGGCTTAACTATGTTGAAATGCCAAATAACCCTTACTCCCCTGAAGCTATACAAAAACGTCTATCTACCAAAAGCACTTCATCGCTATTCGATATGATTACAACAAAAAGCAAAGAAATTGATGAAGAAAAACTTAAATCAGCTTCAAGCGTAGACATTAACAAGAATGGCATTGAAGATGAAATTCCCGTTAGAGAAGAAGCTTCTAAAAATAAACCATTATTAGTGATCAACGCAGATGGTATCCATTCAAATGGCACAAGATCAAAAAGCCCATCCCCTAAAATACTAAAAGATGTTTTAGCGGAAGAGGTTCCACAATATAAACGGTATGTATTAAAACTTTTAAAATATACACTATACTTTTAGAAAGGAATTAAATGCGTCGTGTCATCATAGCAGATGATACTTAACTTTATTTTTTTCACAGCTACGGGAGAGATTATTACATAAAAGAGGCGAAAGCGTCCTCCGGGGGTCGGAAGAAGACAAGTCTGAGCGACGCAAGTTCGCTGTCATCGCTGAACAAGTCTACCAGTTTAGACAATTTCGATACAGAGCTCGCGACGCCTGTAAGTGCCAGCAGCTCCCTGAGCGACCTCGAGGCGTGCGCGCTGCACCAGAACATCGTCCGCGCGGTCCTCAGCCCCAGAAACGCAAGCCCCAACTTCGCCATAAACCCCATTTTCGAAAACCCCGATAAACACGATGAAAATCATACGACAGACAAAAATGTCAGTCGAAACGCCAACGTAAGATTACACGACACGATTGAGTACGATGAAGGTGACGGTTATGTGGAAAACGAGGATATAGTTAGACTTAGAATACCGAAAAAACCTGAAATAACCGAAGATCTTTTTGAGACGTATAGCAATGTTAGGCGCAGCAACACGTTGAGGAGCGAGGACCTCTGCGTCCGCGCCAAGCGCCGGCCGGTCCTCAACTATACGTTCGGTGGAAGTCTCAGGTTAAGCAAGGGCTTTCGTAACGACCTCTGGTGAATCAAATCGGCATTCTTTAATACACATTTTGCATTGAAGCACTCCAACTGACAATAATTCCTACCGATATTCTAACTCTGTTGTACTATACGAATCTCTACACTATGTACGATACATACATAGATGGTCAGACTTTCCGATCTTTAATTTAGGTTTTACTTAGGTTTACTTTTTAACAATCTTCTAAGCTTTTCCGAAGGTGGAAAGAGCCAGTCATTACTAAAACATCTACTATTTCAATCAAATATCTTCGTTTTGACACAGCGTATGTTGCCTGATGTGTTTTAAAGTTGGCATGTTGTTGAATAAAATAATATCGCTGACTAACAGCACTCTGCACTTAATAAACATGAGAGTATGATCTTTAGCTCTGCACTTATAGATTTGTGTCCTTCTTAATAAAATTTTCAGTAATAATTACTACAGTAATCCACCGAGACATTAGTGGTGAGTGTTGTATGATTTTGGCAGACTTTTGACTAACAGCATTGGATCGCTTGCCACTGAACTAACAAGGTTCCAATAATGACTCTATCAATCACTCATTCATGCGACAATCACATAGAATGCTTCAACATACCTATAACAATCGTTTCCTACTATCATTAACAACATTAACAATTTAACAAACTACTACTTCACCTATTCCAAAAATGCACGTCTTAAAACTTGTTTTTAACAGCACGTCTTCCACCGTAAACAATGATGTTGAAACCTTAATAAGACTAAGTTAGCACGGAGTGGGGCTTTTAGATAGCACTCTAGAAATAGACATTGTACTTATCAAACGTTAAATTATGCGCGAATTAAAATGATCATATTGTTTATTACAGGAAAGATAAATTCTATTATCAAAACGATGTTTAAATTTCAGGGATCGCTCATAAAGCAGTTTAACGCCATTGCGACAAACGGCCAGTACACGAAATTCGCTATAAACGATCCGACTATACAATCTATAACTACCATGTCAAAAAACAACGATGACGAAATTTTGATTGAATACGAGGATATAAATGAACATGCACTATTTTCTGCAAAGCCCGCTTATGTGGACGACGACGAGACTGATAAGAAATTTGAAGAAATACTGCAAACGGCTTACAGCGCAGACATACTTACAATGAACATAGACGGTAAAGATTTAGAAGAACCTGCGAAATCTCCAACAAATCTGAGTGTTGACAATTCTTATATAAGTTCTAGTAGTTTGGAAGACTCCATTAAGATCTACAATGTACAAACGGGCGAGATAGTAAAATGTAAGCCTGAAGATAACGTATCATCTAGATACGAGGCTGTGACTGACACGAACGACAACATCGATATACCAGATAACAATTTCGCTAACGAAACCGATGAGAAACTCAGTCAAAATATCAAGTTGAGTGAGGAAACAGTAATAATCGAGAATTGTTTCGAAGAAGAGTTATCGGAGAGAAACAGTGAAATCGATGATATATTAGCTCAGTTGCCCAAAGTTAAGGAGTTAGCGAAGAAATTCGTAAGCATGGATAATCTTAATGAATCAGCCAAGGTTAGTAGATATTTTTAAACATAATCGTAATCCGGGTATAACTAATAAATACACAAATTAGTACTTATCATAGATTGGTGACACGTAATACTTACTATGCTATGATTTCTTTTTATACATTCTTTACCACCAAGTATGTAGAGTTTAGATACAAATATAAAAACTTTCTTTGTAACTTTTTCCACTTAACTTCAGGAAACTTCAGGAGTGTCAAAGATAGGATGACAGAGTGACACTTCCTGGATTTTAATGACTCATAGAAATGTTTTATTAAACGTTTAAATTCCTCTTTCTTGTAGCTACCACAACCTTACTCATACACACGACGACGGAGAAGCAAAGAAAATATCCTGAATGGCGACTCGAAGTTGGACAAGCCAACCAACAAACAAGTGTACATGCACAGCCTCACAGCAAGAAGTATCTCCAAGGAGTTCAGAGAAGAACTCAAGTTATCTATGGCCACACCTCTCACAGTTCCTGGAGGATCCAAAGAAATACCCGAAGGTGAGGAAGTCACGAAGGAATCCAGTCGACCAGGGAGTCCACTGCCAGAACCAGGCACGATTAAATCTAAGCTAGCGTTCTTTGAAAGTCTCAAATCTAAGTTCAGTAATAAGTAGGCTAGAATATATAATTACGTAGACGACATGTTAGTCGGGTCACCGGAAATATTAGACAACGTTGTGGTTATATTTTTCAATCTTGTATCATGTTTCGGCGGTGATCAATTACTAATCGGTCGTGTACATTGATAACATTATGTGCCGTATGAAAGTTCATGTGTCGTATTTCTTGTTAAGTTTTGTTACAATAAAAATATGAACTTGTTTCAGTATTATTAAGAACACATTTAATTGTTTAAATGTCTTTCTGAAAGTTTTTTTTGTAATTTTTCAGTAGGAAACAACAAATAAAGTAAGAAAAAGTGCCTAAAATAAGGATCTAATCAATCTTATCCTCTATAAAATTATCAGTCGAGTCATCATTAAGTACTTAGATATTTCTAACTTAGTAACAATAAAGGTTTAGGTATGATTCCACTAATGTCAATTTTTATTTTACTTTAGTTAGTTCTAATTCATTTCTCATTAAGTTTTGAATAAGAATAAGTTTGAAATGAAATGGTGGATGACCACTTTTGACCTACATCAACATCAATGGATATAAATAGAGACATAAGAAGAATTTTTTGCTATTATCTTCTAACTTAATGCTTACAGGTGGTTTAGTACGACACCGAGACGTTCTCACTTCCTGAAAATAACGTTATTTTCTTTCAATAGCGTTATATCTCTCGTATAAGTGAAACTATAACCTGTTTATCATTTGTAAACAGGTGATGTAGTTGTGCGATTGTGTCAATAATGAAGACAAGTAGCATTATTAAGCTTTCTAGTTTCTATTCTAATGCATAATACATTCACGAATCATATTATGTACATAGATCGTTTATGATGTAAATATTTAGTGCCATTTTTGTAAACATCGTCACTTCACTATTTAAGTCATTATATTATATTCGAATGCCAAAGTTGTAAATAATCATTAATACATTGGGTAATTCTCTAGCGGTTGTGTCCATAGTAAAATTTAGGTATTCTAATTGTAATTACTACTATAAGTAATTGTGCTATGTGCAATACATTGTCCCTTTAAAAAATAGACCACTGCAATCATGTGATAAAATTAACTTGTATAGAGTTGTAGACATAACTGCATAGTACCAATAAATAAGCTTAATGATGTAAGTGAATAAGGGTTTAAATGTATAAATAATAAAATTCTACCATAAACGAAAGTCATTTGTTTTTATTTAATACAAATTTACTTAAATGAAATATGCATCACAATAAGTAGGTACTTATCACAATAGATATTCTTAATGTAGTAAATTACATTAATTTTAAATGTTTTTGTTCAAACTTAGATGACATGCATTGCAAGATCTCTCAACTTTATGTACCTATTTTATTTACATCTAGGTACCTACTAAGTAACTTCTTATTTCAAACTTGACAGCCCAATAATATTGATTTTTAGTTATAAAGTTGGATTATTAATTAGACTTTACCAGTAATTTGAAAACTCTCCGAGACTCAATTCTCGTAATTTAACATTAGTCGCAATCCACTGTTGATTCACTCCCAGTGACATCACTATCTCAAACGGTATTCTCGTAAACTTTGCATTTGATGTAAAATTATAAAAACTATCCCAATACGACTGAAAGTAGAAATTCATTCACATCATCATTTTGTTTCTTCTTTTTCAGTTGCATTACGAAACACCTAGTAGGTATTGTAATTTTTGGGTTCACGAAAATACCGTTTTAGATAGGTAGTAATGTTACTGGGATGGGAACGGGTCGACACTGGATTGCAAACATTATTAAATTACAGAAATAGGGCCTCAGGTCGTCTACCCTGCGGGTGGACGTCCTACACTGCGCTTGCCTTTCTGCCTCATCGCCTATTACATTAAATAAATAAATACATAAATATAAATATTGGACAACATAACAACACAACAAAGCACTTGTGTTACAGAAATCAGATACAACGACGGTACCACAACACCTAGACCCAAGACAATATAGAAAAGGTAATTTTCTACATTGACCGACCGGGAATCGAACCCGGGACCTCAGAGATAGCGACACCAAGTCCGGTATGCTCGCCTCTCGGCTACGGAGGTCGTCATTAAACATACATTACATTAAAAGAACATTTAATTAAAAGAAGCAGTAAATAAACTACATTATAGCAAAACGAATCATAAAATGAGTGTTTTTAGAAGTTGTAGTTATTTGGTGGATCTGTAGAATGAAGGGGTAAATTAAGCAACGGCAATTGAAGTTCAAAATTCCACATTGTACACACTTCAGTTACAGCAGTAAAGTAAATGGACATTGTCCTAAAATGTAGCAAGCTAAAGTGGCAGTGTGTCGGCCACATCTGTCGCAGAACCGATGAAAATGATTGGTTCTTGAGTGGAGACCATGTCTTGGTAAACGTAGTGTAGGACGCCCACCAGCTCGATGGACCGATGGCCTCAGAAAAATGGCTGGCTTTGGATGGATGAAAACAGCGGGAGATCGTGCTTTTTGTCGCGCTTTGGGGTTTGGGGGCTTAGGTGTGCCGTGGACTGCAATAGGCGCACATGATAATGATGATAATGATTTTTTATTTGGTCCTAAAATAAATAGTACTTAATTATAATTGTAAAACTTTAAAAAATTTCCAAAAATATTGATAAATACCTGACTTACAGCCCATTAAAGTCGCGTTTTAGACAAGGAGATCCGATATGTACCGTGACGTCACATCACACGGCCGCCATACATTTTTCATAGTAAAAGTTTTTTTTTTTTAAAGAGATAGGTAACCTTAATTTCTAATTACTATATTACTGTTATTTTTTACCTAAAATCAATTTTATTTTCACTATAAAATCGTATATTTTCTTAGCGAATTCTGATATCCTGAATTCCTGAGAAAGAAGTAGACGTAGGAATCGTAATTTTACCAGATAAAAATATTCGAAAGTGAAAATGTAGGTAGTGTTAGTTCAACTTGGCTAAATTAAAAATCCAACTTTACCTAAAAATATTGCTGCTATAAATACATTATCAGTAAAATATACCCAGTGTTTTGTGGAATGGCACTGTGTCCAGCTCATCAGCATATTTTCTCCGGTAGCACCACAGATAGTAGTCAATAAGACTTGAGTTTGAGACTTGGATGTTCCGTTGACCTTCAGTCTTCTCTTTTAATCTACGCTTGATCAGTTCAACGGTGTGGATGGAGCAGCCGCGGATTTCTACTTCTTCTTCCGAACCACTGGGTAAGAGTATGTCTACAATAAACGATTTATAAATTATATTTCTGAAACTGTAGCATAAGCGCGAGATATGTCGCTATCTATCTAAATCTAGTTAAATTAGATTAGATTCCTAGGCCGATAGTTGATTAAACTGGAATTACTGAATGTTGAACAACTTCGCCTATTGAATGTCAGCCCTTTGAAGATAAGACAACTGAGCATCTTCACAAATCTCATATATATATATTTTTTAATACATTCCTATTCTACTATGACTATTTACTTAGTGGTAGGTATTAGTAAAAAGATGTACATAATTTGTGAAACTAGATAGTCACCCTCACTAAACATCACAAATGCATCAAAATCCAATTTAACTAAATGACTTGGATAGTAAATTTCAGTTATTTTATGGGATGCCGGCATTAGCACAGCTTAGGGATCCAATTAGCTGGCTAATTTAACCAGATGGCTGCGACGGATACACAAACACAATAATTAGAGCCACTGATGCTTTATAGCTTAGCTCTAGAGAAACTAAAGAAAATAGTAATGGACACATGTATTTTACCTAGCCTAAAATATGGAAGTCAGACATGGACATATGCAAACAAAATAAAAAACAAAATCACATCATGTCAATGCTCTATGGAGAGAAGTATTACTAAAACTGAACAGAATGCAAAAAAAAAATGCAAAAAAATCAGAAGTGAAGACATGCGGGCAAAAACCAAACTCACAGATGCTCTTCAGCACGCCTTACGCCTTGTGGCAATGGGCAGGACATGTCTCGAGATATGTGGATAGAAGATGGTCTCTACAAACAACCAAATGGACAGGACCAGTGGGAAAGAGAAATGTGGGCAGACCACAGAAACGATGGGCTGACGACATTATTGAAATAGAAATAGCCGGAGAGAACTGGATGGAATCAGCCCGAGACAGAGAGAAATGGAAGGGAAATGAGGAGGCTTTTACCCAAAAGGGGTCCGTGCTCCATAAATTAACACACTAACTAGAGTTTAAGCAAGAAGAAATCACTAACAATACTAACACACATTTGAAATGTAATATTTTAAAGCACTGAAATAAAAAGCTTAATTATTACTATTTATGCTTTATAGTTATTACTATAACAATACAGCCTTACAGTTCCAATTGCTGTGTTCGAGTGCCCTGAATAAGTAATACTACGTTATAGTCGAGTGCTATTTTTAATCTTTAAAATACATCAAACAAACTCACCTTGCTTCAACTTTTCCATCAATCCTTCACTGTAACTCATCGCCCCAAAGTATACCAAAACTTGAGGTACTCTATAGTCAGCAAACATTGTAATCTTGTCAATATCTCCAAACTCTCCCCATCCGGTACCACCGAAGAAGTTCCAAATATCCGCAACCAGGATCTGCGCCCGCTTGTATAAGGAAACTGTTCTTCCTTTAAACACAGCTTCATCTCGAAAACAGGGGAAATCATTTACAATTATATTGAGAAGTTTTTCAGTTGACTTGTTAGCCAACTTTAAACATGTCGAAAAAGTTCCGTTGTATTTTTCTATCAGCACTTTTCCTACTTCATGAAGAATTGAAAGTCTTTCGTTGAATAACGGTACTTGAGCATTGTTGTCACTCCTTAAGATGTTTTTGAGATCATCTTCTGTGATTTTGGAGTAATACTGTGGATTTGTGATTTCATAGCCTTCCTGCAATATAATAAATAAATAAATATTGGACAACATCACATACATTGCTCTGATCGGTAAGTAGCTAAAGCACTTGTATTATAGAAATCAGAAACAACGACGATACCACAACACCTAGACCTGACCCAAAACAGAAATCGTTTTTTACATTGACATATCCGAGAATTGAACGCGAAACTTCAGAGATGGCGAAGCCAAGTCCGGTGCACTCTCCTTTCAGCAACGGAGGTCGTCAATACGGATATGAAAAGATTGTGCTAATATTGGATATACACTTTAAAACCTAAAAAGAGATACATATACCTTTGCATTATATTTTAGATCAATAGGAAAAGGTAAACAAAAGTCATTTTATGATTTTGATATGGTAAACACAATAATAATAAACAAACAATAAACAATCTTTATTGGCTTTACATGTTTTTCTGATCTTGAAGCTTATTATGACCAGTGTCTCCTTTTAAGCTTAAGTTAGCCTGTGTCAGGAGACACCGCTCTTCCTTAAAATAGTAATATTTATCGTTGTAAATAATAATAGTAATCTAACGAACAAAAAAGGTAAGAATGTTGGACTGAGATAAAATTCTTACAAAGTAAACTCTCAATACTACAAAATACTTACAACTACGGGTGTGTGTGTATTGTGTATGTGTGTTGTGTGTGTGTTTGTGTGCTAATAAAGCTATACTTTTTCCAACAATGCCTCGACTTCTTCATAGTTCTTAGGTTCTAACACAGAAACATAAATGTCAACAATAGTACTAAGTAATAACCACTTGCATTTAGGATACCTACTTTCAAAGCTCTACTAAGGGCAGCTTCCAATGCGTAATAACCCGAGTGTCCATCTACGGTCCACTTCTCAGCTCTGGTATAAGACCAGAAGCAGAAATTCAATGAGTCAGCCACGAATATCCAGTCAACTGAGCGGGGATCTTCTTTGCTGGGATACTGTATGCTGGCTCCCGTTTCAGGGATCTCGAGTTTGTTGGATATCATTGATTGCAGCATCTAAAAATTGATATAAACTACCTCTCAACAAGTCATGTACATACTACATAGATAAGAAAAAATCTAAATAAATTAATTGTGTTAACTTGATTAACACAATTTATTCACAGTTTATTTATTTAGGACAGCTTGTTGTAGGACAGACAAGGAAAATGAAGTAGAGGAAGACAGACAATGAGATGGGAAGACGACATAAGACGAATAGCGGGAATGATTTGGACCAGAAAAGCGAGAGATAGAAATGAGTGGAAGCTCTTGGAGGAGGCCTTTGTCTTGGGACAAGCCATAGTAGATGTAATTTGATCGAACACCGACAGTTCTGTGACACCAATTACTTTGGCAATATAAGGCTTAATAATCAGTAATAATAATGTTGTAGGACTCACTGTTAAATGTTCGACAAATTTTACTGTAAAAAGTGTACTCTATGTGTGGGATATTTTTTAAACTTACTTCTCCACAAAGTTTTTCAATCCCCTCTTCATGTATCTTTACATGTTTAGAGTTGTTGGCGATAAATTCTGCAGATTCTACAGGTGGCATAACTCCTTCGGGTACCATTTTATAGCGATAAATGATATTTCTAACAAGAAAGCATGAAAACTAAAACCACAAAAACATTTTCTTTGTTTACATTAGAAAAGTAACTCCACAGAGCAAGTAAGAGAGTGCGCGCACGGGAGACTTTTGTCGCTGAGACAAAAAAGTTTTTGTCTCTGTCGCGTCGCGTCTCCAACGAGGGGTGCGCGCACGAAGGAGACAAAGACGAAACTTTTTTTTAAAATTCGAAGCGTCATTCGCTTCTAGAATACATTTTTTTTAAATTTTATAATTGTGTTACACGGCTCTGGGTTCCAGCCCTTTTAAGCCATATGTAGAATACATGGAGAGCAGTGCTGCCAGACGTGGGATAAATAAGCTAGATTCACGAGATTTTGAAATGTAATGCAATAGAAAAAATAATAACGATAAATCTACGAAAATCCATGACATTTTGCTCAGTTAAGTAAAAGAAAATTTTATGAAATTTCAATCTGTGTATTTGAATACATTTTACCTTTATTTGGACAACTTTGACTCTGACAGCAGGATAGTAAATATAATTTCTTTGCACTACGAAAGAGATAGACTTTTAGCGTAAAAATATCTGCAATTTTTTAATCTGTATGTGTCCTTTTTTATTAAGCGATAGTTAATAGGAGTTGTCTAAGCTAAACGCGCGCGCGCACAAGGAACTTTCCAGGTTTCGTGAACTCGACACCGTCCGCGGACCGGCTGGCTAACCGGCGCGCCGCCACTCGCCTCAAGACACCGCGCAAGACGCACGTACTAAGCGATGATGACACTATAAGTTCCTTTGTAAAGTTACTTTATTTTTTGAAGTAAATCATTGTTAGTTACAAGTCACGTCTTGTTTATTTAACGTTCCTGGAACCTGGTTGCCGACGAAGATTCCCATCATCTTTTTGGACCTTCTCACTGGATTCTCAGCGACGCGCGACCTTTGGACTTCGGGGAAAGTTGCTCGACGGCTACCTACGACGGACGCAGCAGAACACAAGGCGCAGTCATCAAGTGGCAATTTAAGGGCAGTGCAATCCGATAATTCCTTTATATTCCTTCCCTTTATTGTCCGCTTTGCATACACGAACATTAATTACGTGTTACAATATTTTTTCGAATACCTACCTACATTTACCAGCATTCTAGATTGTTCTTCATTGTCTCTAAATCTTTACGCTTCATAGTTATTGCCTTTACTAATCTGTCTACACGGACGTTAATTACGTGTTTATCAGTTTTTATTCATTTTTACACCTTTAAGTACTATTTTCTTAATCTTTATACTACTATATATAATATAACCCATACACGGACCTTAATTACGTGTTGGTTTTCTAAACATTATCTCACATTATCTATTTCTCGCATTCCAGTGAGCGCGCGCGCAGCCGATTCCTGTTTTTGCATCGCTCGTTATACCTACCGGTGTGCCTGTCTACCTTCGCTTGCGCATATCGGTCGGTCAGCTGATTGCACCGCTAAGCTTGCGCTGTTTCATTGCCTTCCTTCACTGCACATTACGCTTTAAGTATTCGTTCCATTGTCATCACTTTACCTTTTATTCATTAACATTATTCAAAGGGCTAACATAGCCTGTACATATCGTTAAATTTCATTTGCATCATGAGTACATTAGCTGAATTAAAAAGAAAACGCAGTTCTTACAAATCCAAGCTTACGCAATTTAAAACATATTTTACATTATTAACTACCTGTGAAAAGCCTAGTCCTGTACAGATCAGTGATTTAAACTTAAGGTTAGCTAAAATTGAAGAATGGTACGGCGAATATGACGCGTTACAGATTGAAATCGAAAGCTGTTTGGAAATTTCAGACGTTGACTGTGAAAAGGAGTACAAATATCGCGAAGAGCTTGAAAACGATTACTTCGCGGTAGTCGGCAGGGCGCGCGAGTGGGTAAGCAGGTTCGCCTCTGCGCAGCACGACAAGGACGAGGGCGCGTCGGCCCCGTCCGCGGCAGGTACTGTCCTCACAGCAGGTACGCCAACTTTAACACTACCTACTATTGCGTTACCTACCTTTTCTGGCCATTTTGAGGAGTGGCTACGATTTCATGATACCTTCAAGTCGCTTATACATTGCAATGATAGTATTCCTAAAATTAACAAGTATCATTACCTACAATCTTCATTAAAGGACAAAGCTGCAAACATTATAGGTTCATTAGATTTTTCGGCAAGTAATTACGACATCGCTTGGCAGTTATTGTGCGAACGCTATCACAATAATAAAGTTTTAGTAAATAACCATATTCAAGCGTTATTTGATATGGAACCAATTTCGAAAGAATCTTCAGTTGCTTTAAGAAACTTAATAGATACGTTGAATAAAAATCTTAGGGCACTTGAAGGGTTAAATATAAACATTCACAATTGGGATACCTTATTAATTCATATGGCTTCAAGCAAACTTGATAATTCTACAAATAGAAAATGGAAAGAATATACTAACAGCTTTGACAAAATTCCAGATTTAAAGAAATTTATTAAATTTATTCAAGATCGCGCGAGTTTGCTTGAAACTATCAATTTGAGCCAAACTAAACGTAGACATAGTGAACCGATCACTTCAAGGTCACGGGCATTCATTGCTAATAATAACCCACAAACAACAAGTTACTCGTGCCCTTTGTGTAAACAAAATCACGCTATCTATCAATGCACAAAATTCAAATCTTTGTCTGTTCACGCTAAAATTAATAAAGCAAAACAATTAAAACTTTGCCTTAATTGTTTGCGTCACGGGCATGACGTAAGCAAGTGTAGATTCGGGTCATGTAGGATTTGTTCTAAGCGACATAACACGATGTTGCACACCGAGGAACATTCACAGTTTGAGCCAAAGGGTTCCGCTCCTTCTAACATCTCATCTAAGAGTGACAAGTGTGTCGCGTTAGCTACGCAAGAGGCCATTGATCCCGAGTCTGATGAAAATAACTCAATATCTGATAATGATTATGACGACACAGCAGAGCCAACCGAGGTTGTCCTATCATCTACTCACAGCTGCTGTGTTTTATTGTCCACAGTCCTCATTGACGTGGTTGACAGTGATGGCAAACGTCACACTGTCCGTGCTTTATTGGATAATGGTAGCACGTCCAATTTCATAACTGAGAAGTTATTAAAGAAATTAAAAATCCCTCATTATTCAACTTCGACAGCAGTCGAAGGGTTGAGTCGCGATTCAATTCGCATTCATTCACGTTCCAATGTGACATTATTTTCACGAACTGAAAAATATACAACAAAAATTAATTGTTTCGTTATACCTCACATTACTCAGATGTTGCCCACAACATACTTTGAGATTCAATCCTTAAATATTCCTAAAAATATTAAGTTAGCCGATCCAACCTTTAACATGCCATCTGACATTGATCTTTTACTTAGCGCTGATGTTTTTTGGAATGTACTGGGTAACGAGCGAATTTCTCTTGGAAAAAACAAACCGATTCTTAGCAACACTAAGCTGGGTTGGTTAGTCTCAGGTGCGATGCAGTCACAACGGTTAAATAGTACTCAGCAAACTACGCACATGTCTACAGTCCATTGCCATTTTTTAAACGAGGTTGAGCTACAACAAAAACTAGATAGATTTTTTGAATTAGAATCAGTTCCATCACCCCGTAAAACTACTTATCAAGAAAATCATTGCGAGGTTCATTTCAATCAAACCACAACTCGACAAAGTGACGGTCGATTTATTGTAGAAATTCCAATGCAACAGTCACCGGAAGTGTTGGGTGAATCATACGAGCAAGCATTTAACCGATTTCAGTCTTTAGAACGAAAATTGGCTCGTTATCCTCTGCTCAAACAAAAGTATTGTGATTTTATCCAGGAATATATCGACCTAGGTCACATGTCCTTAAATACAGACAGAAAAAATGATAAATATACATACATACTTCCTCATCACGGCATACTAAAAGAATCTAGCCTTACAACGAAATTGAGGGTTGTTTTCGACGCATCTGCCAAGACGACATCAGGCTTATCATTTAACAATATTCAGTACATAGGGCCAACTGTACAGGATGACCTTATTAGTATTTTAATCCGTTTCAGACAGCAGAAATACGTAGTCACATCCGATTGTGAAAAAATGTACCGCTGTGTACTGGTTGCAGAACCTCAAAGATGTTTGCAACAGATTCTCTGGCGTTTCGACCCCAGCGAAGAACTAAAAGTCTACAAATTAAACACCGTGACGTATGGTACAGCCTCGGCCCCGTATCTGGCTACTCGATGCCTTGTACAGTTAGGCAAGGAATGTACCGATCCTGTAGTCAGCGAAACTATAATACATGACTGCTATGTAGATGACTACATAAGTGGTCATGATTCAAAGTCCACACTTATACACATAATACAGGGTGTTATTACTCAGCTCAAAAGGGGTCAATTTCACTTACGAAAGTGGCGTTCTAATTGCACTGAAATATTAAATAATATTCAAGAAGATGACGATCGTGATAGCTTGCTCAAAATAATAAATGACGATGATGCAAAGACTTTAGGCTTAAGATGGTCTAGTAAATCAGACATACTTCTATTTTCCGTTAACATTGAGTCACCGTCAAGTAAATTGAGCAAGCGATCAGTATTGTCCACAATAGGACAGGTATTCGATCCTTTAGGATTGGTAAACCCATGTATACTGCAAGGAAAGATAATTTTGCAAAAACTTTGGGCCTCTAAGATTTCATGGGACGATCCCTTACCTTCTGAGATCGAAAAAGAATGGTTAACATTTTTAAGAACCCTTCCACAACTAAATAAAATTGTAATTCCACGACGCACAGTGTGTAACACACCTACACTCATAGAAATACATGCCTTTAGCGATGCGTCTTTACATGCTTATAGTGCTTGCATATACCTACGGTCTATATCAGCGGACGGTAGCATCACCGTCCAATTAGTAATGGCTAAGAGCAAAGTAGCACCTTTGAAAGGCATGACTGTACCGCGGTTAGAACTTTGCGGTGCGTTATTAGCGGTCAGACTAACAGAAAGGGTACGTACAGCTTTAAGGTTAAAGGTCGATCATTGTGTTCTGTGGAGTGATTCCACGATTGTATTGGGATGGATTCGGACTCCTAAAGCTTCTCTGAAGGCGTTTGTACTAAACAGGATCAATGAAATAACCGAACATAGCGATCCACAGGGCTGGAGGTATGTGCCTACCAACTTAAACCCGGCTGATATAGGGTCTAGGGGATGTAATGCGAATCAATTACGTAGTTCACAGATATGGTTTTGTGGCCCATCATTTTTAAGGCAGTCGGAGTCTCAGTGGCCTACTCAACCTAACTATATACCTAGCTTTTTGCCAGAAATCAAGGTCGAATGCAAGGTTACTACTGAACAAAATAACTACACCCAAAAATACTCTAATTTTGCTAAATTGAATAGAATCACTGCATACATGTTACGATTCATAAATAATTGCCGTAACCCAATAAATAAATTCACTGGTCACTTAAAAATAAACGAGTTAAACTCTGCCACCCTTATGTTGTGTAGAATAGTACAGTTAGATACATTTTCACATGAACATAACGTTTTATATAAAAATAAACAACTACCAGTTAAATCAAAAATTTTGAACTTAAACCCTTTTATGTCAAGCGAAAATTTAATTCGTGTAGGTGGAAGGTTGTCAAACTCCAATTACGATTACGACACAAAGCATCCCATCTTGCTCCATGCATCACACCACGTTACCAAGTTATTATTCAGACACTATCATAGAATACTTATGCACGCAGGCCCTCAGTTAATGTTATCTATTTTAAGACATAAATTTTGGATAATGGGGGGCCGCAATTTAGCAAGAAAAATAACCCACGAGTGTCATGCATGTTGTAGATTTGCGGGAAGGTCTATGCAGCCTATAATGGCCGACTTGCCGAGGGAACGACTTCATAGTCAATTCCCATTCTCTAATGTAGCAGTGGATTATGCGGGCCCTATTATGCTAGCGGACAGAAAAGGTAGAGGATGCAAATTGATTAAGTCCTATATCTGCGTATTTGTATGCTTAGCTGTGAGGGCAGTACACTTGGAGTTGGTGACCGATTTAAGTACGGAAGCATTTTTGGCTGCTCTAAGCAGATTCGTAGCTCGCAGAGGTAAGCCTGACTCAATTCACTCTGATAATGGTACCAATTTTGTAGGAGCTGCAAATGAAATTTCCAAATTTTTGAAGTTACATTGTGATGACATTAGTTCGAAATCAGCCGAGCAGTCAATTCGATTTAAATTCTCTCCCGCTTACAGCCCTCATTTTAACGGCTTAGCCGAATCTTCGGTAAAGGCAATTAAGCACCATTTAAAAAGAATTCTCTCACTCGCAAACTTAACTTATGAGGAGATGTATACGGTACTTGTGGGTATCGAAGGAATATTAAACTCTCGTCCACTGACCCCCCTCTCCTCAGATCCAAACGACTTCGTTCCGTTAACCCCATCACACTTCCTTATCGGACGCACGATTACAATGTTGCCTACTTCGCAGATCGACATAGAAGACACGACCAGGATATGCGCACTGCCTCGATATCGACGAGCACAGATCCTAACTCGGCATTTCTGGAATCGATACTACCTGGAATACATTTCAGATTTGCAAAGGAGGCTGAAATGGAAGCGCTCAAGTGGAGGAGAACTGCGCACAGGAGATCTCGTTGTGATAAAGGACGACCGTCTTCCACCTAACCGCTGGCTGCTCGGGCGTGTCACCCGCCTGTACCCCGGCTCCGATGGCATCACGCGCGTTGCAGACGTCACCACTGCGACAGGAGTGTTAAGAAGAGCATACAATAGACTGTGCTTACTACCAACCGAAGATATCTTGGAACCGGACGTTCCAACCCGGGGAGCATGTCTAAGCTAAACGCGCGCGCGCACAAGGAACTGGTTTCGTGAACTCGACACCGTCCGCGGACCGGCTGGCTAACCGGCGCGCCGCCACTCGCCTCAAGACACCGCGCAAGACGCACGTACTAAGCGATGATGACACTATAAGTTCCTTTGTAAAGTTACTTTATTTTTTGAAGTAAATCATTGTTAGTTACAAGTCACGTCTTGTTTATTTAACGTTCCTGGAACCTGGTTGCCGACGAAGATTCCCATCAGGAGTTGTCATTTCATACTAAATGTAAGTGAAAAATCACTAACTAGTTTCGGAGAAAGATGATTCGTATTTGCTGCTCTTTAGGGTATGTGCTCGATGCTTGTGCAGTAAGTACTGCAGTAATTTAGTTAACAAAAACTTGTAATTTTAAAAAGTAATCAAGTAACATGATTTAAACTTTTGAGCCGTATATTCTGTTCTTTTACTAGTAAAATCTAGATTCGGTATTTACAAATACAGTAATTTTGTTAACCGGGGATGCGATAACACGATAATTTTGCAGTAAAACTAAGATAATTCTTAACCTATGAATCTGGCAACACTGGCGGAGAGACACAATATTGTCCAATGTTTTTCATTTAACTAAAAAACATTGGTTTTAATTTCGAAATTTCGATGGTCTTAGAAAAAGTTGTGTTTGAGCACCAAAACAAGACACTGAGTATTTGGATTTACATGTTGTTTAATTATTTTTATTTGTGAGGTCTAGAACCCAGAGCCGTAAAACCCAGTATTTAAAAAAAAACAAAGACAATTTTGTCACCTGTGCTGGTCAGTGAACAAAAAAGTCTCCCAGTTGTCGCGTCGCAACGTGCGCGCACCTCCATACTTAACAGAGGACTTGTTACGAGAGACAAAAACGTCGCAGCGACAAAAGTCTCCCGTGCGCGCACTCTCTAACTCGTCAAAAAACATTTGGCTGCTGACCCACGCTGCGCCAGTGTGACCAGATTTAAATTGAGCATAATGCTAGCTGCTCGGGTAAATTCTGCTAACGAATAAACTCTAATTTTGTCCGAAAACATATAAAATAAAAACGCTCATGACCGACTGTTTTTTTAATTTTATTAATAATCACAATTTAAGTATCTTTCTTTTATTAATAATCACAACTCAGATAACCTAATCTAACCTATTAATTTGGCATATTAACATCTACATTTTTATACAGAGTCTTAGAGTTTCCCGCATTGATTAACATATTTTTGGATGGTGTGAAATTCACACACCCATCCTGCTCTTTCACAGCTTGCTTCACGTGCAGTATGGCAGAAACGTGTTCGTTTTTAAATCTATTTCTCAATTCAGTTTTTATGTTGTTTACCTGAGAAAATATTCTCTCACACGCCGTGTTTGACATGGGCAAAATCATCATTGCCTTTGCAAAGTTTTTGAAAAAAATTTTTGAACCTGCAATAAGAACGTACAAGTCAGTTAACAAAATAGATTTATTTGCAAAATAATATGTATTTTTTTTTGGAATTTTACTCACGGATGACTGTCCTGAATATCCAATAATACTTTTCTTGTGTCTCGATGTGGTTACATGATCTTTTAAAACAGAAAGACGTGAAACTAATTTTATGTTAAACGCTTTACAAAAACCAGCATTATGGTCATCTTTAGCTCTTGAAAGCCAAGACGAAAACATAGGATCCTCCTCCCACTCAGATCTATAGTTTTGCTCGTATTTTCTTTTCATTGTTACATCCGCACTCGCACAGTATAAACCACTACTACGATTTATGAAGAAATTGACGCGTCCTTGTTACTCGAGAGAGAATATACATGTTTGGGGAACTCCCCTAAAAGTACAAGTGTTGTCAGTACAACGAAAAAACTGTGATTAAAATAAAAACAGTAGTTATTTTGTTGAGCACATATTCAAATTAAACTCAGCTAATTAAAAATCCTGTTTGCTGCTAAACCTCTGCTAAAGTTTTATTAATTTCTGCCAAAATCTGCTAACTTTTTCTATTCTGCAGTATAATCTGCTAAGTATCGAAATGGGGTTCAAATTCTGCCAAAATCGCTGAATTCTGCTAAATCTGGTCACACTGCGCTGCGCTTGCGCGTGCGTGACATCTGAACAGTGTTGCCAGGGGCCAATAGTCAAAAGTAACACAAGGAAGCATAAAAAGTAACATTTTTGCGAGAAAAGTAACATTATGTTATATGTTTTTGCCTGTGACTTTGAAACGAGGGAGGCGAGCGTAATTATTTTTCGCTTATTTAAAAAAAGGTAATTTAAATTATTTGATAATTTTATCGCCGCACCTCTCAATCTTAGACTCAGAATTAGCAATAAACGTAGTTTGACTTATTATTAGCATACTACAGCGCTAATAAATCTATGAATACTTCCTAATGAACCAAACTTTGAAGTAACTAGCGTAGTAGCGCGAAGCGAGCTCGAATTTTTTTGCGAATCTTCGTCATCAAAACGTTTCACAACCATATTTTATTTTTTTGGAAAATATTAACATATTTTTTTATTTAGTTCTAAAGGCAACGTAAAAGTAACATTTTAAGTAGTAACATGGAAGTAACATGAGAGGGTCAAAAGTAACGTAAAATGTTACAAAAGTAACATTCTGGCAACGCTGCATCTGAATCCTGATCAGTTGGCTGTCAGCTGACAGATAGTACTGTGACAAAATTAATAAATACCGTTATTTCACGATGTTTAGCATTATAATATGTTTTATTCGATTTCAATTGATGCGATTTTCTCATAACTGAGCGTGAGCACTGTTAATCAAATATCTAACTTCGTTAATCACTAATCCATTAAATAATCTTGACTTTTGGCTCATTGGATTCGTTTTGACGATTAACATACATACGAGATTGGCAACGAGAGGGTCTGATGATTAGGGTAGGAGGTGGAAAGTGAAACTCCTCAATAGTTAATTACTTAAACCTCTTAGATTGGTTCCCTTTCATTTGTTTAGCAATAACCTATACCAGGGGCATCCAGGCACCCAAAAATCCGTAAAAACTATATGTATGTAAAATATTTCGTCCATAATAGGAATCGAAGCTCAAAGATTTGAAACGAAAAATACCGTTTTTCGGACTTTTTGTTTTACTTGTGCTATAAGACATTGCATTATGCCAAACTCATGATTCTAGGTCAGGGGATACCCTATAGGTTTTGATTCTCTTGCGAGTATCAAAACTGTCAAAAATATCTTTTGATTGCGTTGACCGTATCCTTTGTTTTATTCACAGCTTGAAGTGATTACAGAAGTATTTAATATTAATTTCAAATTGATATTTTCACGCGCTCTTGGTAAAAAGGGTCTACTCTCGACAGTCAGACAGACGAACAACGACGTGAGTCTATACCACACATAGGGATAGAGTGAATAGTTTTGCACATTTATTTCTTTCTTTTTCTCTATCTATATGTAATTTTCATTTCTATCTGACCCTTCGTTGTCCGTCTGTCTGTCTGTCTGTCCGTCTGCTGTTTACATTCTGCTGCTAATGCCGCATTCTTAATACTCGCAAGGGAATCAAAACCTGTCTATGGGTACTTTCCGTTGACCATGAGGAAATTGGGCAAGATTCAATGTGTTTTTTTTCCTATATGCACTTACATCACATTTGACAAAGTGGCAATTAAAGTAATTTGATGGATTAATTTAGCCCCCAAGTAGTGTTAGCCTAAATGTACGGTCCACCCCTGATGGGTGGTTAACATAGCACCGATGTTAGTTTACGTAAATATCATCTCAATGATTGGTGAATGGTGACTGATGGTGACAACGTGATGGTGATGTCAAGACGGATAGTATGCTAGTACCGGTATGTTTTGGTCACTTGAGGCACACAACAAAATTAATAGGTAGTAGTCAGTATAACAACGAGTAACGTTAATTCATGTACCGATATTTTATGCACTTTACTATTGAAACCTAACCTCAAAATCTCTAATCTCAATTTTGACAATCTCTTCTCAAGTCAAGAACAACAACGGAAAAAGAGAAACAACTCGATTAGTAACTACAATTATTTAACTAAAATTGCTATCAAACCATAAAATAAAAATGCCGCTAGAAGTACAAGGTACGTTTGTGTCTCAGAAAATCAACAAAATTCGATGGATCCCCGAGGAATACGAGGAGACGAAGTGTTTCTTTACCGGCAGTTGGGATGATGAGGTTAACTCCATTAAAGTTTGGACTCTGGAAAGTCCTCACGATGATGAGGAAATTGAATATCCTCGGTCTTTATCCGAGTACCCTGTGGAGGGTGATGTTACAGAAATAAAGTTTACGGAAAAGAACAAAATAGTCGTTTCAACTTCAAACGGAGATGTGCGCTTATTGGAAATCAGTGCTTACGAGATGCAAACGCCTTTAAAGGAAATATATTCGTGGAAGAAGCTACATAATTTTGGGTAAATAGCAATATTATATATCCTTAGGTGACCCCAACATATCGTCTTATAACCTATAAACTATCATTCAGATGCTAGCTGAATAATGTAGGCATAATTTTGCTAATCGTAGCTTTGTTTGCTTTTTATCATAATCTTACAAATGCTAACACCACAAAGAGGAACCCAAGCATAACCTTTAAAACCACAGATATAGACATGGTCTAAAGCAATTCTTAATGTAAATATGTTCATTTTGTAGTACATTAGGTTGTTAGAAATACACCTGATTAAAAAACGGGACTGATGATGGTGCCAAACTTTGAAATAAATAAATATATTCTCATGGCATGGTATGTGGGAAGAGGGGCTTTTATGAGAATAGGAATAGGACTGATTAGGTAGATAGATGATAAATGTTTTGAAAACAAGACTTTATTAAAATTTTACAATCATTTCAGGACAGATCCATGCTCATGTACCTCTTTAGATACTATTGATGGTGATATTGTAACAATTGGAGAAGATGGCAACATAAACATATTAAATGGTAGAAGAGGGGAGATTACTCGGACCATTAGCGGTGCAGACAGCTGTTCGTTACATTCTGTTTGTTTCTTTAAACATAGTGAGGTATGTATTTGTATACATCTTTAGTGTGTCTGTATTGCTACTAGGAATCTACTTTAGAACTGGGTGCACCCGTTGTGCAGATGTTTTAACCAAGACATAATCTGCCATTTTGTCTAATGAGGCTAATCTGTTCAAAACTCTCACAAATGGTGTTGAGGCTTTCCAGTTCCTAGACGAAAACTAATTTAAAAAATCGCAATAACTAACCTAAGAATATCTTTGCAGAAAAAAATCTTGTTTAATTTACTTCCTGCTTGTTTTAATTTTAGCATTTGGAAGCTCTGCAACTCAGATATTCTATTAACTGCTGTGTCATGTAAGCCTACTCGGTGTAAATAAGTATTTTAGTAGCATGTGAATACAGTATTGATATCTATTTACTTTAGTTCTAATGTAATAACACTTAATATACATAGTAGGCTTGAAACACATGGTTGGATTGTATAATTTATTTATCAGAGTAATAAACTCTTTAGAACGATACATAATGATTGTATATTCTTTATCGACATTGATGGCGGAGATTCGTGTTGAGAGAATGGTTGATTATTTTTGTGTGTTTGATTGCGCATAATATATCCATTGTTTGAAATTCTACTGTTTTGTATTTCATTATCTTAGATTTCTGAGGCTATCCTTTAGTCATATAATTCATAATTCATTTATTGCTTCACATGGTATTAAAGATCTTAGTACATACACATGTCCAACACATGAACCCTGTAAGGGCACTACAATAAAAAAAAAAAAAATACATCTAATTGACAACCAAGGTCACCCCCCTTCTACTACGGCTAATTTGTGGAGCTTCATAAACTAGATTTTGTAAATAAAACTGTCTATTTTCTATTATCATACAAGTTTACTGTTTCTGTTCTTATGTGTACTCTCATTATTTTATTCCAGATTATAACTGGTAATGTGAGAGGCCACATGAAAATATGGGATCTCAGAGCTAACAACAATAAACCAGCTGCATCTTTTCTGCTGGCTGGCGATGAAATGGCAGCTACGTGCATTGTAAATCATCCTACACAGCCTCACATAGTTCTAGCAGGGAGCGAATCAGGATCGTTAGCAATTTGGGACCTCCGTGTGAACTCCTTCCCAACATCGCTTCTCAACGCACACGCCGCTGGAGTCACAGAAATGCACTTTCATCCAGAAAATCCACAAAAACTTTTAACGTGTTCTGTGTCGGGTGAGATTTGGGATTGGAACATGGAAGCTATGACAAAGAGCTCGAAAGGACCAGATAACCAGATCACTACTTGGATGCCATTAGAAGATAAAAATGCTATGATGGTAAACTCACTAATGCCAACATTACACAAATCCATTAATACACTACACTGTGATAAAGGTAAAGTAATCTGCGGTGCGGACAATGAAGCAGTTTACCTCATTAAAAACTTCAAATACTAGACTGAGTCGTGTCCTGATCCATGGTATGCTTGACTATGATCCAAGCGACTGCAATCATACCTCTAAGAACTTTAAATACTAGTATTACAGTAAAATAAAAAGAAAGTGTTTGTAAATAATATGCATTTTATTTTAATTATTAAATATGGAAGTAAATACACTTACGAAATATCATTATACATTATTAATAATACACCAAGTCAGTCTTTGCTTGCCTAGTCAAAGTATTGGTAAAATATTTTACAAAACAAAGCTATTCAGAAAAAAAAATATTTACATTAAATACAAAGAATACATGGAATTCTGATTGTGGAGACTTATAATTTTAAATATTTTATTGCAATATAAAGGCACCATGTAACAAACCCATAACAACCATTATATTGCCAGAATGGTAACTTTTAGACAAACCAAACGATTCAATGGCACCACACATTTTTACACAAACAAATTCGTGAATTTACGTGAATTACATTTAGGCTCGGCCACCACACAGAAATATCAAATAACACTAAATTAAGAAATATGATGAATATTTGGCTTCTCATTCACATTTGTATACCACACTAAATGCGTTAACTACAAGATTAACACGGAGTATATGTATAATCGTTATCATTAAATAATATTTATCATATCACTCAATTGCAAAATTGTTCATTTAACTTTAAGCACAGCACAACTTGACTGAAACATTACTAGGTAGGTACACTCGCTGACACAAGCTGTTTTCAGGCCTCTACGATATACACACGAAGGTGACACGCAAGATAAACTGGGGCCAACAATACTGTATTGTTTTAAAGATTAAGAGCCACTTTCACCACTTGCTGATAAGTTCCAGATAACCTATCTGGCACTTTTTTGACAGCTGGCTTGGGTTATCTGTTAAAACAATAGGCTAGGTGACTCATATCAAAATTAATTAAACAAAGAATTATTTCAAATATTATTCGACTTTAGGAACCTAAATATATCGATTTTAATACTTAAAAGTAGAAGATGGCTGTAAAAATCAAATTTAAAAAAATATTTTTAATCTGTAATTTGAAACTGAAAATGTTATTCGCCATGATCGCGATGTGAGTGACGTCACTCTTATGGAAAACGATCAAATGTCGTTCGAGTCTTTGATGTATTTTTGCATTCTTGAACGATACAGTAACGATAATTAATTGTTTTTTGTGTAAACTATTAGAAATCATGTTTGATTAATTCAGAGAGGTTGTATTTGTAAAGACGTTTGTTTGTTTGTTTACTAGAGAGACTACGTCATGGCACAGATAATCTATAGACCAAAATGGCTGACAGCGTTTTCGTCTGTTTATAAAAATATTATTTTAAAATAAAAGTTTTGTAGTTTTGTAAGTCTTAAAAAAATACAATCAATTTTTTTTCGGTTTAGTGGAACACTTATTAACAATTTAAGACCTATTTAAAAAAAGTGTCAACTATTGCCAGATAGGTTATCCGGAACTTATCAGCAAGTGGTGAAATGGCCCTTACAGTTGTTAGTGCAGTACCTAACTTAACAACAATCACTCAAACTCACTGCCTTTACGTTTTATACTGTACTAGTAATATTACTGCCGCTTGCGTGTCATCTTCGTTTACCTATAGATGCTAAAGTGACCACGGACATGCACTCAATTTCCAATTCTTATATATCCTATCAATAATATTCGTAATTTAATTACCTAATAATTATATCTTTGACCTTACATTATAATATCTATATTCAATAGTAATTTCCGTTGCTGGATAAATAGTACTTGCATTTTTATTATTATAAAATGCCCAAACAAGCACACAAAGCTTTTTGCGAACACTAAATAAAACCAGCAATTTTCTTGAAAAATATTTACAAGCATATTCGACAAACGATATGCAGTGTCACATCCGTGGCCTATCAGCGTACAAACGTTAGCCGAGCTTGAACAGTCTTGGCTGAACATGGTTCGCTCGCTGTGTTATGTCGGGTTGACGGCTCAGGTGTGGTGGTTTCTCCGGTGCGGAGGCGGCTTCCTCTGCGCGGCAGCCAGTAGCGATGCCGGAACGGTCCACAGTTGCTCGCACCAGCGCATGAGCGCCTCAGTTACGTGGCAACTGTTCGCTGCTGTGGCCAGCTGCGTCTCCAGGCTGTCTGATGCTTTGATCAGTAGGCTGGAATGGAAACGCAGGTTAGTGTTTTTGTTCTGTTTAGATTTTTTGATTTTCTTCATAGTTTTGTAAGTTGTGAAAGGCATTTTGAAAAATAGTCAATCGTCAACTTCTCTGAATATCGTTATTAACCCATAAGTGAACTCTTGGTGTGTGTGACAGACGACTTTGGTTTTAGGAAAGGTATTCCTCAAGGATGCATCCTGTCGCCTCTCCTCTTTAACATTATGCGAGATGGACAGAAGGTAGGTGCGTAATTTTGACGAATTCTGTAGCCGAGAGGTTGCTAACCTCGGACTAGGCGTCGCCATCTCCGAGGTCCCGGGTTTGATTCTCGGTCAATGGTAGAAAACGAACTTTTCTATAATTTCGGCTCTAAGTGTAACGTCGTCCTGAATTTTCTGTACCGCAAGTGCTTTAACTACTTACCTTACGATCAAAGCAATGAATGTGTTGTTGTTCAATATTTAAGTATTTATTCAATACTAGGTGTTAGTTTATTCACAATATAATATACATGTATGATGTATTATACACATAAACCTTCCTCTCGAATCATTCATCATGGCAGTGACCGACTGAAAAAACCGAGAGATCGTGCTCTTTGAGGAAAGGTTTAGAAAGGATCTAAAATAGGCTGTCACAATGATGAACAAACAACTGTTTCGTCTACCTGGGCGGGAAGAGCGCCGGCGCGATGATCATGGCGACGTTGTGGTCGGTCATCTTGTTGGTGTGGCGGTGCGCCACGATGCGGCGCGCGAGCCGCAGCAGCTCGCGCAGCGTGGCGCGCTGCTCCGCCGGCAGCAGCAGCACCAGCAGGTTCAGTGCGCGGCCCTGCGTCGCGCCCGTCAGCGCTGTAAGGGAGGCGAGGGATTTAGATGGACTTGGAACCTGATGTCTCTCTATTGTGCTAGCATTGCAAATGGAGACGAGTCATTCGCATGCTCTTGGAATTTGGTATCTCTTTTTATCGTGTTAGCGCTGATAATACAGCAGCAGCGTCAGCAGGTTTAGTGCGCTGCCCTGTGTCGCGCCCGTCAGCGTTGTAAGGGAGACGAGGGATTTAGATGGACTTGGAACCAGCCTGCCTAGCATGAGCACCAAAACAAGATATGATATAGCGATATATCAACACCAACTGTAAAAATATGAAAGATATAGCCGCCATATTGAATCGCCGTGCCGGTGGCATCACATATTATTATCACTGTTTCGATAAAAAATTAAAATGGCGGCTATATCTAACATATTTTCACAGTTGGTGTCGATATTTCGCTATATCATATCATACCATATCGTGTTTTGGTGCTCATGCTAGGCAGTCTGATATGTCTCTTTATCGTGCTAGCATTGCAAGTGGAGACAAGACATTTACATGCTCTTGCAATTTGCTATTTCTTTTTATCGTGTTAGCGCTGCAAATGCAGCAGCAGCACCAACAGGTTCAGTGCGTCAGCGCTGTAGTGGAGACGAGGCCTTTAGATGGACCATATCTCTATTGTGTTAACATTGCAAATGGAGACAAGTCATTTAAACGGGATTGGATCCTGATTGCTCTCTTCATCTCCTTGTTAGCGCTGCAAAGGAGATAAGTCATTTACATGGTCTTGGAACCTAATAGCTGTCTTCATCTCCTTGTTAATACTAGAAATGGAGACAAGTACATAATTAACTTTTTCTTGGGACCTAGCGTTGCAAATAGATACGAATCATTTAAATGGACTTGGCACCTGATATCTCGCTTTATTGCGTTAGCGCTACAAATAGAGACAAGTTATTCACTTGGTCTAAGTCCAGATAGAAATAATCATAAACAATAGTAGTAGTAGTACAATATACATATATATACACATAAAATTATACTTGATACATGCAATGAAATATCGTGACCAACCATGACCAGTTGACCAGTATTCAACAATAGTGTTTTGTGTGTAATAGGCTAGTTTCCTGGGTCAAAAAAAGATTATTCTATTTAGTCCGTCAAATAGATTATCAAAAAATATTGGACTCATATTTTGTTAATCAAACAAAAAATTACGAAGATAAAGCGCATCAAAGTGAGCACGTGACGTCACACCTCGATAAAAAGTGTCGCAAGGCGTGACGTTACGTGGAACTTTAACGGGCGATATCTTCATAATTTTTTATTTGATTGAGAAAAGAAAAAATACATGTCCAATATTTTCTGTTAATCCCAACTGACGGACTAATTAATTTTTTTTGGAAACTAGCCCATTATGTGGATAGGTAGCATTTACTAATGCTTACCATAAGTGTGATAGAAGAGTCTCATCAGCTCTTGCGTGAGCGGCGGTTGTGGCAGGTCCCGCATCAGCCGCTTGAAGACAGCGGCGATGTCGTGGCTGGTGGCGCGGTCGAGGGCCGCTTCAACCACCTCCCGCTGCCCGTACCACTCGCGTTCGATCAGCTGGCATAGGCTCTCGATCTGGATAGGATAACATGACATGAGCAATGCTTGTAATCTTTAGGATTGCTTCGGTAGTGAAATACCAATTCAATGCCAACATTTTTTGTGTTGACTGATTCATTCTTGATAGCTTTTTAATGACTTCATGGGACGTCAAATTAATATATCTTTGTAATATTTTGATTGTGTCAAAAAAAACATACATGTCCAATCATCATCATCATTTCAGCCACAGGACGTCCACTGCTGTACACAGGCCTCCTCTAATGACCTATCATAGGAGGGGAATGCCAATACTCGCCACGCTTGGCTTGGGTTGGCGAGCGCAGTTTTTTATAAGATTTCGCACGCAGACGCTGCTGCCCGTCTCGTGCTACAGGAATTAGTCGCCTCTTACGACACGCCTCCTATTGGCGGTGGGGAAGTGTATTCTTTACGGCCGTCCCCTCACGGCACCACCACATGCCCAATATTTCTTGATAATTTACCTGATACTTAGACGAAGAAAAAAAAGTTAGTGTCATCCATATTACGTTAAAACCGTATCATCATATCAGTTACAAGACGTCCACTGCTGAACATAGGCCTCCCCCAGTGACTTCCAGATTGTCCGGTTGGAAGCGGCCCGCATCCAGCGGCTTCCTGCAACCTTTACCAGGTCGGCTGTCCACCTTAGAGGTGGACGTCCTACGCTGCGCTTACCGGTACGTGGCCTCCATTCCAGAACCTTTCTGCCTCATCGGCCGTCAGTTTTACGTGCTATGTGCCCGCCCACTGCCTTTAACGCCTTCAAGAGAAGTGAATGGAAGTGTGTGTACCTTCTGCTTGTTCCCGGGCACGCGCAGCAGCCCCTCGTCGGCGGTGCGCGCGCGCAGCGCGGCGGCGAGCGCGCGCACGACGCTGGGCACGCACGACCACGTCTCCTCCCACAGGATCACGTCCTTGCGCACCAGCGTCTCCAGCGACACGCCGAATACGTTGCCCTCTGGGGAGGGAATACATTGTTCGAATAACGGTAGGGAAAAAAATGAATGAGGTATGAGAAATGGGTCGTTATATCCAATCAGCAGAATATCGATATAGTCTATAGAGAAAAAAAGAGATCTATACAGTATGCAAACAACAGAGGGCGTTCCCTTCAGCTAATTTATCTACAGCATTAGATTAAAATTAAAATAAAATTTTACAAAAATAATCATAATAAAATTCAAAATCCAAAAAATAAAATACTTAGTTAATAAAAAAGTCGTAACGCCTATTTAAAACTGAGATCGTAACGCAGAATAGTAACTAGCGTAAGTACAATGCGCATAGTGTCGCTTTTCTATCTTGTCGCACGGTGAAAAAAAGGTCGGACGTTCATAATTTTTTATGAAATTTTAAAATCAAAATCATTTTATTTTATTTTAAATGGGAATATTTTTTTAGATGTATTGACGCTATAGTATTACGGGTTAACGCTTCGTTAGTTAACATACTCTATATATAAAAATGAATTGACGTTTGTTTGTCTTACAAAAACTTAAAACTTAAGAACGGCTGAACTGATTTAGCTAGTTTTGGTTTGGTTTTGAAATACTGGTAGAAGTCCAAGAAAAGGTTCAAAAGATGAGAAAATATAAAAAAATTGCGTGGAAAGTAGTAAAAATAACTATTTTATTTTACGAAGCAAACTGTTCGTATTTGTCAAACAGGATGCGTTCAGAAACTAATTTTCCGACTTTGTTATATTTATAAATTCAGATAATAATAATAATATACTTTATTTGCGAAAAACATGGTCAATCTTAGGTCTTATAATAGGTATAATATGAACAAACATGTTTTACCGATTTATCGATATGCAAACATTTCGTCGTCGTGCAATTGAATCTTAAAACAAAATATCATATTTCAGACAAACTTTCTTCGGCGATACGAGGTTCACCGGGTCAGCTAGTCTTTTATAAATTCGAATACGCACACTGTCGCTCTTGTAGAGTGGAAATTATGTGAAATGTCCTCCTATTTTTAAGGGATACCTATGGCAGTTTCAAAGTAGACATTTAATAAATCCCTCAAGTTCCTTTTGCTTTTCACGATAACATCTCACATGATTTTATAAAACCAATACTTCACAGCCCGAATATTCAGCAGCTAGTTTGACTCAACATTTCGCAATAAAAAGTTCTTACAATTGGTAATAAAATTATGATGCTCATAAGCTTCAGTGTGCCTACCCCCAGCCATTGATCGGCTGATGAGTCGGCGTTACATTTTCTTATGACACTAATTGATGCTGTAAGACACTAAGGGTGAAGTAGTACATACCCTCCTTCCTTTTCTTCTTCGGCGGCTTCCTCTTGTGGAAGGGCAGCGAATAGCGGTCGAAGAGCGCGGTCAGCTCGAGCCACAGCAGCGGCGGCAGCCGCTTCAGCTGCGGCTCGGACAGGGTCTCGATGTCCACGCAGCTGTCCTGCTCGGGCCATTCCTGTACATAAAAAAAAACATTTAGCGGATATGGTCTTAGCAGCAGCAACGATATTTATTAGTTATTGATTCAGAATACTAAAATGAGGCTAAAATGGAATTGTGTCTTTTTTTCTTTTTCACGGATTACAAGTTTACTAACATACTGTTTTTGATAATTATAATTATAGTCCGTCCATGTTTCGTTGTATAGGACGTCCACTGCTGAACATATGCCTCCTCCATTGGCTTTCAGATTGGCCAGTTGGAAACAGCGTGCATCTAGCGTCTTCCTGCAACCTTTACCAAGTCGTCTGTCTACCTTGTGGGTGGACGTCCTACATTCTGAAACCTTTCTACCCCATCGGCCGTCAGTTCTATGTGCTAAATTAATACAAAATGACTAATTTTAAATTAGGAATATTAAAATACTTAATTACTAAAGTAACAAGTATTTACCTAAATATTTAAACTAAGTCAGTAGTTTGTCAACGAACTTGGTTGATAATGTTAACCAATACCCAAGATTAAACCTCCTCAAACCATTGATTCTCTTCCATTTCTTTTACCCTTAATAATAAATCACTGCCCTTCACCAAATTTTTCCTCCACCTCCACCTTATTCTGAATCAACACGTGTCTTACTTCAGTACCCACCTCCTCATGGTCCAGCATTTGCCGGTCGAGGTTGAATTTGTGCTCGAAGCTGAGTGGCTGCTGCGCGGACGCAGAGCTCTTGGCGCGGGAGACCGCTGTGTGCTTGTTTCTAGAAGAAAGAAATGCATTCTTAAATAACAAACTACTAATAACGATGTAGAGCAGTGAAACTGCCTAAGAATCATGGCGAGAATACAATCAATTCAGCTTATCAGCGTCAGAAAAAAATTCAGTCTTCCACCGAATTAGACTTTCAGTGTCTTCCAGGCTGGAAAATCTCTTAATATCTAAAAGAATACCTACCTAATTACTCGTATCTATCGTTTAGAAGAGTAGATATCAACTATATTAATGGTTAAAATTACTTCTGTAGTTCAGACAGTAAGAACGTAAAATTTGTAAAAAAATACTTACATGAACGTTTCATTGTCTTTTGAGATTGATCCGTTGATTCGTTCTTTTCCTATTCTCGGACCCTGTACTGTTCCGTATCTTTGGTACCCCAAAAGCTCGATGCCCTCTGAAAATAAAAATATTGTCCATTTCTTACTGTTGTAAAAGCACAGAAAGCAGAACAACAAAACAATATTACTTTACTTTTTATTATGAAGCAGAAACGATTACCTAAGTGAACTGGGTACAGGAAAAATATTTGTCGTCACTGAGTTTTGAGCCGACTATATTTAAAGTGATTTGCCGAACCATGAGAAGAACTGGATGCTAATCGCCCGAAGCCGCTTGCCGTGGTGTTCTATGAGGAAGGTCTATGTCCGGCAGTGGATTTCCAAAGGCCGATGATGAAGAACTCTCAGTGCAACCTTCAAGATCTCAAAATAGATAAGGTTTTCTGAACTTACCAGTATTAGTTGCGATGTCAGCCCAGTGCAGATCATTGGGCTTGAAGAGCTCGTGCATGGGCAGAGGGGGGGAGTGCGCCTGCGCGGGCGGGGAGAGGCGCGCGCGGCGTCCGCCCGCCGGCGCCGACGGCGTGCGGGCCAGCGGCGCGTGCGCTCCTGATGGCGGGAAGCTGTCTCTGTAAAAAGAAACAGTTAGCAAAGATATCTTTTTGATAGCAGTTATCATTTTACATAGACCTACAAAGTGTTAGGATGTTAATGTACCTAAAAATCGTTGGCTCGAGCGAGATTTAATAGTTATTAACTTTTTCTAAAAGAGGTGATTTTCACACTAATACGAGTTAATAAAAAGAGCATTAGGTTTTCTTTGAGTGTGCTAGAAAACACCACTGGCAAATTATACAGGAAGAATTTTTTACCATCATCTAATTTTTTTCTAGGCATTAGGAATCCTTCATAGAACCCATTTATATAAAGCAATGGTATGTCAAGTTTTCACCATAAAATATTTTTCCCAATATAATTTTCAATTTAATGTGGTTCCTGCTTAACGTAAAAATTAAACTAGATACATAAATGAGAGGGCGACGCGAGGGCAGCGGCACGGGGTTGCTATGACGACGGCCTCGTGTCGGCATCGGTAGCGCCGGCCGGCGGCAACAAGGCCAACAAGCACACAAATCAGTTGCCCGCGCAATCCCGTGACGTATGCGTGCCTTATTATCGCGTTTCCGCCATCCCGCGCGCTGCGTACTATCGCGAAAATATGAAGGCTGGGAAAGTCAACAACTTAAGGATCATCAATGAAAAGCGGGTGCGGGGAGAGGCGTCGACGCTAGCGCGTAGAGTAGTTTGCGTGCCGTGTCCATACTCTTAGTATTTGTTTAGACAATTCCAAGGTGCTTTATCTCAACACTTTTGTACTGGGCGATACCACCAGAAAATACACGAGTATTGTTTTTTTTCCTCATAGATTATTATATTTAAATTTGGATGGTGATAAAAAATTCTTCCTGTATAATATAGATTTATTTGGGTCTAGGTATCTGAGACTTGACCGACACCCCTGGTAAAGTCCATCGGCTAGTTTCTCGGAATAAAGGGATGTTAATTCCTTACTTATGAACCAAGATATTTATTGTGGTAATTTAATGCTTACTTTGACAAGGGATGTTTAACACTCAAAAAATATCTCTACGTAGTCTACGCGACAGCTCTAGTGTTATTTAAGTAGAGTACCAAAGCATATAAAGATAGGAACTCACACAAAATCTGGTGGCGTGGCGGAGTCGGCCCACTCGGCGGGCGGGCTGCCGGACCCGCCGCTGGGCAGTGAGTCCAGCGAGTCGGGAGTCGCGCTGCGCGACCTCGGTTCGCTGCCACTCGAATTCTAAAACAAAATTATTATTATGCATCAGTAATACGATACGATTATTGCGATCATGTTAGGGGATAAAATCCGGAACAAGGTCATACGGCAAAAAACCAAATGGCCATAGCTAAATATGTAGCAAGCTGACAGCTGACAGTAGGCCAGCCACATCTGTCACAGAACCGATGAAAGGTGGAGTAAACGGGTTCTCGAGTGGAGATCGCGCCTCGGAAAAACGTATAGTGTAGGACGCTTGATGGACCGACGACCTTAGAAAGGTGGCTCGCAGTAGCTGGATAAAAAAAGCGGGAGATCGTGCTCTGCATCTCTCTTTGGAGGAAGCTTACGTCCAGCACTTGACTGCAATTAGCTAAGCGGGTGTTCTGGGATCTAGCCATGAACTATATAAGTTAGCGCATATTATGGCGGGCCGCATCACAAAAGTTCCTCTGACATTTATTTGTTTTTCTGAAAATCGAAAGAGATGTAGGCAAGAGGTTTTGTTGCGATGCGTTGCGAAAGGTCTAGCTCTGATGTATGCCAGCTTAAAATAGTGTTGTTTTTGTGTCAAACTCTATACAAAAATAATAAAAGAAGGTTAAAGTAATACTGCTTTAAGAGGTCATTGTGAGGCCCTAGGGTTAATCTGTAGAATAATTTTATAAGTTCGTTCTTTTTCGCCTCTTCGTTCTTTTTTTCCATTGAAATTTTCCGTTGTTTTAATAGTTATTCTGCTATTCGGAGCCGAGGCAAATTCAACAAATCAAATATCATAAAAATCGATCCCGCGGTTCTTGTCTTATAAATGGTGTAACTAACCCGACATTGTTTTATATATATAAAATTTTATCAAACAATATGTAAAACTATCGATTTACTAATTATTGTGTTGCTCTGTTCAATTTATTCAGAATATTTATTAAAAGACTGCCAGCCACCGTTAAAAAAAAATGTGTGAAAAATTAAGGAAATGCCCCTTAAAAAAAACAAAATAAAGTAAAAATTACTAGATGAAAAAACTAAAAAGAAACAACATTAATAAACAATATTACATGTAAGTACCTACCTACAATGAAAATTCGTACACACTGATACCTACACACATAACACACATTAACAAAAAGAAGTATCTTCATTACTAATATTTTCAATTTCACATACCTAGAAGTTGAATTTTGACTCTACATTATTAAAACCTTAATCAAATATCTCCAATTCTACTTACATGGCTAAATAAATAGTTCAAGTACTTAAGGTTCCAGTGAAACGAGAGGAAATTAATAAGGATCTTCATAACTAAAAAGTACTTGTAAAAACTTGTGGCACCACTAAAAAACGTCCAAACTCTGCGATGTCGTGAAAAACTATGTGAAAAGCTCCCCAAAAGTTTGCTAAAGAAGTATTGCCTGCATTAACGAGTAGGTTATAATTAGGGGTAATTAATATAATGGGTAATAATAGCCTCCTTAGTCAATGGATTGATGGAAACGGTGAGTGTGTTTGGCTGTTTAACAAAATATTATAAGATTTGATAATAACATTGGCTACGTATTACGCGGAATCGCATCAAAGGGTTCGGAGCCTACCAGTTAACACCGTGTCTTTATCGTTCGGCTCGCACTCGGTCAATGTTATTGTTACTTTACTTTAGAATCTACACTATAAGCACACTTAGTTTGACCGTTTTTATGGTCAAGCAAAAACTGGTTAAACTTGTAGTCTAGTTGAAAATAATCTCGTGGTGGATAACCTAACAAATATAGAGGGTGTACAATGAATAGGACACTTCTTAAAATCACGTGATCAGCTGCTCATAAACAACAACTTTTACTATAGGATAAACATCGAAATAATGTTTTTTTTTTTCAGATACTTCATACATTATCAATATCATCGAGATAGGACGTTTGTACGGAGCATCTAATTTTTTTTTTCTTTGTTCGACGTTGCTCCCACAGACAATACAAACTGATGTCAGCTGGTGGCGGCTTAGTAAGGGGAAGTGTTTTTTTTGCGATATCTATGTTGGTTCCATAGAAAAAGTTGTCGTATTCAAGCATCAGAATCAGCCCCTAGGAGGTTGTTGGTGTTTTACAAATAACCCTGTATAAAAAGTTGAATAAGGGGAGTCCCCATTACAAGGGACGTACATATTTTCTTACAACGTTTCTGCTTTTTGTTCTATCGTAAAAACGGTAAAAAATATAGTAGTACCTCGTGTCAAACTTGGTGTGATTATAGCGCAGACTGCAGACTCTAAACAAGTTTTTATTTTTAGATGTTTCACTATGTAATAAAACCGGCCAAATGCGAGTCAGGTTCGCTATAATAATAATTAAGTAAATAATAATACATTTTGGACCACATCACATAAGTACATTGCTCTGATCCTATGATAAGTAGCTTATGCACTTATGCTACAGAAATCAGAAACAAAGACGGTACCACAACACCCAGACCCGGACGATATAGAAAAGTTATTTTTCCACATTTACGCACCGGGAATCGAACCCGGGAACTCAGAGATAGCGTCAACAAGTCCGGTATGCTCGCCTCTCAGCTACGGAGGTCGTCAAAGGATCAAGAACGATTTCCATTAAGCCAGTTTTTTTTTAAATAGCGTGACGTCTTCACAGATTTATGTTTCGTAACTTTCTTCCCAGACAGACAATCAATTTCCATACACATTTCACTGTCTCGACATGCGACTGTTCTTCAACACTTTCTCGCTGAGAACATTTCTTTATCGATTGATTGCGACTAATCGATCGCTTACGGAACTCGATATATCGCTACATTGTTACAGAATCGAGCGTTTTTCTTGGGCTAGAAAGCACGTGCTATTATCGAAGTGTGAGAACTACTATGTGGTCTAACGATGTTTCACTTAATAGAGACCCATATTTCCAACACAGTCTTAACGCACGAGTTAACTTATTTTAATTTGTCATTTTTTTGCATAAAATCCCAAGATGCATATATTTTTTAAACTGGTTTTAAAAGAAGTATTGGCTTATGAATACGCACCTTTGAAATGTCAAATTGTCTCTATAATGTAAGAGAAACTAATATTACGCTTACGCATTGTCCCACGTTTTATTACGCAATCCTTAGAAAGCTCTAAACGCAATTTTGAAACGATTTTTATTAAAAAAGACTTTCTGATCGCTAATTATTATGTCCTTACGTAATAATCGTCGATTAGATCGTTATAAATTGCTATAAATGTGTTCTTAGAAGTGATTGTAATGATATCGGCTGTTATAGAAAATGTCTCATACTAATATTACTTCCTTGCTGCATATTCAAATTGGTGCGTGCTTTGTATTACTGTGTGGTACTGGTAAGTTATTTATAATGGTATCCGTATAAATAACGTAGTTATGTTGTCCTTACATACTTATATAACAATGAATACATTAAGTATTCTTTGCTAATTATATTATTAATAAGTAACTAAAGACGAATAGATATTCATACGGGAGTCACCTACTCGTAGGCTTCAAGCTAAAATGTTAGTTTTTTAATTCACAATTATCGTTATTTTCTTGCTATGAATCCTTTAAATAAATAAGAATTTAACATCATATTCTAAGTTTATGAGAATATAAGAATAGTTTAGTTAATATAATAGATATATACTAGGACTGAAACGAAACTGCATTGTGACTACTCACTCGTTTATTACGGAAAAACTAGTTTTTTAGTTCGTTAACTCAAAAAATGCGACTGAAAATGGAATAAACAAAAAAAGAATTGTAATTTTTTTCACAATTCTACGTGAAGATTACGAGATAATGTTACTGGGATCATCTTAACTGGATTGCAACTACTGTTAAACTACGGGAATTGGGCTTGTGGTGTGAACACTAATCGTCATAATTTGCTATAGAAGTCTACTGCTGAACTGGCTCATAAGTGGTTTCCAGATTGACTGGTTGGAAGCGGCCTGCATCCAGCATCTTCCTGCCACCTTTACTTGGTCGTCTGTCTACCTTGTGTTTGGACGTCCTACGCTAATAAATTAAATAAAATAAAACAGAAAAAGTTAATTCATATGATGAGTCTTAAATGAGAGATGAGAGACCTACTAACACTTCCTTTGCGTGATCGTGGGACTCCCAACGACGACTTTTCTACGGAGAACGATTCCGAGCCGGAGATCGTTGTTTTCTCAACATCGTACACACTGCAAGCGATGAAGATAATATTCTTAAGAGAACTGTCCTTACGCGTCACTCGTCATTATCATCATTTCAGCCATGAAACGTCTGCTGAACATAGGCCTGCCCTAGTTATTTATACACATGTGTTTTTGGATTAAGAGCAAGGTTGCATGGATATAGGTTTTTCTTAGTGTGTAACGTCAGCTATCTACCAGTGAAAGTCCTGTCCAAATCGGTCGAACCGTTTCGGAGATAAGCCGGAGCAAACAAATTACAGTTTTTTTTAAATAACTTATAAGTAAGTACTGTTTATACTTACATATGCATTTAGTAAAATGCTGTTTGACATTACAAACCGTGCCGTGTGGGGACGGCCGTAAAGAATACACTGCCCCACCGCCAACAGGAGGCGTGTCGTAAGAGGCGACTAATTCCTGTAGCACGAGACGGGCAGCAGCGTCTGGGTGCGAAATCTTAAAAAAAACTACGCTCGCCAACCCGCCTGCCAAGCGTGTCGAGTATTGGAAACCCCCCCCGATGAAAATCATTGGGGGAGGCCTGTGTTCAGCACTGGACGTCCAATGGCTGAGATGATGATGATGATTACAACAGATATTTTAACTTTATTTATTTGTATAGATTTATCATATTATAGCTCTCCGTATGCACAATGATAACTTCCATGAACAGATCAATTAACTAGGCGCGCGCGCGCACGATCAGTGTTGCCCATATTAGGCGTTATTACCACGCGCCTTCCGGGCCCCGCGTATACGGCAATTGCATTTTATTGACGCAAATGTGTGGAAGGCCTAGTATCTGTCTAGCACTTGAGACGTAGACTGACATTATTTATCAAAATAATCCGTCAGACAGTTGTAAGTAAACATTGTTTTCTTTTTCTGGGCTGTCGAAAAATGTTAATAAACATGGCAATGCAGGGCAAATAAGGGCGCGAAGTTAGTGTTTTCCGATTCCAAACCAATCAATACGATCTTAGAGTAATATGTTTTACGTTACAAAAATCGTATTTTACACTAAACAATCCTGCGTATGTTCTTATTCTTCATCTATGCGGTCCATCCCGGTTGCGTCTAAAGCCATCGCTTTGGAGCCCAGGGTTTTCCTTGATTTACTCCTCCACTTCGCACGGTCTTGAGCGTCTCTAGTTGTGAGATCATTGGCAAGCATGTCAATCCTGCGTATGTTATCTCTAATAGGTATTATAAATGCGAAAGTCTGTTACGCTTTCACACCTAAACTACAGAACCAATTTTAATGACATTTGGTACAGAGATAGACAAGAGCTTGGGAAAGGACATAGGCTAGTTTTTGTAGTGAAAGCTGAATCAATTTTGATGAAATTTTGTACTGAAAAAGCTTGAACTCTAGGGAAGGATATAGGTTACTATTTATATTTATTCTACGCGAGTGAAGCCGCGGTAACAGCTAGTCCCATATAAAATAACATTGACTGGACACTCATAAAATCAGTATCCAATTGACAGTATCCATTCGATCGCAATTCCCATTCACGTCTCTACAATAAATTGTTATTCTATTCCTTGCAGCTACTGTTGGTTCTCAGTAAACACGATTTATTAGCGAGATAAGCAATATCGATGATTTTCCGAGAACTCGTTTTCGAAACAGCGTCTTGCGTATTGTTGATTCCGATATTTCGTCGACGTGAACGCATCGGCAATTTGTTTCGTATCGTAAAAACGAAATCATGTAATATGTATATTTATTAGTCCACCTGGTTTAGGTATTTGAATTATTATGTTACGAGTATGCAGGTATATTCTAGAATAGACATCGCAGATCAAGTAAGGATTGAGTGATTTAGGATTACACCATACCTTACCTTTTAAAAATGATTTATGATTTATTGGTTACACAACAACATTACAGAAATTTTGATTTAAAGATTAGTTTCAAAGATTATTTATTCACCAAGACAATTGAAGTCTCTGATATCTGAACTAGGTAATAAATTTAGTATAATAGTTAATAATGCCCTGCTTTTCATCAGATAATCAGCGCCCTCTTCCGTTATGCAATCACAAAAAAGTATAATACAGAAAATATTACAAAAACCAAAAGCATAAAATTAACAACAAAATAAAACTTTTGAGGTTTGTTAGGTATTTTAGAACGTGTGAGTATATGTGTGTGTGTTCGGTGTGTGTGTGTGTGTGTGATACGTAGTAGGGCTTTGCGCAGTCATTTTAAGAAGGGACTAAACTTTTTTTTTTTTTCAATGAATCTCGCTGGTATAAGTTCTGTTTACATTCTTAAATTATGTTTTATGTATTTATGTGGTCTTGCATAGGCATACTTTCAGCTTCTTAGATTTCGTCATAACTATGTTTTCTCATACAAAAGATCAGTGGATATGGGATTTTAGCAGCTAATATAATGTGTCCTCAACCCAGAGAACATTTAGGCATGAACTCTAAATCAGTCTACATTTGTTTTGTGTTGATATTAGGTAAGTTTTAATATGTAGCTTAACTTTAATTATATCAAGTAGCGCTTGTTTTACCAATTATACTTATTATCCCTTATAAATGTTAATAAACATTTAAGTAATTAAAATATAAATATCAATTTATGATTTCAAATAAACCGGCCAAGATGAAGTAACCGCAAAACGGCGCCTGCTTTTAAGCCTTGTTAACAGTCAATTAACTTACGAAATAATTACTAGAAAATTACCAGAAAAACTAGATTTAGTGGCGGTCAATGTCATAATATAGTGGCTCTGTTGTTGATATGACAGAAACTGTATTGTGTAGTTATTAATTTTACGAAAGTATTAAAGTTTAAAAACTGAATGTCAATTAAGTGTACTTGCTTCTTGATTTATAACTTTAAAATTGCTTAAATCTTATACTTAAACATCGTTCTATAACTGTCGGTTTGTTTTTAATTGATAAAGGCTGATATTTTATTCCAGGATAAATCTAAGTAAATCTAATTTAATAAAAATATGCAAGGAGACGCCCAGGCAAATTTTGTCTAGTTAATCGTAACGCGAAGATGTTGTTTCTTTGCTTCGAGACCATGACAATAGTACCTTTGTTGTCTGGTACATATTTTTCCAGGCACTTATTTATGTCCCAAAACAATCCGACTAGCGACTGACTAAAGACTAAACAACGCACAGCCTTAGAGAAAAATCGCGTTTTCAAAAATAATACGGAAATATTTTAGGGATTCGTTTTTTTGTTTTTATGTCATTCGTCAACACTATCCTGGGCATGATTGCGAACAGACTAGACAGCTCGAACTAATTTAGATTCGGGCTTGGTCAAGGGAATTTGACATAAGTGTGAAAGAATGAATGAAACCTGGCGCTAATCCACTCGATATTGTGCAACAATGACATTGTAGTACAATCATGTACAATTCAATATCAATATTAAGTGAGAAAAGTTTAGATCTTGTTGTAGGCTAATGAATTACTGTTGACTGTACAGCGATATTTCAGATTCATATTTAAGGAATACAAGTACATACAAAAGATTCTTCAATCATCGCCTAATCTCAAGAGCTAATTATTAGCTATTCAACCTTAGAGTTACTCGTAGCACGCAGCGCAAGTGCTAGAAAACATCAAATTTGCAATATCCTTCCTCCGCGAAGAGGTTCAATGTTCTGGTGAGGTAACATACGGCAATATTCACGTTAAAAACATAAATAATGCAAGAAAAGGTAAAATGTTCCAGTTTTTTTTCCTGATTGTGCAAAGTTTGCTCAAATCTAGGTAGGTACTGGCATTTAATGGTTAAACCGTGGTAGGTCGACAACAGCACGTCAACCTACCACAACACGTCAAATTTCAATGGATATTGATCTCTACGTATTAGACTTAAAGTTGAAAATCAGTTCAATGACCTTTAATTCAATAATAATATTTAAATTTAAATTGATAGTTATGTCATGTAATGTAATGTTATTTTAATATGGGTTATTTGCTGAAATAAATGTTATTTAATTTAATTTAATTTAATTTAACTTTTTGGATAGGTTTACCTGCCGTTGTCTGTGGGACTAAAAATAATTAATAATAAATATTTATTAACAATAAGGTTTAAAATGATTGGGTCCAAATTATGAAAAACTGAAAACAATAAACAAGTTTGACCTGGCATCAAACACCTGATACGAAATAGTTATTTGTAATACGAAACTAATGTGTGTCAAAATAAACAACTCGCTCACGCAGCAAACGTAAACATTGCAAATTTTACACACTTTTATCAAAATAACTTGTAACCTTCACTTGTCACTACCTCTATGTTATTAAATCTTGAAAGTCGACTTGAATCTACTTCCAATTGTCATACATACAAACATAATATACACACGGGACCGACTGAACTGCGCGCGAGCCTCGTTGGTCGCACGTCATCAAGCAAGCAGTATGGGCGCGGCCTAAGTAGGTACTGCTTGGATCATTGATGATCTGCATTCAAATTTTAGATTCCGAATACCTAGTAAGTACTTACAGACAAAAACTCGTCAATCTACCACAAAACATAATTTCTCAATTGATATTGATCTCTATATAAATAAATAAATATTGGACATCACATACATTGCTCTGATCCTATGATAAGTAGCTTAAGCACTTGTGCTACAGAAATCGAAACAACGATGGTACCACAACACCCAGACCCGAGATAGATAAGATAGATAGATACTCTTTATTGTACACCATACAAAAAAGTTACAATTTATGTTTACAGAAAGATGCACAATTTAGGCGGTCTTATCGCTAAATGCGATCTCTTCCAGACAACCTTCAGGTAGAGGACTGATAAGAAGAAAGGGGAAAGTGGAGATAATATAGAAAATATATTTTTCTACATTGACCGACCGGGAATCGAACCCAAAACCTCAGAGATAGCGACACCGAGTCCGGTATGCTCGCCTCTCGGCTACGGAGGTCGTCAAATATGTCGGACTTAAAGTTGAAAATCAGTTCAATGACCTTTAACTTTTTTGGTAGGTTGACTTGCCGTTGTCTGTACTTTTAATGGGCTAGTTTCCTAAAAAATCTAATTAGTCCGTCAGTTGGATTAACAGAAAATATTGCACACGTATTTTTTCTTTTCTCAATCAAACAAAAACTGATGAAGATATAGGCTGTTATAATTTCGCGAAACGTCACGCCTTGCGACACTTTTTATCACGGCGTGACGTCACTTTCTCCCATTCCCAAACTTTGATGCGCTTTATCTTCGTCATTTTTTGTTTGATTGACAAAAGACTAAATATGGGTCCAATATTTTTTGATAATCTAAATGACGGGCTAAACAGAATAATCTTATTTTGACCCAGGAAACTAGCCTATTGAAGTATAAATAATTTTAATAGTCCTAAGTAACGCAGTAGTAATACTTTATTGCGAGTAATAGGTAGAATTGTTTATCCGTGACCTATATTTATTAATTTATTGTATTAATTAACCTGCCTATGATCATGCGTTAGCGTGTTCAACAATGAATACTGGTATAATAATTCATAGTTATACATCTGAAAGAACATATATATGTTCTTAGTTGAAAAAGTTAAAAAACACGCTTTTAAATGTATTCAAATGTATGTTTATCGGTTATCTAATCACCATAGTACAACAGGCTTTGCTTAGTTTTGGGCTAGTTAATGAGCCCAAACTCGAGGGGCCTTACTACAAAAAAGATTAGGTTAACACTGCCTAAAGATTAGCCAACCAATTAAAAAAGTATGGTAACATAACCGAGACATGTGTGATGTGTCAATATTCCAAATTGTATGGCTATTCTTTAGACATGGTTTAAACCTAGTCTATCTTTTTTGTAGTAAGGCCAGAGGAGTTTTACAGTAGGTAGCTATTTTAGAGTTCTACTATTTAGTATAATTATGTAATATCTTGTCTCCATCAGATCAGCTTAATGGTATTATATTGTTTTATTGTTATCCAAATGTCAGATACTTTGGGCCTCTAACACCACTTGCTGATAAGTTCCAGATAACCTATCTGGCACTTTTTTGACAGCTAATTGTATGGGTTATCTGTCAAAACAAGTTCCAGATAACCTACAATTTAGTGGTGAAAGAGGGGCTTACAGTTTCAAATTGTCGCAACATTTAGAAATAGGTTATAAGTATATGACTTCCAAGATTTGATTAAACATAAAAAAAATTGTAGGTACTTTTACTATCGTTACGAGAGAAGTTAACTAAATTATTTCAGTTATTTTGATTTCATTGACAGTCATTATTTGATGATATTAGTCATAGCAACAAAACTAACTGTTGTTTTTTAATTCCTTAATTTTGTGGTCATTTAATAACTGTCAAATCGCTTTCTTAATTTTCTAGATTAGATAAAAATGTGTAATTATTTTATCATTACATTAAACATATGTTAATATGATAATTATCCTAACTAAATCTAAGATAAGGAGTAGGTAAGTAAGCTGTTGGTCCTAGGTCCTTAAGGCGAGTGGTGCACTTAGCGACTCGACTCGTGTTAGTACATACATCGCACTAATACCTAAGGTTCATAACAGCGCGCAATGATACGTGGCTGTTACGACAATCGCTGCATCTCTAAATAGCAATTATTCGAATAAAAAACCCTGTGCTCAGTTTAAAGCTATTAATTTTGCATATTAATCGACGTATGAATTAAATCGGTCAAACGAAAAAGAAGAAAGAAAATTAGCATCTCTGTTTGTTTTTTCAGTAATATCAATTTTTTTTTTCTCTTAAAGTATAATTACTAGAAACAAATGCTATGCTCAAAATGATGTGTGGGTTTTGACAATTCTTAGCATATTTTAAAAATCTTTTTTCCGGCTATACCTACGGGCTTAAGTAGTAGGCTTTCACTTTAGGTGACTGTACTCGCCTTAAGTTGGTTGCCATTAACTTATATATTACTTCGTAAGGACAGGGCGGACCGCATGATAAACTGTTGCCACTAACGTGGCCCTAAAGTGATCCTCTTTAGACCGAAGTGACGTAGTCGGCTGTTGGCTGTCGTCGAGAGCGAAGGTACGTTAAAATTAGGAAAATGATAAAATTTGTCGTGTTCACTACGACAAAAGCACAACTAATAAAAAGTACAATGTGTAATATGTCAGGTAAGCCGAAAATATGTCAAATAAGAAACATATTTACATTGTTTTAGAAATTTTGTTTCCATAATCTCAACGTTTGGCATAATAGAAAGCAACGCATGGTTTGTTGCTGTTTAATCGTTTACGACACAGTTTAGGTTAGTTCTAATAGATGGCGTTAGTGTGTCATGTATGGTAAACGTGTAAAGTAATTTGATCTGTAAGCCGTATCCTTACTATTTAAATCAATGTTGGTTGCAGCAAATTCGGAGCTTGCGGCAGCCAGCAGGGTTTCTAAACGGTGCATTATCATTATCTACGCTGTTTGTATGAACCTATGAGGAAAAATAGGTAGGTATCTTCCTTTATCGTGATACTATCTAATTGCTTCTTTCTATATGTAGGTATGGCATGTTTTTGTTTAAAAAACAAACATAGATACGCCAACATACAAATTAGTCGTAAACAAACAAACATCAAACAACTACATTTTATTTGGTCATAACGCGCTTGACTATTAACTGTAGACTTGTAGTGCACTTCCGTCTTCCTTGCACTTCCTTATATGTCTTGATTTACTATCTCTCTTATATACAGATCTCTGTCTAATCTGTGATACAGATACTCATTACTAAAACTACTTACAGATATCGTGCGTTCATATACCATAAACAAGAAACATACCAAAGAGTCTAGATAGGTCTTCACCAACGCCAGCCCCTTACAATTGCTCATCTTCTCGCACACCTTTGAACGGACCGTGTCACAAATCATGGCGGCAACTTGTTTACAAACAACTGCACGCACCACCGACACTCAGCACTCTGTGTAACAACACTCAATTCGGTTTTGAAATTTACCGGACGCAAGGCAATTTTGCGTTCAGCCAACGTCCGTTTTAGCTGCCTATTCGCGCGGCGCCACTTTAGCAATTATTTTTTTAAACTAGGAACATGTTTGAGTATTGTTTCATTTTGACAGAGAACCGTTTGTTTCTGTCACATGGTGAATCAAAAAGTTTCGATCTAAATTACCAGCATTATTCACAAATGTCACGCGAGTATTTTTTTTTACAAAACAATACGACCTCATCTGGCCAGTATAGTTCGAAAACTGAGGTTATCCAGCTCCTAATGTCTGTGAGGCTTAATTGCGTATTTATCTAATGACCACCGATGTTAGTTATCTGTGCCCCTAATACGAGTACACCTTCCGTCACGTAAGGTACATTAATAACTGGCTAGTTTTGAAACTATTTTAATGACGGCCGGCTTTATTTTATTACTGTGAGGCTATTTGTAATAACTAATAAATCAAATAAACAGTTTTAAGTAGCATCCAGATAACTGGTTGAATAAATTACTGTCATCAGTATTATTTACTTATGCAATAAGTATAATTGTTATTTGCGATCCATCTTCCATTGTTTTATTTGTTCTAGCAAATACTGCTGACTTAAAAGGGCAAGGGGCCCTTGAGATACGTTTTCTCAGGAGATGCCGTTTGCTATATGTCATTATGAAAGATACAATATTAATGTAGGTTATTTCTTAAACACTCTGTAAAAGCTGATTTATGTTACTCAAATACGCAATGGCTGAAAGGAGTTAGCAGAACAATTTTAATCCTGATTTTGTATTCCTGATTATTCTTCACTCTTTAACTAGATTTATACAGACAAAGTCGCGGGCAGATGCTAGTGTAATAAGACCCGTTACCCCCAGTCTAGCCAAGTTGTCGCCAACCGCAGCGTCACTCAGTCAATTAGCCTAGCCTCCGTGTGTTACGTACGGCCTCACCGCGAAAGCCTCATTCAGGCAATGCTGATGACCGTTTGCAATGATGCGAACTTTATTGGGGTCAATGGTCATTTTGTTTTTTGACAACGACAGAATTTGTCATAAAAACATGTTGTTTTTTAATGTAGAGTGTTGCATTACTTCGGTTAAAGTTGAAAACTTAAACCGTATTGGACTTTATAGTATGAAAAATTCGAAAACAGAGAGAAAATAATTTTAAAATACAAAGAAAATGAATTTTTTTTTCTTATAATAACTCCAGTGCACATTTTTTCGAATTTAAATTCAAAGGATTTATTTGTGGTTTACATGTATCTAGGTAAACAGAGTTGGTTGCATGCACATAATTATTTTAAACGAGTTGTATCAAAAAACATGCCTAATTAACGTATATTATACTTTGTTGTAATACCTATTTGATATAATGTTACCATGCTTAAATCTTTCAGTCAATTCGAACCTTCCGAGTTTCTCCCGAGCTACAAACTCGCCGCAACCGCAAATGAGAATCATTCGATTGATTTGACATGTGCATGGGAGTTGGGACTTGGTACCTCTATGTTCAGTCCGCTGCATTAACACTTGACCTCTTTCGAATATTTCCTTGATAGTTAGACAGATTAGCAAGCTGAAGTGGCAGTGGGCGGGGCACATAGCACGTAGAACTGACTGAATGGATGTCCTATGGCTGATATGATGACGATGATGATAATGAAAATAGTAAGCCGAAAGTCATTGCGAACATCGCGGAGGCCTGGATGTCCTATAGCTGAAATGATGATGATGATTATGATGTAAGTCTTATCAACCAAGCCAGCCAGCCCGGGAGACGAACACACTGCAAGGTACTACATCTACTTACATTGTTCTTGAATATATCTCTAGCTGTGACAGAAGAATCGAGTGATGTGTTATAAATAAAACAAACTGTCTGATAATCTAAAAATATTGAGCAGACTAGGTGACCAAAGACAAACAGACTATGTATGTACTGAAGGTACAGCAGATTTTTGCGCTATCTCTAAAATGATCTTATAAAAAAAGATGTTAATAATTACGTTGAAAATTAAAAATCCTCTTTTTTGTACTTATCAAAAACCCTGCCAAAATTTTATAATTTTTTATACAAAAAATAAACTTCTTCCTTTTTCATACATCACGCAATCCGACCTCCTTCTTACTCTCTATCACACTTACACTTCGTATCCCACATTTACAATGTAGAGGATTTCAATCGGTTAAACGCCAAATATACAAACGCTACAAATTTTTCTAGCCGACTGTAGGCACTACCTGAAGAGGAAATGCCGTAACTGACCTAGAATTTTCACCCAACTAACATGAAAGTCTAAGTTTACGATGCTGGGGTAATATTAGTTAGTACTTAATAAACTCGTTGCTCATTCGATTATACGTATTGTTATAGTACTATTCTCATTTACTGGCTATGTCCAATACAACGATAAATAAATTCATAAAATTTTGAAATATGTTACATATAAATTAGAATTTATAAATCACAAAATACTACGTAAAGCTACTAGCTAATTTATTTTAAATAACTTTAAACGAAGAAACACAACTTTGGAAGGCGTACAGACCTACCACAAAAAGTCAAATTTTCTCAATTGATATTGATCTTTACGTGTCGGACTTAAAGTTTGAAATCGGTTCAAAAACCTTTAACTTTTTGTGTAGGTTGACCTGCTGTTGTTGATATAATACTATTTATCAATATAATAAATAAATATGTTGTTGATACCCCAAAGACACACCAATTGTCATGGTCTCTAAGTATAAGGTATTATCATTTTTGTCTTCCAAGGTTCCAGATAGTAATTTTGTCAGAGGCGTCTCCCAGCACGCCTAGACCCGAGCTCATTTAGAAAATGTATGTTTCTGAATTGACACGAACCAGAGGCCCAATTCCCGTAATTTGACAATTGTCGCAATCCGGTGTCGATCCGGTCCCAGTAACATTACTATCACAAACGGTATTCTCGTAAACTTTTTAATTTGACGTAAAATTATTAAAACTATCCCAATACGACTAAAAACAGAGCAAAAAAAAATCTAATTTTGGTTTCTTCGATTTTCAGTTGCATTACGAACTATAATTGATTTTTTTAGGTTTACGAGAATACCGTTTGGGATCGTAATGTTACTGGGAGCGGATCGACACCGGATTGCGACTATTGTCAAATTACGGGAATTGGGCCTCAGAAGTCGAATCCAGAGGCTTTTACGAACCGGCAAAGAAAACATAATTTATATGGATAAAGATCCAAATAAATTATATTGTCTTTATCGGGTCGTCTTAGCCAAACAAAATGTTTTCGTGTCTTACATATTTCAAAATAGTATATAAGTATAATAAAGAAGTTCACAAATAACAAAGAACTTAAAACTTAAATGCTCTACATTCTACAGACCACAGGAAATATTAATTGTAAAGTACTTAACCAATTAAATAACTTCGTAGTACATATTACGGACAAGTTAACAGTGTTATTGGGAAATACGTGATTCACTGACGAATTGCAAAACTGCATAACAAGAAACTACTAATGTCGTAGTTTAATAATACTTATGTCTTTACACAGAATTGCCCAGAGAAATATTTCTCGGCAGTCATTTGTTCATATAACTAGTTGGGCTTAGGGTTCACTCACAGGAGGTGTAAATAAATACTATTCAAGAATGGAAAGAACCAAATCTCAACATTTTTTTTCTTGATGTCCTAAATCTATTTATACCTATGAAATACTTCCACTAATTATCTCTATTCAAATATTGTTCTACCTGATACAAAAAATACAATAAAGCATCTCGAATAAATAAACAGGTTCGAATCCCGCAAGGAGCAAATGTTTGTGTGATGAGCACGAGCATTTGTACCTTTTTGCTTATAAACTTATTTAAGTATGTTTATCCGTTGTCTTGCCATATAACAAGATTGTGAAAACAATGTATTATTTATTATTATAATGAATTTTTTGAAAAGTATTATTTTCCTGCAAAACATTTACTCTACCGAGGTATAAGTTTACCTTTAAACCCTTTATACATCACAATAGTAAATACTTTGTTTTGTTTAAAAATTATGTCAAATATTTAAACTATTACGACATGTAGATGAACTATGTAGATGAAATGAGATTATTCTTTCAAAAACTTTCAAACAATCGTTATTTCAAAGATTCTGTTAGTAAGTTATTTTTATCTAGATTTACTCTAAATGTCAACCCTAGCATACAGTTAGCACCTAGTAATTAAAGTTCCTAACGATCTTGTCAAGTAACTGTAGTATAATTAAAAATATTAATACATTTCTAGCCGAACAGTCAACAGCCGACTGTGCGTCGCACGCGCAAACCCGTCGGATTGGATTCAGAAGGTAACGGTCTCTTGGAAATCACGAAAAAACGCTCCTAAACTTGACACAACACAAACAGGTCTTTGTACTCACATATTGATACAATCTAATCTGTATTAGGCTGAGCTGCCCATGCATACAATTTACGAATACCTTCCAATCAAAAAACGACTCTATCAGATATAGTCAAAGTTTAAATCAGGTCTTATTTCATTTAATCAAGCAAATAGGTGTATAAAGTAGAAGAGCTAATCTGACGTGACAGCTTCTGTCAAGAGGAGGCAACAACTTGATCTAGCACAATCAAATCATTTTGAAGAGACCTAACTCTCTCTGACACCTGCTTGTCTCACAGTGTTCATGTGAACGCATTCTTGAGTAATTATCTTCCAAGAATTGACGTCTCCTAAATTAGTGAAGATGGAATTTTAATCGTTTTGTTAAAAATTTAAATATCCTTATCAAATGTTTACTTCAACAAGTCTTTAACTCACAGATATTGAGGATGAAGTAATAAAAATAAGGAAAAACGACAGAAAGAACTTGACAACAGAATAAAGTTGTTGAGATTATTAATTATTGACAATTTTTAGATAACTAAGAGCTACGGTGATTGTTGGACTGTTAAAAATCAATATATTACATTTAGCGTTTCAATAAGTTAAGGTAGAATACACACAGCTTTACATTTATCAATTTGTGGTTCTAAAAATCTGAAAAATCTTTTATTCCACTTGTCATATTATTCCCTTAACATATCTTTCTCGGACCACCTTGTTCGAGGCCATCCTATGCTACACTTATATTTTACAATTTGTGGTTCTAAAAATCTGAAAGATCTTTGATTTCCCTTGACACATTATTCCCTTGACATTTCTTTGTTGGACCACCTTGTTTAAGTCACGGTCTCCACTGAAGAACACGTTCGAACGTTGTCTTGTTTTAATTATAAAAAAAATAAAAACCGACTTCAAAAAACTAAAACGCTAAAAATAACCTAATCAGTTACTTTTGGAGTCGGTGCAAACGAAAACATCGAATCTCTCATCGACTGGCACCGACTCCAAAAGTAACTGATTAGGTTATTTTTAGCTTTTTAGTTATTTGAAGTCGGTTTTTATTTTTTTTAAAATAATAAAATAATAAATTAACTTATTTCATCTATTTTAGTAAAAAATCCTAATCATAACAATTTTTACGAGTGCAAACATAATTTAACTGCTGAACACCGATTTCATTTCCTATTTTTCCACCCTTAGAGGTATTTTTTTCTGGACCATTCTGAAAGTATTACCTATCAAACAAAAAAATAATTATCGAAATCGGTCAACGCAGTAACGAATGATCGCTGAACATACATAAAAAAAAGGTACCGACGAATTGAGAACCTCCTCCTTTTTTGAAGTCGGTTAAAAACAAAAGACACTCACCTCGAGGTCCCTGAACACATCTCTGATATCTGGTTTCTTTGCTCTGGAAGCGGCTCGCTTCCTCCTGACTGTCCTATTGAGTCGACGCACGCGCCGCCTCACGGCGGCGGCTTGTTCCCTGGGTAAGGGGCGCACGGCCTCACCCAGCTGCGCCTCCGTCACCTCCATGCCAGCCTGGAAAGGCGCCGCGAGGGAGCCCAGTCCCGCTGCTTGGAGCCATTCTGCTTCTAATTCGCCTTCTGTAGGACAAAGAGAAATGCGTTTGAGAATATTGAAATTGAATAATAATAAATAAATTATCTTATCAATCACACCAATTATATCTAACTCTAGACTAATCAAAGATTTTTCTGTGGCGACTAGCTATAACAGATTTATTAAATTCAACCCTTGCGGGAGTCGAGCCCGCTGGTTTTTGAGGCTTGCGCCCTTGAAATGTGTATTTCCATAGACGTCGCCGGGAGGGGTTGAAGGGGGCGGACTTGCTAGTCTATCCTAACCTTTATCTAAATGATGACTTAATCTAATTAACAACTATGGTTTCACGCGTCCAGGCTGGCTAGCTTGCGCAACACGATAAAAAATTGTTGTAGAATTCGATAAAATTTATTCGTGTTCTTATATCGTGTATAGATGCTATATTTTTGAAATGACTCAACATTTTTATTTGATTTCTCATCTAAGGTATTTTAAGTCTATCCTTAATATGCTTTAGTCATAAATGCATACTTTAACTCTTGTCAAAAGTGTTAAAAAAAAATGAAAAATGTTCACTCGATAACACGGTGTCATGATGAATATTATTGAGAACCCAAAAAAGTCTATTAAAACTCTATTCGTCATAGTACACTACACAAAAATGATAAACATCCTGCAATTTGTGTCATTTAAAGTTATTATAACAGCATTAGTCAATGAACTGTGTTAACAGCATAATTTGTTCTATGTATTCGAATAATTGCCTTAAGGATTATTTTAATACAGATATTTTCCAAGAAGGTTATTAACTGCATGATTTAGGTATGTTAATTGTTAAGTGCCAAGAGTAAAAAATGCGTTGCCCTTCAACTGTAGTTCGCACGTATGTAAGTTTTTTGCTCTAATAGCAAGCTTAATCTTCCGTATTTTTTTCTATTCATGCGTGCTCGACGTATCATGGTATAGTTATTATCATTTAAAGACGGTATACCGCTACTAAGTAGCTTCGATTCTGATTATTTCCTTAATGATAGCAATCATAGTTTTTTGATTCACATAGTAGCTATCATTGTTTTTTAACACAAGGAATCATCGAAGTGATTTATTATAGTTGGTTCTTCACAAAAGTTGAGTAACTACAACGAAGCTATCGTTTCACAAACTACTGTAATGCATTTAAATAAATTTGCAATGTTGATAAATCCTTGCATTTGCATTTGCATTTGTTACACGTTTTAATGTGATATACCTACTTATATCATACATTTCATTTGGATATTGTCCTTATAAATAATGCAACCAAGTTTCTTTTATTAGAATTGATTGATTACGGTTTATTAACACGTTTTACCTTGTTTATTATATTATTTATGTGTACTATAGTAGTGACATGTATATTATGTTTAAATTATTTTAATATGAGTTGCTTTTATTTAGTATTCAGGTTATACAGGATTTTTTTTTCTGTAAAAATTGCTGTCTGAAATGAGTCCACGTATTAGGTATTAGGTCCAGGTATTAGCTTTACCTAAAAAAGAAAGATGACAAAACCATGCCTTTAGCTTTGCCAAAATAAAGGTAAAAGCCACAAATACAAAAACGTGTAGTGTAGCGGCACGTGTAAACACTTCAGAGAGCCCAACTATGAACAACAAACAATTCAATACCGTAATCGTCAAACAATTCAATTCATTTCAATATTATATTTTTGTTTCAACGTGAAACTCTATACATAAAAAACAAAACAAGGTTGTAGTAATACTGTTATAAGTTCATTATTAGCCCACTGAAATAGGTAAGTAGTGTCTTTATCGTTACTTAAAAATTGACATTTCCGATTATAGATTGACTAAACTTCAATAGTTGCATCTGACCATAATTCAATTAACCTTGCTACCATTTATTATGCTTTTTGAACTTGATAATTGTTTTGTGTTAAAGGATTTGCCATTATTATCTGTAGCAAGTTCAAAGTCTCTAACGAGGGGGGGATGCCTGAGCGCAGGATGCGATGCGCGTGCGCTCCCCACTTTTAAATATAGCCGTGTCTGACCAGCTCTGACTCAGACACGCTTTGCCTTTTTGGTAACTGTGTGTACCGAATTACCGATGACTTATCATCAGGAAGATACTGCAGATTTGATTAAGTCTGATTTTCAATCACCTTCTTGGGGCTAATTTAGGAATACATATATAATACCACTTTCTAAACTCCCATTTGCTGAATAAAACTTGACAGACATTTATTTTTTAATTTAGAACTGTCAAACTATTAAATCTAGTCTTCATAGCCGTATCTTTTTGCAATATTTTAATCCTACTGGCTTTACATTTTCAGCCTTCTAAAATGGTCAGTAGATGATGCTATGACCGTAACGGCCACTTAAGTATAATTGACAGTTTTGTAGTCTTTGCTCCTTTTATTACGATAAAAACTGACATTTAATTAATTTTGGAGAATCGCACAACTTAATCAATCAACATCACGTAAGTACCTATGCATTTAGTCATTGTCGACTTTTTACGAGTAATTTATAGATTTATGTTTGCCTGTTTATAGAATACTGTCGACAAAACTTTTTAGCTACCTTTTATGATAGATTCGATATTCGATATAGGTATTATAATGAAATTTTAATTTAAAGTCCGTTTATCTTTGCTTGGCGAAGATAGTTTACATATCTATCTTGGCATGTCTTTTCACAAAAATGTCAGTTTAAAAAATCGAAAACTGTTACAATAAAAAGGTTTTTGTATTAAATGATTAATTACTACAGTGGGTTATTATTAAATTTTGTGTACATTTTATTTTTAAATGTATAATTTCGTTAAAAAGGATTGACAATATTCGCCAAGCAAGGAAAAACGGACTATAAATTAATTCATCATCATCATCATCATGTCAGCCATAGGACGTCCACTGCTGAACAAAGGCCTCCCGCAACGACTTATCATTGGGGGGGATTGCCAATACTCGCCACGCTTGGCAGGCATTGGCGAGCGCAGTTTTTTATAACATTTCGCAAGAAGACGCTGCTGCCCGTCTCGTGCTACAGGAATTAGTCGCCTCTTACGACACGCCTCCTGTTGGCGGTGGGCGTTATTTACGGCCGTCCCAACACGGCAATAAATTAATTGCTAGCAATAATAGAATATGTATAAGTATCGCATTCATATGTTTTGATCCAATTATATTATACCAACTAAAGTGTGTAATTCAGGTCGTTCACCGGACGCATATACCCAGTTAACTGAGTGAGTCACAGCTGAATGGATGTTTCAGTAATTGCCAACACTGAGCCCCTTCTTAACGGATAACTAAGTTAGATGTGAACACATCAACTGTTCACAAAGCAAACACAATAGTTAGCAACTGACATGCACTACACCATGGCGTTACATGTAACGCGTGGGTTAATCAAAGCACTTACTTAAGTAAGAGACAATGTTGATAGGTGGTGGTACTAGAGGTTACAATATAACTAGAGATGGACCGACTACGGTATTTTGCCGATTTGACGACTCGCAAAGTAATCATTAAATAATAATAATAATAATAAATCATTTATTTCCCAGAATATGGTTACATAAGGTAGTTAACATCATAGATTATCCAGCATATTCTATCGCAATGCGACGTGCAAATATTATGTCAGTGTTTTTTTTTAGACCAAGTACATTTTGTCAATTTTAATGCAAAATCAAATGTCAAAAATTATTAAATAACATTCTTAGGACCGCGACATTTCAAACGTACAATTAGATTAAAATAAAAATTATGTCAAAATATTATATAAATGTCAAATTTTATCATTCAAGAATTCGTTAACAGAACAATAGATCTTTTCTTTAAAAAAAATGTACAATTTATTTTTGAATTTCGTAAATGTCAGCATTTTCAAATCATCTGGAAATTTATTAAATATTTTTATAGCCATGCAATAAACATTTCTTGAATATAGTTGCAACTCTTTCAACCCGAACCCTTATTCAACCCGAATAGCTAGTGTTGTGTACGATTACTAGTATTTTTATTCACAACTAGCTGTCCCGGCGAACTTCGTACCTGCATTTTTTTTTTTTGGGAAATTTTCGGATTCTTATAGTTATTCTGCTATTCGGGGCGGAGACAAATAAAAAAAAAACATAAAATTCGGTCCAGCCGTTCTTGACTTATAAATGGTGTAACTAACCCGACTTTGTTTTATATATATAGATATAGATGTTCCATAAGCACGTAGATGCGTTTACATATACAGGGTGTAACGAAAAGGTGAAATAAAACTTTAAGGGGTTATTCTACGGCTAAATTACATCAACTTTTTCTATGGGACCAACATCGAAATCTCAAAAAAAAATTTTTTTTTTCCTAAAAAAGATGGTTTTATTTCATTTATTTAGAAACGAATATAATAAACATATTTTTCCGAATAGTCGCCGACTAGTCACTGACTACAAAAATTGCCGTAGCCAGCTATCTCGGCTAGTTGGCCCATCTCTAATTGCAACGGTACTACGACGTTTCAAGTCATGATCCTAATTGCGAATTATCCTTAGTCTAAGTCTATATGTCAGGTCATTGTAGTATAAATGGAGTAAGTGACAAGTAGGTTAGGCATTGACTAAACACCCATCAATTATGTTAACATGCTGAGAGATAGTACATGACATGGCTTAATTAAGTTAATGTGTAGGTACCGTGTAGTAAGTAACTGTACCTAAGAAAGAGCTCTACTTTACAAAAACTAAACTTACTGTAAGCATAAAATATTAGTAGGTAGGTACGCGTAAGTGGATTATAATAAACACATTTTTTTTATTGTAGGATATAAATTTAGGCTACGTTTTATATAAGTATATACTCGTATTTGTAGATTCAAGTGCATATTACCTACAGTTGTTAAACGCAAAACCAATATTTCAAGTCAGTTTACTTTTAACTGGGAGCTTTGTAACACCTTTTTAAAAAATTTATTGGCTACTCAACAGGTAAGAATCTTATATGAAATATAAAGTAGATAATGCAGGAACTTAACCTAGATCGTAACATAAATTATCGGGGTAATAATAATAAAGACAAAATATATGTTCCTCCTTCTTAATATTGTTGTGCCCATCAGGGTCCATAGAGATACCATAAAACTATGTCACACCTTTAGTAACCTATGGAATGCAATAAAATTTATTGAGTATTGCGTGTAACCACCAAAATCTTACTGAAAGTAACTTTTGTAGGGCTCTTTAAAAAAACGTAAAAATCTAATAGTTTTATTTAACTTTCTTCGCATTTAAATCAGTGCTACTGTGGGCTGCAATGTGGCGCGGGAGAGCACGTCTGCGCGGGCGCAGGAAGCGTTCGTTAACTCGCTCTATTTATACCGCACATCCGAGATGCGGCGGAACTTGCGATCAAATGTACACGGAAAGAGAGCTTTATGGGTTTAGTTTATGCGACCAGGCGATAAAATGCAGTTGGAGTTTTGTTACCTTCGTGTTCGTACTTATAGTAAACAATTGAATTATTTTTACGATTGTCTGCCTAAAGTAACCTAGTTATAATAATCAAGATTTGAGACAACACCACATTCTTAAATAGGATTTTTATTTAACTAGATATTAAGTCAATTGTTATAGTTTTAAAGCTAGACATTAACATCCTTGAGTTTCAGACAATAGATAATTGCTAAAATCAGTTGAGTTTGACGTATATTTTTGATAATTGCTAAAGTCAGTTGTTTCAATTATAATGAAAACATGCCGTAAATCATCTAAGTCAAAAATCGAGTATCAAGCTAGCAATAAAGCTAAACATGGTTAGTCTCAGTACTCTTAGTCAAAAGACTTTTAGCATCTAGTCTGCTCCCAGCTTTACACAACACCGGATGCAACCGGATCGCAGGCCGGTATAACAGCGCCCTCTGTAAACATTGGGCGATCTTTCGCGAGGATTTATTGTTGCATTTCATTTGCCATTGTTCTCGCTGTGGGAATCACTTTGCCTTGTATGGAGTGGAAGATTGTTGGATCAAACGTTTGTTTAGTTTATAATTATGCCCATATATACGCGAATGCGTAATACGCGAATGCGTATATTTGGGCGTATACGCGCTTGTTTGGTGAGAAATTTATTTTATAACTTTGCTTGCTACGCTGAGGCTTTAACTTTAGCAAGAGTCTGTTGCCCACCAGTTACAATTTACTCAATAACATAAAGACAGTGGCTTGATAACGCTAGTAGATTAGAATAACAGTATGGAATAGCTATCAATACAGGGTGGCCAGAAAACTGACGGCCAAAAATTTTTTTTTGGTGCCTCGTGTTGAGAGGTATCTAATTCACACCTATATATGTTCTACGATTTTTCGTAGTTTTCGAGTTACGATTTTTTATAAATAGCTATGAAGTCCAACTTTTTTATAGCTTAGTCTAGCGCATTCTCTGAAGCTACTTAGAAACTAAGAAATTATCAGTTTAGACTTTTAATTTTATGTCGAAAATGATAGTCAAAGTCAAAAATCATTTATTCAGTTTAGGGCAGAAAACTGCCACTTATGTACACTATATATATACACTCACTTGAGATAAATTCTCAAATGTAGGTCAATTTTGTAGTAACTTCCATTAAAGTTATGAGGCTGTTTATTTTATGCATAAACGCACAGTTCATAAAGATTTAGCTGCAAGAAGAAAAAAACAATAAACAATCTATTTTGTTTTTTTTAAACTGAAAATTGCGATCATCCGATCGCAATTTTGCAAGAATTAATCGTAACTCGAAAACTACCAAAAATCGTAGAACATACATAGGGGTGATTCAGATACTTCTCAACACGAAGCACATAAAAACATTTTTGGACGTTACTTTTCTGGCCATCCTGTATAACGGAGTATCTATGAATGCTATTGATAGATCAAGAGATCTAACGTGACGTCTTATGTCAACTTCTTGATATCATTTTAATCTAAATCTATTCTCTAGCGTTGCTAGACGAGCGTCTCTATTGGCTCATATTGTCAATCATCCGTCAAGGATTGATTGTCCCCAAAACTGTCCGCGGTGTTGCCAACATATATAGATAGATACTCTTTATTGCACACCATGCGAAGAAGTTACTGTTGATGTTTACATAGATGTACAATTTAGGCGGTCTTATCGCTAAGAGCGATCTCTTCCAGACAACCTTCTTCAAAAATCTTCAGGTAGAGGACATCTACGAGTGTAAAGAAAATTGAATGTGGAAACATAATGTACTTATTTAATAAATAAAACGATTAATTTTGTAAATCTTTGTAACTACTTGTTTTACGGATTCGTTTTTACTACAAACTACGAGTGCTAATTGTGGGTAAAATTCTGATGTAATTCAAATGAAATTTCTATTGAACGTTTGTTATCAACTGCTGAGCAGAAGTATCAAATCTTAACATATTTAAACATTAAATAACGAATAGCACTAAGCAGTAAATACCATAATTATCTATCATAGATATTAGGAGCTTACCGATAACATATTTCGCGTGGAATCGGCATAGTGCACCCATAACACACATTAACAAAACAAATACTAGACCACTGATAACACAACTGATAAAAACACTTTTCGTTAAGTACCTACTACAAAAGTTTTGTCTTTAACAGGCTCCCTAAGATCATTTCATGAAATTTTACAGAATTACCGTCGATACAAAAAGCGGATCGTTAATTTTTTTGTTTGCTAAATAAAACAATCGACAGACAATTGTTTTTAATTCAAAAGATAACGATCTTATTCAATCAAATCTCGCGAATGAGTGAGACACAAAAGTGCATCCGCTAATAAGCGTGGGTTACAAGAAGTTGCCAAGACGATAAGATTGTAACGTCTCGCATTAGTCACTGAAACGTCACAGGAAACTCTCTGACGTATCCATGAACAATTGAACTATACGTAAAGCAGTCGTTACTCATTCAAGCAAAATAGATCACAACGTTACGGACATTTTCTTACCCACTCTGGCAAGAAAGAAACCGGCTGCCGGGCAGATACAATGTTCTGCTAATGTCTATACTTATCGACAGGATTATGGCAATACCTTTTTACCAAAATCCCGATTCGAAAACAAGATCAATCGAATCAAATGAAAAATCTATCGATGTCGAATCAAAGTGTTCTATCATAAATCGATAAACGTATCTGAAATTCTTTACAAGTCTTATTCTCCTCTGACGATATAACTCTGACATTTTTATTCACTATCTCACAAAGCACTTCATCACTGCACTTTAGTTAAAACTTTTTGCAGTTTTTTTATTTATTAAATTGTTTTTTTAACTATTTTTTTTATTGCTGCCCAGAGTTACGACTGTTTGTCATCTTACGCGAACTAGTACTAATGAAATATATTGTGATCTATATGATAAACACGAGGAAACTGCATTGGAATACTGATCAGTGTCATAGCTAATTGAATATCTGTATATAGACATATTATAATAGATTCTATTTGCGTGTAGATTAACGTCAATCAACGTCAACAATAACATAACAGAAAGACATAACAAACGAAGCGTTCTTTAGATTTAAAAAAAAATAAACTGGTCCATTACGGCAACGTTTATTACGATAGAATAAATCGATGTCTTAGTTACGCGTATACTTGAGTAATGTATATTCTTTAGCACTTCTCTTATTTGAATTTAGACAACTGTTTTCTTTTTGCTTATGTACTTAATATTTGCAATACCAAACAAACCTAAACCACTATCGTTCCCTTGAATGCAAAAATAAATAGGAATTGTTATTCCGACAAAACTGTTTACGTGTTTCAGTGGCTTCGGCCACAGACACAAGTAGTGACGTCACTCGCGTCGTCGCGCGCGTCGCGTCGCGCCCAACTGCGCACGCGCGGGCGGGCGGCGCGCTTGTTGCGGCTTTAGTATTTATAGACTGGATTAAGGCTTATACACACTAGGAACTTTTCCATCAGCTCTTAATTGCTATTTGCAATGACCTGAAAATTATCTCATAACTAAGTATATGGTTACGATCACTTAGCTTCAGAAGCTGAAAATCTTCTCAAATAATATAAACGAATAATTTAATCTTAAACATAACAAAAACAGACAAAACAGAAAAAAACATAGCCCTACTTAATATAACCATATTGTGTACATTTTATTAAAATACCCTGTATTTATTTTCCATGGCTTAAAAGTATAATCCTACTAATCATTACCCTATTACACATTATTATTTTTTAACTTTCACATATACCCACATCTCCTCAACACCACACACACATACACACACACGTCGCAAAACACACAACACAACTGAATTTACTCGATTTGTCTAATAATCTCTCTCTCGATTCGTCTGAATGGGCGGTGACTACCTGATACAGGTATATTAATAATTACTAGGTATGTCACCACAAATTGTTGTCAACAAATGGTTTGTTAACAAGTAAATGTATTTTGATTTTTGAAGTATACAGACAATTTTAACCTCACATGAAACCCCAAAAAAGTACAATTGTGTGAGTTGAGGTGTTGATCCCCTACTCATACAAAGTAAATTAATGAAGCTTTTAATAAAGTTTGCCTGGCCGAAAAAATAGCCTCTGTTTTAAATTAGAACTGCTATTTTCCATATTTTATTCCACCTAGTCCTATATCATATATATAGAAAACTAATGACAAATAAGACAGCTCAATAAAAAATAAAATAAGAATAAAATAAATAATATAAAAAATAATAAGATAATAATAATTAATGTTTCAAAAATGTGTCTTCTACATTTAAACAAGTGAATTCCAATTCGCATACGCAATCCCAAGAATCGTATCTCATTTTCTAGAAATTAGAATACGATTTTTGCAATTTCAATTAGAATTCTACGGTTTCGAAAATAAAGTCTTTATCATTATGACTAGCCCACGTCAGCCCACTGCTAGACTGCTTCTGTAAGTGTTCTTTTTATTTTTATAAATTGTTTTTAATCGAATATCCAGTGTGCAGGCGCTCCTACACGAGATCGGGACGCCCCGTTAAGTTCGGACCATTTCCGATCGTAAACATGAGTGGAGGAAGTGTCTAGAGAACATAAAATGGAAACTTCAATTTTCATAAACCAAAATATAATATCTTCTTACTTTGTGGAACAGCATGCAATGTTTGTAGCAATAATTTTACTAATCATAATAATTATTGAGTAATTACATACTATTCTTACCTGCTTGTAGCTTTATTGTTTTTTGTACCTGATAATTTTATTTAAAAAAAATATCAGGTACAATATTTATAATTATTATTCGCTTGTGCACTGTTGGGCGGGCGGCGCTTACAGCGCAGGCTTACTATTTGTTTCAACCTTATTTATAAACTCCTAGATCGAGTTAAACTCGAACTATTTTCGATCGTAAGCGTGAGTATTATATTCAGTTTTTTTATTCCGTAAAGAAACTAGCATGGTTTTTTTTTTGTAAAACACCATTTTTAGTGTTAACTTTTTTATTCCTAAATAATAGGTCAATTTTATTTGTTAGGTACCTCATGTTTTTTTTTCTAAGTTCTCAAGGACAGTTTATGTTAATTACCAAAAAACTTTCTATTGGCTTCAATAAAGACATCAACGCGCAATGTATGCAGTTAATAATACACATTCTTGGAAACCTTATTAATAATACCTATTAATAATTATAAATATTATTAATAATAAATATGCGCCAGACAACACACAAACTGTCATGGTCTCGTAGTAAGGAATTAAAATCCTTGTGTTACCAGACAATGTGTTTTACCTGAGGCATATCCGAGCACACCCAGACACGAGTCAATTTATAAAAGATCGTGTCCTAAATTGAAGCGAACCGGGAATCGAACCTAAGACCGTATGCTACTCCATCAATTAAGTCGTTATTAAAAATAGACCAATCTCATATACTTATTATTACACAAAATTTCTTGCGTTAAAAATCGCAGTCGCAGTCGCATCCTCCGCGCAGGAATTTGTGTCAACGCACTGTGTCGTCTAGACGCGCTATATTTGTCACGCCGAGAGAACTTAGTGTATTTTTTTTACTCTTACGATATCGAAAATTTAACTCCTATTTCTTTCTCTTTCTACGCAAATCCACGTTAACTTTTTGATAGCGTAAAAGTGAAAACAAATTACACTTGACCTCCAGACCACTTGGTTTTTTTACCCAAATACTAAGATACTGTTACAATACATTAAACTAAAAATTTGTCGTAATAAGATCCTTTATCATCATCAGAATACCTTCATCATCATCATTGATTTTTAGCCATAGTACGTCCACTGTTGATCTATATTATTGTTACTTAATCATGGTCATCTCGGGACAAACCAGTGACAATATCCAGGCTTATCAAATATAAGTTACTAATAATATTTACTAAGTAACCCAAAAAATATGATTATTTACAAATTCAACAACGTACCTCCAGCTGAGCTGTATAAAAAATCACGTAGCTCCAACAGTCTATAACTAAGTAACACCACCATGATTAACTGAATTTACATACCAATTAAAACCAAATTGTCACAGCACTTGAACTCAAAACGAACGCGACGAAGGCGTAAAGCATACTAAGTCAAAAATTTCAAAATCTAAGAAACGAAACTTTGGCTACCGATAAGGTAAAAGGCATGACAAATAATCCCCTTAACGACCCCTAAGGACAAACAGTAACAATGTATAGATAAACAAAGCCGCCCATTAGTTTCAAACAAATAAAAATAGCTATTCAAAAATTGTTATGGTCGGGACAGACATTTTATGACATAACCTTGACCGTATTTTAAGTTACAGAAGACTGTTGACACCGAAAAGCTAATATCGTTAAGAACTGACATCGTTAAAAACTAACATAGTTATAAACAGTTAAAATAACATTTGTAAATTATGACATTTAGTTATTAATCCATTCAAAGTAACAATAAATGAGTGTATATCAATCATTAATGTAACCTATAATTCGTTAAAAAATGTATGCTGAATTATTTTATGTCATGAACTTATGATGCAAAACTAAATCTTAGACATGTCACTAAAAGACATTCTGATACACACACACACGCGCATAAGTAAATAATAAGAATTTGAGAAAAACTAAATAGTTAATTTGAATTTTGAAAAAACCACTTAATTGAACAAAAAAATACTCAATGAGATAAAATACTTAAGTATATTTGTAATATAAGTCAGTGTTCATATGATTCTGAAAAAAACCCTTTCTTTAAATACATTTCATTCCTTTTTACTATTCCACTAAAATTTATTGTACCTCTTCATTCACAAATTTAGATAATATTTGCTATTATTAAAATATTTGTATCCCCATTCACCAATGCAGACAATAGGCGGACCATCCACAAATGTACAGGTACACAATATAATAAACTCACTGAATGGAAGAGTAGGTAGTAGTAGTAACTGCATCTTTGGGTCCCATTAAGTCAACAGCCTCTTTTTTATGAACAACCACTTTTCGCTCTTTCACAGACTTATCTGAAGCCTTATTCTGCGCACAAGCAAAGATAAAGGATCAAAAGAGCTAGATAAATATTATCAAAACAAAACCCGGACTCGTGATCAGATAATCTTATTTTCCGCCGCTAAGATTGACGTATTAAGAAGTGTATTTTTAGGTTCGTCTATTTTCAACGTTCAATGAAGTGCTTCTAATAATAGGATTAATTTTTTTAACACTGCTATTATATAACAAGTGACAAGGTTAATGGTTGTCGTCTGGTGGTGAATAGTTGACGAATTAGTTGATGTACATTTTATTAACATCATTGTTATTGGAAGTTACAATTTATTGTGTAAAAACTCGTCTGAGATCTTGAACCTTGATAATGTAACCAAAACTGATTTTGATCTCAATAAAATATTTCATAATGTTATGAATGAAATCTCAATCTTGTAGAAGTGGTGATACTTCATAGTGATGTCTACTTGGTGACAAACTGCAAATCTCATCCGTCTCATCATGAGCATTTTATAAAATTAGAATGACGTCATTTTGTGCATTTTATAAAATCAGAATCAGAAACAGCTTAGTAAGCATACATTATATAAGTCACTGTATTCATAGCGATTTACAAACACACAAAAAAATATGCTTAGGATTTAAATGCTTACAGACAGGCAGAAACTAACACATCAAAGCATGTAATCCTCCGTCTATGCTTCGCTCACACAAAAGTGATAGTAGTATGTAAGTAGGAATGCATGTTTTCTTTTTTTACATGAAACTTACCTGAAACCTGAAAATAGGGCATGTAACTTACTAATTTTAGGGAACACTGAGATTCATGATGAGAGTGAGCTGCAAGCGAAACTTATCAACATATACGTTATTCTTTTTTCTCTGTAGTCTTCATACCTACGTTTGCTAGGTCGGCCACAACAAAGCGTATGCATGTGTGCCAGTTTCGTACAACGCAAAACAAAGGCTACACGGCTGCAATTTAGATAAGAGCAATTGGTTCAGTAGGTGGGTATTAGATTATCTAATTTCGAATGTTTTATACAGACGTGTTCTATGTGACTCACTTTTTACGCGCTCTTTACTACTTTCTTGAAAAAAATATGCCGAATAAGTGCCGAAAATGTATTATTTAAAATATGATATATTATTCGTATCTATAGATATAGGAACAGGACTCATACCAATAAACGTTCTTAATCAAATCTCAATTAATTGTAAACTCTATGTGTTTGACTTTAGTTAAAATCAGTTGAGTAAAATTTGCATTTTGGGCTAGTCAAACCTGCCTTCGTCTGTGTACGGAAGTCGCCACGCATCCCCACGGTTACGACTATCAATGGAACCGTTAGTGAAGTTTGCAGGCAATAGAAAAAATAAACTCCTTTAAAGGCATTGCCAATACTATGCTCTTACGACCTGGCACAAATTTACTTCCTTCTTCTCATTTAATTTTAACATTGTAATAGAAAACTAAACTAAATAATGAATTCAAAAGTCGAATTAATTACACGTTCACTTGCAATTTCGTGTTATATGATAGCAAATAAAGGCTAAACTCAGGAAGTGTGCCGTTACCGTTCAGTGCCAATTGTTAATTTTGCTAACCATAATCGTGCCTATGTAGATATCAGGAAGTAGTTCAGTGGATTTAGTTTCAATTCACCGTGTAATTCACAAGTAATTAGTAAGTTAGATTCGTACATAGTAACTTTTTTTCCCTCTCCATTTTTTTTTTACGATCAGCATCAAGTTCACCTGTTGTACACTTTTAAGTTTGTGCAATAAAGTTTGAAATAAATAAACAGCTGATATTTTTTATCGATTTTGCTATTGGTCCCATATTAAAAATTGTTCATATTCATGAATTCTAATCATGTGAAAGTGCTACTTAACCAAAATGTAGTTACTTGTAAGAGAGTAAATATTGACTTTCTCGGTTTTGCGTCACAGTCTTTTAATAAATAATCATAGTTACTTACGTCAAGTAATGCATTTGGTGGGTTTCGAACCTATGACAATTATCAATACATACTGTATTTTTAGGAGAATCGTTTAAATAACTAGTTATCAAACAAAAACATTTCTTTTTAAAAGAATTGATTGATTTATATATCCGAACTTCTCTGCTAAGTAGGTACCTAGGCGTAACGTCAAAGATCTACGAACCCGTACAACCGCTAAACACTTTTAAATCCGTGTTTAACCTGATTGAAGCAAGATATCGATCACAAAACCTTCAATAGCAGTTTTAACCTTAATATTAAACTAGATAATACGAGCCGGAACCTAATAAAACCATTCTCTGGTATTAACTTTTCCACACATACATGAAAATAGTTTAATGAAAACAAAGATATCTTCTCTTTGATGAAACGAAATAAAGGGTATATCTCTAATAGCCAATTTTAAAGAAATCAAAAATAACTTATTGTATTCTCCCAAGGTTGAGTAAAAAAAATTTGCAAAGTATTATTATTTCAAAAACATTTATTTTTGAATTATTGCAAATGCAAAAAAAAATTTTTTTAGCTTTATTGCGGTTGAAAAAAAGTAAAAATAGTAAATTAATACACTAATCGAAAACGATAGCGTGATGACTTGGACAATTTTCTCAATGATTGGTAAGCACTAACTATAGGGGTATAATTGAAGAGGTTTGGGGAAGGCGTTTGCCGGCTTAATAAATAATAATAATAAATAAATTAGTTTTAACTTGACTATAGATCGTTCAGACACCTTATGTGCTTAATAAATATGTGCTTAATTGTCCAAAATTACCGATTAGCCTACTTCTTTATTTGAACACAACCTACGAAATAACGGAACTGATGTCGAAAATCATTAGTTAAATAGAGCCTAAATTTAAATAAATGACCGCCAATGAAAACGATATCGGTGCACCTCAATAGGAACAATGGTTCGTTATAAGGATGTACCGTTGTGCCAGAACACCCACTCTCGAACGGGGATAGTATGTTAAGCGCGGACTGGTTGTGTGAGGTGAGTGCTAATTATTTCAAACTTTGATTAGACAGTCCTACTGACTTGATTCGATTAGTTAGTAGACATATTTAATAGAAATCATCATCATTGAGTGCCATCTTCTAACGAAGTTTGGAGAACAGTATGTGAAATAGAAATACCTTCTTATTTAGGGCATTGTTTAATAGCTAGCAGCCTTTATTTCAAACAAAGACCGCAAATGATTATTTATGATCCATCTGACGATAAGCCTACTGTATTTGCTCATATCATTGCAATCTTTAAGCCTATTTCAAAAACTTGATGATTAAAGTCAGTCTGTTAAAATCAGTCTCGTTATCTTGTAGTATTAAATGCCATTCAATACGATGGTAAAAGTTTAATTAATAAATTTAGATTACTGGGAGATCTCTGTTAGTCCCATAGATGGTTATTTTTTATTTTTTTAATATAAATATTGGACCACATCGCATCATCATCATCATCATCATTTCAGCCATAGGACGTCCACTGCTGAACATAGGCCTCCCCCATTGACTTCCAGATTGGCCGGTTGGAAGCGGCCTGCATCCAGCGTCTTCCTGCGACCTTTACCAGGTATACATTGCTATAATCTTATGGTAAGAATAACGACGGTACTACACCTAAACCCGCGAGACAATAAAGAACAGTTAATTTTTTCATTGGCCTGGCTGGTAATCGGAGACAGGGACCTCAGAGATGGCGACGCCAAGACTGACGTGCTCGCCTCTTGGCTACGGAGGTCGATTGATAGAGGTTCTCAACATTTCTTCAATACTAAACCAAAAGCCACCATGCAAAACCAAACCGTTCGTAGGTATCTCATCATCATCATCATCATCATTTCAGCCATAGGACGTCCACTGCTGAATATAGGCCTTCCTTCTGTCTGTCCACCTTGTGGGTGGACGTCCTACGCTGCGCTTGCCGGTACGTGGTCTCCATTCTATTTCTGCCCCATCGGCTATCAGTTCTACGTTCATAGTATCTGTGATAGAAGTTACTGCAAATGACGGCGTATCTTATTGTTTATCACCCATATAAAACAATTGACGATCTCTACTAAAAAATGTCGTCTCAAAACAGTCGCGCGCGCATGCTCGGAATGCTAATCAGTGATCTACGCCTTGTTGTTGATTTGCTAATTGATTTCCTCATTCCTCAGATATGCGTTGGTCGTCCCTAATCCTTAAATTCATCAAATGGTTATTTATTTGCCTAAGTATTTGTTCTGGTGATTTCTATAACTAAAAACCTGTTTATTCTTTAAGTCGTCATGTTTTTTTGGCATCTTATTACAACAAATAAGGTTCTAATTGACATTCATAGCTGATAAGACGCAATAAGTTCTACCGGGTGTAACAGAAAGATGCAGTAGACTTTAAGGAATGATTTCCTGCTCAAAAACAACAAGTTTTTTTACAGAAATCTCAAAAAAAAAACGATTTTTCATTCTAAATCGCAACATACACAGAATGCGTGAGTCGGCCGGTCTGTGGGCGCCCATTTAAACGTAGGTATGTTAATAAACCCGCCGTACTCCCGACCTGACCCGTCCTGCTCACGCCTTCTGTGTGTGTTAAGCTTAAACTGCCGACCAGCTGTCCTCACTTTGTATGGAGAAGTGGTTTTTTTTGAGATTCCGATGTTGCTCCCATAGACAAAGTTGTTATATTTTAGCCGTGGAATAACCCCTTAAAGTTCTATTTCACCTTTTTGTTCCTCTATTTTAGTTCCACCCTGTATAGTTCCTTGAATATCTTAACCGGTGCAGTGCTGGTAGCTTACTGGTCAGAATCTCGCATAGTTCGAGTCCCAGCAAGTATTTCTGGACTATTAATATTCATTAATACTCATTTAATCAGTATATAGGCCCTCTTCCGGGCACTTATACATGTCCCAAAATATAGCTTTACCCTACCACCGCTTCGGGACTACATATCGGCTGGTGATGAGAAGAAACGGCGCAACAAACTCAGTCACCTTTATCAGCCTTTTTTACAGGAAATACAGTTACAAGACATGAAGTAAGTGCGAGCTAAGCAGGTTAAGTCCATGCACTCTTGTCGTTCAAATAATCGTCTACCTTATAATAGGTACCCTTTTTTCATAAGGTTTTTTTTAATGTGAATTTTGAACTCATGTACAGGTAGTTCAACAAGAGTCTGTGGAACTTTATTAAAAAATTTAATACATTAATACATTCGGAATGTATGACCGGATTTATGATAAACATACTTTATTTTATCCAGAAGAAGCCTACAAATTCAGATAATACTCAATATGTCGAAAAATGCCCTGGTTTCTAGTCTAAAGGTAGTCTAATGTCATAATCATAATATACCACAGTCTTTTAAATTATATTTATTAGTATTCTTATGTTAATGCCTCTACCACGGAAACCCTTGGCGACAGCGCCAATGCAGGCCACGTACCGCGCCCGCGCAGGCATGCGGTCATGTGACCCGCATAATGCAATATTCGTTATGTGACAGGCCATACGCATCATACACAAAGTGTGCGGTGAATTCTGATATATTTATTAGGTAAACATATGATACTACCTATATGCTAGTAATTTACAAATAATTCTTGACGCCTTTTATTACGCTTATGGAGGAGACGATGAGAAATGAAAAGACGTATCTGACATTACAAAAATCAAATTGGAAAAAAACTGATTGAGATGCGTATTTCTTTACTGATTCTGAATATGAATGTAAATCAATTCGTAAAAAACCTGTCAGATACGTCTTTTTTCTTACTGCAGAATGGCGGTGATTACCACAGTTACCCAACCCACGGGATTCGGAAGGCACGTTAAAAGTTGGTCCCAGCTGATATCACTTGATACTAGTAGTAAAGCCCAGTCAGAGGCCTCAAGGCGGCTTGATTACATCTGACAGTAAGGTTTAGTCACTTGCCTTACAACACAGGTGGAGTGGGTATGACAGACCCACCACATAGTTGAGGTGAGGCCTGTGCCCTGCAGTGGGACGTATAAACAAGTAAACATACTTTACTTTATGTAGGTAATAAGGAATTTACAATCTTGTGTTACGAGGTACCAGACACTGAATTTTCCAAAACCGTCTCCCAGCTTACCCAGACTCGAGCCCATTTCGACAAAATTGTTTTCCAAATTAAATCAAACCATAAGGGCCAGTTTCACTATTAAGCTCCAGATGACCTAACTGGCACTTTTTTGACAGCTAATTGTATGGGTTATATGTCAAAACAAGTGCCAGATAGGTTACCCGGAACTTAAAACAAGTGGTGAAACTGGCCGTTAATAATGTTACTTACAAAAACATTATAAATAACATTAACAATAGCAAAATAAAAAATATTTTATGTATTTCAAGTTTAATCTTATCATCATGACAGATACATTGATCAAAATCATGCAGTATTTTTCAGTAGCTAAAAATATCAATATTATTGTCATGCCGTCAATCATTAACATCATTTCGGACACGAGATGTTGATAAAACGGGCATAATTTTCCAAAATTCTAACTATCAGAGATTTCAATTTATCACGTACACCAACAATAACTAGTACCAATTCATCATTCATCATCATCATTTCAGCCATAGGACGTCCACTGCTGAACATAGGCCTCCCCCATTGACTTCCAGATTGGCCGGTTGGAAGCGGCCTGCAATAGTACCAATTACCATTATTTATTTATTTATAGACTGAATTTATTTTGATGTTAAGAGTAATGCCTACTTTTCAGATCACTTATCTCGGGAAATTACCAACTTATTTACAAACAAAACAACTACACTATAACAATTAGCACGTGGGCCCCGATCGCACAAATTTTTGCGGAAGCGGTTCGAACGTGAAACGTATCCAATTCGTAAATGGTTACGGTTCAATAACAAGCCAGCTGAAAGCTTAATCCGTATTGCGCTAAATGTCATTAGATCAACCAATTCAACCTTGAGAGTGCGCGCACGGGAGACTTTTGTCGCTGTGACAAAAAAGTTTTTGTCTTTGTCGCGTCGCGTCTCCAAAGAGGAGTGCGCGCACGAAGGAGACAGTGACGAAACTTTTTTTTAAATTCGAAGCGTCATTTTCATAGATGTATGTAGAATACATGGAGAGCAGTGCTGCCAGACGTGGGATAATTATGCTAGATTCACGATATTTTTGAGTAAAATGCAATAAAAAAAAAAAAATTATCGCACTATAAATCTACGATAATCCGTGACATTTTGCTTAGTAAAGTAAAAAAAAATAATGAAATAAGTAATTTTAATCTTTGTATTTGAATACATTTTACCTTTAATTGGACAACTCTGACTCTGACAGCAGGATAGTAAATATAATTTCTTTGCACTACGAAAGGGATGGATAGATGATAGACTATTAGCGTAAAAATATCTATCATCATAATTTTTCAATCTGTATCTGTATTTTTTTATATAGGCGAGAGTTAATAGGACTTGTCATTTCATTCTAAATGTAAGTAACAAATCACGTACTAGTTTCGGAGAAAGATGGTTCGTATTGCTGCTCTTTAGGGTATGTGCTCGATGTTTATGCAGTAAGTTACTGCAGTAATTTAGATAACAAAAAATTTTAACTTTAAAAAGTAAACAAGTAACAAGATTTAAACTTTTGAGCCGTATATACTGTTTTTTCCTAGATTCGGTAGTTATAAATACAATAATTTTGTTAACTGGGGATGCGATAATACACGATAATTTCGCACCTAAAACTAGAATAATTTTTAACCTATGAATCTGGCAACACTGGCGGAGAGACACAATTTTGTCCAATGTTTTTCATTTAATTATAAAACATTGGCTTTTATTTCGAAATTTCGATGGTCTTAGAAAAAGTTGTATTTGAGCACCAAAACAAGACACTGAGTATTTGGGTTTACATGTTGTTTAATTATTTTTATTTGTGAGGTCTAAAACCCAAAGCCGTAAAACCCAGTATTTAAAAAAAAATTATGATGATTTTTCACTTACATTTAGTATGAAATGACAACTCCTATTAACTCTCGCTTAAATAAAAAAGTACAGATACAGATGAAAAATGGCATAATTTTTACGCTAAAAGTCTATCTCTTTCGTAGTGCTAAGAAATTATATTTACTATCCTGCTGTCAGAGTCAAAGTTGTCTAAATAAAAGTAAAATGTATTCAATATCACAGATTAAAATTTCATAAAATTATCTTTTACTTAACTGAGCAAAATGTCACGGATTTTCGTAGATTTATCGTGCGATACATTATTATTTTTTCTATTGCATTACATTCAAAAATATCGTGAATCTAGCTTATTTATCCCACGTCTGGCAGCACTGCTCTCCATGTATTCTACATTCAGGCGAATGACGATTCGAATTTAAAAAAAAAGTTTCTTCACTGTCTCCATCGTGCGCGCACTCCTCTTTGGAGACGCGACGCGATAGAGACAAAAACTTTTTTGTCGCAGCGACAAAAGTCTCCCGTGCGCGCACTCTGAGACGTTAAAACCATTTAAACGAACTTCGTATCTATAGGTATATCGTACCTAGTATTTTTAGTACTAACTGTGATTTTAGCATAATTGACTCTCGATTCAACATTTCATTACTAGCCACAATAGTATTTTAATGCAAAAAAAAAAAGTTGACACTATTGGCTGTCAATGTCAAAGATTAACAATTCTAAAATATTATTTTAAGGAAGAAATGGCTTTTTTGCCTTAAATATTCGACTCTACATGAAAATGTAAAAATACTCAAGATTTGGCTGTATGGCTCTGTACCATTGCCTTTCCCTTTGAGGATAAATATTACTACTACTACTACTGTCAATGTCAATCTCACGTTTTGTTTGATAATGTTGTGATTGTGATCGCAACTTAAAAAGTTTATTTTAACATTTTATGACGTACTCTATGTAAAGTTTTACAAAAGTTTTCGCCTTCAAAAGAAGTAAGGTTCAACCGAAGTTATGTAATACTTATTCGTCTTTGTAGAATTTAAGTCTTGTGTATTTACAAAACATTTCTAAAGATAGGTTAGCAGTAAAATCAAAATGCATCTAATAATTTTTTGTTTTGTAGAAAATGGAATCGAACCGAAGAGTTACCACGGTGCGTCAACTAGAGCTACTCGTTGAATTTCTGCTGAAGCATCCCGACCTAGCCTTAGGAAAAGTACGGTCCAAAGAGGCCCGTGCAACAGCCAGTCGCCTTTGGGCAGAGGTTGCGGAGATCCTTAATGTGGAAGGACCAGAACGATCACATAAGGAGTGGACCAAGGTTTGTAGTTTAAGCACATTTCAAAAGTTTACTTTAAATAAATTTTAAATTTAAGCCCTCAGTTCCTCAATTATTTATTAAACCTTTCATCTTTCAGGTGTGGAATGACCTTAAGTGCAGAATAAGGGGCAAACTAGTTAGTATTATTAATGCAAATCAACGTGGCGGAGGCCCCAACACTGCAGTAGTTTTATCCCCTCTCGAAGAAAAAGTTGCACATATTTTGGGGCGAGATGTTGGCCCACTACAAAATGTGGCACAAAATCATTTTGCTAATACTGAAGTATGTACCCAATCATATAATTTTTAGACACCGTACATCACTTGTGGTTTTTTTTTATACGCTTTGTTGACTAACTAATACTCATGCAACTAACACAATTAACTTTCTGAATGCCTTCCATTTTCTCTTGCAATATTTCAAATCTTGTCTATTAAAAATTATATAATTTTTTTGTGGTTTTGGCAATTACATGCAAGTTAAATGGTAATGGTAATAATACAATTGCCTCAGTTATGTTGACAGCATCTAATAACAATGAAACACTTAAAAGAGTCAATTTGTCCTGCATTAATTACATCTTTACTTTTTTGGTTTAAATATTTTTGTGTGATATTCTAGGAGAATGTTCGAGAAGATAATTTTTTGCTTGATGAAAACATAACACCGCCCATTGTGTAAGTTTTAGTAAGAATTACCTTCTGCATGCTATTTTGTGAACTTAATTTATTACTGCTAGGACATGATGACATTATTTTGGTTTGTAATTGTGTTACAAACATTTGAACCAGCATCCACCAGGCTTTATAGTCTGGAGCGCGAACCACTATACCCAGATGGTCGTCTAATTAAGTGACCTACTCCTATTCTGTTAAGTGATGTAATCTCTAGTAACTGCTACCTTGTAAAACGCGGGCTTCAGCAAGAAGTTTAAATTATTTCATTTTACCCTAACACTACCTACACCGCATTACAAACATGCGGATTTGCTACCATATATCAAAGATGACAATATAAAGCTGCAAACTTTATGTTGTTGGGTAGCCAACAATCTCCTAAAATAAGTGCTTCTAAAATGTTTTTTTTTTACAGATTACATAATGTTAATGAGGATGAAGAAGTAGGAACATCTCTAGTGCCAAGCACATCAGGGCAGGCACCCTCAACACCCACTGGTGCTGGTGGCCGTAGTGAGTAATCCAAAATAGCAAAATTATTTCCTGTGATTTAATAAATTACTTGTTGTTATGGCAGTAATCCTAACAAATTTATATATTTATAAAATGTGAACATTTTCAAATAGAGTCATGAGAAAAAGGCAGCGGCAGAGATCATCTATTCAGATATCTTCTCGTTCTGCATCTCGAAGACTAGGTGTGTTTATAAATTTTATTAGTTAAGATAAATCTGCATTAGGTATGTATGAGGTCCTATTTTATTCGATTTTATCAAAGTAGTACTTTATTACTGTAAATTTAAAAATTATATTGCTATGTCCGACATGGTCCATAATGTCACCTGTACCTAACAAATAAGATCTACTGTAACTAAACATATGGTTATGCAATAAATAATTTAATTGAATAGATACCTTGCATTTTAGGGGCGATTCTATTGCTCATATATCTTATATATAAAATTCTCGTGTCACAATGTTCGTTCTCGTACTCCTCCGAAACGGCTTGACCGATTCTCATGAAATTTTGTAAGCATATTGAGTAGGTCTGAGAATCGCCCAACATCTATTTTTCAAACCCCTAAAGACAACGCAGACGAAGTCGCGGGCAACAGCTAGTATTATATAACTTTTACTTAAGGACAAGATCAAAATCCCAAAGAGGTTCTATTTATTTATGTGATTTTTTGCAGCTGCCAGAAGCGGTCTCGAGGAATCAAGAGCCATGGTCCTCCGTATAGAGGAGCTTCGGGCCGAAGCTGCTCTTGAAAATGCGCAGACGCAAAGAACGATAACAATTGGCCTTATCGATGCGGTACGATTAATTGCAGAGAGTATTGATCGGTTCAGCAGAAGGGTAATATTTTTTAAAAGCATTTTATTTATTTATTTATTCAAAGAAACATACAGCATTTATATCTCTTAGGTGTAAGAATTATGTGTATTTTGATATAAGTAATAAAACTTTAATAAGTAAAACAAATCTAAATTATAGACAGTAAAATCAATTGGCATAGTGGCAAAGTGATTTTCCTTGAACACAAAAAGTCTGGTGTTCGATTCCCAGTTCGGGTAAATCCAGGAAACAAACTTTTCTTATTTTTTTACTTGCTGGCACATATTCAAATGTATTTACCACTTAATTGAAACAATGTTATGGATCAAACCTTTCGTTATTGTCTTAAATTAATAGAAGAGTGAAATTTTAATTTTAATTTAAATTTCATTTTAACAGTGAAATTAACTAAAATTTTTGTTACAGTATGGCCAACCTGCTGCTGATCAATAATGATAAAAAGCAAATGAATAAGAGAAGCTAATAATTTTTTTACACATTAGGTATTAATTTAATAAACAATACTTTTATATTCCTTTTGTATTATTTAATCAATAATCATAATTTTTCATTAAAAATATATATACAATATATAATTTTATGAAGCATTAGGTTGGGCATTCTGCCACAAACAGTTAATTAACGCCTGTCGGCGCGCTCGGCCCAGCTGCAATTCGGAGAGGGTTCCGCGCTCGCCTCTCTCCCTACGTCTTCCCGCACCACTGGTCAACCTGTGCTCACGCCTTGCCTCCTGATTAGTTAGTGGCTCATAGGCAATGCCTGCTCCATGTGCTATGTTATGAAGCACACAGCAGGCATTGACGATCTTTGCCGCTGCTGCAGGCGAGTAATGCAGCTTATTGTCCACTAGTAAGCACCTGATGATAGATACAGATATCTCAATAAAAATAAAACAATTGTTAGCGTGACACTCAACAACTAGATGGATGTTTTATATGGTTTTCCCTTTCATTTATTTACACTTTATATAATTTCCTTGTTAAGAGTATATCACATACAGTTAATAGAAGTATTAGTGTTAGGTTGTATGGAATTTCTCAAAATTGTTTTTGTTAATTATTTCGATTTGAAAAAAATTATACACACCGAAACCGAGCCTTTAAAACTCCAATACATTTTTCCACCACATTTCTAGTTGTCATTTGGTGCTCGTTATAATTGGCTTCTGGAGTATTAGGCTCTGACAGTTAGAGACCGGGGTCATCATTGCAGCACGCAATGGATAATAGTCTCCTAAAGTTAAAATAATGATAATTAGTAAAATATTGTAAGTATGTGAACTTTTTAAAATTCTTATTATTAAGTATTTTAATCTGTAAGTACATAGTAATATGCTTACTCAAAAGATATATATTTTCTCCTGATATGGTGTGGAGATTATCAATATATTGTTTAAAAGTATGATTTGCCCACACTACACCATCATGTGTAGACCCAGGATAACTGGCATCTACACACAATATATTCAGCTCCGCATCACATATCTAAAAAAAGAAATAAATTAATGGAACACTTTTAGTATTGAGTTACGATAATTATATACAAAATATATTTATTTATTTGAATTTTATTGCACAAATAAAATGGTGGACTTAATGCCAGTCGACCATTAGGCTAAACAGAGATGTTTTGTGGGCGTTGTGACAAAGTTTATAAAAACAAAAATGAACATAAAATCATAAACCACACAGTATTAATATAATATAGACTAAGAATTTAGACAAAATACATGCATAAATTTAGTAAAATAGTGATGTAAGTACAATAATATAAAAGTAAAACAATTTAACTCACTATCATGACATTCAGGGAGTGGTAACCTTTTCGGTTAAAAAACTTCTCCTCATTTCAGCTGGGCATACAATGGCCACATGTGTGCCATCTATGCATCCCAGCACTCCTGGCATTCTAAATGCCCTGTAAAAACTATATTACAAATTTTGTTACTTGATTGTATTCTAAATTAGGTAATAATATTTCATGTTACAAAATATATGTAATCATACTTACACTCTTTTTAGCTGCTCCCTTTCCGGACGTTGGAAAGGGAATGCGACATATTTATTCAGGATTTCAGTCTTATTTATGGCCCATGTCACTTGCTTTACTGCTTTTGAAACACTGGCCTGGGAAACGCAATGATTTTGAGTATCCCCAACGATGGTCTGATACGATCCGGTGGCATAAAATGCCAATGCAATTAACACCTGCAATATATAAACCAATTAAGGACTCTTAAGCAAAATACCCCACAAAACCCACCTTAAAGATATTGAAAACTTACCTTTGTTTCGACGGACAAGGCATCAGACCTCGACCGTCGAGACTGTATGTATGGAGATAACTCAAAAACCAATTGCCGAGTCAAATTTTTAGATAATCGATAGCGTTTTATAAATTTTGCTTCGGACAACGCAAAAGCACTAGTCCTTAAATCTAACTCCTTCGTTCAGCCGCTTCGCTTGTGCCCGAGCCACACACACATCATTTCATGAGACCTTTCTAGCAAATCTACATATGATTGATACATTAAATACTCTTCGTCTTCTTCTTTTAAAACTATGGCAAAACAAACTCTTAAACCTTTTCATAAACGTGCACGAGCGCAGCAATGACACAAGTCAAACGGTTGGAAATGGTTGTCAAAAAGTTGCTTTTTTCCATAAAGTTATTATACCTAGGTACCTACCTATAATAACTTTATGCTTTTTTCAAACCTTTCACTGACAGCGGTCACGGTTGGGAAGTGGTTTGGAAATGGCACGAACTTTTTTAGCGCGATACCAAATGTGTCAAACGTATGTAACGGAAGTGTGGATGTGGTGTGGTAATGGTTCGATTTTATTAGCGCGATCGGGGCCCAAAGCTTCATTTGTTTCGTAATAAAGTAATTACCTTCATAATTATTACAATGGCATGGGATTAAAACTAAGTGCTTAATGCTATTAAAACAAATCCTAACTTAAAAACATGCAGTGATAAAACACCAACTGTATCACTAGTGATAAAACATTATGCCAACTGTATTTGCAGTGATAAATAGTACCGTTATCACAGAATAATGCCGTTATCATTCTGTGTCATTACAATAGGAAATTATTATTTATCTATCTCCGCTCAGAGCAGCTGTTGCAGCATTGTTCTGGATAACACTCACTTCCGCTAACATATGTGAAGCCAGGAAAAAACATAAGTGTATCGTCAAAATATTTATGTTATCATGCTTTTAACCAATAATTTTATCGTATAATCTGCCTTCATTTGTTAAATTAGTTCCATTCATCGTTTTGTTAATTTGTTTTGTTATTTGCTAACTTATTGAGTGTTGAGTGGTCGCATGAGAACGCGTTAAAAATCAACATTGTGCTGGGCAGGGTTATACCGATTTCAATAAAATAAGTAGGAAGTATCTTTGCATCGACGCTGGATGCAGGCCGCTTCCAACCGGCCAATCTGAAAGTCAATGGGAGAGGCATATGTTTAGCAGTGGACGTCCAATGGCTGAAATGATGATGATGATGATGATGATGATTGTTGTATACAATATATCAATTGCAGAGCACAGTTGTACAATAGTTACCGAATAACATTAAAAAAATTATAACATTTATTTACAAGACTAAACTTAGGGAATACACACTTTTTTTTGTCTTTCATTATTATAAGTAGTTATTTTTATTTATTTGTTTTTTTGCACAACACAAATGCACAATTGGCGGCCTTAATGCTTTTTCTACATTCTCAGGCATTCTCTACCAGTCAACAATTAGGCGAAGTAGAAATATTAAATGGTGGTGTGATACTTAAATACATTTTAACATACAATGCACCCTCAAAGAGTGAACATCTCCAACAATGTTGTACATCGTTGCCGATAAGCCAACAATGGTTTGGAAGCATCTAATTAAGAGTACTAATTAATGTAATAGAGCGCGTAGCAGAAGCGGTTAAACGGTGCGCCTGCGCTTCTCACGGCGTAGGGTGACCACGCCACATTTTTCTTGTTAGTTAGATGTTTTTTTGTTTGTTCTTGTTGTTTTTAACCGACTTCAAAAAAGGAGGAGGTTCTCAATTCGTCGGTATCTTTTTTTTTTTTTTTTTATGTATGTTCAGCGATCATTCGTTACTGCGTTGACCGATTTCGATAATTATTTTTTTGTTTGAAAGGTAATACTTTCAGAATGGTCCCATATAAATTTGGTTGAATTCTGATGATGGAATTTATAAGAAAATCATCAAACATTGCATGAACCCGTACCACGCCAACGGATTTTATAGTATCTATCTTACCTAATATCTTTGCCAAATGTGGACCGATTTTGATGATTTTTTTTTAATGAATAGCTTATACTTCAAAGATACTATAATCAAACATTTTTAGAAAAAAAATCACCCCTAGGGGTGGAAAAATAGGAAATGAAATCGGTGTTCAGCAGTTAAATTATGTTTGCACTTGTAAGATTTGTTTTGATTAGGATTTTTTACTAAAATATATGAAATAAGTTAATTTTATAAAAAAAATAAAAACCGACTTCAAAAAACTAAAACGCTAAAAATAATCTTAACACTTACGTACCTAATCAGTTACTTTTGGAGTCGGTGCCAGCCGATGAGAGATTCAATGTTTTTGTTTGCACCGACTCCAAAAGTAACTGATTAGGTACGTAAGTGTTAAGATAATTTTTAGCGTTTTAGTTTTTTGAAGTCGGTTTTTATTTTTTTGATGTTAGATGACTGAGGGTTCCGTAACTTATTAATAAAAATATTGAAGTTTGTATGTTAGTTTACTCAATCACGTTAAAAAGGCGTAAATTGCTGAATTTTCAACCGACTTCAAAAAAGGAGGAGGTTCTCAATTCGACTGTATGTTTTTTTTTTTTTTTTGTATGTTTGTTACGCGCTTACTCCGCCAATTATGAATCGATTTTAATGATTCTTTTTTTGTTTGGTAGATCATACTTCAGAGGTGGTCCCATATAAATTTTATCAAAATTGATTTAGAGCTTTTTGAGAAAATCAACAAATATATACCCAGATAATATTTTGGTTGTGGTTCTTGTTACCTATCTTCGACAAATATGAGCCGATTTTGATGATTTTTGTTTTATTGAATAGCTTATACTTCAAAGATGCTATGATAAAAGTTTGAAAAATAAAAATCACCCCTAAGGGTAGGAAAATAGGGGATGAAATCGGTGTTCAGCAGTTAGATTATGATTTATCACTAAAAATTGATGAAATAAGTAAATTTTATTAAAAAAAATAAAACCGACTTCAAAACACTGAAATGCTAAAAATAATCCTAACACTTAAGTACCTAATCAGTTACTTTTGGAGTCGGTGCAAACAAAAACATTGAATCTCTCATCGGCTGGCACCGACTCCAAAAGTATCTGATTAGGTACTTAAGTGTTAGGATTATTTTTAGCATTTCAGTATTTTGAAGTCGGTTTTATTTTTTTAAATAAAATTTACTTATTTTACACATGAAATGAAAATAAAAAAGTAATATTTATACCGTTTTTGTATTCCGTGGCATAATCATTTGTCATCACTGACGACCGTCTGGTGTATTGGTTCGCGCTCCGGACTACAAAGCCAGCGGTTGCGGGTTCGAATCCCGCAAGGGGCAAATGTGTGATGAGCACGAGCATTTGTACCTAAGTCATGGATGTTTATAAAAGTATTTAAGTATGTTTATCTGTTATCTAGTCGCCATAATACAAACTTTTCTTAGTTTGGGGCTAGATAATTGGTGCAATTGTTATTTTTTTTCAAATTTATTTTTGGAAAAAAGCGTAACAGCAAATTTAAGCGATTCAAAGTTTTTTTATAATTTTCTTTAAATTTACTCTTTTAAAATGTTACGGTCTTGGGATTTGTTTAAATAATTCTTGGCCACCACACTCATGTGAACAGTCTTGGCGGCAGGCCGGCAGGCATGCGTGCGCGCAGGCGTAACGACCCCTCGCTTCCGAGGAGGCCCCAACATTGGGAGTCGGTGGGAACCATTATTGCGCTTTTGTTTAACTATGTGTGAGATAATACGATCAATTACTTGGGTGCAACAAGTCCCGTAGCATTCACATAAGGTTAAAACTTAATCTGTTATTTGTAAGTAATTGCTAACACGCTTATTATTTATTAAATGTGATAATTGCGACCAGCTCTCGGATGAAATTAAATAAAGCATTTGTAGTATCAGAAATATGGCCCTTCGGCAGGCAAATAATGGTCATTAAAGGTCTTTGAAAATGACGGTAAAACATCAACCTTCCATATTAAAATGTAAGGTGACAAAGAGGACTAAGAGGCTAAAGGAGGTCAGTGTCACTATAACACACTCATGCCTTACAAATGGACACGCTTCAGCAAACGTTTTTTTAATAAAAGTGTAGTATTTTTAGTTCTTGTCTAATGTTTTCTATGCCATCACTTTGACCTTTTTGACGATATGACTAAATTAATTTTTCACTCCATGTTTCCCATGAAATTATATTGTGTTTTTTTAAAGATTAACTTAAATTTTTATCAGCATTTAGATCGATCATGCTTCAGCAGGCACGTTAAAAATTACATACTAGTTTGACTGTGCAAATTATCGCACCATCTTTCTTTGATCGTTTTTCTACATCTATTTAAAAAAATCGACGTCCTCAGGTGAGAATTAAACCTACGTCCCTTCGCTAACCGCCCTTCGCTATCGACTGCTCTTCTACTAATGTCAAATTCAAATCAAAATATTATCTTGATTATAAATCACAGATTTATAGGTCATAAAATAAAGTAAAAAATACAGATCATTCAGTCTAAAAAATAAGTCTTACAATAACATTTATCTGTGAGGAAATCGTAAAGTTTCTGTTTGCCATGTCCATGGTTGCACACAATATTGAAAGTGTAATATTGTCATAGATTAATGCGCTATATTATCATAGCTTCCTAAACTACCAGGAATATTGTTTTACTATACCCAGACTCCTTGAGCAAAGGTCGTGTCGACACACAAACAAGCACTTTCTCGTGGGATCCATTGTCTCGCACACAATGACACTGATAATGACAATGTGTTACTTTCTTTGCCAGGAAAATCGCTGATTAGAAAAAAAAATGCCGCACATCATGTAATCAATTAGCTCTTCATTTCACGTAATTGCTACATGAGCGAAATTAGAAGAAATAGTGGGAAAATAGAAAATTTTGTATGAAAATTTGAGAACAATCTCAAATTAAGAATGATTTTTATTTCAGTGATGAGTAGTGGTAGTGGTGAAATTTTGTACTCACACCGGGAAAGAAAATTGAAGTCCAAGCGAATGAAGTCACGGGCAACTGTTAGTGATTTTTAAATATTGGTTTGACAGAATTCTTTTTGAGTTAATTTCAATTAGCATATGTTCGTAGATGAGTATCTACGTAGCGTTTAATCTATGACCTAACACGACAAATATGTCAAAATTGGGAAGTCTCGCTGGAAGATACTACAAATGTCACCCTAAAAGTACAGTAGACATTACTATCTGGTCGATCAATAAAAAAAAACCGCAACTTAAATTGATAACCCCTTCATAATTCCCAGACGACCGTGAAAAGGGGCAAAAAGTGTCCTCAGCTGTTGTAATTGCTGTATAATTGAAATCGGTAGCCTGGCATTACCGCCAGGATCAGGGCGGGGCAGGATGTGGCGGTGGCGGTTGTTAGTCGTAGCATCTGGGCGTGGCATGAGCACAGGGCTGGCACCACGATGTTGAGCGGCCAGGCGAGGGCTGGGATTACTAAGGTAGGTATTATCAAAGTGTTTGTAGCTCAGTAGGTGCTTGTAGCTCACTGGCGGCAGCGCTGTGGTAGTTATTACCAAAGTTAAGCTACTTACGCCGCGGTTGTGTTGGATGGGTGATCATTCCAACCATATTTAGGGTCATTTATCACAAGTATGCAAGCAAGCAAGAAAAGTTGGCCCCGGCTATTCGCTTGATACTAGTCGTGAGGCCTAGTCAGAGGCCTTAGAGCGGCTTAATGACATCTGACAGTAAGGTTAAGTCACTGGCCTTACAACACCCATCCACGGCACCGCACTGGGCCTGTGTTGGAGTTTGGTCCAAACCACCTCATAGTTGATGTGAAGCCTGTGCCACGCAGTGGGAATTATATAGGCATACTTTAAATTATTATCAAGGTGTTGGGTATTAAACTAAGGAGAAAAATGCGTAACTTTCGTACTGCGTTACCTTGCGCTGTTGATAATCTAGCGTACGCTTACGGCATCCCCTCCATCAGTGTCTGTCACCCCACTCAAGTATCGCGCACGAGCTTGTTAAGCTATCTCACAAGTAAAGATAGAACCAAAGACAAAGAATAGAACCAATCTGGAAGTCTTTCAAATTAAAAATGTTTTTTTAAAATCGGTCTTATATTGGCGGAGTTCTGAGGTATCAAACATTTAAAAAAACATACAACCGAATTTGGAACCTCTTCCTTTTCCGAAGTCGATTAAAAACTTAATTAATCAATATAGTTCATAAGATTAGTTGTAGATAAAGTATTAGTTGGACTGGTCACATTGCAACCTTATCTTTTAACCCAAACATGTACTAAGATATAAAAAGAAAAAGGTTTACATAAAGATAGTTTGGAAGTATAATTTTATTGATTATCAGTTGATAAAATTTGCAACCCTATAGATGACATTGCAACATTTTTCCGCTAAGTTTCCGATACACGACATAAAATAAGGAAAATTACAGGACAGAACCAGTGCACATGACAGCGAGCATACATAATTGTGACAAATTGATTTCTAAAGAAAATATTGCGGTGGCATTTACAAATAAATTGTCTTAATTAAACACCTTGTTTGAGTTATATCTTTCATCGATAAGATAACACGGTGACAATTAATAAAGTCATTTTAAAACGACTTGCTGACTCAAAAGCGCTGGTAGTGAGTGGTAGAGACAAAAAACTAGTCAAGGTTCCATAAATACATCAGCTTAATACTCAAATAGGTTTTGCAATTAAATTAAAAACAATTCGACTCTGTCAATCTACAATCAAGTCTAAATAAAAAAATATACAAAAAAAAATGTTTCAACATACAAAAAAGCTCTTTGATTTGAAGCCGGCATGAATTATTATAATGTGGTTACAATCGACCGATACATTTATCAAAACGTTTTTTTGTTATAAGTTTTAATTTGATCTTATTTAAAACCTATTTTAAGCAATTTTTTGAAATCCTATAAAAACTAATATGGAGGATTTGTATTCAGTTTTTAAACTAAATCCTTGTTCCTTGAAGTAACAATGTATGCGTCAGTACCTTATTTCAGAGCGGATTCGAAATAACTACATTACTATAATATTATTGATATGATCAGTGCAATTTGTAATTCCTGTAACAAAAATTGGACTAGTCATGACTGGTCACCTTATTGAATGGTTGACATATTGGGACATGTAGTTATTTAATATACATAGTGTATGATACAAAATTGCAGTTGTATTTTATTTTATAGATAAATAGTTATTTAAATAGTTATTTAAGGGCTTGCTGGTACGTGGTCACAAGGTGTACCTACGTACGTAAGCCGCTGGATGCAGGCCGCTTTCAACCGGCCAATCTGGAAGTCATTAGGGAGGCCTATGTTCAGCAGTGGACGTCCTATGGCTGAAATGATGATGATGAGGTATAAAGGCTACATTTACTGTTTTAAAACAACATTTATTTTACCCTATTTATGGCAAATAAAGAGTTAGAATTTGAATATAAATACAATTTCAAATGTGCTCTCTTTCGTTCTTACTCATATTCCTCTTTAGTGGTTTTTGCTAATAATAACTTACACTTCATAAATAAGTAAATACGTATGAATTTAATTTTTAAAACGAAGTTTCGGGTTACACGTCTCTCACATTTTACATATAAATATATTCCTGTCTGCCCCCCTAGCATGTCTACCAAAACACGATATGATATGATATGATATAGCGATATATCGATACCAACTTTAAAAATACGATAGAAATAGCCGCCATTTTGAATTTTTATCGAAACAGTGATCTTAATATGTGACGGCGATTCAACATGGTGGCTATGTCTATCATATTTTTACAGTTGGTGTCGATATTTCGCAATATCATATCGTGTTTAAGTGCTCATGCTAGGCAGGCTGGACTGTTTAACTAACTAAGATAATAATGATGACAAACATACAATCATAACCTAGCAATCCCATCAATTCTCATTGTATCATGAACTGGATTTGGCACCGGCATTGTTCTGCCCACAGCCAAATTTAATTTGGACAATTTATCATAATGATCTCTAAGTGGGACAGAGCTTGCTGGGACGTGACACGTGAGAGATGTGAACGTGAATCACTCAAATTGGGACGAAGGCTGAAATAATTATGTACAACTGCATATTAACCTTATAACTTTGATATATCTACGTATTCATCATTCATCATCATTTCAGCCATAGGACGTCCACTGCTGAACATAGGCCTCCCCCATTGACTTCCAGATTGGCCGGTTGGAAGCGGCCTGCATCCAGCGTCTTCCTGCAACCTTTAACAGGTCGTCTGTTCACCTTGTGGGTAGACGTCCTACGCTGCACTGGCCTCCATTCTAGAACCTTTCTGCCCCATCGGCCGTCAGTTCTACGTGCTATGTGCCCTGCCCACTGTCACTTCAGTTTGCTAATCCGGGCTAATACTAACATAAAATATTACCCTGACCTTACTTTGTGTGCTATTGGTAGGTCTGTTCCATAGCTTTTCTAGCAAACAATCTCAATTAAGTACCACATACCTACAAAACAAACAAATAAATATGTATATTTCTTACCTAGTAAATATTTCTTATCTGTCCTCTACCTGAAGGTTGTATGGAAAAGATCGCTTTTAGTGATAAGACCGCCCAAATAATGCATTTTTCTGTAAACACAAATTGTAACTTCTTTGTATGGTGTACAATAAAGAGTATCTATTTATCTATTTTTTAGTTGTGTATGTTGATATTCCGCATTGCAGTTTTATCGCCTAATCTGATAAAGTTTTTTATACCTATCAAACTTATCAAAGAAATTAGATACGCAAATTAAAAAGAGCACACGCAAATATAATTGTTACTAGGTCGTGCATTGAACTTGTCATATCAGGGCGCACTATCACCGATATCAAGTGCGTATTACATTTATATGATGTCCTACATTCAATGTTTTGCGTACAAACGTGTAACGTGACGGCTGTCACAGAGACATGGTTAATAGAAAATAATATTGACATAAGAATCTTATTGTTCATTTGTTTATGTAATTATCAAAATTTACATGCACTTGTGACGTAAATATTTAAACATAGATAACAGCACTGTTATAATATCAAATCTGTGGGGAAAAATATAGTGAGAAAACTGCACAGTCAATACATTATGTGTAGCCAAGAAATGTTGTTTCCATTTGCGAGGGTTACGAAGGTCCGATAGCAATCGCTTATAGTGTAATAATATGACTTGGCTATATTATATCCGGCCGAAGACCAAAGTAATGGATATAGTCCAAAACTGTAGCGAGTTAAAGTGGCAGTGGGTTTGCCCAATGTCGCAGAACTGATGAAAGGTGGAGTAAACGGGTTCTTGAATGGAGACCACGTTTCGGAAAACGTAGGAGTGTAGCCCTTCAGCATTAGACTAACGACTTTAGGAAGATGGCTGGCAGTTGCTAGATGAAAAACCGGCCAAGTGCGAGTCGGACTCGCGCACCGAGGGTTCCGTACAAACCTGTAGATACCGTTATGAGTAAAAGTTCACCCATCACGACAATCGAGTCATAGTTATGTGGTATTTTTATTGCAAAATGAAATCCATAACATTACAAAAGTTAAATTGCGGTTTACGATTTATGACGTATTAAAAAAAAACTAATTACTTGATCTCGTTCAAACCAATTTTCGCTGGTAGTTTTTATGGTAATGTACATTATATATTTTTTTTAGATTTATCATTCTCTTATTTTAGAAGTTACAGGGGGGGGGGGGACACACATTTTACCACTTTGGAAGCGTCTCACACGCAAATTATTTAGTTTAGAAAAAAATGATATAAGAAACCTCAATATCATTTTTAAAGACCTATCCATTGATACCCCACACGTATGGGTTTGACGAAAAAAAAAATTTCGAGTTTTAGTTCTAAGTATGGGGAGCCCCCAAAATTTATTATTATTTTTCTATTTTTTTGTGAAAATCTTAATGCGGTTCACAGAATGCATCTACTTACCAAGTTTCAACAGTAAAGTTCTTATAGTTTCGGAAAAAAGTGGCTGTGACATACGGACGGACGGACAGACGGACAGACAGACAGACAGACATGACGAATCTATAAGGGTTCCGTTTTTTGCCATTTGGCTACGGAACCCTAAAAAGCGGGAAAACGTGCTCTTTAGCGCTCTTTGCGACGTAAGCCTCCCCTTACGTCCAGTGGACTGCGTTAGGTAGGCTGACATGATGATGCTGGATATTACATTTATTAATAAAAATGGGACAAAGAGCTAGAAGGAATAAAATGTTTTCTACATCATTGTGACCTATATTCTCCTTAAACTAAGATTTTTACAACAGATTAACACAGTAGGACGGTGGTCCGCTGAGAGCGCGAAGAGATCCCGGGTTCAAACACTATACACATGGTTTGCTATAGGCAAATATATGTCTGGTACCTCGTCGTAATACAATTCGTTACTTTGACTAGGACAATTTGTGATTTATGACAATCTACCAGCGGTAGTGAAGATTTGACAATTTTATTCTATTATTTTATTTTATTCGGAAAACAGTGATATTTTTACAGATCACAAGTTTTTGCATATTATGTAGAACAGTAAAAAAAGCTTATTCATTAGTGTTTAGCATTAAAAAGAGAAGGAATTGTGATTCTTGTAATAAACAGTTAGCGAACCGTCAAACCAAGATTTTGCTAATGTGTCTTTAAAGTGATTTAGACTACGTTTTGATGCTAATCTGTTGACGCAACGCATGAAATGTAGCCAAAAAGAAAAAAAACCTAGTCTATGGTACGCGACACCTTTAGGTAATCAGACTTCAGGCAAATTCCAAGGATCGAATGCGAGACCTCACTTAAAGCACGTACGTTTTTCTTAATAGGAACACTCTATCGCGGTATCTCGCCATGATTTCATGGTAATATTCACATTCCAGCAGACACAAGGTACAAGTTTGTCATTCCTAACACTACCAACTTTGCATGATCTTACTAACAATCTGACTGAGGATCTCTATTTTTATGACACTTAACAGCTTGTAATTAAGGTTCAAAGTTGTCCGTATCAATAAAGAGTAGTTCCGAATATAGAGATGAACTCATCAGTCACAGTGACACGATCTGTAATACTATGTAGCCTGCTTAATATGTATGACAGTGAGATCAACAACAAAGCCATTCAGACCATTCCATTCGATGACGTACGTACTTGGAATTGATAGAAAACATTGTAAAAAAAATATAAACACTATTGTGTAGAATTAAGGAACTTGTAGAAACAATTGGAGGAAAGTAAATAAAATACCTACCTAGGTAATCTCTTTATCGGGTTTGAAAGCGCATTGGAAAGGATTGAGATTGGAATAACAGTGTTCCATTTTTTATTTGGTTTTGAAAATATGAACATCAAGTAGGTAACTCTTCTAACAGTACTTACTTTAATCTTCTTTTGTTTTTATTTACAGAATTTTATGTAAAACAACACTGATTGGGATCCATGGTTACGCCCCTATGCATATTTATCTGCCTGATTTAGAAGAAAAAAAAGTATAATAAAGATTTTCAGAAAATCCAAAAAAAATGCAATTACTAAGACTGTAAAAAGCAAATTTATGATAAATCACGGTAATTTAAGATTAATAAAATTAAGAAAGACAAAAGACGTCTTATCAACAGTTTAAAAATGTTATTGTATGGGTACATAGAAAACGAAAATTACTTACATGTAAAAAAAATACTTGCACACGACTTCTGTACGTTTCTTAGAATCCATTTTAAACAAAATAATGTCAAGGATATACTAAAATGAAAGTAATGCTCTAAAATTATTTATAAGTCCTAGGATATGATGTGTCTTTACATAACTAGCTAGATTATCCACTAATCAAAACATTTGTCAACGAACAATTAACAAAATAACAATCGTATTCAAGTGATGAAAATGTTAAAGAATCCAGCAAGCGTTACAAAATCGCAAGCACGTACGAAATTTTTTATTCAGCCCATTTAATATATAAGTCAATGATTCAGCCATTTAAAGATGATTTCCAATAGGATATTTGTAAAACGTTCCAAGATCTATTCACAAAGACACGGTTAGTTTATGAACGCTTACTGTCTCTTGATGGTCTCAAAGAACACGCAGAATTCAGTCTTAATTGCGTCATCCCACAGAAATTTGCAAGCAATGTCAATGTTTGCTTGTCACCCGTTGACCAACACTGTAATCTCGGCTTTTAGAGAATCCTCACAACCTCTGAATTACTCTAATGATTACAAGGTTGTCGAAAACAAACATTGCCAATCAAACAAAGCTCGATTCTCATTTGACAACCACATTGGAGAAGAATGCCAAGGCTACTTAGCCTAGAACTATCTACTTTCTAATGTCTCATTGTATTACTAATTTAAAACATAAGAACGCTTATCGAATAATTGTTTTCAGCTAATCAAGCGAATTATGTGTCCGACCATGAAGTTATACCTACCTACAACTCATGTAAAACTGTAATTAAATGATGAATCAAATAATGTTTAACGAACTAGTTAAACGAAAAATATTTATTCATTTAAAAGTAAAACAAAGTTATCGATTCTGTAATCGAAGTGCTGTCCTTGTCTTCAGCACTTTACATGTTTTTTGTACGTACTTCATTACGATTTAGACATTATTTAATAGTCCTAGTGACTTAGACTAGTCCTTCTTTCTTCTAAATTTGTTGCTACTGACAACCTTACGAAACATTGGGTAGCAAGCAAATGCCATAACTTACAAAGTTATGTATGATTCAGAATTATTATTTGATTGAAATCACCTTTGATTAGAAATTTTGCTTAGGCATCGTTTATGTAAGCCGGAATGAATGGACAATATCAACCGGTTTTTGAGGAAGATTCTACGCGAAATTATGTAAAGATATTAAGAGATATTGAGTGAGCCTTGTGTCCACTTGACGACAGCCGCTGGATTCTTTAAATACTTAATATGGTAGAAAGTACTAAATATGTGGTTATGCAATCATCAGAATATATCCAAATTCAGGTTGGTGTAACTTTTTTAAAATATTCAATAAATTATGACATAATGATATTGTCTCCAGAATGTAAACTTTATTTGATTTAAACACTGATTTATATTTAAACAATGTATTTTTTTATATTTTAAATGTAATATTTTTCATTAATAATAATCACGTATCCATATTATTAAAATTTTGAAATTTCAAAATGTAAATGTTTAAAGGGCATAGGTAACTAATCAATAAGGTTGTAACGTCAATTCCATAGACTGAAAACTTTTACAAACACTTTTTTTTTTGCCACACTAAAGATGATACAACATACCGATTTAAATTTTCAATCACTTTATGGTAACAGATCCAAATAACTAATTTGGATCTGTTACCATACACCTTTTTATTATGAGCCTCCGGTATTGTGTTCCTACATTAACTTGTTGTACTTAATTTGCAGTAGTGTACTTTCTAATAGAAAACAAGTGTCACCATACTTAGTGCTGTAGACAATAATTGGTCACTTGATCACAATTATAGCGCGCCTCCGTGTCAGAAATGGGCCACTCGTTTCACACGCCTTTCCTTCCGGTCCCTTATGACTTAGGGATGTCCAAATTAAAGTTATTTAATTGATAATAACAGAAAAAATATTTTTTAAATATTTTTTATAACCTAAGTGGTTAAAAGTGCTTGTAACATTTTTGTTTAATGAACGGTGAATTGTTATATTTTGTAGATACAAAAACACTATTATTTAATGTACTTTTTTTCATATATTTTAATACACTTTTCAAATCATCCATGTCCGTGTATTTTGTTTAAATTAAAAGAAAGTTCATTGCAAACACAAAGGCGTCGTCATTACAGATTTATCAGAAGATGCAAATAAGTATTTGGCATATAATAACAGCCGTTATTGTGACTCAATTAACTCGACATTTAAAAATTCTCTTACGTATTGCTCATCTAGAGGTAAATAAAATATAAATCACGAGGACCATTTTCAACAATTATTGGATTTAGTGATTAAATGAAGTTAAAATAGTACCAAACTATTTTAAAATTTGATTACAATTACAACAACTTTTCGAATTACATTTTTTATTTTAAATAAGCCTTTTAGGTATTCATAATCTTATAAGTATTTTATAAGCGTTCAAGATTTATTTTAATTATAAGTTGAGTCAAGTTGAGTTAGTACTTAAAATCCTACAATATCCGAAAGTATTTCGACATTGACAACCCTACTACCGATTCTCGTCCACGGCTTTCCCGCTGTCACCAGTTGTCTCCACTGCATCGGCGGCTTCATTATACTCATACCAGATTATACCACACCTCGCACGCAACCAGTTGAAACACAAAGCTACTTGGGAACTTCCTGTAAGTTTCCTACGATTTTCTCACAGGGAAATTGTGATCGGAATGTACTTACATACAGTATGGTAAGAGATGTTGACGTACCTGTAACAAAAATGAGAGATTTTTAGATGTCGGTTATTTGTATCTGTTTGATATTCCTGAACTTGTTTGATGCCGAGCGGTCGCATGAGATAGCGTGACAACAAAATGTCTATTGTGCCTCGTTTTGTAGGGCTGATGGGTTATTGTCTCTTGCATTTTTTATTTTAAATATGCAAATCAAGAAAAACATGCTGGAATCCTGCTGGGTGCCAAATGTCAGATCTCAAATACATATTTGTCCAATGCATGCTTCTAAATAACATGGTATCTATCTAAGTTTAACGATGTTAATAGCTCTTTAAATAATACAGTCTCATAGCCAATAAAAACCCATACAGTAGTTTCGAAGGTGATATAAACAAATAAATGAAATAAATAAATTGTTTCCACAATCAATCCAATTAGCTAGCCCCAAACTAAGCAAAGTTTGTACTATAATGGCGACTACATAACGGATAAACATACTTAAATACTTTTATAAACATCCATCCATTCATCACACAAACGTATTATGCCCCTTGCGGGATTCGAACCCGCAACCGCTGGCTTTGTTGTCCGGAGCGCGATCCACTACACCAGACGGTCGTCAATATACTTACAGGGTGTGATTTTGAACCCATATTTTGTAGCCAAATTTATAATTTAATTTAAAAATATTTCATATCTTAAGTAAAATAAAATTTGTTTGCATTTGAAAAAGGGTAAGGGTGATAAAGGGTTAAAGGGAAATTGCGGTATAACTAATTAATAACAATACTTATTCCGAAAAAAGGCTGAGTCCGAAATCTGAGTTTAATAAAATGATTTAATTATAAAATGAAAGATTTACACATTGAGCGCCATGGTTGTCACCGGTGACTCCCAAATAATAAATTTTCTATTGTGTCTAAAGTCGTGACAGTCAAAGGCTTAATAAAACATTCAATCGATCCATCTCCAATTACATTCCATTTTTGCCCCCGATGTTTACAACATCGAATACTTGCTCCAAAGACTGACAGCACCGTTACCAACCGCAGCGAGCAGTGCGTCAAAATGGACAAGCTGACAACCGGCAAAAAGATAATTAATACTTAATACCTACCCGATCAGGCGAACTCGATACTTAAGTATAACGGGCCAGCTACGGGTGTCAATAATCACCTACTTTAGTATTTAGATTGGTTATAATAAAAGTAAAACATTTGGGAGCAATGTACTGAGAACTTGAGTAGGTTTAACAAGCGTTTACTCTACTCGAATTAAAAGTTAAATTATTTAGACTATAGAGCCTTTTGAGTTCAATCAAATTTAATTTTAATATTTTAAACTTAAAAACAAACCAATAAGTCATCATCATCGTCATCATTTCAGCCATAGGACGTCCACTGCTGAACATAGGCCTCCCCCAGTGACTTCCAGATTGGCCGGTTGGAAGCGGCCCGCATCCAGCGGCTTCCTGCAACCTTTACCAGGGGGGTAACCATGAACTCTTACAAAACCAACTTTGTTTGGTTGCACTTTGATATGAGATTATATGTTAGGTCACGTGATTTGGTACCATGATCTACGTAAAACAATCTTGTATAAGGCTGGGAAAGACCGAATGGTATGTAAAAATAGTCTATGCGTGGCAAGTGGTCCGAATCGTCATAATTAAAATTAACAAAATGTCAGTGAAATCAATAAATACCTATTCTTGCGTACTAAATTTGCCAAAATATTAAAGAAAATGTATCTTGCTTCTACTAGGAGGCATGTCAGCAGCGCTGAAAATTATTCTATCGTAGATATCACCTTTACTAAATGAGCTACGACTGAGCTCTGAGTTTTTCATAAATGTTTCGGAACAATGCATTGTCCGATACCAACCTACTTAGTGCAATGGTGTCTTGACAGTACTTATTAGAAAAAATTAAAAGTCATTATTTGTTGTCAACATTAATAAATAATTTATTTTACAGAAATACAAAATAGTATTTTCAGTTAGTAAGAAATTAGATTAGAAAATGGTTTAATGAAACATCATAACAATCATTCAAATTGTATTATGTAAGAGTACGTCGAACCACGTCGATTCACAATATTTTTTATAGTAATAGTTTTATTGCAGATTAGTTTCAAGAAAAATACAATCAAAGCATTCAAGTTTTGAGTAACCCCTGGTACTAAAGGAGAAGAAAGCTTATGCTGGGCAATGATTAGGAACGCAGGAAACTGTAAGCTGTGTAAATTAAAATTCGATGCACAGAGCATACAAGTGTACCTATACTAATAGTAGTTTCATAAAATTATTGCAAAACGCCAATTGACACAAATAAATAGTGAAATAAATATGTACGCTTTATTTTAGTACTATCTAGTTTTAATAAGAACCCGGTAGTTAAATAGGTTAAAAAATCCCGATTGATAGCTAATTAGCTACTCAAATGAGTAGTTAAATTCATCGTATAGAACTCAAATCGTCTTGTGATACTCACTTATTTGCGACTCAAGAGGGGTCTGTCTTACTATGTTCTTAAATACATTCTCCGCTCCAGTCAGTTTCTAAAGGTATAGGAAGCGGGGTGCGACATAGTCGTCTCTGAACCAGGAAAAGACCAAGAGACGTTTTCCTTATAGCTATCGACCCATCACATTATTTAACACGTAGCAAAGCTGTTCGAGCGTTTGCTGCTTTGAATATGCTAGTTAATTTTACTAGATGACAAACAATTTAGTTTCCGCAGTGGCGAGTCCACCAAGCTCCAGCTAACATGCGGCACACGTGGTCCACCAGCTCAACGATCAGCAGGACAATACGTCCGGAAAGATGTTATTGCCCTTGACATGTGTGGGTTTTTTAACAAGTTAGGCGCGTCGCACGTTCGATCGTGCTCATAATAGCCCGTACCCACCATCATCTCCACAACCACGCTTGGAGGCGGGATGGCGAACGCAGTTTTTTATAATAGTTCACACGCAGACGCTGCTGCCCGTCTCGTGCTACAGGAATTAGTCGCCACTTACGACACGCCTTCTGTTGGTGTGTTCTTTACTGCCATCTCGGCTTACTTTTACTTGATCTTTTCTTTTTTTATTTAATTGATTTTTATATTACCTTTTTTAACTGCGTTTTGGCAAATGAACGTTTGAATTTGAATTTGATCTTAATAATGGCAATACATACCTACTATTGCCATTACTAAGAGTAATCCTTAGTAAATATAATTACTAAATTTTTTAAGAAAATATGTATCTCGTATGTATGCCGTGTGGGGACGGCCGTAAAGAATACTTTTCCCCACCGCCAACAGGAGGCGTGTCGTAAGAGGCGACTAATTCCTGTAGTACGAGACGGGCAGCAGCGTCTGCCTGCGAAATGTTATAAAAAACTGCGCTCGCCAACTAATCCCAATTCCAAAGGCAATGAAAACCATTGGGGGAGGTCTGTGTTCAGCAGTGGACATCCATGGCTGAAATGATGCATCTCGTGTTTAATATAGTACGATAGTACGAAGGATGCGAGTCCGACTTGCACTTGGTCGGATTTATAACGTTACTAACTTACTACCTTATATCTAAATGTACTTAATTAACTTGAGATTTTACCAAATATGTAAAGAGCGTACTTTATAGGTACAAGTAAGTAAAGTAAAATGCAGTAAGATAAAGTGGCAGTGGGCCAGCCATATCTGTCGCAGAACCGATGAAAGGTGGACTAAATTGAGTGGAGACCACGCCACGGTAAACGTAGTGTTGGACGTCCCCCAGCTCGATGGAATGATGAGCTTAGGTTAGGAAGATGGCTGGAGATCGTGCTCTTTGGGGGAGGCTTACGTCCAGCTGTGGACTGCAATAGGCTAACATGATGGTGATGATGGTCACTTTTTAGGTCAATAGCTTACCTATTTTTAAAATATAATATTAGCTACTGCCTGCAACTTAGTCTACGTAGACTAATATTAGTAGAATAATCGTCCCACGGTAACCTAGATCAATACCCATGCATGTGTGCCTTTCAGCTAATTAAGTTTAACCGTTAAAGCGTGATTGAGAAACTAAAGTATTAACTGTTATATTTATAATAATACGTAGTAAAGGTATGATTTGTATCTTGGCAGTCGCTGCCCATCATCGCGAATGCACCGCTTTGTATCTGATACCGGCGGCTGTGTCGCGCTGGCGGGGAGCGTGGTCTTCACGCCTGCCGCACAAGAAATCCAACAATTGACAACAAATTAAACGCAAATCTAAATGATGTTTTTTTTGTCATTTATTCAATGCACAAACAGGGTTTAATGTTTTAGGTTTACATAAAACTTTTTACGTTTACGTTTAGTTAACCCGTCCTCGATTCAGAACCGTTCGGTAACTAATTGTCGACCAGACGATCACGTGACACTTATGATTCAACAGGATTTAACATTAGTGTCACGTGGTTTATCGGTTGACAATCAACTCTCGAAGGGTTCTGTATCGGGGTGTCACAAAAACCAGACAATGGAAATTTTATTGTTGGCCACATGTAGGTGGTTTGAGCTTAGAAAATGTAATTTACAAAAGACCTATACTCAATGCCTACAATAGAATCTGATGGAATATTAAGAACATAAACATACTTGTTTACCTGTGTCCCTCTAATTACTTGCTTGACTTTTAAAGTACTTAGTGGCGTTTGATACGTTTATTATTTTCATTTCTTTTTATTATGATAGTAAGTAAACTTGTGTGTTTCAAAATAACAGGAAAGAAATCAAAATATTCCCTAACAGCAAGGCTTTATATAACATAAGTAAAGAATCTACAACTAAATGTAACAGTAAGGCTTAAGATTTGATGAGCACTTCAGGCGCACTTTCGTAGTTGTAAGTTTGCTCTGCAGCAGGCCCCTAATTGAGCAGTTTTGGATTAAGCGCCACTTCATTACGTAATTAAAATGTATCATTATCTGTAAAAATAAAATGTTTAGCTATTGCTCGCAGATCCGTATTCATTGGTTTGAAACAAAAAAGAAGTAGGTTGGCATGATAGCTTCTGCCTTGGGAACCTTATTGTATATTCTCAAAATAAAAGTCGTATACTAGGTCGTGATGTATTTTATGCGCCAAATTGAATGTAGATCAGTTTTAAGATAAAAAGCTCGTTTTTGCTCCTGCTGTTCTTATCCAGGGTCTAGGATCTCATTATAATAAAATAATAATCACTTTCTCTGGAGAAATTAAACACTACGATACCACTCGCAAAAGTCGTAAAATGCGTGCCTGATTTTGCAGAATACAATTTTAATGTCAAGACATTTGCTCCAAGGTGCAATTACTACGATTTAGACAACGTAATTTCATCATCTTTTTCTTCTTCCTCTTCAGCATATGTTTTGTCCACTGTTAGACATATGCCTCCTGAAGCTCTCTCCAGCTACCTCTTAGTGCGGCGAATCTTGTCCAGGCCGGTCCTGCCGTCTTTGCAATATCGTCCGACCATCTTGCTGGTGGTCTGCCCACGCTTCGTTTTCTTGTGCAGGGTCTCCAGAGCAAGACCTTGTGGTTTCATCTTTCGTAGTCTCTACGGCATACGTGGCCAGCCCATTGCCCTTTCAGTCGTGCCACCTTTTTGCCATTTCGGTAATTTTAGTGCGCTGGCGGATTTCATAAAAACGAATAAATATTTTTATGGTTTTTATCAGTTTTTGATTTTAAAATTTCCGCGTGTCACTCCTTTGACAACTGTCATACTATTAGCATTGATCAAGTAAATTAGTAGAAGCTGACCTAAGTCAAACCTATCAATCGGTTCCGAAACTGAGTCTCAACATTAGTCAAAATTTATAGCTCAAATAGCTCATAGTTTGGAAACAGTTTTGAGCCATGTAAAAATGTCTAGCAATTGACAAACAATCTCAATTTTAAAAAGCCGTATAGCCACCGCTTAATTGCATTACCTCTCGCCTTTATTTTTTTTATAAATGAGTAGATTATTCCGTTCTCTTTTCCATAATTTCTCGTTTCGGACAACTGTCTCATGCTTTTAATAGCAACAAAGAATTTATAAGTAGGTGTTCGTAGTACTTATACATTCCCTGGATGGCAATGACATTAGGCCATAGACTTCGGAGATAAAAAATTGAAAGAGACGAAGTTATCTGTTGTCAGTGGTTTTAAATATTGCGTCTCTTATCTTCTCAAAGCAATTAATAGACAAAACATCCAAAACATTCGTTCTTTTACATCCCTAAACAAAACCTAATTATGTAGTTCATGGTACAAATTCAAAACAAGCTCAAATCAAAATCTCGAAGCAGCATAATTGCTTTTACAATTTTGTAGCAGCCAAGCAAAGTATCATTATTAAAATTAGATATCTATACATATAATTCATATATTTTTTAGATTTTGTTACTGTTTTTACAGTATTCATTCAGAAATTAAGAAATCAATGAAATGTCTGCTATGACCATTTTCCATATCAATAATTTTGACATAAGAAATCAATTTGTAACTGTCATTAGTGTCAAAATAAACGTCATTTGTATGGAATTGAGTGAATGATAAACAAAATTGTATGTTGTCAAAATCGATGAAACAAGATTGTTTTTACGACCTCATGGTACCAAATTGACGGATGGGCGTAATTTGAGATTGTTTTAAGAGTTTATGGTTACCCCCCAGGTCGTATTTAAAAATAACGATTGTTGTGCACTATCAATTTTACTATTAAATGTACTTTGTTATTCGTCTTCAATAACAATAATACTTATGCCAAATATGAAATAAGGTAGGTAGGTATCTCAAATATATAAGGTAATGATAAACATGATTTCTTAGCTTGATTTCTTTAACTTTGCTTGGCACCAATTTTTATTCCTTAGTTATTGTCTAACAGGCCCCCGATTCAGAACAGAAGTTGTCAACCCGTGCAACACGTGACATTAATCTTATAGTGTCACGTGGTTATTCAGTCGCCAATTTGTTACCGAAACGTTCTGAGTCGGGGGCCAGGGCCGCGATTCAGAACCGTTCGATAGCTAATTGACAACCGGTATAACACGTGCTAATGTTACTATCACGTGGTTTTCCGGTCGGCAATTTGTTATCGAACTGTTTGTGAACTAAATCGAGGGCCTACACAGTTAATCCAATAATCACAAAACATCCTAGATCAAAGCAGTTTATTTTAGGACTCGGATACTTTTAATAAGTTACTGATCTTGTACATCATTTAAAGAAACATCCAATAACAGTTCGGATCTGGATGTGCAAAGGAGAAGTTCCTGGAAAAATTTACGATCTGGTACCTCGTAAAACAAAGAAGGCTAATCCTTACATGGAGACCATGACAAATTAGTCAAACACTAATGCCTCTTTACAGCTCACGGTTGGTCTTAAAATCGGAACTAGAGATGCAAACGATTCTTTTATGACGCAAACTAGGTATAAAAGAAACCACTTATTTTTAATTATTAGAAAAAGGGTTATTATACTGTTAATGACTATTTAAATGACAAAAATGTCTGGAATTAAATACTGCCCTGCTCGCACAGGTACACATTATTTTCTTTTCCTATTTTTTGTGGCAGGTAGTGGTGACTGAGTTTGTTCCGGCGTTTCTTCTCAGCACTGGCCAGATTGTCTGTGTCTTGTCTCGAAGCGCTAGTAGGGCCCAAAAAATAGGGAGACATGTTCTGCCCCATATGGGTCAATAATCTTATTTGACGTTCATGAGTGGCAGTTTTCTGTCCTAAACTGAAAATGATTTTTGACTTTTGACTTTTAATAAAATACCCACAAAAAAAGTTCGTTTTGCCTTGTGAATACGAGATAGAGCCAATAGAACTATATTTCTCACGGCAGCCTTGTCAATCAACTTTCAGCGGCTTAACCTAATGACTTCATTTTTTACGGCTTTAAAACTTACTTGATCTTGTTCTATGAGTGCAATTGACCGTTTTATTACTGAGTCATACTACGATTGGTTCCTTTACACGTTAAGTTTCAAAGTCAAAGTCAAAGTCAAAAATCATTTATTCAATTCAGGACAAAATTGCCACTTATGAACGTCAACAATAACATTATAGGCCCCTAGGGGGCCAGAACATGTCTCCTTATTTTTTGAGTCCTACTAGCGCTTCGAGACAAGACACAGACAATCTGGCAAGTGCTGAGAAGAAACGCCGGAACAAACTCAGTCACCACTAGCTGCCACACAAAAAATATAAATCAAAATAAACAGGTAGTACATCAGTTTAGTGCAGGCTGGACTGACCATACATTCTTGTCATCAAGATAGTCTTGAATTTTATAATAATTTGAAGTTTGAGTAGAAAAGTGTATAAGTTTATATCAAGAGACCCTGATATGGCTCTGTTAACATATACGAGTATGCCTGTCAGAGCTGTGCAAGAGTGGTATTGTCGCCACCTAGCAAAGCGGATAAAAAAAAGGAAAAATGTTAAATTAAGGGATAATTAATGCTATCTATCCTCCTATGGTCGAATAAAAGAAGAAACTGCATTGCACAGGCCTCACCTCAAGAAATAGTTTAGGCCAGGGGTCACCAAATGGCGGACCGCGGTCCGGATCCGGACCTCCGACCTATTCTGTGCGGACCAGAAGAATATGAGAATATCAGCATAAAAAAATAAATTTAGCCCGCGCTTAGTCTTGTCTCGACACATGACACGCATCGGATAGTCTAGCCTAGATATTTATCGACATTTTTAACTTGGGCGCTAGTTATCATCTACCAAACGGACCGCGACAGATTTAGGCCATACTCCACCGGGCAGCGGGATTGTGGAGGGACGTTTGTAAGGCAAACTAACCTTGCCTAGTTCAATCAGGCAGCTTTAAAGGCCTCTTAAATAAAAACAAATATTTGCCAAACAACACTCCAATAATTGTCATGGTCCTCGAAGTAAAAAAAAATACATCCTTGTGTTACCAGGTACCATACAATGCCCGAGCAGCACAAAACTTGTATATTAAATAAAAGAGACACGGTTATATGTCCTAAAGTCGTACTAATACTTTTAATCGGCATAAGCCAAGTTACAAATTTCTATAGAGGCATTATTTCATCTGATAATGCTTAATGCTAAAATACAGTTAGCAAAAATCTAAACGCCCCTAATAAAATACTTGTATTTTCCCAGGGGCGTTTAGAAAATATAGTTTTCTGAATTGAACCCAACTATGCTTAGTAGATAAATATATATACAGAGTGTAACGAAAAGGTGAAATAAAACTTTAAGGGGTTATTCTACGGCTAAATTACATCAACTTTTTCTATGGGACCAACATCAAATTCGCAAAAAAAAAACCACTTTCTCATACTAAAACGCGACCAGCTGGCATCAGTTTGTATGGAAACGTCAATTTTTTTTTGAGATTTCGATATTGGTCCCATAGAAAAAGTTGATGTAATTTAGCTGTAGAATAACCCCTTAAGATTTATTTCACCTTTTTGTTACACCCTGTATATATTTATGTATATAAAGCGTTATTAGTTATTACCCAAGACCAACGATTAACGTGCCCTTGAAGTACTATGGAAATGTCACTAAATATGGTCGTAGTCACCAATCCACTAACGACCGCAGCGTGGGTTGACTTTGATAATCACTTCGAGCGCTACCGCCACTGAACTCAATAATCTACTCTATGACAAATATATTAAATATCTAAGTGGTCATTTTGATCTTTTAATCTAATAAAAGACGAATAAATAATTTGTCGTCAGTACCTACCGTAGCGTCGAAGTTAAAAACCATTTTTTCAAAATAAATTCTTACTTCCTTACTAACACTAATCCTTCTTAGTGATATTATAAACGCGAAAACAGATTTTGATGAAATTTGACAATCAGATACCTTAATTCTCAATTATTTATTGCGTTCCATAATGTACAGACAACGGCAGGTCAACCTACCCAAATAGCTAAAGGTCATTGAATTGATTTTCAACTTTAAGTCCGACGCGTAGAGATCAATATCAATTGAGAAAAATTGATATTTTGTGGTAGGTTGATGTGCTGTTGTCTGTACAAGATAGTAGATGGTATACAATACAATGATGTGTACCAGTATCAGTTGGGAGCTCTACTCTCGAAATTGTTAGCAAATATGTCTACCTGGGACAAGTGATCCAGCTGGGTAGGTCAAATTTTGAGAAGGAGGTCAATCGTCGAATCCAACTCGCCTGGGCAGCGTTCGGAAAACTACGTAACGTCTTCTCGTCCAAAATACCTCAGTGCCTAAAGACGAAAGTCTACAACCAGTGTGTGTTACCAGTGATGACATATGGAACTGAAACGTGGCCTCTCACTATGGGCCTCATAAGAAAGCTCAAGGTTGCACAGCGTGCTATGGAAAGGGCTATGCTCGGCGTTTCTTTGCGAGATCGAATCAGGAATGAGGAGATTCGTAAACGAACAAAAGTTGCTGACATAGCCCAACGGATAAGCAAGCTGAAGTGGCAGTGGGCGGGCACGTAGAACTGACGGCCGATGGGGCAGAAAGGTTCTGGAATGGAGGCCACGTACCGGCAAGCGCAGCGTAGGACGTCCACCTACAAGGTGGACAGACGACCTGGTAAAGGTTGCAGGAAGCCGCTGGATGCGAGCCGCTTTCAACCGGCCAATCTGGAAGTCACTGGGGGAGGCCTATGTTCAGCAGTGGACGTCCTATAGCTGAAATGATGATGATGACGATGAATACAATGATGAAGAAACAATTATGGACCCTGACGGGCACAGCATAGTTTGGTAGAAGAGAGGAAGAGTGCTCAATGTAATGCATTTACGATTATAAATATTTTTATCAGTTAGGTATTCTTTTATACTGTAGTAGCTTTTTTGAGTAGGATTTTTTAAAGTTTTTTACTAAAGATTTATTATACTTGGTTTCGTTTTTGATTTGTAAAGTATTGTATACATTTATAGACATGACATAAGGACCTGAAGAATGCATAGCTAGTCGAGAAGTAGGTAAATTTAATCTATGTTTATATAAGACTAGCTGTCCTAACTTCGTAACGCCTCTTCATATTTTTTTCGTAATTTTTTCCGTGTTTTTATAGTTTTTCTGCTATTCGGGGCGGAGACAAATTTAACAAATCAAAGATTATAAAAATCGGTCCAGCTGTTCTTGACTTATGGTGTAAGTAATCCGAATTTGTTTTATATAGATAGATAAATCATTGCCTGGATTAATACGTAGAATACTTTTTAACCGGGTAAGGACAACGCAGACGAATCGCGGGCAAAAGCTAGTGACTAAATAAATGTGTGATTATTTCACACCTTGCGTATTAAGTAAGTAAACTAAACATTCAAAATCGACAAGCAAATATTTCATTACTTAAAGCCGAATCCGCAAACAAACTATTGCAAATAACTTAGTGTTACATAACCACATCTTCATACCTATTTATGTGCTCCGACCAGCTGCTCGAGATATGTATTTAATATACGTATCGAATCATGTGAGAACCTCTAATTTTCCTTTCACTGGTGGTGATTTTACTATTTTTATTGAACTTTCTATTTAATACTCTACGTGTGGACGCACTACGTGTCTTGATAGTGAGCAGAAGGGAATTACATATGTCAAATTGATTGCTTATTTTTATTTGTCCATACAAATTTATAACAGATTACAAAACAATTAAAATAATTTTTGATAAAATTAATTTATGACAATAAACGAATAGGTACCTAAACGAATATGTCAATAATTTAAAAAACAAAGACAAATAAACATTAAAATGTCTACTAAAATGTTTCATTAATTATATGAAACTTTATGACTTTTTCTAATGTATTTTAATTCTTTATAATAACAAATTGATTTAACTTTGCATGTCGTCATCCTCTTTGATCAGAATACCTTTTTGTTGTGCCTAACAGGGTCTATAATGATCTGTTTAACCATTTTATAACAGTGTAACATGGAACACAATAAATACATTGGATTGAAACTATAATATCAAGCTCATTTTTTTATTACATGCTAGCTCGCTCTGACCTGAAGATTGTGGTTATGGTGTATCTTATCCAGAATAATCCTATTCACTGGTAACTTGATGGTATTTGCTAAATATAGTTAGTAGTAGTCAACGAACTACAAAATTTTTAAAGTTTATCTATTAATACCTATGAAACTTAACTTATAAGGGAAATCGGTCGAGGGAAAATATTTTAAGGTAGGTTTATAAGTTGTTAACATCCAAACAGTTCTTAGCAACAGCCCACACGTAATAGGTCCAAAGTTCTGCCGGTCAACGTGCGCGTGCGCCGAACGACTGTCAAATTTACTAACGCTATGTAACTCTTGCACAACTGATCTATGGCCATTATTGATAGAGTTTAAATGAGTTGCAAATTATTGCTTGTAGTATAGAGTTTTAATTCGTAACTTAATCAGATACCTACTGAGTTATTTTATCGTGGGATTAAACATTTTGTAAATACTTATTTTGATTTCATAAATATGTAATACTGTTTCTTTCTCCTAGCTCTGGCTTCCAAATCTGCCAATTATTTTCAGACTATGCTTAAGATTTAAGATAAGCTGATCTATCCGCTAGATTACTTATGTGATCAAGACATTATCATCTTGGGAGGTCTTGCTTGCTAGACAGTTCTCACAGAGCAAATTGATTAGAAAACTATTAAAATTTAAGGAATTGCAATATAATCAACATAAATCGTCTCTATAAGGAAGCACATAAATTGATTTTATCTCATTTTGAGTCGAAGAAAATCTCTATCCACGATCAGACTCGCGGCCAAATGTGGAATAAATTGGATATCGTTGGGTATAACGGAACGCATCGTAGCGGACGATAATGGTTCCCAGAGACTATAGTTTATGCGTGAATAGGAATCGCGCTGTATTAGTGTGGATATTATCATACAATTTGATATGCAAGGACTTGGAGTTACGTAGTTCTTATAGGCTCGATTTCTCTTTGTATATCTTCCGAAATGACATAAGTATTTTAAAAACTGGTCATTTGTAAGTTTAAACTTAGACACAATATAGAGAAAGTTGAAGAAATACTTAATACTTAGTTTTGAAAATCGTCTAGTCAAGTACTCGTAGTTCGCACTCCAAAGACCAGACTACAAACCCAGTGGTCGCGGGTTCGAATCCCGCAAGGGGCAAATGTTTGTGTGATGAGCATAAGCATTTATGCCTAAGTCATGTATTATCTTGATGATTGTAAAAAAGACAACAAATTTCAACAATTTTATAGCGATATTATGAATATGTTTATAGTACATTATGAATATGTTTGATAAACGTTGTTCTGCGAAATGAAATAAAACAATGAGCATATAAATTTAGAAAATTTAAAAGTAATAATGAGGGTTATAGAGTAGTAATTTTACCCGTCTCCCGTAATTTAGATCAACTGCCCGTTTTTATCATATCCCTGCGACATAGACATCGATACGCTTTGCGGAACCTGTTGAATGAGTGGCGGCCGGTGTAACGGTGATCGGACGAGTTCCCGTGTGACGTCACTAGTCACTACTCGATAGCTCGTTGATGCCTCCGTTATCTTATACTCGCATAGTCGCACTATGCTAGTCATTGACGGTAGCGGCTTAGTGACCAAGTGGAATTATCTAATAGTGCATTACGTGACAAATGTTGCTAATTGTCCCAATGCAAAAAATCACCTTAGTATGCCTAAAGTTTCTAGGTGTAAGTTTAAGAATAGTCAATAGATTCAGAAAGACTTCATAGTTTGTAAAATAATTTAGGCGATAGATGGCGTTGTCCTTTATTACATCGCGCAATATAAGTTTTTGGCAACAACTCTATAATACCAATATTCGGTGTTAACTATCCTATTGCTGACCTATTGTTGTAAAGTAATAAACCCGTCGTGTACTGCGTTTGGCTTTTTTATAAGTAAGTACACCCTCGCTTTTGACCTTAACCGACCCAGGGGGTTAAACAGTAAGTATAGGTATAATTATAAAATGTTGTTCTTAGCTCTTAACATTAATCCGTCTTTTCTTCATTTAGTTGCTTCTTCTGTCGAGGGTTTAGGATTTTGACTGGTTTTTATTGTGTTGTTTAACTTTAGTTCCCGTTTATGTAAGGTATGTTTAATTAACATGCAGGCACAGATTTTTAATATATTGGTGACAAGCTGGAAAAAGCCATACTTAGCGGTATATTGAACAAGTAACTCCGTGACGTCACACTAATGCCTCCGTTATACCAATATAGCCATCTAATCGCATTTTTATGTGACTGCGCTTACGCTCCGCAATTACAACAGAGTACGGTCCAGCTATTAAATGGCAATTATCTGGGGAATGCATGATTCATGAGCATTATAATTCGTGGAGTCAGGTTTATCTGCTACTCTAACATTTGGTTGTCGGTTCCACTAATCACTAATGATCTGTCTGTTGCGATAGAAAGCGACGAACAATAATATCTTAATAATACAATGCCTACACGAGATGTGGCTATAGCAAATGGAGCAGGTCCCTGACCAAATAGCCTCAGTTTGGAATTAAAGGTCAGGGTCCTCCTACAAAATGGGCGGGTAATATCATAAGAACGATGGGAATCGGCTTGACAGTAGTACAGACTGGACAGTAGTACAGACAACAGCTCGTCGACCTACCACAAAATGTCTCTCAATTGACATTAATCTCTACCTACGTGTATCGGTTCAATGACCTTTAATTTTTGAGGTAGGTTGACCTGTCGTTGACTATACATGACGCTTAAGGAGGAAATTATACCACTGCAGAGGGAAAAAAGAAAACTAGATGAAATTATGGAGAAGTTGTTTTTAATTTCTCCAATATCTTGCGTTATGGTTCTTGTTTTACTAACATAAGGTTTGTGGCCATGTTCCAAATTAGTATGATTTCTCTCTAGGTTTCTAATAGTAATTAACCATACTTAGATCATGGTCAAGCGTGCCCCGACCAGTGATGTTACAAAACGCTAGGAGGAAGATTTAAAACGTTCCTATAGAAGACGTTAAAAATAATCAAAGATATGCATCTCTAACAGCACTAACAAGTTTCTTACTACGTGTAAATAATTCAGTATCAAGCTGACCTTACTTTCTACTTTATGTTGAAAATATACCTACAACCTGTAAAGATATGATATCCAAAATAACGGTTAAAGCCCTGCATGAGAAAATCGGTTAATGACGAAATAACACATACTCTGCGCACGCGCAAGTGAGGTAAAAGTACGTGCAAGGTCGATAAGTATACTTTCCTCTTTCATAGCTGGCTAGCCCTTGTAGCTAGTCCAGTCAACAAAGTAATTTCTTACTATGTATCACATTTATTAAAATGTATGTTTAGCAACCGCTTGAACAAAAAAACAAACCACTACCAACCCAGTCAGAATTATTTTATTGAACACACAAAAAAAAGTTTTTTTTAATCGGACTACTGACGACGACTTTACATCGACAAAGACATATTGCGTTGGAAGGGGTTATTTTATTTACTATACAAAATACCTGTTTTTTTTCTGAACACTAAAATTTATAATACATAATATTTGTTTGGGGCTGTGCTATAAATCTCGTTCCTTGAAGAATCTCAATATTGTGGTAATTAAAAACTAGAAAATTTATCCTTAAAATTCAAAGTTTACTTTATTTTAATTCTGATGACCAGTTTATTCGCTGTCAGTTGCACCTGACACCGATAAATCTGTTATCTCGCGGCCATCAGTGGCTAATAACTATGAAAGCGACTGCATTATAAGTGCGTTTAGATTAGATTGTATCGCCTTATCGTGATAGAGATCGCTCTCCAACGCCTGGTCTGATTCCATAATGTAATCTTGTATTCTTGTATTGCATGTTAATGTGTATCAAAATTAGAACACAAATGACGACAATTTTCTCCAAGATTGGCAAGCCCTAACCACCGACAGGGATAAGTTGGAAAGATTTGGGGAGGTCTTTGCCCAGCAGTGGGACAGAAATGGCTAATGAAAAAAAATTTAAACTAATAACAACCATTAGTTTGTTCTGTTTTGTGTATTAATTAATATATTATGGAAATCTTGTTCGTATTATTTTTATCTAAAATATCGTTTATTTCGTGATCCAATTCACTTCTGCATTCGCCTTCTAAGGGGCCGATAAATTGCTATTATACCGAAACAGTATAACAGTTGACTCATAAAAATAAACGACAGTGATTGTAATGGCAGCAAAAACGACTACACCAAAACGATTTCAGTGATGGGCGAATTCGGAGCAAGTTTTCAAGGTGATCGGCTTCAAATTGTTTTTCTAATTACACTGAACAAGGCCTCTTTTTGCCTTATCGCTTTGAATATTTAGAGTACTTTATAACTAAGGCCGTAGATGTCAAATTAATGTATGCGTAGCCGAGAGGCGAGTGTGGCTGTCTATTAAATATTGGATGATGTGACGACACCGTACAGTCAGATAAAAAATCGGAAAAATAAATTTAAAAAAGTCCTAGTAATATAAATACAAGGTTTTCAAAAAGAACGAAATAAGTATGATTGAGAATAGAGTCTGGAATACAGAAAAAATATAAAATTAAAATCAGTGAAAAAACAAACAAAAATGTTGTTCTTTTTAACCGCTTGACCGATTTGATTAGTTTATACGTCGATGGATAAGAATAAGAATAAGAATGTATTTATTTAATGGATAGGCCAACTTGATACCTATAAACTGTATTAGGATTTTTTAATCGAACAATAATTGTTAGTATTATTTTCCCCAATTTTAGCGAACTAAAGACGCAGCTATTATTTCATCATCTATCATTTCCCGCTGTTATAATATGTATTTTAATGAGTTTTCGGACGATACTCGTGCGTGTGGGTACACGCATCGAGTCGCTAAGGGGCACTACTCGCCTTAATCTTAAGTGGAACAAAATCTTTTTATTGTAGTATAGTTGACTGCAATATTACATAACACCTACATTTTAACTATAAAATGATATTCTTAAGTCGTTAGACAGTGTTTTTACGATTCAGAAAAAAAGAGTACTTACCTACATCGATATTATGTAGGTGACTGTACTCATGTAAATTGGTAGTATGTAATTATTGTATGTACTAGTAAATGGTGCAAGAATCCAAACTTTAAATGTCGCAATACCGTCTCAATTAAATTGACTCCCATTTATTCGGCAGTTAAGGAAATACCTGTAATGTTTATGTTGTAATTAGAGGTTATTAAGAAAATCCGTCCGTCTCAAGTGGAAGCAAGTAAATGACATAAAACTAATAAATGTCGTTGCCGTTGGGCTATGTCAGCGACTATTGTACGGATCTCCTCATTCCTGATTTGATCTCGCAAAGAAACACCGAGCATAGCCCTTTTCATAATACGCTGTGCAACCTTGAGCTTCTGAGGCCCATAGCAGGGAACATATAATAAAACTCCCATAGTGAGAGGCCATGTTTTCAGTGGCTGTCCCAACTTTTCTTTTCGACGTTGAGGAATATCATGTTCGACTGATTACTCCCCATAATCAAGTTATCAATATTTATTAAGTCATCCATCATTAGAATGTGTCCTGTAACAATTTTAACCGACACACAGACGCCATGCACAAGATCTAAAGAAAGATAAGTGTGGTATCCGAAGTGTTGTCAAATGTAGTGATGGATGAGATAAACGTTATTGTTCTCTTCTAGTGTTTCCCAAACATCTGTCAGATGCGATATAAATATTATGAATGTGACCTCCTGAGCTCATATACGATAGTGGTAATACAGTAGGTCGTATCCTCGCTATCTTAAAAAGTATGATACCTTCCCAGTTTTTTCGTATTTGAGCACCAGAAAAACCTATTAAAAAAAAACATTTTTACACATTGTCTTTAAGAAAACATAATGATAGATTTTCGTACTTTGTTTCAGCACTTATTGGGTCAATATTATCATCAATAAATTTAAAAAATACAAATTGGAATAAGCATTTTTAAAATTTGGAACATCGTTTTTTTGTCAGTTATTGGACGTGGACGTGTAATGTAGTAATCGTTCTGTATCTACGTTCACTGTGGCACAGATGACTGCATTCGCAATGTCGGTCACTATCATAAGATCATTGCTTACTAAATATTTTTATTGGAGCCACCATATTACAAACAAGGTGTAGCATTAAGCCTTATGGAGTGCGACCTCCTTAGCATTTCCTTGTGATCGTGACCTTTGTCACGTAGCCAAATAAATATTAAGTATGTCATGATTTCCCTTGTTTACCTATCGTAAATTTAACGAGTTATGGAGTATATTCGAATTTGTGGTTTAATCGATATTACCATTGACAGTATTTCTTTAATCTATGTCAACGATGATAGCTGCAGCGCCACTCAGGTCAAGCAATGGTACTAATATCAACCGCGCCTATTGGCTCACACGTTTCCCGCTTAAACCAACCGTGCTGTCATTGGCCACTATCACCGATTGGTCGATGGTGACGAGTCGTTAACAGAGGCGAAAGGATGAGAAGACGCAGCTTGGCAGATGCTGGATGGACACGGGACCGAGCAAGTGAAGAAGTGTACAATTCGTAATAAGTATTACACGGAAATGTATAATCAATTCCAAATTTTGCAAATAGGCACATGACACCAATCTACACAGGGTATTCTATAATAGATGAAAACAATAGGGATGATGTCGGGATAAAAAAAAAATCTATTTAGTCCGTCAGTAAGATTATCAAAAAATATTGGACATTTATTATTCAACCAAAAAATCAATGTCAATCAACCAAAAATTGACAAAGAAGCGCGTCAAAGTTTGAAAGTGGGGGCAGTAATAATTGTACCAAGACGTAACGTAAGGTCGACTAACTTTTTTGTTAGCCTTGCTTAGTTGTACGAGAAGCAGCTAATTTCATTAATGAATGGGGCCTCAAAATTTGGGTCCAGAGCTCTATAGAAGCTTGCCATTCTTCTTTATAAATTCAATTATCACATTAAAACACTTTATTAATATACATTGTTTTCATTAAGTTACTTATTTTTAATGACAATTTGTTTATTAAGATTAATGAATTCCTTTGTGTTATAAAATAATTTACCTTAAGGCGGCTTATGCCTAACTCGGCACGTTCTCAACTCGACACGCAAGATATGATACAGAACATTGTGTCAAGTTGGGAGTTTTTGTTAATATTTTTCTTCCGTGCCGAGTTGGTTAATATAAGCCAATTTTTCAACCCACTTTTAAACTAATTATATTATTGGCAATGCTTTTAAGTCATCCGGTAAGGCAATAAGCAATTCTAAGCTACATGTTTGACGAGGCAATTTTTTGAGTGTAACATTGAAATCAAAAAGAAAATGAAAGCCCGCAACTGCTTATCAAAACACTAAAAGCATTTCTCATCAATAAATGCTATTACAATATGCATGAGTTTTTTAGCGACAAAAATAATAAGTAAATACAAAATTATTATGATACTTCAACATCTCTCATAGAGCAAGTCTTTTGAAATATTGTTGTTAGTAAGTTTTAGTTGTTATAAGGACGTAAAGTAGTTTAAACGTTTTTGTGATACTTTTTGAGCTCAAAATTCTTTTTTAAAATTTAATTATTATTATCTGTGCTATTAAATTGGCAAGCACTTAGTTAGCCCTCACAAATTGCTATGCCCTTGCAGGGCATCACATGTATACCTAGTCTGTACCTACCACCAGGGGCGTGCATCCCATATAGGCTATTATGCAGAGCCTACCTTCATAAAAAACTGACAGAACAGCTAACCATAATTATTAATTACGTATTCAACAATAAACAATAAATATCCTGTAACCATTTTGTCGTCTACCTGTACTTATTCCTTACTAAAGCGCGCAACTTAGATCGTTCCTGTGCAATTAAACCAATGTTAGGCTGCCGCGAGATCGCCTACTGTTTCACGCAAAATTACTTAATTTTCACTCACAGCCTACCCCCATCTAAAACCAATGAACGCCCCTGCCTACCACCTAAACTAATTATTACTTAATGTGATATAAACAATTTGAATTTGAATCAAAGTTTATTTTGAAAAACGCTACGTTCTCAGATGAGTAACACTAATCCACATAGCTAGAAAATCTAAAATAAACACGACAAAAGTCACAGAAATTCTCACAGATTTCAATGATAAACTATGTGGGCTGGACGGATGTGTTCAGAATGCGAATTTAATTAACTAATTAAGGTTAATTTTGTTAATAGGAGCTGCGTTGCGGCCCTGACCTTGTGACCTGAGAGTCCCGAATGACCCGAATGAACAAATCGACCTATCGAATCAGTGCGACCTCCGGGAGGTCACGTATATCGTTACGAAGATTGTCACGGACACATCTGGAATATTTGACAAAATAATTTTTCACGTTTTAAAGAACTTAGATAAATATAAAACTATTTATTAATATTTTCATTTGGCCACATCTGTTGCAGAACCAATGAAAGGTTAAGTTAACGGGTTCGCGAGTGGTGACCACGCTTTGGCTAACATAGTGTAAAGCGTCCCTCAGCTCGATGACCTAAGGAAGATGGCTGGCAGTGGCTAAATGAAAAAAGCGGGAGACCGTTCTCTTTGGCGCTCTTTGGGGAAGGCTTACGTCCAGCAGTGCACTGCAATAGGCTGTCAATTGACATGACGACATCATGAAGTCATGTTTTGTGTGTCATCATGTGATCCTACTGCTTAAATAAGAAGTTACTAGAGAGAGATGTCGCTGACTAGTCGGGAATGCCCTTAAAGGAAGTTTACAAATTAGATAGGACCTTGTATTCAAGGCCCCGACCTTGTAACCCCTGTGTCCCGCGGTCAACAAATCGCAGCGCGACGAGTCGGTCCCGTTAGTTACGGAGCCCCGTGTAACGGAGTGTGTGACGCGGGACGCCCCATTGGCTGGCCGCCTGACTGAACGTGACGATTGGGTAGGGTTGTTACAGATAAATAAAGTTAAAAACTAATCCGAGATTATTATTTTATTACTGTTAGTGTAAACGCAAACAGAAGTGCCCTCTAGACGGCTTCATAACAATCAACAACAAGCTCTCTAGTCCCTATCTATGCCCTCTGTCTATTCTCTCTAAACTAAACATTATAACGGAGTGTGCTAAGTAGTTCATAAACTATGTTAGATTAAAACGAAGTCTGCCCCCCTAGCAGGAGCACCAAAACACGATATGATATAGCGATATATCGACACCAACTGTAAAAATATGATAGATATAGCCGCCACGTTGAATCGCCGTGCCGGTGACGTCATATTTATGATCGCTGTTTCGATAAAAATTCAATACAATTCCATAAAATCTTTTCTTCAATCCTCTTATTCTGTCAACCACAAAATCTCTCCTAACTTTATGTTCTCCCGCTATAATAAGCAGCCCTACCTGCGCCAGCGCCGGCACGCTAGAGTAAACAGGAATTAACAATTCAAATCGGAATGCGCGGGTCAACAGCGCTGACATGCGATTTTTTCGAACGATAAATTTCTCTACAACTTCCGCTTCGAAGTAGGCATTTTAGATAAACGTGTAGTTATTACTCTATGCATATGGCTAATTTATTTCAGAGGCAAATTTAAATTCAAATCATTTATTGCATGTCAGATTAAATAATTAGTTTAGATAGTAGGTTTTGATCACGACAAGACTTAGAGATAGGTTTTTCCTTCATTGCAAAACTTTGTCTTTTATATTGGTTTGGTTTAACCCTACATGTACTAGAGGTAAATGACTGATTATGTATTATTCATTCTTTTTTTAACACGCTTTTATTAGCTTTACTGTTCCTCACTGACTATCTTTTTCTGTAGATTTAATTGATTATTTTCATTTTAACAAGCTAAATATTGGCTTCAATTTTAAGAAACTACTTAATTTATGATCAAACTTGGAAGTCAGCTTTGATCTTCTTCTATTTAATAGTTGTATGTATTCTATCGATAAAATTTTGTAATTAGTCCGGAGGATAATACGACAATTTAGTAAAATCAAGATGATCTGATGATAGGGCCAAATGGTGTAAAATGGAGAGTTAAACTCTTCAACGGGTACTAGTAAAATATCGAGTTTGGAGTCATTCAATTATCTGTTTTGACGACAATCTGGTGAAGTAATCCGCGCTCTAGACTAGCCAGCGTTTGCGGGTTCGAATCCCGCAAGGGGCAAATGTTTGTGTGATGAGCACGAGCATTTGTACCTAAGTCATGGATGTTAATAAAAGTATTTAGTATGTTTATCCGTTATATAGTCGCCATAGTACAAGCTTTGCTTAGTTTGGGGCTGGATAATTGGTGTGATTGTGAAAACAATTCAATTTAATCCAAAAAGAGAGTTTTACGTTCCGAGTCTAAAGGAATCCTTATAGGATCACTTTGTTGCCCGTCTGTCTGTCTGTCTGTCAAGACCCTTTTCATAAGGAATGCGTAGAGGTATCATGTTTAAATTAATATAAAAAACTCAAGTCGACAATCTCATACAGATATGAAAAAATCAAATACAATCAAATTTATTCCACATTTGTGATACTTACAAGGGTACCAAAACATATAGGGTATTTCCCGTCATCAGAGAAGAAGCAATGTCATAGCACATGTAAATAAAATAGTCCGAAATCCGTAATTTTGGGGTAAGCGTTAAAAATCTTCGACACTAAATTCCTGTTGTAGACGTTTGTACGGAACCCTCGGTGCGCAAGTCCGACTCGCATTTGGCCAGTTCTTTAACTATAAATTAAAATTAATAAAGCACCTAAGTACACTTTAGTATGAATATTTTTTGAACTATGATTCAGTTGTTTAGGTCATTAGAAAGTCTACATTATCTAGTCTATTTCTCTACACATAAGCGTCTTCATATCTCAGTTTTCTAATAGTATCAAACTATATATTGCTACACGGAGGTCTCTCAAGCTCCCAGTCCACTTACTATGCATTTTAAAAAGCTTTTCTCAAACGTGTTTAAACTTGTCGATTACATACAACGTAATTCCGATCTCATTGTCCGGTAATTGCGGAGCGAGGGCCCTTCTGTTACACGACCAGCTTGCAGCAGCAAATCATGTAGCCAGTGTAACCACTAGGGTTGTCGAGGCGTGAGAATAAATAAATTTAAGGTTTATTAACTAAATAAACGTACAAACAATGGCTTGCTAGTAGCCCTCAAAGTATGTAATCCTGTCTCTTGGGGACTACTTATTACATTTTGTTTGACAGTCATTTATAAATAAATACTATTTTAAAATCTAAGCATAGATACTTTCAAAAATAAAATATTCTGCTGATGTAACATAAGGGCACTTTAAAAAAAACGGCCAAGTGCGAGTCGGACTCGCGCACGAAGGGTTCCGTACCATAGTTATTAATATCCAGCAAAAAATCACGTTTGTTGTATGGTAGCCCCCCTTAAATATTGATTTTATTTTAATTTCGTTATTAATTTTTGAAGTGAATATATAACTAAATATTCTGTAAATATTTTAAACGTCTACCTAAAAAAAGAAAAAACAATCACGTTAGTTGTATGGGAGCCGGGCCACTTAAATATTATTTTTTATTCTGTTTAGTATTTGTTGCTATAGCAGCAACAAAAATACATCATCTGTGTATAGCTATCACGATTCATGGAGATACAGCTTGGTGACAGACAGACAGACAGGCAGACAGACAGACAGACGGACAGTGGAGCCTTAGTAATAGGGCCCGTTTTTACCCTTTGGTTACGGAATGTTTAGTGAATGCGAATGCGCCTCTTTTCTGATCTCGATTTCACAAAAAAAAGTAGATGTGCCATTATTCGTTACGACTGCAGTATTAGTAAGATTAATTCCTAGTTTCTTTTATATATCTTTAAATAGATAATAGTTACTAAACCAAACTGGCAGCCCTGCCAAGGGCTCCGTCGCTCATGAATGAATGCAACTGCATAGACTTGCATCTAACAGATCGTATCGCGGGTTGAATGAATAATCTATCGCCCTTAATGTAAAATTGTAGCGATCGTGGACACACCTGCGATGGTTACTTTGTTAATCTTTTATAAGTTACTTCCTCTTTTCAATGTAACAAACTTTATACTTAGTTTTGAAATAGTAAATTATATTATCTTATATATTAATTATATATACATATATTAGGCCCAATTCCCGTAACCTGACAATAGCCGCAATCCGGTGTCGATCCGCTCCCAGTAACATAACGATAACAAACGGTATTCTCGTAAATTTTACTAGGACTTCGACTCTGTACTTTATTTTCAATAAATATTCGATAAGACTTATTTATTTTCTGTGGCCACTAATAATATAATGCGCATATACTTGTAACATTTGGACAACGAATTGCTCTGATCCTGGGTAAACAGGTAAAGCACTTGAAAGAAACAACGACGGTATCACAACACCCGGACCTGAGATAATATAGAACTAATTATGGAACTGTCTAACCCTATATTATGTTTTCAAAATTTATTCCAAAGTAGATTCAGCAAACTATGCCAATAATTCTAGCAACAACAAAGAAATAAGATAAATCACTTATGGTTTTTAACTTAAGTTTTATCTAATTTGAAAGTACGAGTTTCACTCATTATTTTAAAAACAATTGAATGGGCATAATTAATAATCAACTGAAATTATCTTAAAACCTGGCCGTTTATTTTCCATGTGTGAAAGCCGTATCTTGTTCCTCGGCTCCGTTTGGAAAGGGTTGGCCATTGGCCGGCGATAGCAATCTTCTGTCAAAATGTCCGCTCGGAAACCTGTTGAGCGAGGAATGCGGTGGCCGATCAAGAAAGTGCCGCAGTCGATTGCTTTCTTAATGCCGAATAATCGAACCATCTCCACAGTATAAACTGATACCGTATGACCATTACAAGCAATGGAATTGAAGATGCAATAGGTAATCATCTCAAAATGTAACACCTTATATTTATATACCTTGTTTCTTGTGAATATATGAAATCAATTAAAAAAATTGAGGGAAATCATTGGCAATAAAAAAAAATGAGGGAAATTATCACTGCCCAGTTATTAATTCGTCTGACATAAGCATGACTACATATATGTAGTCAGTTATTATAATAACGGCTATGATCAATCAATGGTTCTATCACAATCACCACGAATGTTTGCAGATTTGAAGATGAATGACGTACGCATATAGCATTATAGCAGAAAATCTTTACATTGACACCTAACTAGCAAGCTGTCAACAAGTTTTCCTTAAGAATTAGATAAATAGAAGGTGCGTGATTAAGCGCATCCTAGTATAAAAAAATGGTCTTTCTAAACCCACCTATCTTATGTGTCGATGTTAACCGATTGCCGTCTTAGTGCCATTAATAGAGCCCATCTCGACAACAATCGAGATTGCACCACGGAAGGCCTAACGAGAGATTCTTCACATTCCGCGCGTTTCTTGGGCGCGATACTTACGTCATCTGAACAAATGCGAGGTTAGAATTGCGATACGGGTATTAGAGAACTAAGAAAAAAAAGAATTCTTTGTTGAACCTATTTAATATAAATAAGCAAATAGCAAACAGACCGTTGCAGACTTCATCATTCATCATCATTTCAGCCATAGGACGTCCACTGCTGAACAAAGGCCTCTCAAAGTATTGGCAATCCCCCCCGATGATAAGTCATTAGGGGTAATGACTTATCATCGGGGGGGATTGCCAATACTCGCCACGCTTGTCAGGCGGGTTGGCGAGCGTAGCTTTTTATAAGATTTCGCACGAAGACGCTGCTGCCCGTCTCGAGCTACATTAATTAGTCGCCTACACACGGCACCATTGCAGATTTTTTGTAAGGTAACTGAACTAAAGTTATTTGTGATAAAAAAATGTACAATATAATTTAATTAATTTCAAATTTATTTATTACGGACCTTTCTTCTGTCAAAATATTAGTTAATACTAACAAAAAAAAAATTGTATTAACAATTTTTGTTATTTTTATTATTTGGTTATGTACCTATTAAAGCCGACAAAAGAGGCATATTTTATTTTTATTTAATATTAACTGAACGGAATAGGCTTTATTAAGATAAAACAGTTTATTTTTAAAATAAGTTTTAATACTAACAAATAATAACAATGTTGTTGACAAATTTATACAAAATAACCCCACAAAAACATTGATTGAATTGGATCGTTCTATTTTATCCCACAACAGATAACGATATGCTACAAACATAAATTTGTTGCGTTAATTTCAAATATAATATTGTAAAGGTTTATTCAAATTAACAAGAAAAACAAGGACACAATATAATATTTGATAGACGCTAATCTTTGTGTTTATGACAAACAATCGCATTTAATAATTTGATATTATGTAAATTAAAGTACCTTTATTTATTATTGTATAACTTAAGGTCGACTGGTATGCAAACAAATACATTGACCACAGTATAAATAAATACAGTAGACCCAACACTTGCCTCTTATGTGGGCGTCATATGTTTGCCCACGGGCCTTCATAATATTATTACGTATTGCAGTAAGTTAATAGGTATTACGTCATTTAAGCAGGTGTTAGAAACTAACCTATAAAGTCTTATGCGCTGACATATTTTGCATATTATCGCTATGGTGAAGACAGAAATTGGATAAAGGTTTTATTATATTTGATTTCTATACAAAACTTAATCACTCAGCAAAAATTGTAACAGCCTTTAAAATTATAATGTAGAAAACGTCTTCTTCGTAACAAAGTTACTTTTGGTAGCCGCCATAAGGTCTTGATGGGTTGGGTGCAATTGACTGAGCTCACAATACACAAATTTAGGTGACCTATTGTTCTAAGGCAGCACCATATTTATTTGCCGGATTAGAACCACAACCACAACCACACAAGAAAGGTATAGCTTAATAAATCACCTTGAGATTATCGATTAACGGTGTTCCTGCTTGCAGTAGATAGGCACTGAAACTACTGTATAAACCGACACTGTGACTCACATTAACCAGCCTAAATTGATATGATTGTCATTGAAACTAGAATTTGCGTGCGATGAAGTGGACATTTAGAAACCGCTAGTAATTATTTAATTGCTCTACATGTTTTAAAAACATTTCCATTTCATGGTACCATTAGAAACTTGTCAGGTGTTAATTGCAATTGCATATACAGGGTTATCCTTGCTCCTGTTTATAGAATATCTTTATTGATGCAATAGCTACAGTGTCACATATTATTGAGCTCCTAGATTAGTGTAAACTGTAACAGCCAGGTATGTAGTAATTCGGAATGTTCGTTGGCATATTTTATGGCAATATGACGAAAACATTTAAAAATAATAAATGAAGCCTTTTCGGCACTATCCGTAACATAGTCTCTTTAGATATCGATTGGGAATACATTTTTCATTTGCATTTATTTTTGTTACACACATTTATAACGAAACGGCCAAGCCACATGTTTTACAAGGTCTAAGGTGTAGAGTTTGTGAACTATTGTGAAGTTAGGAGGGCTTAGAGAGTTGGTTTTATTGGTGAAATAAAACTTTAAGGGGTTATTCTACGGCTAAATTACATCAACTTTTTCTATGGGACCAACATCGAAATCGCAAAAAAAAAAACACTTTTCCATACTAAAACGCGACCAGCTGGCATCAGTTTGTATGGAAACGTAAAATATTTTTTTTGAGATTTTGATATTGGTCCCATAGAAAAAGTTGATGTAATTTAGCCGTAGAATAACCCCTTAAAGTTTTATTTCACCTTTTCGTTACACTCTGTATATGAGATCTGGTAACTTGTCGGCAGTTCGCTTGGCTCGTCTTGACGGGGGCACTATACTAAGGCCACTTTGCCCGCTGTGACAGCAGTAGACCGTTGGTCGCGATTAAAACAATCACCGCTACTGCTACCGTAATAATGAAACAAAAACCACGTTTTTCCATGACGTAACCTGAATTGTAGCCGACCTCAAGTTATTGTCACTCGATTGTTAGCCGAATCGTAGAATCGACAATTGTCGCGGCCCGTCTCAATTGTTCCAAGTGAAATAATTGCCGGAAAACGCAATCCATTCGTGGGCTGGATGTGTGTAAATTGTCAATTCTAAACGCGTTAGACTTATAATGACTCAATTTGAAACGGACTCTGTTGAACATAAATAACATTCTGTTCGGGAATTTAGGCAAATATTTTGTGACTGATCTTCGAATTCCTAACCTACGCAATCAGTTGTTACGTTGTTTATGTTAATTTAATTATATTACAACTTGTGTAACTCTATTTATAGAAAATGTTAAGTAGACAATAAATAATGGTAAGGAATTTCTTCTGATAAGTCAAGAGAATAAAATTTTGCCAGAGGCGTGTCCTAGTACGCCCATCCCCCTAGCATGACCACCGAAACACGATATGATATGATATGATATAGCGATAATATCGACACCATCTATAAAAATATTATAGATATAGCCGCCATTTTGCTCATGCTAGGAAGGCAGGCAAAATTTAGAAAATCTTTTTCTGAATTGGACCAGGAATCGAATCCGTGACTTTTTACGATCAAGGCAAACCACAACGCCATTACGCTAATAGGATTGTAATAAGATTTAATAGTTGTTCGTTTATAGGTACATATTTGTTTCTCTATGCGTGGGTTTCTCTCGGAAATTCGTCGGCTTTTACGTTATTTAACGACGTAAGATTATTTCTGTAATTATCTCAAATTTGTAGCGTCAAGCCTGTGTGAATGGGATCAAGCTTGATGGCATGTACTGTAATGCTTAAAACATGTAAATGACTAAGGCCGACACTTTGTCAACCTTTAAAAACACATTACGAAATTTGTCGTTTTGAGAAATTGTAAATTGAAATTGGGTTTGAGAGAGTTCTTCATAAGATATGCTAATGTTTCCATTTATTAGTGATCGTTTAGGTAAATTTATTTTGGATAATTGAAACTTCAGCTAATATACGCACCCAACTAACAGTGCGTTAACTCAAATAAAAAACAAATGACGTTTGATTAAGACAAAACATTTTTTTGTTCACAAAACAGCTTTGCTTTTTTGTACATTATTAATTATACACACCCATATTTTGGGTCTCGCAATATTATTTTTAATAACTTAAAAAAGGTGATATAATACTTCTTAAGTAACTAGATTATTCGGATGTCTAGCATTTGCTCGGCGGTGAGGAAACTTGCACATTCAATAGCACTAGGTCATGTGAAGCTATGATCCGAAATGATCTGCTTTTTCTGTTCTAAAATTATTGATCTCATCATCATCATGTCAGTCTATTGCAGTCACCTCTGCTGAACATAAGCCTCCCCAGCCTGAACATATAAGAGCACCAAAGAGCACGATCTCCCGCTTTTTTCATCCACTGCCACTGCCAGCCATCTTCCTAAGGTCGTCAGTCAATCGAAAGGGGAGCGTCCTACACTACGTTTGCCAAGACGTAGTCTCCACTCGAGAACTCGTTTACTCCACCTTTCATTGGTTGGATATGGCCGGTCCACTGCCACTTTAGCTTGCTACATTTTAGGATTACGTCCATTACTTTGGTCTGCTGCATAACCTCGTTCCGAATTTTATCTCTTAAAGAAAATTTCAAGCATCAACCTTTTCAGAGCTCGCTGAGTGACGTGAAGTTGGTGGGCCAGCTTTACTGTCATGTTCCACGTTTCGGCTCAGTAGGTCATCACTGGTAAGATGCGCTGGTCGAATACCTTGCTCTTCAGGCATTGTGGCAGTGAATCTAATCGCTTAAAATGTAGTAACAAATCTTGCCGCAATCCTGCCCATGTTTAACTGTATTTATCTAGACAAAACGCAAGAAGACAAGACATTAAGGTAGCCTTAAGTGATTGGACACTTTATTCTCCGAATAAGAAGATTTAATAAATAAAAAATAAACACGTTTCTGTCGCAGCTGGGCGCGGCAGAAGCAAGCCACGAGAACAGGTTGGGTTCACATACTCGGCTGCCCACACGAAGGTCGCGACGACACGCAAATGTCACCTGCGTTACACCATCCAGCTCACGAGTGCTTCGGGGAAATATGACGACCTTTTTTTTTAATGTAATAAAACCCAAAGAAGTCAATGAATGTCGTCATAGTCTACAAAAATAATAGAGACTGGACAAGGAAAGGTGAAACTAGACTGTAGGCTAGATCTTGATGGTATGATTCTGATTCTGGAGACACTTTACACCGAAATGTATGTTTTTTTATTTTTATGTATGGGAATAAGTAGTGTCTCATGCGGTCAGCGACGGTGTAAATATCTGGTGGTGTTGCTTGTCGCTGCCCCTGGTGAGGGAATCGTACCTTTAAGTTTTTGAACAACATCTTAGACAATTCAAGCTAACTTCAAATGCAGATGGTGCAATTACCCAAACAACAAACACTTCTTTCTACGGCCAAACGACGCTGCTGTGTTCCAGACAGAAAAGCAGGATGACGTATTTCCGAATGACGTGTTTTACCTTTGACTTCATCACCACTTAACACTAGGCTGGATAGAAGTTGACAGATTTAAAAAATAATACTTTGAGGGCCAGTTTCACCACTTGCTTGTTTTGACAGATAACCCATAAAATTAGCTGTCAAAAAAGTGCCAGATAGGTTATCCGCAATTCCTCATAATCTTAGTCTATGGTCAGTTTCAACATTTGCTAGCTCTATGAAACGTAACGGGGAAGAAAACACTACAGCCGACACTTTCTCCAATAGCAAATTACTCGGAGAGTGCAGATCATTAATAATACTAGTCCAATCAGGGTTAATAGGTTTGTTAGGCTATACTGCCTGCAGCCAATTAGCCCAGTCTAACACGAAAAATAGTCTCTATTAGAGGTATATTACTGCCATTACCTAGCTTGTAAAGTCGGTATTTAGTCATTAAATTTCAACATAGAAAGAATAAAAAAATCTGCATTCTAATTTATAAGCGAAACAATACCTCTGTACCTACTCGTAAAATTACCTCCTAGTAATTCTTTTTTTTTCAACCGGCCAAAAATATATTGTACCACAGAGGTATTTGGCCGGTTTTTTTAAATTATATCTTCAAAGTTAAGCATTAAGTGAGCAGCATTTTGTAATTTGAACATTCATTGTCGACTTCTCTTTAACACTTTGACTCTTCATTTGAATGTTACAGTGCTTGTCAACCTAAAATGACAATTTTTTTTGACCGATTCCCAACTTAAAAGTCAATAAAAACAATATTTACCAATCCCTTAAAAAGGTTACAGATTGCTACATCTACGAGAGATGTAAATAAACAAATGAGGGCCATAATTCTAATTTAATTACCAGTTAGGTTTGTTAACCGATGGTTATCATATCATGTTTAACGATTGATCAATGTTATAAACAAATAGGTTTCGAAACGGTTGTGAAACGGAGTTACGTTGGTAGCGATCATGCGATGATAACTCGTGCGCATTGTTCCATAGAGCATTTGCGCACGCACCACACTTGAATACAGTAGGATCACTCCAGAGTCGCCAAATACACTGTTATTACAATTGTGCTGTAATTTTATCTTCAGTTGGCCATCTAGTCGACACAATAATAAAAATACAGTGTCTCTATGCTCTTTTTTAATTATTTTTTTCGGTTTCTCGATTTTGTATGATGTACTGACAACAGCACGGCAACCTACCACAAAACGTCAAATTTACTCAATCGATATTCTTATCTATCTTTATATTCTATTCTTATTACGAGTATCTATGTGTCGAACATAAAGTTGAAAATCAATTCAATGACCTTTAACATTTTGGGTAGGTTGACTTGCCGTTGTCTGTACATTAAGATAAGTATGGGTCAGACAACAAACTGATTTTCATGGTTTCGAAATAAAGAATTAACATCCATATGTAACGAGATAACGACACTGATATTTGCCCAATTTCGGGTCCTGGTTTTGATTTAGAAAAGTTCGTTTTCTGTTTTGACTCAAACCGGGAATCGATTTCGGGCCCTTTGCGTTCAAAGCGAAACATATGTACCCTTGTTACTTAATCGCATTTGGATACATACTAGCGAACCCACTGCATGGCCGTGTGTTCTATAATTCCATAGAGCATTTGCGTTCCATGGCTGAACGATTAGTGCTGTATGATTATCATATCATCGCGGCAGGTGGGATACGAATATGCAACAGTTAATGTGAATTGAGGAGTGATCCCATCTATTCGTCACGTCGATGATGAGCCGTCTCTAGTCTTCGTGATCCTGCACTCATCTGAATGCCTCTTGGAACAGCATTCCTAATGTTTTAACTAGAAGTTCTGACCACGGTGTTGGTCTTCGGCCGCGTCTCCTAGTCCAGGTTATCATTCGGTTTTTGCACAAGGTGTCCAAAGTATTGTGGATACCCCATTATTAGATACCTATGTTTTATTAACTGAGTTATTAGGTGTTTGTTTAAAATTGCGGCGCTGATGGAATTGCAGGATGGATCGGATTAAGTCAGTCTAAATAAAACGTAGATTTATCAGAGACTATACAATAATACTACCTATTTATATATAGCATAGGTATTACAGGAGCCTAACCATGATCTCATAGACATTACTTGATCCTGGTTTAATTTTTCGGAGAGTTGACGTTAAAACAAGTCTGCTTAGATGTATTGTCAACTTTTAAAGAGTTCATGATTAGATAGGGCTCAGGGTACAAATAGTAATAAAAATATGTAATGTCATTTAATGTCACATTATAATACGAAACAGAAAAGTGATCTTTTGGCATAGATTACTTATTTATTATTGTTTTGGGTGCCATTTTCAGGACAGTACCTATAAGCAGATTCGGCTTATAAATATTTGGTAATTGCATTGTGACAATAACATTATTATTATTATACTATATGTTTGTTTTGTAACAAGTATCTCGCAAATCTTACGACCTCCAGCTTCAATCGCGTAGAATAAGAAACAAAATGTATTCTCTATCCCGAGAGAATAAAGGGGGAAGACACTGACCTTCATAGTGGTTGTCGTCGTCGTCGAGGTGGTGGCCTGCGCTGATCTGGCGGCACAGGTCCTCGTACTCCGCCCAGTACGCCGCCAGCGCCGAGGGGTCCGGCGCGCGCGGCGGCAGCGGCAGCGCCATGCGCACCTCGGGCGACTCCTGCGCAGGTGCAAAGTTCTTTGTTGTAGTCAACAGAGTGGATAAGATAAGATAAGATAAAATAATTTTTATTTACGAAAACATGTGTGAGATATACAAAGCATTGGCCGACATATTTAATTGGTGTTAGTGTCATTAGTATCAACATGTCTTACCGATATACGGTGTGTAAAATTTATAGTGTTAGTTCGTTAGTTCTCAGTTAACATTAGCAATGTCCATCAATATACAAAGTCTATAAAATTAGTACTCAAACAATCAACAATTAAAATATATTATTAAGGAAATTATTAATAATTATTACATTATTTTCATGACAAAATTTGTCATTAAGAAAGTCAGTTACAGTGTAGTAGCATTTTTCAATTAGAAGGCTTTTAAATTTATTTTTAAAAAGATTGTTGTGGTAAGATACTAATAGGGAATATGCACGAAATATGTATATTTTTTACTAAGTATTTATAAGAAATTATATGAAATTTTAAGTTCTTACTTATAATTAACTAGGCCAATCTGGAAATCTATAGAGGACAGCTTGTGGCGTGGATGATGATAATGATGAAAAAAATAAATGTAATACAGTAATTAGAAACTGAGATATTACGTGTCTCTTTCTAAAACAACTTTACATTTAAAAATGTATGGCGGACGTATACTGTGACGTCACGGTACACGGTAAAATTACACAATAGTTAATTAATTTACATTTAGCAGCTATATTTCAGCACTTCTGATATTTTTTTATAGCACATGAATGTATGTTAGTATTTAGGTACACACAAAATCTGTTTTGGTTTTGTGAATAATCTGTTATTTGTTCTTAATTTATTGTTTATTTATTAAGTACAAAACTAACATTATTTTAAAAACTATTAGGTAAAATTACAAGAGATAATAACACTACACGACTTAGTGAAATACTTAGAACATATGATTGCTTGAGCTAGTAAACAATATAATTTTCAAAACGCCAACAAACAGAATAGAATCGTATTAAGTTAACGATGTTTGCAAAATAATCCTTGCAAAACGACGAGATGGATCTTAGGATTGCGTCACGCTCTAGTACTGCAATGGACGTTTTAAACCTTCTTATACTTATATTAAAAAATCTGATATAAAAGTGATGAACAACCTGCATAGAGTTGTAAAGTGTCCATCACGTTATAAATGTCTGACCAATATGACCGAGCAAATTGGACATTTTCTCAATGTGACCGGACATTTTGGACATTTATTGTCACTAACGTCACGATCAATTCTATTGACAAACTATGAAAAAAAATTTGGGCACAAATAAGTGCATTATTATAAGAAAGACAGGCTTTAGTAGTAATGATCTATAACGAAATGAATTTTCTAAAATTAATTTATCTCTCTGCACGAACAAGATAAAAAGCGTCACGCGCAAGTTTTTGTTTTTGTTCAATCCAGATTAAATTACATGTTTTATTGTATGTTTTTATTGTCAAATACCTAACATTTAAGACTTACTTTAGAGGAATTCTTCTTTTTTTTTAGTTTATACTAAAAAATATATGTGACCATCGTGACAATAAATGTCCAATGTGACCGAGCATTTATCATAAATGACGGACGCTTAAAGCATATGACCGTCAATTTACAACTCTAAACCTGCATGACTTGTAAATTAAAACAAGTTATCTTTTCTGAATAAACCTCTGTTACAGAAATCAGAAACAACAACGGTACCACAACACCCAGACCCGAGATAATAAAGTAAAGTTAGAATAGTTGGTGCATTGTGCTATTTTTAATGTAATTTTTCCTGTACTTTGTTTTTTAGTGTGAAGCAAATCAAATCAAATCAAATCATTTATTTGTGATACACAGGTAATAATTGATGTTGTGCATATAATAATAAATAATGTGCTTGCTGTGATCAGACTTATCAGCATACAAATGTCATAATAATATATAAAAAGTCGTGTACTATTAAAATGTCAAGGATAAAAAAGAAATTACAATCAAAATATAATTATGGTTTACTGCAGTCAAACAGATATCAGATTGTTATTAATATTTGATTGTAAAAATTCGTTTACTGAGTAAGATGCGTTATTTGTTAAAAAAAAATCTTTGTTTGAAAACAAAACAGAGTATCATCTAACATCACTAGTATCTCATCTAATATAAATCTAAGTCGTGTCTTCCGCGCTGTAATCGTGATCAATATGCGTAATCGCTCGCGCAGACGTACAGTCTAGAATTAATTAAGCTATTTGCTAATGTCTATCCTTTTCACACGCGAACGTCTAAGTAGGATGGCAAGATAAGTTTCCTCATGATGATTTCTTTTTACTGACGATCTAACAATCATTTAAGAATCTATTACATACCTATTTGTACGATTAGATTTTTCTTTACAAAATAAAGTCTAAGATAGCAATTAACCTGAGTATATATATACAGTGTCCCGTTACTTAAAGATAACATTGCATGGAACCTATCGAGTACATACCCTATAGAGCAGCAATACAAACCATCTTACTCCGAAACTAGTAATTAATTTTTCATTTACATTTAGCATGTAGCGACATCTATCTCGCTCGAAATGACAACTCCTGTCAACGCTCGCCAATACAAAAACAGCACAATACAGATCAAAAAATGGCGGAAAATTTTGTCGAACGAATCTATGACATTTCTGCTCGATAGGGTATGTGCTAAATGATGTTACCACATATTATAGTATCTCACATCATATTGAAAAATTTTTGCTCTGACTTTTCAAAAATTTGCAAAAGTCATAGAATAAAAGTGGTTCACCGTGATATACTTCTTGTAGAATACGCGGTTACAAGGTTATCCTTAAGTTACGAAAACCTTGTATACAGGGTTACATTGCAAAGGGGTGCCAATTTTTTAGGAGTGGCTCAGAATCAGTAACTTAATAAACTAAGCAAAGAACAAAAACTTCATTCACTTCACTTTTACATTTAAGTATTCCTATCCGCTGTTAACAATCGTACGCGTGGATAATTTAACTTAGTCATGAAAAAATTGCACCGTATGTGCACTGCGTAAGGTCCTTGTTGGCTCGCCGTACCTACACCTCTGATGAATGACCGCGCGACTTTCGTAGTCTCTCTATTGACTTTATTTTCGGATATTTTAAGATTATTAAAAATAATAACGATTAAGACGCTTAAGAGGCTTTGGACGCAACCGGGATTGACCGTATAGATGAAGAAGAAGAACGATTAAAACGCTTCTTTATATTGTTTCCTAGATCATATTTTTTTTAATTTGGCACCCATTTGTAATGTAACCCTGTATAAAAATAATATTTTTTTTAGAAACTTAGTAACTTCTTCTAACACACTGGCATTTGTTAGCGTACAATAGGTCAATCAGTCACAAACCTCACAATAGTTATACCGGTCGGGTTCCGCAACCCTATTATACCAAGTTACCAACTACTTGGACATGCATTTCCAACATGTTACTTCTGAACTATAGCCAGACAAACGAATGTTGAAACTTATTTCTTATTGTAGGAAAGGCCACGCCTTACCGTACGTACGTAGCTCTATCGGCCTTTATCTGCTGACGCTACGCCGCGCACCGTTGGCAAATACCGCGATAACGCAAGGTCGATGCCAAGAACTCGATTTGTACAGCAATGAGCAGAAATTGGTTTATCATAACTATTTAAAATTCTAAACTTATCGAAATTCGTCAAATTCTTTAGTCTACATGTCACAATGAACATAATAAAAATATTCGAAACATTTGACTCTACCTATTGCACTAATGTAACTAATATAAAATAGTATTTTTTTAAGAATACAACATTTATTAAATTAAAGACTTGTACGACGCTCTTTTCCGTAGATAAACTAGTTATAGGAGTAGACCATCACTTGAATGTAAAACCTCATTCGTTCATTTTTATTGATCTTTTTTTTTAAAACAAAAGAAAATGTTCTTTCAACACTTAATTCACACGTTTAAAACACTTACGCGTAGAACTTTCTGCTAACTAATTCTAAATTGTTGATGAATGTTAGCTAAAAATTTACATAATTATAATATAAAAGGTTAAGGTAAGTAATATTTCTTACATTTTGAGATGGTATCCCCACAATATTTGTATAAGAATACTGCATTTATAAATTATACAATCTACAATTTGTACGAGTATTAAAAGTATGAACAACAGGTATCTAGGTAGTGTAATTTTTCGCACGTTACTATAGCGTTAATTTTGAAGTGCTGTGTGCAGCATCCGTCATCGCACCTTTGCTGCATCGTATGATGTCATGCACTTAATCCAAGAACACTCGATACGTTCTCATTCATCCCAATATGCCTACCAGCGAAATCACGATGAGTAATGGATTGTACTAAAAGGATTTAAATCAAAATGAACTAATGATCTGCTTGTTTAAGTTAAAATTGGGTTTTCGGTGAATTTCCTGAAGTGGGTATTATGTTTAAAACTCGTTCTTACTTATACAATGAATGACAGAATGTAATGTCAGTCCACGAGATTAACTTAGTAGCAATTGATTTGCATGCTGTCTCAATTTAAATTTACATTTCTAATTTTTGCGCTTTAAACGTTATGAAAAAAATATAAATAAAAAAGTTGAATGACTAAACTAACTTTAGTCTTATTAGCCTAAAATTAGTTTAGTTAAGTATTTGACAGCACTAAATCTACATTTGGTTAAGTTTAGTTTTCGTCAATCGATTATTACTTTTAAATATCAAAAGCCTGTCTGTAACCATTACAAGTAAGTATCCATCGTAAATACGTAGTAACCATATTATGACATATATAACAATTAGTGATCTATTAAATCTACATTTGGTTAAGTTTAGTTTTCGTCAATCGATTATTACTTATAAATATCAAAAGCCTATGTGTAACCATTACAAGTAAGTATCCATCGTAAATACGTAGTAACCATATTATGACATATATAACAATTAGTGATCAATTATTACACTGATATCTAGCATATCTTTATGGGCACAGTTTCGTTCGTCACATGCCTCACAAATATTTTAAGATAAGGAAAATTGTTACCACAAAAATGACTACATGATTCACTCATCGAGCAGGCCAGCTGGTCAAAATTACCTAAATTAGTCACGATCGAGAAAGATACTCCACTTCATCAGAATTATCCGGATCCGAGATGTGAAAAGCGGCGAAAGTCATAACATGCGACCTTCTGTGAGTATTGACGAAAAGGTTTTTAATATTGTAATGTAATGTTTTAGAACCTGATACAGGGTGTAATGTAGAACGAGGGACACACTTGAACAGGTTGATCTTTTCTGGAATATGAAAAACGTTTACTATTAGTTCTATTGTCCGCGTTGTTAAAACATTTGAATTACAAAAAAGGTTACCATGTGTTTTGTGATTTTGGTTAACATTAATCCCAAGTATTATGCTCTAAAGATCAATGCCATAACTTTAACCAACAAAGACAATAAACCAAAATATTTCGTTGTTACATTTTGAGGTTACCGGTTTAATTACCTACTCTTTGTTGCTCATCACACAAATAAACAGTACAGAGAAAAAAAAACATTTAGAATTTAAGTATTGTTAATAATTACTTAGTTAATAACTAGAACCGATTGTGTACCAGTTCCTGTAGCCGGTTCAGTCAGACTTTAAGACCAGTCGAGTTTCGTTTTATTTAACACTGAAGAAATACACATTTCCACTTTAAATTACTCAATGTCTTTGAATTTAAAACCCAAGTCCAATTCACCACAAAAACACTTTGTCAATTTATTGTCTTAATGACTTCAAATCAGCGCATTAAGCCCAAACCACACATCAGTCACGTTTACACACGACACAGTCGTCTGTCCACGTCCCACACACCACAGACAATGACGAAGATATCTGAAACATCCTGCGCCGCTTCCGCTGCGCTTGCGCCGACCCACGGCGCTTGCATTTTACATTATTTTCTGGATGAGGATATTTTATTTAATGGCGATGTAAATCGTTTTCTTTTAAGAATGAATAAAATATGTATTTTGGTAATGAATATTTTACGTAAGAACATTTGTGAAAAAAAATTAACTATTTTTCAATAAAAAATATTAATATATTCTTACATCCGTCTCCGCGTAGCCGTCCTTGGGATGAAAAATCCAAATCTTTATATCGTTAACGAGTCTTTTTAAAAACAAAAACGTTAATGAAAAATCTGACATAATTATTAACCGGTAAGTAATGAAGAAGTAATTAACACTGCTTCTCATTTTCTAATTATCAGTAGACTAACATCTGACAGACCAAGACGGTGTTCTTATTTAAATTAATAAATATTTTATATTTACTTAGAAACCAATAATTTTGTCATGCAAAAATCACTTCTACTATTGATAATGTGTTTAGCTGAGACAGATCGTTTCGTAAATGGTTATAAGAAAACTAAGTTATGCAAATCAGACCAGGTTTGCGAAGGCTTTACAATGACAATAAAACTTGGAATGCCGCGAGATATTTTCGAACATTACCATAAATTATATCATTTGCTAAAATGTACGCAAAATATCCTGTTCCTAACTTGGCGAGATAACGATTTCTATATCTGGCATGCTAATTCATTTGTTATGTTAAAATAACATCATGGTACCGTAATATTTTGACGCGAAATACATTATAAAAATAAATGATTCCACTCGTTGATAGGCATATGGACAAAGGAGTTTATCGTTGTATTTTAATGCGGTTTCGCCTTTTTTGTTTTGTCTAAATTAGTCCTTTTCATATTATACTAGCTGTCCCGGCGAACTTCGTACCACCAGCCGCTTCTTCATGTTTTTTTTTTTAATTTTCCGATGTTTTAATAGTTAGTCTGCTATTCGGTACGGAGACAAATCCGAAAAATCATAAATCATGTAAATGAGTCCAGCCATTCTTGATTTATAAATGGTGTAGGTAACTTACCCGATTTTATTTTATATAATTAGATACTAGCTGTCCCGACGAACTTTGTACCGCCCCCTCAATTTTTTTTTTTATAATCTGCTATTCGGGGCGGAGATAAATTCAACAAGTCAAAGATCATAAAAATCGGTCCAGCCGTTCTCGACCTATAAATGGTGTATCTAACCCGACTTTCTTTTTTATATATATATATAGATTTTTGTTTTAGCACTACCTACATGATTATCTATCAAACACTTAATATTAACTACTTTCTCCCCCTTCATTTGTTTATCCAATTCATTTGCGTTTTAACAAAAATTTCCCTTTGATTATCAAACCTTATTCGAAAGAGCAACAAGTCAAAGACCTTGTGCATTATTCTCGATAATTTCTGAACGATTCCGGATGTATAAGAATTTACATTTTGAAACGAAGCAAGAGGTCGAGGAGTCGAGGAATGCGTTGCTTGTGAGTTGTCGCGGCTGGCTGATTCACTAACGACGACACTCCGATCGAATGATGTCTGCATTTTATTTCTGTTCTTGTAACTTTTATATTTCACTAGCTGGCCTGGCAGAGGTCGTATTATCCGAATTAGCTAATCAACTGTCAAACGTCATTTGGGCCGGTAGTAAATTTCATTCCAAAAAAAGATTTTAGAAAACTTTTAATTTTCTTCCATACAAACTTGTTCCTGATAATTAAATCTGCTAATTTTAATTATTTATTGACATCTTATTAGATTTAAAATTTAGTTACTAACAAAAACAAAAAATAAATCACCCAAATCGGTCGAGTTCTCAAGTTATGCTCCGGGATACATGTGACGTCTGCTTCTATTTTGTCAGGTTGAGGTCAGTCTAACTCATTTGGTGGCACCAATGAATTTGTGAATTATTTTCGTATTTAATGACCCGATTGGCAAAGTCTTTTAGTTATTCACCTCAAAACGAAGTTTTATTCCTGGTTCGGGTCGATTCAGGAAACTGTTAATCAATATGCACAAAAATTTGGTGCATATTTATTAAGCTATATTTAATTTATTATTGTAGTCACAGATTACGGGGATTTAACAATCAGTCTCATTAATTAAGAGGCTAAAGCTGATTTGGTGTCATTGGAAAAAATTACTTGTCCATAATTCAGCAAAATCCCTAAACAAAACCACAAAACACAGATAGTAACCTCACGATGGGTAGGAACTGCCTTGGATCCTTATCAAAAAATTCATAATTCTTTAAACAAACTATCGATAATCCCGGAAAATACGGCTCTACATAAGATTGACTGTTTCGAACTAAAAATAAAAAATCACAGATGATTCCGACGTAATGCTTTACTTCCACAGTTATTACGATAAACATCTTAAACTAAAAAAGACATTAAGATCACGAATGAAAAACAATAAAGCCATTATAGCTCCGATTTCTCCGCACCCACATCTCGTTCTTGATAACATCGAGATATTTTCAATGCAGCAATAAGTGCACACATATTTTTATTGTCATTTAGCGCTATTCAGGTCTCTGCTACCTCACTCAGGTCAGAGATACACACTCGGCTTGCAAAGACAGCTATATCGCGCACGACAGCAAAAAATAGGATATTCATGCTTTTTTTTCACAAATAAATAAAAATCTAAATAGGTTGGACAACATCACATACATTGCTCTGATCCTATGGTAAGTAGCCAAAGCATTTGTGTTACAGAAATTAGATACAAAGATGGTACTACAACTCCCAGACCCGAGGCAATAAAGAAAAGTTAGTTTTCTACATTGACCGACCGGGAATCGAACCCGGGACCTCAGAGATCCGGTAAGTCCGGTATGCTTGCAGTCACAGAAGAAAAGCTCACAGACATAGATTTATGAATATTTCGATACAAAATTAATAATCTAGTTGACAGGAGGCAGTACAACAATTTTTATTTTCTGATTTTCTGATTTGGAGCTTGAGATTTGGGCTTTTTTTTGCGAAAGATTATGTACTTTTAATGTTCTATTTAACTTTGTATCCACTCCAAAGTCCAAAACCCTTAACTCTCAATAAACTAACTAAACTAAATTATTGTCTTGAGTTTGTTTACTAAGTTAGCTTCGTTGACGTTGACAACAACTTAATGCTCAGTATACACCTATCGGTTCTAAGCTGCTTTCTTTTGTAATGTCGCACTCAATGAAACACATTACCCTCATTTGATAAGTAGGTTTAAGTTTAAATTCCGTTGGCACAATACTGATGGAACTAACACACTTATTTATCTTAGATACATTCTATTTATCGTAATGCACGTAGGAAAGTATTTGTTTTTTATTTGAATACTAACGCCTATTACGAATACCGGTAGGTACTCTTTATTGTTTTAAGAAAGACAGTCTATTTTACAAACATCGAATATATAATCCGATTGGTGTATCAGTGCGGTGTTTTACTGTGAACGCAAAGGATCCGGTTCGATTTCCAGTTCGGGTCAATTCAGAAAACGATATTTTCTAACATGAAACATGAGAGCACGAGCATTCGTACCTTAGTCATGGATGTTTATAAAAGTATTAAAGTATGTTTATCTGTTATTTAGTTGCCATAGTACAATATTTGCTTAGTTTGGGGCTAGACAATTGGTGTGATTGTGGAAACAATTAATTAATTATTTATTTATTCAACACTTGCACCATTTAATGCCATGTTTTAAGAAAATAAAGTTTTCTTTCTTTCTAAAGTAGCTAGGGTCTGGGTGTTCTAGGAGACGCCTCTGACAAAATACATTGTCTGATACCTTGTACGACAACGATGCTATCCTTCCTTAATTCAAGACCATACAGTTAGTGAGGTGGATAATGTAATTTTTTTTATTGTAATTAATATGTATTCATCATCATCATTATAGCCATAGGACGGCCACTGCTGAACATGCTTCCTCCAGCGACTTCCAGATTTGCCGGTTGGAAGCTTAGGAGATTTTATAAAATCGTTAATCACTAGTGGGCTACGCTCTTGCACGGCATCACATGTGGTATACATTACTTATTATTAACTCCGATTAACTGTAATGTGACACGCAATAAACGTTTTAATATGAATTTAGCCGGCACCACTACCTATTTATACAAATATTTAAAAAAAACGGCCAAGTGCGAGTTGGACTCGCACACCGAGGGTTCCGTCCAAACCTGTAGGTACCTATATAAGTAAAAGTTCACCCATCACGACAATCGAGTCGTACTCGTAGTTATGGTATTTTTATTGCAAAACATTAACACTACAAAAAATAAATTGCGGTTAACGATTTATGACGTATTAAAAAAACTACTTACTAGATCTTGTTCAAACCAATTTTCCGTGGTAGTTTGCATGGTAATGTATATCATACATATTTTTTAGTTTTAACATTCTATTATTTTAGAAGTTACAGGGGGGGACACATTTTACCACTTTAGAAGTGTCTCTCGCGCAAACTATTCAGATGGGTTTGATGAAAAAATGTTTTTTGAGTTTCAATTCTAAGTATGGGGAACCCTCAAAATTTATTGTTTTTTTTCTGTTTTTGTGTGAAAATCTTAATGCGGTTTATCTATTACATCTACTTACCAAATTTCAACAAAAAAAAGAAAAAAGGAAAAAAGTGGCTGTGACATACGGACGGACAGACAGACAGACAGACATGACGGATCCATAAGGGTTCCGTTTTTTGCCATTTGGCTACGGAACCCTAAAAAAGCTGATTAATTTGTTTGGTTGAACGCGCTAAACTAGAGCTACTAGTTTGAATTGAAAAAATATTTTTGTGTTGGATACTCCATTTATTAAAGAAGGTTATGTGCTATATACCCACTCCTCACATAACGCTACGACTTTATTAAAGAAGGTTATGTGCTATATACCCATTCCTCACATAACGCAATGAAAAATGGTGTAAAACGGTAAAAAATATTCTTTTTGAGAGCTCCTGTTGCGTGCGCTGCATAAACGGTTTAACCCCTTTTAAAAAAATTCATTACAGCGCATACCTATGTCTATCTAAATAAATAATATTGAATATCTTTTAATGTTAACTTACTATACCTATTTTATGGTAATTAAATTTGTTCTAAAATAATGCATTATTTGGTCGTTGACTGAAGACTTGTAAGTGAATGAATGAACTTCGCGCGAACTAAACCGCGAGCGGAGGCTAGTTACTTATGTATATGAATGACATTACAGTCAAAAATACTAATATTTTATTATCTAGCATAATCCAAATTTTTTTGCTAACTTATTTTACGATGATGTTGCTGTTTTTTCTGATAAAGCTCCATTCAAGATGATGGATTGCTGTCCGCTCGCGTTACACAATATGCAGCAACTGTGCTCGACGACTTGGAAATAATTAGCGGATTACATAATTGATATAATTACCGGTGAATTTGCATTTATGTTACTCGTACATATATATCAAACTTTATTTTTATCAGTAGAGTTACTTAAAAAGCCGTCATGTCGTGCAAAATACTGCATTATTTTTGCAGAATCTTTTTATCCAAACTATCCAACATAATCTTATATGTATATCTAAATTTTTTTAGACTAGTCTAGTTGTTTTGCTTTAGACTTCAAAGCTAGACGGTTGCGAGTTCGAATCCCGCAAGAGGAAAATATTTGTGTGTGAGCCCAAAGATTTATGCCTATGTTATGGATTTTTCGAATGTATTTTAATATGTTCATTCTTTATCTAGTTGGCTTATAAGCTATGCTTAGTTTGGGGCTAGATATTGGTGTATAAAAATGTATAGTGGCCAAAGCAATTGGTTTACCACCCTAAGGTTGAATATTACTTGCTCATAAAGAACTATAAGGTCTATTTCCGCTTTGGCTTTAATTACGTCAGTAGTGTGATTTCTGATTATTTGAACTTGGAAGTGTATGTCTTAAAATAAGCCTTAGTGAATTATAATTTAATGGGATATGTCATCAAAAGTGGTAGAACCCTTCCTTAGTCGACTATACATTTCTTAGCCATATGACTGAATGACAATAAATATCAGTCGTATTATGCTTTAAATATGTCCTTAATCAGCTGTTTTAGAACCTCTTATTTTTTACCATCTAATATTCATCATAAATAAATGTAATAGTTCATAAATGTATGTAATTTTTCCCACTGATAACGAATTAGCGATAAAACTTAGCGTATCAAAGTTCACAGTCCAATTTCTGAAAAATGCCGAGTTTATTCTTTCAGTATCGTATTTCCAAATTATAATGACTGCGTGATTCTTACATGAGCGATATGATAACTGCGCAACATAAAAATAGCAAATAAATACAATTTCCGATGTTGTAATCCAGCCTAATGAAGTTGTAGTGAATGTTTTTGGTAATTATCAAACTTGTGATCGGCCTTATATTCAGTTTAATTAAATCGGACTTCCTTTCTGACTGTGAAGGCGATGTGTAATAAAGTAATTACGTTTGATAAATTAATTGCTTGAACTTGTAACAAGGGTAAGTAAATAAAGCAAATTAGTAAATAAGGCTGCTTCCGGATGTGTTAGACAAGATACTAAATTAAAAGTAATGAATAATCAGTCTTTATAGAGAATGTAGAAACTACATATTATCGGACCTTCGTAAACATAGTACCTTAACAGTTTATTCAAATTATACAGGGTTATTAGTAAAACATCAACTATCTCCTAGGGGCTGATTCTGGTGCTCAAATGCAACAACTTTTTCTATGGGACCAACATTGAAATCTAAAAAATTTTTCGCTTCTCCATACAAACTTATGTCAGCTGGTGGCGGCTTAGTATGGGAAAGTGTTTTTTTTTGCGATTTCAATGTTAGTCCCATAGCAAAAGTTTTTGTATTAAACATATTCATCATCATCATTATTTTAGCCACAGGACGTCCACTGCTACATAGGCCTTCCCTAATGACTTTCATTGGATTATACAAAAAAGTTTCCAGTTTGGTACACAAAAGAACTTATTCACCTCCTAAAAGAAAAATACAAACTTCGTTTAAAGTACCGTAAATACAAAAACCCACTGGACGAACTGGTTTTGTGTATGCTCAAGAAAAGATGCGCCGAACTAATAGAGACTTGTCATAAAAATTATGTTACTGACCTTGAAAGCTCACTTTCCAAGAACCCGAAGTTGTTTTGGACTTTTATTAAAAACAAAAAACGAAATAGTAGTGCATACCCTTCATCCATGGCCTTTGGCGACAGTAGGGCAGATTGTGGTGGAAGTATATGTAACCTCTTTGCCTCTTTCTTCTCATCAGTATATAAGTCTCACCCCTCATTGCCTGCGACCACTGACGGTCCGATCCTAGCTGCGAACTATATCGCCAATCTGCATATCTCGCAAGACGAAGTACTCAAAACCTTAACTAGCCTTGATCGAGCCAAGGGGGCTGGACCTGACGGTATACCCCCCTTGTTTGTGTCTAACTGTCGTGAGGCTTTATCCATGCCGTTGACTACCATCTATAATGAGTCCTTAAAAACGGGTACCTTCCCTTCCATCTGGAAGGAAGCACGTATTGTCCCAATTTTTAAATCGGGTGATGCCGGCTCAGTCAAGAACTATAGACCAATATCTATTCTGTGTGTGTTCGGCAAAGTCTTCGAATCCTTGGTGTGTCCTGTTTTGACTTGGCATATAAAACAAATGGTCTCGCCTCAACAATCGGGTTTCCTGACATCTCGTTCTACGGCCACCAATCTTGTTTCGTTTGTAACATATGTGTCTGACTCTCTGGACTCACGCTTGTCTGTGGACACCATCTACACAGACATCAGTAAGGCTTTTGACACAGTAGACCACAATATCTTACTTCACAAGCTCTCGGCTTTGGGCGTCTCTGGTGGTCTTCATGAATGGTTTTCCTCATATCTTAGGCAGAGGAAATCGAGAGTTGTCGTTAACGGTTTCTCTTCAGAACCATTTTTGTCATCTTCTGGTGTCCCTCAGGGTTCCCATCTTGGTCCGGTTCTATTCAATATTTTTGTAAACGATATTGTATCAGTTTTCAACCATGCGACTTGCTTTCTGTACGCAGATGACATGAAATTGTCCCTGCAAATAAAAGATCAAAATGACTCACGCTTATTGCAGGATGACTTGGACCGGTTGACTCTGTGGTGCGTCAGGAATAGATTGTTTTTGAACCTGGACAAGTGTAAGTTTATTCGGTTTTCGAAGCAAGTTAATGTTCTCCCACCAACTTACAGTATTGATGGTCATATTTTGGAAGAGGTGGAGACTATTCGGGATCTAGGCGTGGTTATGGATAGAGAGTTGCGCTTTCATAAACATGTCGACGTAATAGTTAACAGAGGTTTTCAGATGTTGGGGTTTGTGCTTCGTAACGCTAAAGAACTCAAACAGATTTCAACAAAAATTACCCTATTTAAGTCTCTTGTCCGTCCTGTTCTCGAATACTGCAGCCAGGTTTGGTCTCCGCACTATGACATTCACATAAAACGCATAGAGCGAATTCAGAAGCGCTTTTTATGGCATCTTTCGTACCAAACCAACAAGGCAAGGGAGCTACCCTCATATGAGGAGCGACTTAGCTATTTTAAATTTAGCAGTCTGTTGGATCGAAGGTTGTTGCTGGACCTCGTGTTTTTCCATAAAATTGCGAATGGACATGTGGATTGTCCCTTTCTATTGAGTTCAATAAATTTAAATGTACCGCCCAAACTAGCTCGTGTTAGCAGGTATGTCCCTTTTTCAGTAAAATACAATAGGACAAAATTGGGTCACCATGCCACCATGAACAGACTGCAGAGGCAATACAACAAGTTCTGTAAGGCACACGACGTCGATATCTTCGCTGATAATCGGCAAAGATTCAGGCGTAAAATTCTGCAGTCCTTTGTACCGGTACCTTTGAGATAATCGGTTGTTGAAAAAACATGTTTTAGATTTAGATTTAAAAGTTATAATAAAATAAAATAAATTATACTTTTAAGGTACTTTTTAGCTTCGACTAATTTAAACCAATTTAAGCTTGTTAACAATGTTTAACTTTTTGTAATAAACCTGTAGTCCACATTGCATGCCGTGGCAGCCTATAACTAAGACGACGCTTAGCTCTAAGTCAGTATAACTCAAAATATGTATCTTACTTGTATTAGTGTTTGTCTTGTTGGTTGTCCTAATAAATAAAATAAAATAAAATAAAATACATTAAACATATTATGTTACTTATAGTTATCTTATTATACCTTTAGTGGAATTACACTGACTTAATCATATTATTATTACCATTTACGCCATCTTATGACTAATCTGTAAAGAATTCTAGCTCTTATCCAATTAAATCTAGGTTTCAATAATATTACAGCATTTCTCGGGCAAATTGATTGATTTTTTAATGAAATTGTAATCAATTAATATGCCCAATAAAGCAATTAATTCTTGTTACGTCACTTTTCAGACAGAACAGATCTAATTAAGTAACAGTTGTATATGAGTTATTTACGAATAATAAAAGGAATTATACTATTTAACTGAAAAACATAATAAAGAAACAAAGATAATAGAATGTTATAAAAAGGCACGTAGTAACAACAATGAAATATATATTTTGCATTGTATAAGGTGCTTTAAAAATATCTGCAACGGCTGAAATGGTTAAAGTATTGCTTATATAGATTACGATAGTGAAGGAATTACGTGCTCTGGATCGGTAATTAATTATTTGCGAAAAGACAGTAAATAAATTGTTACTTGCTTCATTTTGCATAACACACTGCAAAAGCCTTTAATAGTAAGCCGTAGAATTTTAGTGAGCAACAAAGCTACACTAACTAACTATGCTACGCTACTACGCTAACTTTGAAAACGTTCGGATTAAAAAATATATATTTTAATTTTATTAGTATAAGATTAACTATTATTGTATAACATGCAATGAATGATTTTCTGATCGCCGTTGATTTCCTGAATAAAATAAAATAGATATCCTGTGGCCATTTACATAAATCGAGTTTTGATATTCTCCCGTAATTTCTGAGGTATTGTCCAACAAAGAAAGACCTAATCCTTCTGTATCATTGTGGCCAGTATTGCTGTTCGTTTATACCTATATTTTGTTCGTTCATATGTTTTATCAAATATTCTGCAACGCTATCGGCCCGCCACCGTTTCACAGAACGTGTAGAATTGCAAATAGTCTTATTCCCGAGTCAATGGACCACTGCACTTAGCACTTGTTTACAATCAGCCTGACAGTTCATTATACGACTGACAGTTAATTCGTCAGAAAAATGATTTATTTGAAACTTTAAAACCAATACAGGCACCTATAATCTTGGCTATTTCATCCAATACTAGCTCCGTTATTTAAAAATATATAGAAGAATAGGTTTGAACACCTTAAACGCAAACGGTTCTGAACACCTGAGTTTATCCCGGTTCCGCTAAAACAAACTTTTCTTGATTCGTGTCTGGATGTGCTGGGAGACGCCCTTGGCAAAGTTCATTGTTTGGTACCTAAAGATGTTAATTTCTTACTTCAGACCATAACAAATAGTGTGTACAATTAAACCATGACTAAAGAGCGAGTGGCTTTAACCTTAATACGTGTCATCATCATCATGTCAGCCTATTACAGTCCACTGCTGGACATAAGTCTCCAAAAAGAGTACCAAAGAGCACGATCTCCCGCTTTTTTCATCCAGCCATTACCAGCCATCTTCCTAAGATCGTCAGTCCATCGAGCTGAGGGGCGTCCTACACTACGTTTGCCGACGCGTGGTCTCCACTAGAAAACCCGTGTACTCCATCTTTTATCGGTTCTGTGACAGATGTGGCTGCTTTATTTTTAAAACTATGTCCATATACGAGTACGAGTAACTATTAGTTTTTATTACAACCTTATTAATCCCTAGTTTTAACCTAACATTTTCATTATCATTATAGTAACATGCCCCCTGCATGTTTGTAATCTTCGTATGGTAATTGTCACACATTATAATGATTGCTCTACACAAATATTTTAAAAGAGATTCTTATTATTGTTGTTACCATTCTGTCATACGTATGTCTCTCACATGAAGCACATACGCATACCATATAGAGTAGAAATTACATTTATTTTGTTTCACAAAATTATTGCCATTATTTAACCTGTGACTGTCCTATTTTTGTATAGGTGAGAGTTTACAGGAATTGTCAGTTCATTCTCAATTTAAGTGAAAAATCACTAACGTGTTTCCGAGAAAGATGAACCGTATTTCTGCTCTATATTAATTCTCGATGGTATCTTATTAAAGAAATAAGCGGCATTCAATGAGTGCGCTGTATGCCGCAATTTTATTAAGTTTCACCAAAACCAAGAGATGCAACGAAAACTATTTCGATATCAAAAGCTTGCCTCATCGGCCGACATTTTCTTTTTGTTAAAGCGATCCGATCAGAATAAGAACAAGGATAATGCTGGCAGTAAAAGCTAATGTTCGGTTTGTATGCAAACTGCCGCGTAGTGTTGAAATCGAGAAATAAAGACGATTTTATTTTGTTACCACTATAAAACTTAGGCCCCTTTGCAGAACATCGCTAAACCGAGATATTAGTTTAAACCTGTAATTGTCATTTTTACGTTAACAGAGACAGAATATTGTATAGTATTTGCTGGGAGCCTGGCTTCTAGCAAAAAAACATTATCTTTCTCATACGGAATCAGAATCAGAAACTTTATTTGTGTAAAACATGGTATACAAGGATGATACAGTTCAGATGAGCACTCATGTCTCGCTATCAAAAATAGCATACAAAATTTCAACAATTGAGTGAACAATAAACAAATACGGTCAGCTTTAACCACGTTTGTCATCATCATTCCAGCCACAGGCCGTCCACTGCTGAACGTAGACCTCCCCAGTGATTTCCAGATTGGCCGGTTGAAAGCGTCATGCATCCAGCGGATGACACACCTCTAGCCAGTCACCTCCACGGCGGACCACATTCAAATTTTCAAAATCGTAACCATATTAATTATCTTAATCGCGCAAAATCAACATCTTAACCTGGGTCCCGAGTAAAGGGCAATCGCCAGTGGGGTACCAGCCAGAAGCTGAAGAGATCCGATAACGACGCTCAACATGAACAGCGCCAGAATTGCCGAAATGTTACCTAGCGCATATTATATATATTTATTGTTTTTGCTAGGTTTAGGTTCAAGATGGTTACTAAGTATCTACTATTTAAGAAAGTTTTGAAATTGTTTCAAGTTTTGGGATAGTATAGAATAAATAAAATAATATGCACCAGTCACACAATTGTTATATATGGTCTTTCTTACTTGTGGTAGGAGGTACCAAACAATGTTTATAGCACGAGGCGTCTTTTGAAATAAAATCCTATAAATTAATTAATAAAATTAAAAGAATCCTAAACAATAAAAATAAGGTGCTGATTAGCTATCATACGTATTGTCATCGTGATTTAAATCAAGTAATCACTGCAATTAATTAGATACCTATAATTTTAATGTCATTGTGATACTTATTTGTTTTTGTATTCTTCCTTTAGAAGATAGATAATAGACAAAACTCCGGTTACTGAGCTCCCGAATGTTTATAGTATTGAGTCAATTAAAAAGTAATATTTATTTGACACAAATTAAATAATACTGGATACCAGGAAACTATGTGGCTAGACTCCAACCACAGAACTCCGTAATATCTATAGTATTTTTTTAAGAATGAAAGATTCCTAAGACTTTTGTGTCAAAATAAATAAGAAATAACATTTAAAACAATGATAAAAGAGATGTGTTAAAAAGGTCAGCATTAGTCAAGAAAGCATGCCTTATAACGATACTTATTTTTGCCGGGAATCCCAACGCTGGGAGCCTGGGAAGTAGGACGTATAGCAGCGCCACAAAATATTATGGATTTAGGTGCGACAAAATACACTTTGTCGTGCTATATTCCGTTATCGATAAAATATTTAGGACAATCCACTAATAGATATTACAATACAGATCAAATCAGTAATTGATATGTTAATTACTTTTTTATTGAGCGCCGACAAATTAACGTAATAACCGGAAAGTTTTTCTAAAATTGTAATAATTGTTAGTTATGTTCAGCAATTTAGAAGCACTAGAACGAAATTGCCAGTATATTTAAAACCTGCTCTTAATATAATAATAAAGCACCAATAGAAACAAAAAATAGCACTCTCATCAATAAAGTTAAAGTTGTTTTGTCAGATAGCGTCATTGACGTCATTTGTTTTTTCTAAATCTGCATCCGCGAGATAAAATGGAAATCTCGAGAAATCTTTTAAATCCTCTGTTGCTTAGTAGGTACAAATATTGTGTTTACACTGAAATGTGAAATGTGAAATGCGTCGAAAGAGATAATGAAATACCTTTTTTGTGACTGCGATTAGGACAAATAAATCAAATCAAATCAAATCATTTATTTACTCACAGACACGGTATAATAAGATGGATACATATTTGAGAATGAATCAACATGTCTCGCCATTGTATGGCATGTAAATTACTAAGGAGGTAGATAACAATATTATAATCAGTAAATATTAATAATACATTGCATTATAATTTTAGTTTTTAGTCATATTATTTCATATCATCATTATTAGTCAAATTATTTAGTCAATTCCTTAACACTATAAAAATTACTTTCTAAAAGCCACTCAAACAATTTCTTTTTAAATAATATTGGTCCCAGTGTTTTTATATTTCCTGGTATTTTATTGTAAATTTTTATACACATATTTAAACAGTTTTTCATGTAAAGTCTAGTCCTGGGAGAACAATGCAACACAAGTCGATCAGGATTTCTCTTATTTCTAGGATAGACATCTCGAGCTTTATGAAATAGCCCAAGATTATTTTTCACAAATTTACCGATTTCAAATATGTAAAGGCCCGGTAATGTCAATAACTTAAGTTCTTTAAAGAGCGGTTTACATGTTTGGTAGGGTGGTATACCAAATATTGCACGAACACATTTTTTTTGTGTAACAAATGCTTTATGTACATCTACACTATTACCCCAAAGAATTAACCCGTAGCGCAATATCGAAGTGACATACGCATGATAGGCTGTAAGGATTGTACTCCGATCTGTTATATGGCGTAGTTTTTTTAGAACGTACACAAAGCGATTAACCTTGTCACATACTGATTCAACTTGTAATTTCCAATTCATACTCTTATCTACATTTATCCCCAGGAATTTAACCCAGTCAGCTTCATTTATGCGTATGTCTCCGTATGAAATATTTAAATTACATTGCCTTAAATTATTAAATTGTATAAAATTGGTCTTGGTTAAATTAATTTTAAGATTATTTTTGTCAAGCCATTCAATAATGTTAATTAGTGTATAATTTATTTCAGCTTTATGCAATAAGCATAATAAATGATAAGCATCAGTAGCAGATCCAAATCAGTCTAACTACACGATTTGGTTGTATAGTAACAGCTTAAGTATTATCAAAATCAACCTGTGACTATCTTGATAACCTAAAACCATAGCCTAAAACATTCAGTTGACTTAGATAATGACATAATAAAGGAGATGGAAACGTTTGCATACAAATTTGGGCCCTGGATGTAATAAGATGAAAATGGTGTAAATGAATAGATTGATACTTGGCAAAGCTTGACTGAAAATTCTGCGGTTTTTGTCATTCTCAGAGCCGAATAATTTAGGGTCTAGTAAAAGTAAGGTTATGTAATAAACAGCTGATTTCTGAAATACAAAAGATATTTTAACGTTACTTATATAGTTATTTACATTTAGGCCACAAACTAGACGACGACAACTGGTTAGATAAGGTATACTTACAGACTGAGGTGCAAGCCATTGTTAAAATACATGCAAAGCAGTTTCATCGTTTAGGGGTCGCCTGCCTAGTGCATACAGTGACTACGACTAGTCACTGTTACACAGTTTACACAGAGATCCATTATCTTCTGTATCCAGTCCATGCCGGTATAAAAAATCCAAAGTATCCGAAACTAAGTCAGACGTGCAAGATCTTCTGTGTCCAGATTTAAAGCATTGCAAGGTCGTTTAGGTTAGGCAGGGTCAGAATTAGTGAAACAAAGCCGTGGTCGATGAAAAACAAAAGGATAATATGAAATCACTCAAACAAAACGCACACGCAGAAACGTAAAATACGAAACGTGGAGTGATCCAACGATTATTTATTTATTTGACAAGCCAGCTGTCAGTATCAGTGCACAGAATAAATATACAGTATCAGTTTTATTTAGGTAATCGATTAATAATCGATATCTTTTTTTTATAAGCTAAAATAGCTTAATGTATTTATTTTAATACAAATAATTATTTTGTTTGCGTTAATTGCCTAGTATAGACCAAAAGTACTCCTTTTTTATCAATTGTGTTATCTTATTTACATAAATCGATATTATTTTAATCGATTTTGCAGTGACTGCATAAAAATCTTGTTTTTCTTATTGCTCAGTCTCCAGGAGGAGAAATGGGCAGATTTTTTGTATATTAGGATAGAAAAACATGACAATTTTTTTAAACCATACTTCATCTACTTACATTAAGGGCCCAGAAATCCCCGTCTCCTTTCTATTGTAAGGTAAACACTTTAGATGATAAATACACAATATCTCTTACACATAATATTGTTTTAAAGATTATGATTACATTCCAATAATATTATGATGATAGGTATTCATTGCCTGCTAAGTATACTTGTGTATGTATCAGAATGTGAAAAATAATTAATCTAAACAAATACTTAGGCGATGATATCTCGGAATAATTAGCAAGATTACTAAATTAACATAATATGCCAGCTTATTTTAGGCCAATTGAACATCAGTGTATATGTAGAAAAATACTAGAAGCAGCACATGGGCAAATCCAATTTTTTCAACTAAGTACCTACTTCCAAACTGATAACACTATGTAGAAAAATCATTCTTTAAAATTGATTAATTGTAGATTAGTCCATTATACTTCTAAGCACCACACAATGTATTTTTGGACTGGATAATTTGTTTATACAGGGTGTTGGGTACTTGGGTATAACGTCGTGGGTATAACTATGTAAAAGATCCATACATCTACAGAGAGTTTTTCTCATAAAACTAAACTAATTTTACTACAGAACCAATAGTGAAATAATGAAAAAAAAGCAGCTACTCCATACATTTTAGTCGTTTATCACGATTTTGGTATAGAACAGCATTTTTTTAGTAAACATGTGTGTTTTTTAAGTTGTTTCTTTTTCCTATTTAACTTCATAAAATGATTATTAATATTAATATGTATTTATCTAACTTTCTTTCTATTGAGATATGCAGTAGTACTAAATGGTCAGAACTGGCTTGCCACTAATGGCTAGGTCCTCGACCCTCTCACGGTGGGCACTTTATCACTTAAGACAATAACGTTATCTGGCCAGTGAAATCGAACGATTGCGCCACTCAACCTTAGCAGGTCGCAGCCTATTTTGTAACGGAGATACACACAGTGGGCTTACACCTTACTAAGCACAAGAAACCTGTTATGCCGTAATCACAAATTCGCTAAGAATATATACTACTGTGTTCTGCTATTATCTGTTAACGACAAATAGTATGGTTTTGGTAAAAAAAACTAGTGCGGGACAAGTACGATTTCATTCAAAACTGCACCGTGGACGCTATACAATAGGAAAGAGAGTTGTCAAATGTAAAATTCTATTAAAAAACAAAACAAGTAGGTATCACGGTAAGAACATTGACTGCCCCTGATCATAGTTAAATAGATAAGTTCTTTATTTTGATATCCAGCAACAACGTCGCGTCGTGTCGAGTCAAGACAACATTAGTACAACTTCGAATATGTAAATTATTAGAGTCACATTACTGGAAATTTGAAGCTACAACTGACTTCTAGTCTATCAGCATGTCATTTATATTGTTTGACATTTAAACGATGATTACAAGCAATGTTAATAGCAATTTTTAGAGAACTCGTCCGAACACAAATAAATGCGTATACATGGTGCTCTGTGCGTGTGACTTCTTGTGGGTTGTGCTTGAGAGTGGGGCTTTTTCATAGTGGAACCGTTTTACATTCGCGGATAGTATACCAGACATAATAAAGTGTTTATTGTTATCATAGCTATAGCCGTGCATCGTTCGCTAAAGCGATAAGCCAGTGTAAATATTAAGTGCAATTTCTAGCCACGGAATTAATTACGAATTTAATTTAAATCCGTGTTAATCAGCCTTGGTGTGGACGTTTACCAAGTGAGTCCAAGTGAGCCTACTGCTTTCTCCCTGCACTGTGGCCGCAGCCTATGGGGAACAAACCGAACAATAGTGACGCAACACGCGCGCGGCCGGGCCCTCAAGAGACTCCGAGCGCCGGCGCGTGCCACAGCCTAGTCGGGTCAGCAGCTATCTAGGCTGTGGCGCATACCTTTGTATACCTACTGAATTTTATTTAGGCCAACTTAGAGCATAACCTTTAGCGTGTTTCTTGTCAGCACTTCTTGGCCATGTTTCACTAAACATATTAGACTTAAAAGGCTGTCTGGGGCTAACAATAAATAAAAAAGCATTATTGTGTACCTAGTATTTTTTTTTATAAAACAAAATAATGTTGTACATTAACATGTTAATCCAAATTATGTCAAGGTTACGATTAGATAGGTATAGGTAGCTTATCTACTTACAAACTATACGGATTAACTAAATCACGTTGCATGACATTCTGATTGGTGATCCAAAGTATTTTGTCTAGAATTTCCATGCTTCGGAAGGCATCTTAAAAAGTTGGTCCCGGCATATAGCTTAATACTAGTCGTGAAGTATACATCTGACAGTAAGGTTTAGTTACTGGCCCTACAACACCCCTCCACCAATGGGGAATATATGTTTTTTTTATTTGTTCCTAAAATAAATAGTACTTAATGATAATTAATAAAACTTTAAGAATTTTCGAAAAATATTGATAAATACCTGACTTACAGCCCATTAAAGTCGCGTGTTAGGCAAGGAGATCCCATATGTACCGTGACGTGATTATACGTCCGCCATACATTTTTAATAGTAAAAGTAGGTAAAGGTTTACCTTAATTTCTAATTACTATTTTACGGTTATTTTTACACTAAAATCAATTTTGTTTTCACTATTATATTATATTAGAACTATAATTTCATATACTTTCTTATAAATAAAGTATAAACAATATATTTTTTTCATGCATATTCCCTATTTGCAATAGGACAGCGTATGGCCCCAACCACCTCGTTATAGTTGAGGTGAGGCCTGTGCACTGCAGTGGGTTTTAAGCTCACTTTACTTTCTTACGATATCATTGCCTTAGTTTTAAAAACGATCAAAGCTAAACATTATGCCAGATCAGCAAATTGTAATCCTGCATGACGTTTGAGATATTATTTATGTACGAATTCATCTCGTGCATATTTGATTTGATCCCAAACGCACAAACAACATGATCGGGTAATCCTTTGTCATCAATCAAAGTGCAGTGAACCGTGCAAGAGTTCAATCAATCCAGGATCCAGACGAGATTACAGACATATCGATGATTTTAAATTCGATTAATCATCGCCGTCAAACTAGTATTTTGGGTTCGATAACACGATATATCGATTGCAAAATCCAAAAATTTTAGATTTGACTAACATGCATTGATTGCATGATCGATGAAATCACAGATTTTAACTAAACAAAATCATAGTGCGTTGACGTCAGTACTATGATGGCCCAATGCTAGGGCCGTCTCAACATACTACTTCTTAAACATAATTTGATATCTCCGTTAGAAGCATAGTTTTAAATTTTCCCTTCTAGGTTTTGACCCTATTTTCTTTCTTTTCAGCTAACAGTGTTTCTTAGTTTGCAAACATCTTTTAGTACTTTGGGGCCCCTTGAGGCCGGGGGCCCTGGGCAGGCCCACGTGCCCTTATGGTAAAGAGGGAACTGCCCAATGCGCTATCGACGTGAAAGAAGTTGATGGATGACTGAATAATGAATGAATGAAATGTATAATCGATCATTTACAATGATATGATAGTCTGGATCCTCCATTTCCTTGGTACTATTGGTACCAACTGAATAATTCATTTAATTCACTATTCTACCACGTCTAAGGTTCGATTGCCAGTGATGTCACTGTCTAACATTTCTGCTAACATCGGACTGGGGTTTCACTATAACTATTCATACATTCAATTCAGATCGAATAACTTGTGTAACCAATTTACAAATAATTAAACTAGAAATCTATTTACTTATTTGTTCACCTTGAAAGCATACTTTAAATGTACTTACTTAAGTACAAGTACACACATCTTTGCTGACGCAAAAGTTCTGACAACTTCCACTCAAGTGTCAGGAAACGTGTCGGCCTGAAAAGCGACACCAGTGTTCGTCTTCAGGCACCGTGAATGCTCAGGCGCACGTGTGACGTCATAGACTGTTAGTGAGAACAATACTAAATAAACATTCGCACGTCACCTTGGCCAAGTGCACAGTCCGCTAAGTGTATTTGTCAAGTTATTGTTATGACTTAAATCGTCATTAGGAGAAGCTCATATCATAATTACTTAGCTTTACACATACGTTGAATAATTACAAAACGGAAATACCCGATACAACTACACACACCATCTTCACTCATAAAACAATTGTAGGTACTTAAAAAACACAGATAAAATTTCAAGGAAAAACACCCAAGCCGGTTGAAAGTTTAGTAAACCAGTGGTAATTGTAAGACATTGCCACAACAAATAAGAAATTGAAGACGCTTGCTGTGTTTTCCAGTCGTCTGTCATGTCAGTTTGTTTAATATTATTTCAGTATTTTCCGTTGGAGCTTTGATTAAGAATAATAATTATTTTAGTGGGTACAAATAAAAAAATGCAATCAGAAAATAATAATTGGGATGTTGACACCATTAACAAATAAATCTTAAAAAACAACGTCTTCAAAAAAATTACCAATAAATTCTCAATTATTTTTAAGGGTCGCTTTTTTCACTTTGAAAATATCTTGTCATTTGACTTCGATTTGGGCTACATAAAGGTGACGTCACAACAACTATGTATTCCCATACAAAATCTAGGGAACATCGCGTTTTGACAGCTCATAAAAAGAGCGTTAACTGTCTATACTGTCTTCACTCATAGATGATACTTGCTAGCTTCACGATAGCATGACACTTACACACACGATATGATATGATATGATGTAGCGATATATCGACACCAACTGTAAAAATATGATGGATATAGCCGACATTTTGAATTTTTATCGAAACAGCGATCATAATATGTAACGTAACCGGCACGCGATTCAACACGGCGGCTATATCTATCATATTTTTACAGTTGGTGCCGATATATCGCTATATCATATCATATTATATCGTGTTTTAGTGCTCATGCTAGGCAGGCAGAAAAAGAGTATATTTTATCACCTATATTGCTACCGTGCAAAGCTAGAATCATAGAATAAATTATAGGGCGGTAAAACTTATAATTATTATGACGTAATCTGTGCCGTATACAACCGGAAATTCAACATAATGCAAAGCGATCGTAAGAACCGAAAAATAGAGAAAGAAGAAAGATTATTGCTATCACACAAACTATTTTCAGGATATTTAAGCCAATATATAAAAATATAGCCGAATAATACCGTTCATATTTCGATAATCGCGCATAACTGCTCACATTGTGAGAGTTTCGCAGTTTCGTGGTTGAGATGCCTAAACTACCTCATAGTTGAGGTGATGCCTGTGCCCTGCGTATGTAGGCATACATACTTTACATTGTTTTCTATAATTCATAATTGACTAACTAATGTAAATGAATACTTCATGATGGTTCTATTCAAATATGCAAAATGATCTACAGTGCATGTGCGTTTGCGCAGACCACATCGTGCGAGGTTCAAGGCGAACCGGTGAGTAGCGGAAACGTATAGCTGTGTCAATAGGTAAGCGGGTACGAGTGCTGACATAGCCTGTTCTAGGCTTAGTAGGGCTTCTTCGCGTTATAGGATTACTTCACACAAGCTCCTACGTAGAGTTTATTACTATTTTTAACTACGGGGCATACAGGGCTACTTTGCAAAGTAATAAAATAAAGTCTAGAAAACAAGTACAAAAAAAGTAAAGTGTGTGTAGTACCTACGTCCGGCACAAGCCTCACCTCAACTATAAGTTTGGGCATACTCCACCGCGCGGGCCCAGTGCGGTGCGGTGGAGGGATGTTGTAAGGCCAGTGACTTAACCTTACTGTCAATCAAGCGACAGTTGGGCACAAAGATAAGAGCAAATTCTTTGAACAATCACACCAATTATCTAGCCCCAATCTGAGCAAAGCTTAGCTTAGATAGACATACTTAAAGACATTTATAAACATTCATGACTTAGGAACGAATGCTTGTGCTCATCACACCTGCCTCTTGCAGGATTGGAACCCGCAACGGCCTGGCTTTGTAGCCCGGAGCGCAAACCACTAGACCAGACGGTCGTGACACTCATCACTGATTCATAGTTATTATATAAAATAGGTGTGTGATCATCTCTATCAATTCAAATAAACTACTTAAGATATTTTTTATCTAAATACTATTATAAATCTGTCATTTACCATGTTTTATGCAAATGCAAGGATTTAGTGAGGATAGTTAATTAGTCAAGTTAGGATAGACATCTAAACTTATTTAGAATAGTTAATTTATAATGCATAAAAAAGAAACTGGTAAGTGCTGCAATTTGTAATCAAAATTAACGGAGCTGTGATGAGCAATTGTTTTCGGAAAAGAAAAAGACAGCACTTACACACATCAGTCGTCACATGCGATCTAGCTTCAATAAAGAGCAAACTATCTTGTTAAATCCTTCTGCTATGTGATTAAGGTTTATATGGCCAGTAGTTGCGAAATGTTAACTCACACGATTTGTTAGAAACCACACTTTCGTCGAGCGATCGCCGGTGAAGTAAGTGTAAATAAGTGATGTGCGCTATAGTGATGTCCGCTTATAGATCATAATAGTCGATTATAATCATTTAATCGCTCTCTTCCGGGCACGTCCCAAAAATATAGCTTAGTCGTACCACCATTTCGGGAATACATACTCAGTCATCTTTGTCAGCCTTTTTAACAGTAAATTATACAGTCACAAGACATGTACCTAGTAAGCACAAGCTGGCCTGACTGGCAATAAAAAAAGGATATTGAGAGTGAGCGAAAGGAGCCAAGGAGGCAATAGCAAATAACTCTGAAGCTGTAACAGTCATTTAATTAGGAAGTACGCCAACTGTCAATTATTATAATGAGATAATTGACAATCCAAGTGAGATTACATCAACATCGTTTTATATTTCATATACCTGGGTCTACATCTAAATTATCTGTAGTGTATTATCTAAAGTATCTGGATGACAATAATTAATTATATTGAAATTTTCAAGCGCTATTACACTAGTCGAAAAATAAAAAACTACAAAGAACCAAAAACTATATATGTTCCACAAAAAAATACAGACTTTTCATGGCCTCAGTATTGAAAGGATTGTATTGTCAGGTGTGTTTTACTACCTCAAATGAAAAGATCAATGACCGATTACAAAATGTTAGTGTCTTCAATGACACTTACAAGTGTAAGTACAATTAAATTAATAAAACTAACGATAAATTTTTCCTCGTTTCTTTACAAAAAAAGTGTTGTGTGTGTGGCAACACTTTTTTTTAGGTATTTTAGATAAATCGTTTGATTTGGGCACATCACTAGCACGCTCATTAAGCAGCAGCTGGCGGCACACGCGACGCAAAAATACAACACTAGAAATAGGTAAGTGGCACAATCCTCGCGGAGCTCAGCAAACAACGTAAGAAAGTGATCGCTTGCTTTCTACGAGAGATTACGCCGAAAAACATAAGGGAATTGCGTTTGCCGATGGAGACTATTCATCCAGTAAACGGACGGTTAACATAAGCTACAAAGCTAAGCTTAGCTTAACTCGAATATGAGTTAAACCCTAACGAAAAGAACCACCTGTATAATAAAAGTTTAGATTATAATGGAAATATATAGTTTGACTTGTGCTTACAAGTCTGAAGTTTCAGTCTACTTAGAAACTCGTATCACTGAAATCAGTATACCGAAGTAGGACCTACCGAAGTTTGTATTCATGGGTTTGGGTGATAAACGGCTTGTGTTCAGCCCACAAAGTAAATCTGCTGTGATCAGGCCACTGATTACTAAATAAACATGTAGCAGTGGACGTTTATTGATAAATACAATATAAATTTCGTTAATATTTTTATTATTTTTATTTTTTATTTTGAAAAATAGTGACAACCAACGTGATGTTGAATATCTCATCAACATACATGGTCAACTATATAACGTATTTTTAAAGATTGTTTGATTTCGTAAGTGAATAAGTTTAAACAAAATTAAACAAAGCATCAAGAGACAAAACGAACATACATACATAAATTCAGAACCACTTTGAAACTCCATTTCAAATAAGCGTTGAAAATATTAAAATAAGCATACTTACCCATATTGCTTAATATTGGTGAAAGTAGTATAATATGGTGTATAGCGATTTTGATAATCTGAATGTGGTCATCGACTTTTAATGCTGACCGTACTATCACAGTCTCTGACGTCGCAGCGAGTCGATGGCTTATCACATGATGCTCATAATATATTATGATACTGATTCAAGAGCTCAGGCTTTAACGCAAAATTGCTTTTTCATTACTACGCGCTTCGAAATGTGAATGGTGGTATGATATGACAAACATCAGATAAAAACTGCGTTCTCCTTTTTTATAATAAACTACCATATAATAATAATATAATATATAATTATATATATACAGCCATACACACAGTAACAATTATTAGTAAAGTTTTTGGGAATACAGTTTTTGGCGATCGGGGGGATCAAGTACACATTGGGAAGGGGAGGAGAACGAGCAACCTTTTCCTTGAGGCTCTTAAAGCAGGTGCCCAGTAAAACCGAGTTTAAACTTCGAGTAGGGAGAAATTTCACAAAACGTAATAATATATTGTATAATAATAATAAAATGTCTTCCAACAATCACACCAATCAACCCCAACCCCAAACTAAGCAAAGCTTTAAGTACTATGGCGACTAGATAACGGAGAAACATACTTAAATACTCGTACATTATCAACATCCACTTAGGTACGCTCATGTTAATTACAAAACATTTGCCCCTTGCAGAATTCGAACCGTAACTGTAACCGCAAGGCTTTTTAGTCCAGAGCGCGAACCACTACACCAGATGGTCGTCGAAATTAGTAGTGTGTGACTAACACCACCACGGGTCCCGGTTTCGATTCCCGGATTTAATAATATTCAGAAAATGAACTTTTTTAAATTGGTGAGGGTCTGTGTGGGCTGAGAAGCCTCTGGCCAGATTCATTGTCTATTATCTTTTACCTATTGGTGTGTGTGACGTATACAACTTACTTAATTATTAACTTTCGTTACCGTTGTCATCACCTTAAAACCAGTGCAAACAAAAAACAACTAACCTCTTTTATTTGGAGAAAGACTGCATTGTGTGTTTCACTTTATCAAAAGAAAATATTATATCAGTAAATCGTGCTAACTATCAGAGCGGGGAACATAAAATAATTATGGCTTTTCAAGACATTCAGATAAAACGGTTTTATTGCACTGAAACGTTGCGTTTTGCAATTCTGTATTACAGGAAAACGTTTTGAATAATGTGTTAATGCTTTTAAGTAACTAAATTACTAGAACGGAGCGATAATCACATAAATGATTTGCAACACGCCTACCTACATATAATCGCATATTACTTACATACTTCTAAGAATGTCTGCTTGCTGCTATGAAGGCTTTATATGGTATACAATAAACGCATAAAACAAATGTCAAAGGAAATAATCAAGGAACAGGTAGTAAATCCGATTTAATAACGAGCAACCAATTATATTAAAAGTTCAAGTTTATTGAAGAAATTATCATAACAGCCTTTATCATAATAAACTGGGGATAGTCCAGCCTATGCCCTTTAAGATGCCAGCCTGCCTAGCATGAGCACCAAAACACGATATGATATGATACGACATAGCGGTTTATCGACACAAGCGGTATTTTTTTTACAAATATGATAGATATAGCCGCTATGTTGATTTTTTTATGGAAAGAGCGATCATAAAAATTCAACATGGCGCCTATATCTTTCATGTTTTTAAAAAAAATTGACTTTTTGTGTTGATAAATCGCTATATCCTAACATATCATATCGTGTTTTGGTAATCATGCTAAGAGGACAGTATTATTTTAAAATTGTTGACCGTCAAATGTTTTTGAAAAATAAATAACAAACATATTCGATATGTATAGTAAATAAGCAGTAGGTGTACACAATAACATCATTTGTACTAAGTTTGTACTATGCCATAGTAAATGTACCAGTAAAGATATCATCATCATCATCGTCATCATGTCAGCCTATTTCGTCCACTGCTGGACGTAAGAGCCACAGAGCACGAATTCCCGCTTTTTTTATCCAGCCACTGCCAGCTATCTTCCTATGGTCGTCGGTCCATCGGGCTAGGGGGCGTCCTACATACGCTTGCCAAGGCGCGGTCTCCACTTGAGAACCCGTTTACTCCACCTTTCATCGGTTCTGATGTGGCCGGCCCACTGCCACTTTAGCTTGCTACATATTAGGACTATGTCCATTACTTTGGTCTTCTGCCGGATAACCTTCAGATTTTATCCCTTATCGAAATTCCAAGCATCGACCTTTCCATAGCTCACTGAGTGACGTGAAGTCGGTGGGCCAGTTTTACTGTCATGTTCCACGTTCCGACTATAAAAATATACCTAGGTACTTCGAAAGAATTATAAAAACGTAATCAATTTATCTGATAATCAGAAATGTGTTGTTATCTAATTTAAATCTCATTGTTTACCCAATAAAATACGCCTTAATCGTTTTTTTAGGCAAAAGAGTAAAATTATCGAATTATCTTAAAGTTGACTGAAATGAGTCAGTTAATGGGTTCTGAGGCAAATAAACCCTAAATATTTAAGATGCATTAACCTTAACCTGTCATAAACTAAAATTTACATTCGTTTTTAAAACTTCAAGCAAACAAAACGAAATATTTTCGCCACAATAATATGTATATAAATTATTTAAATTAAATGACAAAAATCTAATGAAATAAAAGTCACTTCATCATGAACTACCTACTAAACAATAACAATGATCTTTAAAATCTAAAATTGAATTTGATAACATCACATACATTGCTCTGATCATATGGTAAGTAGTCAAAGCACTTGTGTTACAGAAATCAGAAACAATTACAGGCATACACACAAAAAATAACTTGAACAAGCGGTTTCTAAAAAAGGAAACAACTAATTAATAACGCAAGTAGTTTTTTATCCAAATAGGATCTAAAAAAATTCTAACCTAATAAGTATGCAGTAAAGTTTATTATTTATTAGATTGCTTGTTAACTTAAATAATACTTTAATACATATAGGTATGTGGAGTAGGTACAAAAGATATGTTGCATTTCTCCATTTGCATCTTTCCATAACAAGTATATGATATAGTAAGATAACCGTTTCAATAACATTAAGTCCATAAACATTTTTATTCACAACACATTTCATATTATAATTTATAATAAATACACTCTTTAGTATTTGTAATTGAAGTAGAGATTTAAATAGTTTTTTATTTATACATACTGTTCCGTTACTACTGTGTAATTCATGATAAATTGTATCCTATGAATCAACATTATACTTTCCTTTAACATAATTTACCGCTTGTTTTAATGAAACTTGTTCGTTTCTTTCACACACGACTTTCGGGATCAAAAACAAACCTTAGGTAGCTAATAGATAGTCTTAGTTTAGTAATCTTAAACATAAGGCCTACTAAAATTCAACTGTTTTATCAGTTTAATCCATAGAGATTTACAATTTAACTTCGCATCAAAATCATTCGAGTAGCCGTTACACCTAATAGCTACGTTATCTACAAAAATCCCTCAATAATTTATCGGAGTCTCGTAACCACACTATCAACAATTTATCGACTTGATTACAGGCGCTCACACAGACACAGTCTTTATGTATACATAACGTATACACGCTGCTTTCAACAATAATAAGGCAGGTGGTAAGGACACACAAGATTCAACAAGTATAGCTATGAAAACAGATAAGAGTGTTAATCCCATCAAAGATAGTTACAGACCAAGTGATGTTAATGAAAGTTTAGTGCAAGCAACGAACAACAAAATAAACACTAACCAACTTTAACATCCGTGAATGCAGATAGGAGCGGCACACGAGACGTCAGTACAGTAGGTACATACAAAGCCTATCGAACTAGTTCTAATTGAACCATCAAGCGTCCACAGCACACACACTCACTTTTGCCAAACTAATTATTGCCGGGGACCATCGGAACACGAGACGAGAGTTTGTTTTTATGTTCCGCCACGCGTCGATCAGGTAGGTGGCTGTTCTCAACAATCGATGCACTTGTTCACAACACCATCTAATTCGTTATTCGATTATGTTCGTTGGCAAACTGTTTGAGGGTTTATCAAATCACACGGACTTCGACAAGGTTTTTATTACGTTAAAACTTCGAGACAAAGCGGTGACAGAGCGGGTGATATTGTCAGCGGCTGGCGCGGTACTGGCGAGCGAGAAATCGAGAATGAGTCGCGCAGGCTCGGCGGTCGTGCCTCTCGCTCGGCGCCCGGCGCAGGCGCAGCCTCTGATGCCGCCTGTCCTCCGCCGATTTCGCGGGGCGACCTCACGCGCACCGGCTACTCTTTTTTGTCAACTCCAGGTGCATTTCGAATCCCACGACCGCTCGCAACTTGCTGCGTTAAATTAGTATCCGGACCGGGGGCGCTTTTTTATTTTCCTCGAGTGTAACTTTCACAGGAGACCATGTGACGAAACTCGCCAAAGGCTACACTCTGATAAGACGTATAGAACAATAGGAATGGAAGTTTTGAAATTGCAATCTAGTTGAATGAATGTTTAAAATGAAACTGTTCAAGTAGAAAAAAACATATAAAAGAAACGAAGACAAGAGAACACTTGAATTAACAATGAATCATGATGTTCGCGCTTAAAATAAGCAATTTAGAAAGATGTTTATAAGAATGACTGGGCTCCGAGCATGCGTATACGGGCATGGTAATTGCTAGCTATTCCGAATGTTATTATAGTAAGTATTCAGTCAGAAATGATTTTCATCGAGTGATTGGATATTTGAACCTTGCGTTGTAGCATGCAATAGTTATTGATTGCCTTCACTTCGCCTATGTCGAGCAGAATACTTAGTGTATTCTATTTCTTAGGACAGAATTTGAAGTGGGTTAATTTTTTCTTTTATCATCATCTACTCATATATATATAAAAAAATGAATCTCTATTTCCCTTGGTCATCGCATCACGCGTGAACGGATGCGTCAGGAGAAGGTTCTAATGAAAGAAAAAATTAAGGTATGAACTAAAAACCACGCGATCGAAGTCGCGGGCAACAGCTAGTTAGTAATAAAAGGAAATATAAAAGCGATAGAAAATTTGCATGAATAAAACCAATTTACAAACGTTCATACAATGGCTGCAAATCTTTCCACTGTCAAACTCCTCAAGATAATGGCGAGATATTTTAATATATTATGTACATTTCCACCTCGTACGTGACTCTTTGTAGTTTATCCAAGATAAACAAAGAGCCCGATAAAGGAATTTGATCTTAAGCTTATAAAGTAGGAGTCTCCCCAGGAACTGACTTGGGCCCTGAATTATTGCACCTAAAAGATTTGCATTTTAGGCTTATGTCATTGGTATTTGCCTCTAAATACAAAACAATCAATAGTTCATAACAATAGGTTTTGTTTTTATAAACATTTAATGCAATGGTTCTAATTACCGACTGTTTATAAAGTTTATTTAATAGAACGTTAAATGTTTTGCTTATCAGTCACACACAATACAATGCTATTATAAATAACTAGGTGTGCCTGCAACTTCGCCCTTGTCAAATGCGGGTACTAATGAATGTTATTGTTTTAACATTTGAAAATTTTTGACAACAGAACAGTGACGTCTACAGCAAAAATGTCATCTATATTGCCATCGGGATTCGGTGGGGGATAGTCGAACGAAAAGCATGGTCGATCTATTTTAATGGTTTTTATTTATAATTTAAAGAGCTTTAGAGTGAAGTTTGGTGTAGTTTGTTTTCTAATGTTTGGTGAAGTGATAAAGACCTGAAACTATTGAAATATCATTGTATTCAACGCCGCATCGAGTGTCAAGTGACTTGTCTCAAGACAACTTGCTTTAGACCCGATAGCGTCTTGAAACCTGCTTCTACGGGAAGAGTAGCCTTCACTGAATCCAAGAAAAGCAATAAAAACTAAACACCCGTTATTTATTGTGAACACTATACCAAAAATACCCGACATTGGCAGAATCACCGCTCTGCATATAGAGCGGGATAAGTCCATAATAAATAATAAAAATATATATTGCCATCTGTCTCGTATCCCTGGCTAAATTAATCCATCCAGCTGGTTTATTTTAAATATCCGGAGTAATTCCGGAGAATATCTTCAAGCACACTTTAAATCTTTATAGTTTAAGATTTGAGATAACTAACATTAACGTTGGACAAACCCGTGACAAAAGCATCAATTGTTACATAGGGTAATAGTACCCCTGCATCTCTTACGATGGGAACATTTCAAGGAACAATTAAATATTGGTTTTTGCCGTTTCGAAAAAGACGCACTTAATACAATGGCTTTGAAACTATCAATAAATAGTCTGGCTGGAATGACCAATGTATGACTGAGTTAAATTAATGAAATTTTATTCATATAACTTTAAATTAAACTCTGTTCTTGATTATAAGAACAGAGTTTAATTTATTATTACTTATTAGTATTCGAAATTTAGTTTTTTTTTAAATTAAATTAAAATGTACTTAATATGTTTTTCTTATTTAATCAGTGCTTAGGGTCTTTCTTGAAGTCAGATATTGTATACATTTTTAGAGCACTAGTACTAGAGCTCATGTCATAGATGTGTCTCGATGTCAACACTTCATACCCGTGACAATACTAGTATTCTACAAAAGATTTGTCACCCTCTACAAAATCCAGCGACAAATTTGCAAAAGAAACCGATGATTATTAAAACTGTAGACGCAAGACCCCAAGAGTCAAGACATGTGACAAATTTATTTGTTGGACTTGTATTATTGCTGACAAAGGATGCAAATAATCGTCAGTTCGCTGAAGCCAAAAAAAGGAGTTATAAAGCATATTTTTTTTAGTTAAAAAGCACATTTTTTTCGTTATTTCTATTTTGGATATTTTATTATCTTTAACTGCTTCTGTATAGATATTTGTGTTGATATTAATTCTTACTTACCTGTCAATGTTGTATACGCCTATAATAGGTACAGGTATTATAGGTATAAATATATAAGCAATTTGTGTATACAAAATAGTAACTTTATAAGTACTACTGTTGGTGTGTGTACCTTTTGAAATAAATGAAAATAATTACTTTCAGTCTGCTATCAACAACCTATAATGTAACTATATTTGATGGCTAGCCAATTTAATCAACGTTAAATTACAATTTGGTTGTGTGGTGTTACTTACGCGGTCGCTGACCGGGCTCTGCCAAACTTTTTGCTTGTGACAAGTCATTAAACCTTCGAATAATTGATTCTGAGAACAAACATCGAATGGAGGCGGGCTATGAGGTGGAAGATTTAGTTACTTAAATGTTATAGACACGTTAAATAAATAATATTGTACAACGTCACAAACGTTGCGCTAATCCAAAGCCAAAGCACTTGTGTTAAAGAAATCAGAAACAACGACTACCACACAACTTAGACCCGAGACAATAAAAAAGATCGATTTTTACATTGACCCGACCGGGGATAGAACCAGAGGCCAAATTCCCGTGACAACTCATTTGCGTGGCCCTACGCAGACAATTATTTATCAATAACAATATAGAATATGTATAAAATAAAAAATTTACTAAGATTTAAATCGATTAAACTCGCTCTATTAACATAATAGATATATAATATATTCATATATAACTAAAGTTAATAGAATAAATCGATAAATCGATACCCAGAAAAATCGACCGGATTCGTTAGAGCGCATCACTATAAGTGTCAACATTAAACTGTCGCAGAACTCATGCTAATTTGCAAAGACTATAGTATAGCTCGGACCTAGATTTCTCTTATTTAGATGGGACGCACAGCGCGTAAACGCTCTTATAGCGTTCACACAAATTAAAGAGCGTTTAGCGACGCTTGTTTCGGGGCCTGAATGCAACCTGAACTAAGTCAGCGAAGTCTGAAAATCCACGTTCAGTGAACCCCACTCTCGCGCACCCGCTCGTTAAAAAACTAGTCACCGCGTCCGATTCTTCGCTGAGCGAAAGACGTGTTGCACAAATCGAAAACTTAAGCAAAAAGTTGAACTTGTCTTTTAAGTTCTCTGGTGAATTATATTTTTAATTGCTTGTAAAAGACGACATTGTAATACCGTCTACCACGTATTTACATAAATTACCACATAATTATTAATTGAAGTATGTTTGTTTGTCATCTGTCCATCATCCACTCTGCCTGTACAGGCTAATCTACTACTAAAGTATTTTGATACGGTTTTCGCAAGCTTTTAAACTTTTAGATGAATTTTGACGCGTTTTTGTACGCATTCTTCATATCAAATACCTCCGCGAAACTAGGGTGAATTGCTAGTAAATTATAAAGAACTTAAGTAGACATAATGAAATTACTGACTGTTAAAAGAACAATTTTCTTTTTAGGACCGGCATATCCTTTTGCAACAATAAACTTTTCGCTTGTTCCAGTTTTTTAAGTTATTTGTTTCCTTTCCCTGCAATTATGACCTCGCTAAATAATAGTGCTTAACTTCTTATTGAGTCTCTCAGCCTACATTCGCCAAATCGGAGAACTGAGAACGCACATGCCATTGTGAGTGACAGAGTTCACGAAACAACAACAGCTTTATTGACGACTATAATTTCCTCTAATTGGCTCGATTATTCCATTATATACCTTCAACTTCATAGAGGCATCAACTAAATAAGCCCTATGTAGTCTCAAATAAAGTCCAAAGTTAAATAAAACGGCATTTATAGACATAGAACTTCGCACCTTGACACTTTGGCCTACACAAGAAAAATAAGAACATCAATAACGTTTTATTGCGTAGAAAATAAGGATTGTTTTTGTGTAGAAGTATTTGTTTCCCTTCCCAATAGAGGTCACTGTCGCCGAGATTAAAGTTAGTCTTATAATTTGCAAACATTGATAATTTCGAAAATTGTAGGCAATTCAAATAACGGGATGTTTTAGAAATCGTTGGTGCAAATTGAATTTTAGAAAATACGTGACAGAATATCGCATGTTAGAAATAATTTCAAATAGGTAGGTATGAGGTATCTTTTGATTATCTGATTTACACTTTCCAAACAACGATAATAACTAAATAGTTTTAAATCGTGGTTCCAAATTTAAATAGTCTAACATGAGAAAACATTCGCATTGTTTTTTTTTGTGATTATGATAATTCGCCATGTTTATATTAATTTTATATTATAATACATAAAGTTGCAGGCGGCTTCCAACCGGCCAATCTGGAAGTCACGAGGCCTATGTTCAGCAGTGGACGTCCTATGGCTGAAATGATGATGGTGATGAAAGCTACATAAACTCAAACACTCGCTGAATTGAAAAACATCGAGTTTCATTTCAGTCACATCTATAAAAAGGGGCAGCATCTTTTCCTACATCTTACTAATTGTCAAAAATGCTTTAATAGCACCACCGCAGGCGCATAATTCGCGTACACTTTTACCATTTTGTCATCGCGTGCGCGCGCGCGCATTACGCGGGTGTCGACGCGGGTTAATCTGCATTTCTCTTGTTTTTTCGCTATTGTCTACCCACCTTTACGCCAGTGTGCCGAGAAAGGAAGCACTTTGTCATTGTGTTAGTAGGTTTTTGTATTCGATCGCGAGAGGCGTGCATACACTTGGTGACAACATTCCATTAAATTTATATATACTGCTTACTAGGTTTTTGAACATGATGAGTTGGTACTAATGATAACACATCACAATATCACTGTATGGCAGAGAGATTCTTTTAAATATGTTGTATAAATAACATATTTAATAATTTATAAGCACTTAACCGTGCCGTGTAGGAACGGCCGTAAAGAATACAATTCCCCGCCGCCAACAGGAGGCGTGTCGTAAGAGTCGACTAATTCTTGTAGCACGAGACGGGCAGCAGCGTCTACGTGTGAAATCTTATAAAAAACCGCGCTCGCCAACCCGCCTGCCAAGCGTGGCGAGTATTGGCAGTCCCCCCCGATGATCAGTCATTGGGGGAGGCCTTTGTTCAGCAGTGGCTCCTATGGCTGAAATGATGAAGCACTTAACGCTGCTGGACGCGAAATCAGGTAAACTTCAAACACAATTTTTTTTAATTAACCGCTTATTATTTCATGAAGAATACCTACGCGTGTACTTGGTTTATTTTACGCCATTATTTATTTGTATTTAATTTAAGCGATGCCAAAGAATAAGCGTATTAGATATTAGGTATATTTGAGAAAGAAACACCATAGAAAGATTCAGAGGAATGCACGCAAAGTTAAGTTAAGAATGACCAAAAAAAACAATTGAACAGTTAAGGCTATGTTGTTATACGTAATAACATTGTTAAATACAACATTGTACTCGAGAACGACCAGGCCAAGGAGATATATTAAAAATATTAAGAAACTTAATTCATAAACATTTTAATATACAGAAATTTTAATGAAAGATAGCTGTGTACACTTAGCTCAGTACATGAAACTTATGTTAAGTATTTACATCTTATTTTTTATATCTTATTTTAACGATTTTTTTAAGACTTTTATTTCTAATTCCTTTATTTCTTCTTCTAGCATTAAGATTTCAAGTTGTAACCTTTGGTGCTGCATTTTTGATTTATGTTCCACCTCCATCATCTCCATTCTGCGTTTTTTCATTTTCAAGTCACAATCTAGGATCTGTTGGCTGAAAGAATAATATAATTATTATATCTCTCCTACGGGAAATCACGGCACAAAGGCCGGTCCTTTTGGAAGGCGTTCGTGGGGATACAGATCCAACACGAAGAGGCCCCCCTTTGAGATACGATAATGAGTTGGGGTATGTACCAGGGGCGTGCATTGGTTTCAGATAGGGGTAGGCTGGGTACATACACATTTCAAGCCAGTGAACAACGAAATCCTAAACCGTAATTCATATTGAGCGTTTAAATAAATGCTAGATACATTTATTTCTGGTATCACTGAAATTAAATTTAATCCTGTATTTTGTTCACTTATATCTACGTCACAGTAAGGACCGCGTCTTAATGCTTTTTAAATATAAATTGTACTCGTCCACATCTCGCGGTTTAGGAAATGTAAATACTAAATAAAAAACGCAATAAAATTGACATGTTCACGTAACAAGCGCCATCTTGGTAATTAGATTGGAATAAGTTAATAAATTGGTGGATTTTGCTAAAGCAGGGTAATGATTAGTTATGTGAAAAACTCAATAGATGGAGCTTTAAAAAATAAAATGATAAAAACTTTAATTTTACCTTTAGGATTTTCAACTAAATTATAAAGAGGTACTTCGAAATTCACATGGTATTGCATTGTTTAATAAATGATAATTTCTTACCCAGATGTCGATTTCTTTTTGCAAAATGGTGAATGGGGTCGTTGATTTATTTTACCACAACAAATATCAAAACAATGAATGGAATTAAAACAAGTCATTAATCTGATATCCGTAATGGCTATGTACGAAAAATCTGTTGATAATGTCTTGTTTTTGCAACTAACACAAATCCACATTTGATTGTCTTCGGATTGGCGCGTAATTTATTTAACCTAGAATTCGCATTAATACTTCACTTTGCAGTTTTTCCATTGAATAACACACAACCACACAACACTTAACCCCGAAAACAAAGATAGCACTCAAAAAAGGTGTAAAGATCAGTAATACTATAATCTGATTTATTAAAACTCGCGAGATGACAGCCGCCGGCGGCAAACTAATGGAAAAAATTGCTGACGCAAACTTTGTATCAAAACAATGTCCTGCATTACCTTTCAAGGAACTGTAACCCTTTTTTATTATTTTCAAACGTTTCTATAAATATAATTACGATTTTATCATTTTAAATATTCATTTCAATATCTTGCACTGTCAAGTTTTAATAAAATACGACATATTTAAAGTGCAAATGATCGAAGTAGGCGAGCCTATATCCGGTTTATGCTGCTAATAAGGAATGTTCCTTCCGTCCGATTGTCATGTATGAAAAGGGTGTAATCTTTAATTTAGGCGACTTTCATTTTTTTTTAAATTCAGTTTGTTCACATATAAGCAGCGAGTATCTAAGTGTGAGTGAAAATTGAGTAAGTTTGCGTGATACAGTAGGCGATCTCGCGGCAGCCTACATTGGTTAAATTGCACAGGAACGATCTAAGTTGCGCGCTTTATTAAGGAATAAGTATAAGTAGACGACAAAATGGTTACAGAATATTTATTGTTTATTGTTGAATACGTAAATAATAATTATGTTTAGGTGTTCTGTCGGTTTTTATGAAGGTAGGCTCTGCATAACAGCCTATATGGGATGCACGCCCCTGGTATGTACACTTAGCGGATACTATCTCTGCCTGCACTATTGAGAAGATACAGCCAAAGACAGCACCCGCTAGGTGCAAGGACTATTGCAGAAAAGATGGAAACTATACCGGGTCTATGGAAAGGAACTTAATGGACTGGTTGCCGGGATATTGATGAGACAACGGGACGCCTACCATATCAAATGTCTCATCTCGATAATCAGGGCAGACGGTGACTCGCCGCTCACTAAATGGGCCGCCCTATTAAAGCCACCAGAAGGTAGCAAGGGTAGCAACATTGGTGTGAACGGCTAAGGTTGTAGAGAGGTGAGTCTGCGGGGTGCAAGATCCCAGTGCTAAACGCACCAGTCAACGGGCCCCCGGCGTTATGACATTTTACACTTCCAACCTGGAGCACAGGTTCTGCTCTTGCAACTCCACTCTTGGCCGGCCAGTTAAGGCAAGCACAAGAGGAGGAGGAGGATCGGGGTCCGAGGTGTCGCCACTCACCTACAGCTTGCCACAAGCTGCCCCTGCGGGGCATATAATTATTATTATTACGAGTATCGGAGCCCGCGCAATAATAATAACTATTAGAGCCCGCGCATACTCTTAGACTTTTGATCGGTCAATAGTTGGAACACATTTGAATAACTATGAATATCCTATGATATATATAATATATAATATAACTATGATACAAATTATCTCAGTTTATTTCACTTATGTATTAATATTAATTAAAATACCTTATAATTGATTATTCTAAGTGTTTCTAAGATAAATATAATGACTGAATAAATAATAATAATCTTAAAAAAAACAAAGTCGGGGTTAGTTACACCATTTATAAGTAAAGAACGGCTGAACCGATTTTTATGATCTTTGATTCGTTGAATTTGTCTTCTTGAATAGCAAAATAACTATTAAAATAACGAATAAAATTCACGAAAAAAAATATATATATGAAGAGGCGGTACAAAGTCCGCCGGGACAGGTATAAATAATAAATTAATTGTTACCACAATCACACCAATTGCTAACCCCCAAACAAACTAAGCAAAGCTTGTACTATGGCGACTATATAACGGATAAACATAATTAAATACGTTTATAAACATCCATGACTTAGGTACAAATGCTCATGTTCATCACAGAAAGATTTGCCTCTTGCGGGATTCGAACCCGCAACAACTTTGTGGCTAGTCCACAGCGCGACGAACCACTTACACCAGACTTCGTCAAAGCTTAGGATCTTTCTTCTATCACAATTATAATCCTTCAGTTCTGGGATGCTTACTTTGTCTGACAGAGTTTTTGTATTTCCACCTGAAAATATAAAAATAAAGTTTAGAAAAAACCGGCAAAGTACGAGTTGGACTCTAACACAAAGGATTCCGTACCACCACACTTAAATCTATAATATAAAAATGAATTTCTATTTCCCTTGGTCATCGCATCACGCGTGAACGGATAGAAGAATTTCGCTAATTCTTTTTTTGTTGTGTTAGTTATTGACCGGAGAAGATTCTTTTGAAAGAAAAAATAAGAAAGTTGCGCAGATTTTTTTAAGACCACGCGAACGAAGTCACGGGCAACAGCTAGTACATAATAAATATAAATATTGGACAACATCACATACATTGCTCTGATCCTAAGGTAAGTAGTCAAAGCACACACACACAGAAACAACGACGGTACCACAACACCCAGATCCGAGACAAAATAGAAAAGTTATGTTTCTACATTGACCGACCGGGATTCGAAATCCGGGACCTCAGAGATAGCGACACCAAGTCCGTTATGCTCGCCTCTCAACTACAGAGGTCGTTCATAACTTGGCCGGATTATATATATTTTTTTTAGCGAGTATGCAATATAGTAATATAGATTTTTATTAATTGTATTATCGAGCAAGAAACGTTAAAAAAGAGACCACCTTTAATTTTTCACTTTTTTATAATTTGTTTCTATAGCGGCCATATGAATACAAACTAAAAATTTCAAGTGTCTAGTTATTACAGTTCAAAAGATACACTCACGTGTCAAACGGGTGGACAGACAGCGGAGCCAGAGTAATCATTGTTTAATTTTAGATGTTAGGCGTAATTAAATTCACCTCTTATGTCCAATAGCAATTATTTGTAGAACTATTTTATAAAACCAAAAGGAAATATTCATTCATTTACAAATCACTAGCAGTATACAACGGCGCGACGCACGTGAACATTTTTAAAATAGTAAATAATGGCTTAATCAATTTACCTTTTCTTCTTGAGTCCAATCGTTTGCACTCAGTGCATTACTTTTTTTTACCGTGTTCATTTTATTTTTTAAAAATTAAGAACAACGGATGTTGAGTTACTTCTGCACAGCAAACAAGAATATTGGTCTAGAACACAAAACAGGAATGGCGCGCTACGCTCGGGGTATGATGGTGGTGAATATGTTTGACAGATGAATAGCTTTCATCAGTCAAAATTCATTTCGTTCCATTTCATACAGTCGTTATTAAATATTTGCTGTAAAATTTAATGTTTTTCTTGTTTATATAAATAAATAAAAGTAGAAATTTTAGGACAAAAAGAAATGACAATCAGTAATATGATTAAAAGATCGAGAAACTATAGCGTTAATTTTTCTAAAACAATATATTTTATAATTTAAACGTGGTTTGCAGAAAATGAAACGTCAAAGATTTTTGTTGAAAAAACAAACAGCAGAGCACTGTTTCATATTAAACAAAGACACGCCGTTAAAGGCGTTCTTGGAACCGATAAACATTGTTTAGTTAAACACGTGTTTAAGGCATGTTTAAAATATTTTATGTAATAATAACACCGACTGTACCTACTGTTACAGCTACAGACTACAGTTACAGTTAGACCTCAGAAACTTTTCTTTTGCTTAGGCCCGATTCGACCAAACACAAAATTAAACCAGTTTAACTATAACAGGAATAACTTTACTTATTGAATTTACTTTTTGATAACTTCGTTTACGTTTCTCCATCTTACTTCAGGAATACACTATACTCAGTTTTATTTTATTGTAAATTATGAACGAATGGATAAACCTACTAAAATACATGTAATCTATTTCTTCTAGGTTGTCATCAAATGCCACAACAATTACATTTTGTAGGATAACAGAATGCCCATGATAGATTAAACAACTTGACAGTTTTTAGGTGACAAGAGTGGATTTGACAAGTGACAACTTTGACATTTACTTATTCTCAGTATAATTTATATACACTGTCAAAATCGCCCGTTTAAGTATTTTTCATAGATTAGTTGTTAGTAGAATGAAAAATCAGCTTACTCTAGATTAAGCAGTGGTATACCCTTAAGTTAAAATTAAAACCTGCTTGGTCGAATCCGGTCTTAGTTTACTTATTTTATGTGGGTTTTATTAGCTTTCGTTGTCAAAAAAACAAACGCTGAGTTTTAATTGTCAGTTTATCATCAAAATGTTATAATCCGTTTCACAAACTGAAAGTGGTGAAATTAAGATTGCATTACTTTGACATGAGTATATGATACGTGTATTTTGCTAGACATGTGATTAATCTTTTTTAATGTTCAACAGTTATTGTTTAAAATGTATCACTAAACTGTTGATGTATTAGTCGCATCACATTCCGCGGCGTCTATCAGCGCAGGCGCAGAAGTTGGGTCATAAATTTCGCCGCAACGCTTTCTGGTTAGCGGCTAGACATGAATCAATCCAGGCATAACTAGGTATAACACTGATAACCGTATTCTGTAACTACTTAGATGACTTAGTAAACGCTTAAGTTTGCTACATATTCTTGTACTCATGTATAAATATAAATAAATATTGTACAACATCACATACATTGCTCCGATCCTATGATAAGATATATCCTAGCTTAAGCACTTGTGTTACAGAAATCAGGAACAATGACGGTACCTTCCACAACACCCAGATCCGAGACAATTAAGAATAATTTTTTTTCTACATTGACCGACCGGGAATCGAACGCGGGACCTCACAGAAATTGACAAGTACGGTATGCTTGCCTCTCGGCTACGGAGGTCGTCATGTACACGTAGATCTTTATACAGCTTTGTATAGTATGATCATATTAAAAGGAACGTAGGGCACTGTGCGTTAGGGCAAATATGCTTTCCCACAGGTTTGGGCGTTGCACGAAACATGTAAAAATTACGCTTTTTAAAGCATATTGCCAGTCTCTATACACGTGCAGCCTGTGGACACATTACACCCAAAAAGCGTACCGGACCCTACGCACTCAGTATAACAACGCATTCAGGGGGTTGATGGGGCTGCCACGACACTGCAGCGCATCAGGGATGCTAGCGGCAGCCGAAGTCAATAGCCTCTCGGCTATCATTAGAAAGCGCATTGCGTCCCTGTTGAAGCGGGTGCGGGGCAGCACCAACCTGGTGACGGTCGCGGCGAGGCTGGACGTGGACAGTGCCATGCAGCACTGGGCGCGCGTCCAGATCCCCAAAGAAACTAACATAAATTATAATACGTTTTTAGTAATATATAAGTCAATGGAACTAACATAGTTTTCAAGAATAATTGTTGCTAACACTCTGGACCCTTGTTCCGAAATAAATGCTTTTTATTTTTATTTTTTATTGGAAATAATATCTTCGGTTTAAGAGTCATAGAGAATAAAGTTGTTCCCCAGAATTTATAAAATATGTGGTAACAAGGACACCCTTTTACAAACGTGATCCATGCAACGACGGAGCGGATCGCTAGTGTAACTTCAATGTAACGCTGAAATTTCGAAGACTTAAATAAAGCAGAGAGCTAATTTAAAATCGATCTATATTTCCAGAATAGGCGTGTTGTCACGACATTGGCTCTCATTAGAGCGCTTTTAATTAGTATTTTCACTCGCGTTATCCGGCGGTCCGTTCGGTTTGATTTGCCGCCGCCGCGCTGCGTCTGCGCCGCGTCTCACACTTTCGTTTGCGTGAAATTGATTCGACTTACTATTCGTTTAATTTCAATCAACATTATATTCCATATGTGTCGTAAACATTCCAACACAAACTTTCAACAGTCTTTACAAAAAATTCTCGACAATTTCTAAGTACCTTAAAAATTCGAGTTATCTAGTTAATATGATATTTTTTGTGTTAGGCTATTGCTGAAATTCCTGTATTAAAACAAAATAATTATACATAATACCGCAATTGTAGGTAGGGATTACTTAGTCATAATAATTTGAAATTCAGTTTAAGACCTTAGCATTTAATGTTAATATGGTATTATTGCCTAATTACGAAGATATAAATTAATCTAATTTAATTATCGTAATTCTCATGAGATCAAGTCGAATAAATTAAAGAAGGCCTTTGACATTGACCTCTTGACTTGGACGATTGCTAATATTCAATTCACAGCATGTAGGCAGGCGCTCAAAAACAAGATAATTAGAGCCTATCGCCACACTAGTCGTAATTAGAGATGCAAATAGTAGCTTGTATTGCGGTAATTAAAACTCTGAACAAACAATCGATGCGATGGATACGCGATCATATTGCAGCTGGCAGCGCCGGCCCTCGGGTAGAGTGAGAGGAGCGGTCGCCTTAGGCTCAGGCAAAATTTTGTGAGTTATGAGTCGCTTATTTTAAGAAGCGTAATTTCTACTGCAACTAAACAAGTACTAATGACCTGCTAGACTGTTAGTTAATTTAACAACTCAAAAAACACGACATAACTCATAAAATTTCGTTCGTTCGTTCAAAAAACGTTCGTTTGGCGTCAACCTTAGGCGCCAGGTGGCAACAGGTGGCAAGATTCCAAATGCAATTCCATCTCCTAGCGCTTTCTCCTGTTCATATAGGTATGCAGCAAGTCCTGTTATTACATCTGATCATACATCCGTAACTCTTAGGGACTCCGCTGCGTGATGCGGACGTCCGCGCTGGACCGACCGCGAATGGGACTATTTCTAGAAAAACAAGCACACCGTTACGTTGCGCGGACCGTCCGTCACGTTGTATACACCGGGCACCCGCGACGATCATCCGACGGGTCGTCCGCTTTACGCAGCGGAGGTCCTTAGACAGAGAAACTAGAGCATTTTAGATCTACATCCATTGTTATTTGAAAGTCCAGGTTCCCTCACGAATGCTTTTCCTCACCGATAAGGTAGTGGTATAAATCCGTACATAGATTTTGAAATAATATCTTGAGTTATTTGTACTCTGCTACTCCAAATGCAATGAAAACTAAAATTTTAATGGTGCCTTTTGAGAGAGCCGTGACTACGTAGCTGGGCAGGGCACAATTGCGTTATTAGTGTCCAGCCTAGTTACTTGCCTAAAAAAGTCCACTGATGCGTTGATGTTTAATGTATGGAACAATGAAAAATATGTTTTTATCTATCTACATTATTACTTTCATTGATTTTCAGTTTGCGTTAACTATACATTTGAAAGAAAAATAATTAATAGTTAAAACACACACTTCCTGAAAATAGTTAAGAACATTCTAAAGTGTCAAAATTGCAGCCGGTCCGGTCTGCAAAATAAATCCGTGTGTTTCCACCCTAAATCACTCCGATCGCCTTGACCGTCGAGTAGTTCACGATCGGAGCGCGATAATCGGCGCGGGCGCAGGTGCAGGCGCTGCCAACATTTCGCGTGAGCAACCACTTCTGAATGAATTATGTTATTACACGCTTGAATAACAAAACACGGAAAATATGGCTCAGTACTCAATGAATTCTAAAAATAGTCCACGTTGGCAATTGTCGTGTCCGTGAGTTGTTGATGTTTTTTTTTTCATGTAACCTTTGCAAATTCAAGAAAATAAATTCAAAATTTCTTGATTTCGTTTTTCATGAAGTATAGATTTTCTACCAGAGTATACCTACTAACATTTACCTGCATATTTTATCTTAAATTACTAGTAAAGTAAGCCTTCAAACGTCCCACTGCAGAGCACAGGCTTCACCTCAACTATAAGGTGGTTTGGGCCATACTTCAACACGCGGGGCCAGTGCGGTGTGTTGGAAGGGTGTTGTGAGGCCAGTGACTAAACCTTACTGTCAGATGTAATCATGCTGCCTTAAGGCCTCTGACGAAGCTTCACGACTAGCATCAAGCTATATTAACCGGTCCCACTTTTAAGGTGCCTTCCAAAGCACCTAGATACTTGTAATAAATGTCACTAAATTTGGTCGGAATGGTCACCCATGCACATACGACCGCGGCGTGGGTTGCTTAGCTTTAACTAATCACAGCCAAAGCGCTGTCACCACTAAGCTACAAATTACCAGATGATGTGTATTATATATCTAAAAATCACTGGGATGGGAACACAAGAATATGTTCAGCGTAGACGTCCTGAAGCTGTAATTATGATGATGATGATTTATAAAAGTTCATCGCCCTCATGGGGCACATTTAAACGTCTGAATACAATTTTGCTCTATTACTGCACACTTTGAGACAAGGGCCATTTGAACCATAAACTCAAAACAAGAGCGTAACCATGGCATCTTAACAGCATCTAAGCAGTGTTGTTTAAATGTCAAAATCCACACAGAAAAGACTAAAGAATACTGTTTTAGGAGTTAAGGGTAATAGGCTCCAATTGTGGGCTAGTGCTGAAAATTAGAGCAACAAACTTAGACACTATTGCCAGCTATTTTTAAAGGTTCACAAGATATTATGTATCTCGTGCGAGCTGGTGCGATTAAATTAAAATTACTTACGCATTCAGTTTTGAGCTCACGCCATGAATTAAGCGATATTTTGCTAGGGACCACCATCGTACTCTCCTGAAACAAAAATATTAATATTTAAATCGAATCAAATAGTATTTATTTCAGCAATTTTGTATTATAACAAATATAGTGTTGGGAACTTCCTTTTAGGAAAGACATTGCCTGTGATAGGAAGAACAGCTCTTCATCACAGTTAATAACTTATAGTAAGGTACTGTAAGTAAAGGATGTGACAGATTTAGTAAGTACTTAACTTCTGATATCTAATAACTACTACAACTTCTATTTTATTGTATGTGCTTTATGAACTATGGGACTGGAAGCAGGGTGGCAAATAAAAAAAACATTATTACTTCTATTTATTCGGCATGTTCAATCAAAATAAGTCACGTACAACTGACATTCAATAAATCAATAAAATTAAATCTTTATTTTGGAACATTGAACAGGATTTTGTTAGCGAACGATAAAAACTGCATTAGTGAAATGAGTGTGTCGTAGCAGCAATTGACAGTTCTCTATACAAATCTCTAAAGTTTTGGGCCGAACAAAAGAACAGATCACATGGAACGGCTGAACGCGGTTTTAGATACGGTGTACTACGGAAGTTGCTTTAGGAGTATGATCATGTCAGCCTATTGCAGCTCACTGCTGGATGTAAGCTCCCCCAAAGAGCACCAAAGAGCATGATCTCTCGCTTTTTTCATTCAGCCACTGCCAGCCATCCAGTGCCGGATTAAGACTTCTTGATGCCCTTTAATGATGATGATTATTGCAGCAGCAGTTAAAACTTGGCTGGTAGCTATTTCTTGAGGTTTAGCTGCAGACATAGGCCAGTTAAGTGAATTCTTGATTCCCTGAACTGTTTGAAATAAACTGAATCATTCATGCGGCCTGGCATTAATACAAACTTTACTTCGTTTGGAAAATATTAACATTTTGTTTGTTTTGGAATTTGGAATGTTAAGGGTTTTCTTTTGCAGTTGCTATACTGCTCATCAGACAAACAAAGGTAGGACAGACATAAACAATTTTATGGCGCTGTTTTTGGTGCCCCCCAAGACGTGATGCCCTACACAATTGATTAATTTGCTTAGGGGTAATCCGGCACTGGAGCCATCTTCCTAAGGTCGTCGGTCCATCGCGCTGAGAGGGGGTCCTACTCTACATTTGCCAAGAAGCATAATACAGGGTTACTAACAAGATGGGTAAATCGTTTTACAGGATATTCTGCTCAGTAAGAAACATTTTTACTATGGGGCCAAGGTCTAAACACGAAAAAAATTACTGATGCTCCATACATTATATCGTTGAGGTAAATGACTATTTTGTATGTAGATGTCTGAACTCTTTTCTTCCGATTTTTATATTGGTTGCGCTCGCACCCCCTGGTACACCTAGCTTGGGACATCCTGTATGTACCTTGATACCTAGCGTATGTCGTCCTAGCCAATGCCTGTCGCCTTGCATTAGTATCATTCACGAACTTGAAAGACGATTACAATATTTAATGCTAAGTAGCAACAAATCTAAATATTTAAAAATGAATTTATATTTCCCTTAGTTGGTTTAACGGATGGAACAATTTCGCTAATTCTTTTTTGTTGTGTTATTTATTGTCAGGAGAAGGTTCATTTGAAAGAAAAAATTAAAAAAGTTGCGCAGATCTTTTTAATGAATAAACTGAAGACCACGCGAACAAAGTCGCGGGCAACAGTTAGTAAATTGTCCAAGTCATGAAGCACATACCTTACAAAGTAAAAATAGCATATGATTTGTTCGAAAAAAAAATCGGCCATTTTTTAGAATAGAATAGAATAATGTTTATTTGCTTTTGAACCCACAGTGTGTATACCCACAGAAGATTTACAATGATGAATATTACGGTCGCCTATCCAGCCATTAACAATAGCATGCAAATACAAATTACAATCATTAATTGTTTTACATGGGGTACTTACTTAAATAAATTAATTAAAAACTTAGGAAATACAGAATAAGTTGATCAAATGTATGATACATTTAACATCGATGAGTTACTGATTGCTGACTCTCCCTGTAAGTAACTTTAATCTGTATCTTTACTGTTTTTGTATGGGCTAGGGTAAACAGAACTTGACATTTTATACTAAGTGTAAGTGTTAACTAACTAGTTCCGAAACTTCGGAAAAAAAATTTCGTTTGTATTGCTGTTCCATAGGGTAAGTGCTATCTAATATTTTACAACGTTATTTTTCCCTTCCCATATCCTATACTCATCGAGTACATACTCTTTAGAGTAGCAATACGAAACATCTTTCTCCGAAACTAGTACTTAAGTGATTTTTCACTTATATTCAGTATGAGACAAGTCCTGTCAACTCTCGATACAAAAAAGTACAGATACAGATTAAAAATGACGGAAAATTTCGTCGAACAAGTCATAAGTGTCATTTCTACTCTATAGGGTATGTACTCGATGCCTATACTTAATGTACGATCACCTGTGACGATTTGTACCTATATATTTATATTTTTTTAAAGTTTATATATTTGTCTAATAATAAAAGATGTTGTAAATACAATTACAATGAAAAATAACCCTATATAAATTTAGTCTTAACTGAAAATACCGTTAAATACAATTACCCAGTACCCACACAACAATTGTCTATATATACTAATTACATATTATGCCAGTATGGTCTGATTATTGCCAGCCAAAAGTGTAAACAAAGGCAGTAGTCAATGAACTGAATATCGATCATTTTCATCATCATTATCATTTCAGCCATAGGACGTCCACTGCTGAACATAGGCCTCCCCCATTGACTTCCAGATTGGCCGGTTGGAAGCGGCCTGCATCCAACGTCTTCCTGCGACCCTTACCTGGTCGTCTGACCACCTTGTGAGTGGACGTCCTACGCTGCGCTTGCCGGAAAAAAATCAACTAATAAGTTTTATCCAATTAATCAATACTTAGAAAAACAGAGCTTAAAATCTAGCGTTTGGTTATTAGCTAAGATAATCACACAGGTGTTCCGTCGTACGCGTGACTATAAAACAAACGGCCAACAGTAAAATATTGAGCACTTAATAACTGTGGAAGTTAACAATAGCCATCGGAAGTGAAGCGATTGAATGGCAAGGACATCGTCGCCATAAACAAAGCCAAGGCGACCGATAACACGCTTTATTAATTGAAACTACGTGTCTCGCTCGACTGTTTTGAAAGTCAACCATTTTTTACACAGTCGGCCAAGAAAGTGGTCTATCACCCTAAGGTTGAAATTCATTCGCGCGTCATAGAACAGGTTGATTTTTCCATGCAAAAATATTCTGACAGCTACTAATGCTTTTTTAATTATATTACGTCATAATTGTGCATCTCTTTCATTGTTAAAAAGGTAAAAAGTCCATGAGTTCAACCTTATTGCTATTTTACTTACACATTAAATTTTGTCAAAACTGGTAGACCACTTTTTTGGCCACCGTACCTCTTTAATTATGACAATCTCAGATAACTTCTGGGAAATCTCTTACGATTATCTTAAATTAATACAAAATACGAATTTCTAGTAAAAGCCACGGAGCGTATTTTTTTAAGCATAGAATTCCAATTCGCATACGAATTGACAAGAATCGCATTCGATTTCCCAGTAATTCGCAAACGACCATTCTTGCAACTTTGTATACGGATTGGAATTCTAAAGTTTCAAGATACGTCGTGAACACATCACGAAATGAAACTGTCACTTCAAACGCATACGGTTTTCTGGGTTCCTGAGGACCAGTAGCATAGGTACTTTTTTAAACCTAATTCAGACATTTAAAAATCTCTAACAAACTTAGGATATTGACGATTAACAAATTATTTTATTATTTCAAAGGCAATCTGTCGACAACATTGTTGGACACTGTACGTAAACACTTAAATTACGTATGTTAGTAGAAACAGCTATAAGGTTTTTTTTCTTTCATAGGTACCTACTACTTTTGCATCACAGACACACGTCGATATCTTATTGTAAACGCCAACAAAGTTAATGATGAGCAAGAGCAACCTTAAGCTTTCTACTGAAAAGTATACCCGTCTTCCTTCATCATCATCATGATCATTTCAGGCATAGGACGTCCACTGCTGAACAAAGGCCTCCACCAATGACTTATCATTAGCGGAGATTGCCAATACTCGCCACGCTTGCCAGGCGGGTTGGCGAGCGCAGTTTTTTATAAGATTTCTCGTCTTACGTCTCGTGCTGCAGGAATTAGTCGCCTTTTACGACACGCCTCCTGTTGGCGGTGAGGAAGTGTAATACAGCCAAAAGAAAACGCAATTTCATTTGAGACAACGGTTCATAATACATTATTTTTCCGATAAGGTGTGATAGGGGTCATAAATAAGTCTCTCTACACATATGGGTTTCGGTCCTTCGATTGACGTAACCGAGCGCTCGCGCCGAATGGTAAAACCGTGAAAGTGTTGTGAAAGCGCGCACTGCCTGCGCGTGCGACGCTGTGCGAGTGCGGTGGCCAGATATTTGGTAAATAAGGGATGGTCCCGCATTTGTGTGACGAGAACTCGATAGTTAAGCAATATTGTGTTTACGCCAAACCTCATACAGGAGAAAAATAACAAGGTTGAAATAATTCTGCTTATACGAGTTACCGAGTCCCTTATAGACCTATGGATATTGTTGCTTCGTTGGATATCTAACGAAGAATTCCTCGTTACCTTTTTCTAGTTATAGTCAGTCACTTTGTAGATGTCAGTTAATATGGAGAAACTTATTTAGACAGTGGAACGTAACGTGTCTTACCTGTTTTGTGACTATTCGGTCTAGCAATTTAACGAAATATTTTTTTTAAGTGTGTGCAGCCTGTACATTCGATTGCTCACGAGTAATTTTAGTTTTAAGTACATGCTAATATTTGGTAGGTACTCTGTGAAAGCTCAAAATTTTTATTATAGAATTTACGTAATTATATCATCTGGTAGATCAGCTTCTCGTATGACCTCTTCAAGTATAAAAAAATGAGTTTTGCTTACTAGCTTTTCTAGTTTCATTATAACTAAAACCACAAGTTAACGTGTCTTAAACGTTAATTTTCTATAAATAAAGTTATTTCATTAAATCAAAAATGTGTCCTGAAATAGTTTCATAATTTCTGGACGCAGCAGCGCACAGAGCGGGCATCGCGAGAGCCTGCAATTAATCTCGAATTGTTTAGCCGCCGTTAGAGATGATTGAAAGTGTTCCAGTTGCAGCGATCAGCGCAATTTTCACTTTTCTGTTCAACCACTAACTGCCGATTAGCACATTTTTGTGTTTTCACTGAATCACATGATTTTCCCAAGATTTATTCGTTTGAGATGTAACAACGAAAAACAATTAACGAAAAAATCTACACCAATGTTTAAAAGTTAATATTGGCAAATTGTTTTCGAACAATAAATTAGAATTCAGAACCAGTGATAACAAACAGATCTCCAAGGACTTCTTACACCACTTGCTGTTAAGTTCCAGATAACCTATCTGGCACTTTTTTGAGAGCTGATTGTATGGATTATCTGTCAAAACAAATGCCAGATAGGTCATCTGGATTTTATCAGCAAGTGGTGTAAAAGGCCCCTAGATTGATTAAATAAATGTTAATAAACATATACCAGACCAATGGTCGTGGTCGTGAAGTAAAAAAAATACATTTTTGTGTTACGGGTAGCTACAAAAATATATTCTTTTGTTTTAAAAATGTTTGCCTACCTAAAAATAATAATTCGGGGTCTTTACCGCATATCACCTTGCTTTTAAGTGTCATGTGCAATGATAACGGAAGAACAGTAGTCAGTCTATCTGAATCAATATATTGTTTAGTAGTTTAGTACCTCGTACAGAAACTACCTACGATTTAATGTATCCCCATTAAAATGTTCCGACAAATCGTAAAAATACAATACAATGTGTGACAAAAAAACAAAGTAGACTACAATGGACACAATTGAATATAACATTGATGAAAAACGACTTTATACATGAAAACTATGTTTCCGTGTCAGCTGCACTGCGCGGGCGCAATGATTCACTGAACAAGTGGGCACACGTCAGTCGCGGTCGCGATATACTTAATTATCAGCCCGGCTTTGTTTGGGAAACAAAGTATATGGGACAAAACGGTTTTTGTGGCGGTCCACTATCCAAACTTTACAGAACAAGAACCCAGAAATTAGTTTTAACTTTGTTGTGAATGTGATTACTATTTAAAATGTACTCAGTAAAGTATGCGAAAAGGGCGTTTAGGATCATAAGTAAGTTCTTAATCTAAGGCAGGTCTGGCAAAATACGCCTAGACTCTAATTAAGACTAGTGATAAAAAAAACTAGATACTATTACTAGAACTAGAACTAGACACTATTGCCAATTTTATCTTACGCACTTAGAATAACACTCCACTCCTGAACCCTTCGATTCACACACTGTTTTCTTTACTCTTTACCTTCATTATAAGACTGGATTTTTTTGGGTTGTAAGAAGAAACCTAATTCTTTAACGTTTTCTACTTCTACTTTCAGCAAGGACTTAAGACTTAAAAAAAACACGCCCGCAGCAGGCACACCTTTATAACTAGACCTTAATAATTAGACCTAAGCACCTTTGCTTAGGTCCTCCCCCGACTGCAAACAAATTTCGACAGTGTTCAGAATTGATTTCTTTCTTTTTAGTTCACTTCTATTAACGGGTTTTAAATGATTACATATATTTTTTATTCGTTACTGAAAATTACATTAAAGCAATACATTTTTGTAAGCAACCATTCAAAACCTTTTATTTTGATACACTCGATAAGATTATATTATCGACTCGATAATAATTATATTCCTAAAAATCTAGGCAAAAGTTGTAAAAAATATATTATACTTACACTCTTTATTTTGAACATATGGTTAAAGTTATTTTTCTTACAGGCACACCGCCTGTAAGAGAGATCAATTTATTTTTTCATTCCTTTGTGTTTTTTTAACACCTCTGGATTCTATGAACTGATTTTATCTTATAAAATCCAACTGTAATTTTACGTTATTTCTCTTGAATATAAACAGCTTTGCAAGTCCTTATCAATCTCGCAATGTCATTCGCGCAACTACCTGTAGTTACGAGCTCTATAAATGGCGCGAAAATGTAATTTAACTGAATTTACTTCAACAGCGCCGTCATCTTGAGATATAGCTTCACATAATAATGGCGGGTCTAGTCTTGCAGCCGTTTAGTTCCATAAAAGTAAATAGTTGTTATACTTTAATGTTGGGACATAATCTTACGTCTGTGTGTGACAGCGCAGCACTATCTGGGTTCAACACAGCTTCTAGGGTGATTGGTAAAACGACACATTATTGGAACTCTCTCACTCTTTGGAAGATATAGAATAGGGGATGGTGGAGCAAAATTGCATCAACTTTTCTTAACCTTTCGAAGTGGTGTATGCAAGAAAGTTGTTGGATTTTTGCTCCTCTATCACCTCCCTAGAGGAATGTATCGTTTTACCAATCACCCTGTAGATAAAATTACCATATTCTGTGCTACTGCGGTACTATCGACTTTACTATCGATAGCGACCGATCAATCTACATCACTAGTCCTAATGCGGTCTCAAGAACGGCCACGATCCATCAACACACCATGGCCACTGTTTATGTAAAAAAAATTGCTTCGCATGCTAACGGTTACGATTTTATTTCCGATTTTCAATTAACTTTAAAAAGTACACAATTCGACAGATTTTTTTTGGAGTGCATGTTACGCGATATGTTTATCAAAGCAGGTATATGAACAGATTTTGATGACTGAGCAAACTTCACTCAGGGTGCTAAAATAGGGGATGAAATCGGTGCACAGAAGATCTTTTATCTACTATCGACCTTTCGCCCCTAAAAATAAATAATTATATCTAAAATACTTTAGGTATGTGTAAGTTAACTCTTTTTAGCTATTATTAAGGATATTTTTTCATCATCATCATCATCATTTCAGCCATAGGACGTCCACTGCTGAACATAGGCCTCCCCCATTGACTTCCAGATTGGCCGGTTGGAAGCGGCCTGCATCCAGCGTTTTCCTGCGACCTTTACCAGGTCGTCTGACCACCTTGTGAGTGGACGTCCTACGCTGCGCTTGCCGGTACGCGGCCTCCATTCTAGAACCTTTCTGCCCCATCGGCCATCAGTTCTACGTGCTATGTGCCCCGCCCACTGCCACTTCAGCTTGCTAATCCGTTGGGCTATGTCAGCGACTTTTGTTCGTTTACGGATCTCTTCATTTCTGATTCGATCTCGCAAGGAAACACCAAGCATAGCCCTTTCCATAGCACGCTGTGCGACCTTGAGCTTTCTTATGAGGCCCATAGTGAGAGGCCACGTTTCAGTTCCATATGTCATCACTGGTAACACACACTGGTTGTAGACTTTCGTCTTGAGGCACTGAGGTATTTTGGACGAGAAGACGTGGTGTAGTTTCCCGAACGCTGCCCAGCCGAGTTGGATTCGACGATTGACCTCCTTCTCAAAATTGGATTTACCAAACTGGATACCTTGTCCTAAGTAGACATATTTGTCAACAATTTCGAGAGTAGAGCTCCCAACGGATACTGGGTAGGGCGCAACATGGGCATTCGACATGAGCTTGGTTTTGTCAAAGGATATTTTTTAATTAATTAAAAATAAATTAATAAAAATAATTTATTAACATTTTACAAGCAATTGTTTTAAAGTGGTTATGATCACCAATGAATGCAAATGCTTTTGTTTTAAATACTTCTTTAACAGTCCCATATCTCGCTACTCGAACAGAGTCATAGACAAATGTTAGTGCAGCATAAACCTAGATTCTCTCGCTCTAATGGCTGTCTGTCTGTTGCCGATTACCTCTGTGACATTACGATTACGAGATGTAATTTTATATTTTTAAGAGCGATGACGAAACTAGACTTATTTTTCACGAATTCGTACATAATATACATTCCGAGAAACCTAATTAAAATAATTGTTTATATTATTAAAATGACGCTGTTGCGATGTGACTCATCTTAACAATAGGTTAACAAAAAAAGAAACTTGAATAGCAGGTATGACCACATGTAATATGTAAGTGAGTACTTGCATAAATAAACAGGCTGTACCACACTTTCCCCTTTCTGCTTATCTGTCCTCTACTTGAAGGTTGTCTGGAAGAGATCGCTTTTAGCGATAAGACCGCCTAAATTGTGAATCTTTCTGTAAACACAAATTGTAACTTCTTTGTATGGTGTACAATAACGAGTATCTATCTATCTATCTATCTATCTATCTATCTAACTACCGTAACCCAAGGATTAACCTTGTCACCACATACATATTTTAACAACTTTGTTCTTTGACTTTTGAAAATAAACATAATATTTATTCTCTTTTTACACATTAAATCGGCTGTTTGGTAATCTCTCACGGGAAGTCGATAAATTCATGCAAACCTGCCTGCCTAGCATGAGCACCAAAAACACGATATGATATGATATGATACAGCGAAATATCGACACCAACTTGAAAAATATGATAGAAATAGCCGCCATTTTTTTTTATCGAAACAGCGATCTTAATATGTGACGGCGATTCAACATGGCGGCTATATCTATTATATTTTTACAGTTGGTGTCGATATTTCGCTATATCATATCGTGTTTTTAGTGCTCATGCTAGGCAGGCTGGAAAAGTTATTGAACCAAAGTTGTTCACCATGAGGTATAGAATATGTCGTAATACAAGCTTATCGTTGAGTTAAGCGACACTCTGTATAAATATACGCCAGAAACACACAAATACGGATGACGAATGGATAGTAAATGAATTTCTATTTAGGGCCAATTTCGCCAGATAACTTTTATTCAGCTAATAAAATTAACGGTTTGACTCATTTTTTATATGAAAACTGTCAACGTGTTAAACTTATTCTTCACATAAAAGTTATCTGGCTATCGAAAAATTGGGCCTTAATACTTCAGTTAGATTTTTAAAAAATAACGGATTTTTTTTATTTTGTTAATCAACCAAAAAATAAAAAAGCGGCCAAGTGCGAGTCGGACTCGCCCATGAAGGGTTCCGTAACAGCAAGTAACATAATATAAAAGTTCTTGTAGTTCGTTGTAACTTTGATCGATGTTTTAATAGTGTAAATTGCGGTTAACGATTTATGACGTATTAAAAAAAACTACTTACTAGATCTCGTTAAAACCAATTTTTGGTGGAAGTTTGCATGGTAGATAATGTGAATTATATTTTTTTTTTAGTTTTAACATTCTCTTATTTTAGAAGTTTTGGAAGTGTCTTTTCTAAACTATTCAGTTCAGAAAAAAAACATATTAGAAACCTTAATACCATTTTTGAAGACCTATCCATAGATACCCCACACGTATGAGTTTGATGAAAAAATATTTTTTGAGTTTCAGTTCTAACTATGGGTAACGCCCAAAAATTTTTGTTTTTTTTTCTATTTTTGTGTGAAAATCTTAATGCGGTTTTACAGAATACAGTTACCAAGTTTAAACAGTACAATTTTTATAGTTTCAGAAAAAAGTGGCTGTGCCATACGGACGGACAGACAGACAGACAGACATGACGAATCCATAAGGGTTCCGTTTTTTGCCATTTGGCTACGGAACCCTAATGACAAAGATAAAGCGCGTCAAAGTTCGTAAGTACCTGCTAAGTTACGTTACGTTATGTGACACAGATATCATATATCAATGTCTCTATAAAATTTTAACTATGGGGAAAAAAAGGAAAAAATGTGTCTAATACTTTTTGATGTATGTATGTATTGTGTATACATGTAGTTTACATGACGAAGTTGTTATCTCGAAGTAAGAAAATTACATCCTTGTGTACTAATGATTTAGCCAGAAGCGTCTCTCAGCACTTCCAGAGCCCGAGCCAATAAAAAAAGGTAACTAAATTGACCCGAACTGGAAATCCAACCCGAGACCCATTACGCTCAAGACGAATTACTGCATTACGCCAATCGGATTGTCACAACAGTAATGTTGTTATTTGTATTGTTGACTTCAAGATTATAGATCTTTATTTTCTTAAATAATACATAGATATTCACTTAAGAAAACACAAATAATTAAAATAAATACCTACATGTCATGTGACACTTCACAATTGCATACTTCACAATTCTAATTTTACACTGAACAATTTAAATTTCAAACAATCCTTAAACTGATTACAATCCAAGAAGTCAAAATGAAAACGTGGGGTAGGTAGTTCGCTTCTTTTGCTGGGCAATACGCGCTAGCATTTCGAAATAAGCGTACTTCACAATTCTAATTTTACACTGAAATATAAATTTCAAACAATCCTTAAACTGATTACAATCCAAGAAGCCAAAAGGAAACATGGGTTAGTTCGCTTCTTTTGCTGCGCGATACGCGCTAGCATTTCGAAATAAGCGTAACTGGAGACGATACAATAGTCGTAGTGCGCGCAGTCCATACGATGAACTACGCTCACCCGAACAATTTAACCTATGCATATAAAAGACTAATTCCTGTAGCACGAGACGGGCAGCAGCGTCTACGTGCGAAACCTTATAAAAACTACGCTCGCCAACCCGCCTGCCAAGCGTGGCAAAGTCATTGGGGGAGGCCTGTGTTCAGCAGTGGACGTCCTATGGCTAAAATGATGATGTTGTTTATAAATTCCTATAGACGTTGTGAAGTTACATTCCCTTTGTTAATGTTAGCACCAGAATTCAAATGAAACGGTGATTACGTCAAAACGAGTAAGTCCTTTGCATGCAGAACCATAGCATGTATTACGCGCACTAACAGACAGACAGAACTACTCAAACCGAATGCAAATACTATTGATGGACTTTCCAAAACTTACTAAGAATGAATTCAATAAAAACATATAACTATTTTTTTAAATTTTATATCAAAAGCTTCATTTTGAACCCACTTTTATTCCTTTACTTCACAATTATACAACAAACTATAAAATAAAATCTTGGAAGTAGTTTTTTATCCTACTTCTAACAGCCTAGTTGTACCGATTTTAATAAATAAATAATTTCAACAATTACCCAATCTAACGACCTCTTTGGCTGAGTGGCGAGTATACCAGACTTGGTGTCGCTATCTCTGAGGTCCCGGGTCGGTCAATGTAGAAAAATAACTTTTCTATATTGTCTCGGGTCTGGGTGTTGTGGTACCGTCGTTGTTTCTGATTTCTGTAACACGTCAAGTGCTTAAGCTACATATCATAGGATGAGCAATGCTGCCGTCATAAGGAGAAAAGACGTATCTGAAATTAAACAAAAACAAGAAATTTTCTTACTAACTTATAGTTGAATAATTGTCATTTTCATAATTGCAATTTTTATTGTTTTGATCTTTGACATGCTTTGATAATGTAATTTCATGGTTTTGACATAATATTTTAAAAGGGAATTTTTAATAATTTGACATAGGTATTTCTTTATTGTAATTTTATTATTTTGATGTGAAGTATTGCATGAATTTCAATGTTATTAATTACATATTATTTTTAAATCTTAAATTAATTTCTAACACAATGTATTTTGTTATTAATGACTATTAATTTATGACTTACTGATTGGGATACGTTTTTTTCAATGATTCCGAATATGAATGTAACTCAATTCGTAAAAAAAGTGTCAGATACGTCTTTTTTCCGTATGACGGCAGAATGTATGTGATGTTATGCAATATTTATTTATTTATTTATTTTATTTATTTATTTTATATATTTAATCATCTAGCCCCAAACTAAGTAAAGATTGTCGCTACATCAAAACAAAAAAAAACATGAAACCTGAAACCTAGACCCAGAGAGCTGACTAAGCTTTTTGGAAGAAATGTTTTATTTGTCAGTTTTGCGCATTTCCGAATATATTTCCTTTTCAACTTCTTAGTCAGCGTTTGATTTAATCTTACACTCAAAGACGAGCTGACTGATATAATGCCAATCTTCACTTGTGTCGTTAGTTGTTCTTCTTCTTCATCTATACGGTCAATCCCGGTTGCGTCCAAAGCCATTGCTTTGGAGCCCAGGGTCCGCTTTCCTTGATTTACTTCTCCACTTCGCGCGGTCTTGAGCGTCTCTAGTTGTGAGATCATTGTGTTGTTAGTTGTTATTTTTTCGCAGTTTTCGAGTTACGATTTTTTAAAATGATTTTTTGCAACCGGATCAGTTGGAAAAATTTCAAAAAAAAGTTCGATTTCTTTTTCTTGCATCTCTTTGACGACGTTTGACGTTTAGTAGTAGATTGACGATTTGTCTGTACATGAAAACTAAAAACATTACACTCATTTTTCACAAACAAGGCTGAAGTAATACTGTTTTAAGAGCACTTGGTTAACGCCCAGGTCACGACCGCTTCGCCTAGATAATCTCGATGCACCCATAAACAAAAAGTTACAATCATAACAAATTGAATGATCGCGAAGCAATCACTGCTGCGCCCGCGCCTCCGTGACGCGAAACAAAGCGAGTCGCCGTAATGGCTACTGCCCGGTTCCGCCGATTTGAGCCGATTGCCGCAATCGGCGAAGGTTGGCGGCAAATGGTCCAGAAACAATAAGTGCTCCAAGCACGAATTACTATCCATTCAAACAAAGTGAAAAAGCATGGCTTGAAAACGATAAGAAGTCTTGCTATAATTTTAGCTGATTCGTCGAGAGAGAGAGAGATTTATTTTGAAGAGATTGCAATCAGACCTTCGTAACTTTTAGACAGGGGAACCACCAGATCATTTTGGAGCATGGCTACACATCCAGTGGTGTCATCTAAATGTCAGCATCAAATGTCGATGACCACATTCAGATTTTCAATCAATATTATCAAGTGGTACAAATGCATATTTATTCCGAATCCAGTTGTGCCTGCCCCAATCCTACGTGCTAGAATTCAAACTCACAACTTATAGATGTGAGATTTTGCGAAATTATTTAGTATCAATGTCGTGGCCAGATCGTAAAATTGTCCTTATCATGATGTGACCAATTATTTCATAAAATGTTGGTATTTCATGATATAGAACAGAACCCGCTGCCCACATCATGATGTGGTCTGGCCAGATCAATGAATAATCAGCGTTTAACGATATGCAGAGCTAAACGTACGACTACTTCATAAAATGGTCAAACATTAGTAATCTCGTATCGTAAAATTGTTACATTACCCATCGTTAGAGGCGCTCATGTAGCTTTGTTTTTGTGATGTATTATGGTGGCGGACTAATATTCTGTTCTAAAAGTGAATATTATTGTGTAAATAAAGATAAATGTGAAAGACACCAAGCTAGGTGACTTTTATGAAAGTCAATAAAAAAACGAGCGCAACGTCAACACATCAAAGATTTTGGTACGAAATTTGACAGGTTAGTTAGGTTATTAAGGGCCAGTTTCACCACTTGCTGATAAGTTCCAGATAATCTACCTGGCACTTTTTTGGCAGCTAATTGTATAGGTTATCTATCAAAACAAGTGTCAGATAGGTTATCCGGAACTTATCAGCAAATGGTGAAAGTAGCCCTTAGCTATTCAAATCCTTTTATTTATAGGTTTTCTTTAAAAATGATTACTATTAAAATGTTAAGTTTATCTATTGATAAAGATTACTATTATTAAACAAATTCATGTAACTTATAAACGTAATTTTATTTTAATGATATGGCCAAACCTGGATTGACATACATATTATCAAATGTTGACGTTTTAACGATATGGTCAGTTTTAGTTGGCAATATCATGAAATAGCACCATTTTATGAAATGTTCGGTCACATCACGAAGTACTCAATTTTAAGATCTGACCACGACATCAATAACGAATAATTCATGCTATATGCTCTACCATTGCGGATATTATTATGAGCGGTTTTTAGATTAACGCAACAAACACGCGTTTTGATTCGACGGCGTTTGATACGCTTGTACCAAGGTTGTAAACTAAAGTGGCAGGGACATGGGCTTCCATTAACTATGACGAAATAGAGACATAGGCTACACCCATCTTATTCAAACATGCTGACCGCACTGTACTAATTGTACAAATCCTGACACAGAGAATGATAATATGGGATGAAATTCATTGCTGGTATTGTTGACATTACTTCGAAACCATGACTATGATCAATGATCTGATGACAGCATGGTTAAGTGTTGTGCGACCCGGACTACAAAGCCATTGGTTGCGGGATCGAATCCAGTAAGGGGCAAGTATGTGTTGATGACATAGAGCACAGCACATACCTATCGTAAATAAATCGTTAATTTGCACAAAACATGATATAAAATGGTAACATTAAACGATAAAGGGTGCTCATGATTCGCTAATGAAATTGCATGCAAATCTTATGTCAGTGGTCTTAATTACATTACATAGAATAAAAATTTCAATCATTAAAAAATGTCGTTCAATAGTAATTATATGTCAGTAAAATCTAGCTAATTGTCAATCAATTCCGTAAGACTATAAAAATTAAGCCAGTTAATCTTTTTAAATCTTTTTGTGCCGTGTGGGGACGGTCGTAAAGAATACACTTCCTCACCGACAACTGGAGGCGTGTCGTAAGAGGCGACTAATTCCTGTAGCACGAGACGGGCAGCAGCATCTGAGTGCGAAATGTTATAAAAAACTACGCTCGCCAACCCGCCTGCCAAGCGTGGCGAGTATTGGCAATCCCCCCCGATGAAAGTCATTGGAGAAGGCCTGTATTTAGCAGTGGACGACTTTTTAAAATAAGAAACTATTTAGCACTTTCAATTCATTTGGGATCTTATTATATTATATATTCTGACGCATAGTACATTCAAGCTATGTTTAGTTTGTCGCTATACAGAGTTATTCATAAAACATTAACAACTTCCTAGGGGCTCTGGGTGCTTAAATACAACAACGACCTCCGTAGCCGAGAAACGAGCATACCGGACTTGGTGTCGCTATCTCTGAGGTCCCGGGTTCGATTCCCGGTCGGTCAATGTAGAAAAATAACTTTTCTATATTGTTTCGGGTCTGAGTGCTGTGGTACCTTCGTTGTTTCTGATTTCTGTAACACAAGTGCTTTAGCTACTTACCAAAGGATCAAAGCAATGTATATAATGCAAAAAAAAACACTTCCCTATACTAAGCCGCCACCAGCTGACATCAGTTTGTATGGAGAAGTGAAATTATTTTTAGATTTCAATGTTGGTCTCATAGAAAAAGTTGTTGTATTTGTGCACCAGAATCAGCCCCCAGGAGGTTGTTGATGTTTCACAATAGAACAATTACAAAACTATTAGAACAATATAATTTTATTTATTATAATGTATCAAAGCGTTGCCGTGATAACTGTTAAGTAATACTTTCGTAAGTTAATTAAATCCACAAAGAAAATCAAGCAATCTAAGATAATAAACCCGACATTACGTTCGATTATGACAAGCAAATTAATATTAATATGTAATGTAATGAATGTAATGATATACCTAGATAGATACATAATATTCAATTTACTCATTGAGTCATATCGTTACTAGTAAATTACATATCTAACGAACGTCTTTGGGTCATGCCATAATGATGTTATGTATGAAACTTTGCAAGAAACATCAGTCCGAGCCATTATGTCATAAATATCATACACTTAAACACCTTAATAATAAACTTTGCTGTAAAGAAGTATGAAACTTATAGTACCTAACACATAATATTTTAGTGCCAGTAAATAAACTAAGGTCAGTATTAGAAGTATCTACGAAGTACACAGAAGAAAAAACAAGTCTATAAGTTTTTTTAACGAGTTATGATGACAAATTCTTCTTTGTTCTAATTCTAAATAAGCTTTTTTTAAAGGAATACGTTCGCCTGATTTATTACGGTGAATTTTGACAGTGTATTGTTTGTAACAGTATTTTAGTACCTTTGGCTAAGTAACAGCAGCTCTAGTTAATGGTTTTTAGGGTTCCGTAGTCAATAAGTAACCCTTATACAGGTTGTTAGGTAAATGGTATATCAAGCCGAAACTAGCCTATGTTAACATATGCATATAAATGCTATGGTGAATTCAGAAAACTTAATTCTCAAAATCCGATTTGTATATTATTTTTTTAAAATGATGACATAAAATTTCCTACTTCACCATAGTATTTATATAAGGTGCTTCATAAATATCTGCAACGGCTGAAATGGGTAAAAGTATTGCTTATATAGATACGATAGTAAAGAAATTTTATGTCCAGAACATCATTACTTTTTTCATTTAATTTTTTTTATTAAATAATGATTAGGCTTTATTCTGTCTCAAACCGTCCTCATCTGTCCAAAAATGCTAACATTTCCAATTATACCGCTCCCGCGCAGTGTAAAGGGCGGATGACGAAGTGTGTTATGCAAATTGAAGCAAATAACCATTTATTTACTGTCTTTTCGCAAATAATTAATTACCGATCCGGGGCACGTAATTCCTTTACTAATGTAATCTATATAGGCAATACTTTTACCCATTTCAGCCGTTGCAGATATTTATGAAGCACCTTATTTATGCATATGTTACTTAGTTTCGGCTTGATATACCATTTACCTCACACCCTGTAGTTTTGCCATGTCCGTCCTTCTGTCTGTCTGCGGCTTAGCTCAGAGACTTTTAGTACTAGTAACAATTTATCTCATCATCATCATTTCAGCCATAGAACGTACACTGCTGAACATAGGCCTCCCCCATTGACTTCCAGATTGGCCGGTTGAAAGCGGCTCGCATCCAGAATCTTCCTGCAACCTTTAGCAGGTCATCTGTCCACCTTGTAGGTGGACGTCCTACGCTGCGCTTGCCGGTACGTGGCTTCCATTCCAGAACCTTTCTGCCCCATCGGCCATCAGTTCTACGTGCTATGTGCCCCGCCCACTGCCACTTCAGCTTGCTTATCCGTTGGGCTATGTCAGCAACTTTTGATCGTTTACGAATCTCCTCATTCCTGATTCGATCTCGCAAAGAAACGCCGAGCATAGCCCTTTCCATAGCACGCTGTGCAACCTTGAGCTTTCTTATGAGGCCCATAGTTAGAGGCCACGTTTCAGTTCCATATGTCATCACTGGTAACACACACTGGTTGTAGACTTTCGTCTTTAGGCACTGAGGTATTTTGGACGAGAAGACGTTACGTAGTTTTCCGAACGCTGCCCAACAATTTATCTAAATTTATTTAGATAGATACTCTTTATTGCACACCATACAAGTAAAATACACATGATTTTTACAGAAAGATGTACAATTTAGGCGGTCTTATCGCTAATAGCGATCTCTTCCAGACAACCTTTAGGTAGAGGACAACCATTAAAGAAAGGGGAAGGTGTTGCAGAGTTCTTAAAATTCTTACCTGATACAAATAGAATTGCATAAATTTATGGCATAAACGTATACATACAGTAATAAATAAAAATAAAATAAAATAAATACATAACAATAATTATACATACATACAATAAACATACATACTACTTGATATATGCGAGGAGATGTCGAAACTAACAGTGACCAGTAATATTCTAAGATATAAAGGCAGTTTGTGTCAAGAAGAAAGAAAGTGTGCTTTAAGCCGATTTTTAAAAATAGCAATCGATTCGGATTTTCTGATTGTTAATGGTAAGGAATTCCAGCGGCGAATGGACTGGACAGTAAACGACTGCGTATAGTAATTAGTAGAATGGGGAGGAAATTGAAGATGTAGTTTTTTGGATGACCGCATGTCATGACCCTGTGATGACTGCAAAAATTGAAAGCGCTTTTTTAAATAGGGTGGTGATTTCGGACTGAACAATATGTTAAATAATTGCGAAAGAATATGCAAGTCACGCCTACGACGGATTGGAAGCCATTTAAGCAGAGTCCGGTATTCGGTAACATGATCATACTTCCGTAAACCAAAAACTATTCGTATACAGAAGTTCTGTAGACGCTCAAGCTTATTGAGGAGGTTTTCATTTAAATCTAAGTAACAGCAATCTGCATAATCTAGGATGGGAAATAAAAGAGCCTGAACAAGCGCAATTTTAGTGGGTATAGGCAAGAAATTACGAAGTCTATTTAATGACGCTGCCGCTGCATACATTTTTCTGCTGACTTCCGCAGTTTGTGTTGTCCAAGTGAGTGAGCTATCAATATGAATGCCCAGGTTCTTTACAATTTTGCTATAAGGGACATGGACACCGTCAAATGTGATGGGTTGCAAGGCCGGCCAGTCAATCCTAGCAATTTGCCGAGAACCTCCCACAACAATTACCTGCGTTTTAGTAGGGTTAACCCTGAGACCAAATGACTTGCTCCAATGTAGTATACGACTAAGGTCATCATTAACTACCCGTACAACACTAGAAAGGTCTTCAAGGCGCCCTTGTGAATATATTTGGAGATCGTCTGCATATAAGTGAAAAAAAGATTTTAGGTTATGAGTAATCGAATTGATGAAAAGTGCGAAGAGGAGAGGAGACAGCACGCCACCTTGAGGGACACCGGCACTGATATCACACCAAGCAGAGGAGGAGTCCTCCGAACGGATGCGCTGCCGGCGACCATACAAGTAACTGTGAAACCAGTCAAGCACGGTTGGAGATATGTTAAGAGAACGTAGCACTCCAAGTAAAATGTCAAAATCGACAGTGTTAAACGCGTTACTAAAGTCAAGTAGTGCCAGTACAGTAAGTTGTTGTTTATCCATAGCCTGTCGGATGTCGTCTGTTATTTTAATTAAAGCAGTGGTTGTACTATGGCCTGGGCGAAAACCGGATTGATAAGGATTAAGGAGTTGGTTTGAGGATAGGAAGTGACTGAGTTGGTGATGGACAACGCGCTCCATCACTTTGGATGGAAAGGGTAGAATTGAAATAGGCCGATAGTCCGAAAACGAACAAGGTTTGGCTTTTTTCGGGAGAGGAACTATTTGGGCATCTTTCCATAATGTAGGAAAAACGCTTGAGGAGAGGGAGTGATTGAGGATGTGGGTGATTATTGGTGTAATTATATCCAGCAAAGGAGTAATCATTTTTCGGCTAACACAATCAGACCCGACTGCATTTGAGGCTATAGACATAATGTTTCTCTTAACATCACAATCCGATACTTGACTAAAGCTGAAAGATGTGTAGTCAGAAGTTGGAAGTGAAGAAAGTTGATGTAATGTATTTATTTTTGTTATGCTATCAATAGCATCAGATGAGGAGAAATGCTTATTTAAAAGATCGATATTTATATCTTTAGACAGGATCATTGCGCGTCTTTCCAACTCCAATAGACTTAAGGAATCTCCAAACTTTAGCTGGATCTCCATTTTCTACCGATTTGTGAATATGGCGTCTTTGAGCGTCTCTGCACAAAGTATTGCAGCGATTCCGAAGGATTTTATATTTTTCGCGGTTTTTGTCGGACGGGTCCATTTTGAATTTCGTTTTAGCAGCATTTTTCTTGTTCCTTAACGATTTAAGTTCATCCGTAAGCCAAGGTGCAGGAACATGTTTAATTTTGACAGGACGAACAGGAGCATGCTTATCGAACAATTTAAGAATGAGTGCATTAAAAATTGAAACCTTCTCATCCACACTATCGGCTCTTACGATAGCGGCCCAGTCTGTGCCAGAGGCATCATGTTTGAGAGCGTCAAGGTTCATGCCACTAAAATTGCGTTGCAGGAGAAATTTCGCCTTAGACTTTGGAGGACGGACCTTATAGGACAGGGAAATAAGATCGTGGAAAGAGAATGCATCAGCATGACATTGACCATGCTTAGCAACATCGTCAGTAGAAGTGACAATCATCAGGTCAAGAAGAGAAGGCGCGCAGTTTGGAAAGAAGTGAGTGGCATTAGTAGTAAGGATGCTTAAATTACATGAGGAAATAATTGATCTAAGGCGAGTGGACCTAGTGTCGTTTTTGAGTAAACATGTATTGAAGTCTCCCATCAGTATTGTGTGACTGTATAAGGGAGTCAGGTCCTCTAAAGTTTTCTCAAGAGCAGAAAAGTAGTCAACTCTAAGAGAAGGACTGTAGAAGACACCGAGAAGAAGCTTTGTGTGGGAGAGACTAATTTCAATAAATAGATGTTGTGCAACATCGGAAGACGCGGATGGAGGAGATTCATTTACTATCGTGAAAGGAATAATTTAACTACTTTACTACTTCTAAATGTGTGTTTTATCATTTTCATCAATTTTTGTTTGCGACACAATGCATTAACGTTTTTACTGGAATAAATTACTATAACTATGACTATGCCAACTAGAAAGTTGATATTTCATATTTGCTTAAATAGTAATAATAATTAATCACTCCAAAAAATGGTTAAATAAAATCAAGATTTTATTTAACCATTTTTTGGAGTGATTAATTATTATTATTTTATTTATTTTTATGGCTGTGATATGTATTAGGAATCTATGACAAAAATTGGTGTTTTGGGTGAGGTTTTGATACAGAGAAAGTCTAAAAGTCTCTAAGATCTAGTTGGCCCAGTGGCACGGTAGTAGTTCCTGAGATAAAGTTAGGAAATGAACTTTTGTAGGTACACTGGTTCGCGACTGTGTGTGCTGGAAGCCTTTCTCCATGTCGTTTAATAATAATCGTTGTCTAGTACCTAGTAAGGAATATCTAGTACCTCGTAGGACAAGATGGTAATCCCGCACTTCCAAACCATACCATAGGTATGTTGTCTAACGCATATGTAAGTTCTTAAAAACATTGAATATCCCAAATTGACAGTAATTTAACGTTGACCATTTGTGATTGTAAAAGAAAGTTTTTCAACTTACGGAGGATGTAAAGCGTCCTTCGAGTGAGCATATACAACACTTAAGCAAGTAGGTAACTTACAAAGTCACCTTTACTAGGACCTTCACAGATCATCGCTCCTTCGTCCTCAATTTTCACTACATCTTCCGCTTGCTTTGGTATGTCATTGAATAAAGAATTGAGATGGTGTCAGTGTCGGCATGTGTTTGAAAGAATTGTTACCTGCAAGTCTTAATATAATTTGCGTATTTAAAAACAAAAAGAACCCGACAAGTGCAATTTGGTCTCGTCCACCGAGGGTTCCGTACGAATTTGTGGGTATATATTATAAATAGTTCAGGAATTGAGTATCGCAGTTTAATTACAAATTAATTACAAAAAGTAACTATTAAATGTATCGTTTTCAGATTTTATCCTGTCCTTGTAGTATAAGACAATATTAGTTACCAAATATATAATTCTAGATCAATCAAACAACGGACCACAACAAACCCTATCAATTTTGATTCTCTTAACTTCAAAAGTGTGTTTTATAGTTTCAAAGTATGATATAAATTATTTAAAGCAATTTTATATTCAAAAACTCTAGTAAATTAGGTTGAGTAGGAATACAAACAGCACTTAGGTAGCTGTCAAAACAAACAACTTAAGCTGTAATGGTAATACAAATTCAACTCGCGATCAAGGAAGCGTCGTGTCAGGCGCTTGTCGGCGCAGTTAAATTTTGTTTACATAACTTGTTTGCTGTTGTATGAACTTCACATGAACAAGGAAGTTTTGTTTTGTATGTAAGGAATAGATTTTATCTAAGGCACTCGCACCGGAGGGATACTGTCTGGTGTTTAGTGAGTATACCTTCCTGACTTTCTGTACAGGGTTACATTCCAAAGGGGTGCCAAATCTTTAGGGGTGGTTTGGAATCAGTAACTTAATCGAACTATGCAAAGAACAAAAAACAATTCATGAAAAAATCGCTCGAAGGCTCGCCGTACCTACGCCTCTGATGAAAGAACGCGCGGCTTTTGTAGTCTCCTATAGAGTTTATTTTCGGATATTTTTTTTTCGTAACATACTATTATAAAAAATAATAACGATTAAGACGCTTCTTTATATAGTTCCCTAGATCTTATTTTTTTAAATTTGGCACCTCTTTGCAATGTAACCCTGTGTACAATACCTTCTTCCTTAAATTCAAGTGATTTTGATGTATGGGGTATCATTGAATCCTTACGTTTTCTAAGGTGTCATAAGATATGTGATGTCATAATAAAAACAATAATGTGCGGCTTGAAGAAATAAAATCTTTCAAATTTATCTTAGTGTGGTATCAAAATAAAGCGTTTTGAAAAGTTTTGAATAATATAAATATAAATTTCAATAACGAATGTGTGTCAATTTCAATTTCCTTCAAGTGCCCATATCCCACTGTGGACCCGATTCCTTACCCATAATTTAAGCCGGCAAAAGATAAAAGAGAACAAAACTGTTAGAAATGACTTGTTTGCCAACCATTACTATTCTTCCAAATATACTAAAGGTACACTACAAACAATTGCCATATTCCCACCTTTTTCCAACTTTTAATTTCTCTTATAACAACGGCAGTCGTATTTTTTGACTATTTAGTGGGTATACTTGTATCCCACATAACCTGTCACTCTCTACTACACTATACTAACTTAAGATTTACTTATCAACTTCAATGCTCAGTGTTCAGAAGCTAGCAATCTAAAGGTTATATAAACTAAATAATCATTACCTCCATTATCTTCGATGTTTTTCCAACTCAAATAACTCGTTCGCAAATGCCAAAAAAACATAGTTGACTTTGACATTCCCACAGAGAGCAGTTAATCCGCGCAGATTTGGTCAAAACGATGCGCGCACGCATCTCTCATTAGGCGCAAGCGCATCCTCGTGGTCTCCGCGCACTTGACCCGCTAGCCTCTTTGGCTAATGAAAACGGTAATAACCAAAACTCTGAACACAATGACGACCTTAATAAACTCATGACGTGGTCGTTCTTCAAGCAATAATCACTTGACAAGCATAGCTTGTGATTTAAATGCACAAGTGCATTATAATTTAACAACTCGTTAAATATTCTTGGTTGTCCTTGCCACCAATTTCTCAGATTATCTGAAGATTTTATTAACCCGTTTGTTGTTAGTACACAATTAGAACATTAGCAGAGATAAGTAATAAAGAATAGGAACGACCATAGGCCATTAAAAACGCTCAAAAAAGTATGAAATTACTTTATTATGCAGACTTATTTGATAATAATGTGTTCTTGTAAAGAAACACGTCCAATTTCTATGGCTCATTTCTATGGTTCGTGTGTTATCTGTCTCCTCACCAAAGATGCAAAAAAAATGACTGAAGACTGAAGGGGTGACTGTCGTATGAGTTTAAACTCGTATACTTGAAGCAGGAAGGAGATTTAAATATGTCTGAACATCATGAACCTCGCTTTACATGATTGAGATTACGTATATGGTCACATTAAAAACTCGCGTCTCGTGGTTAAATCTACGAACGTGTTAAGACACATTATAGTGCATTAGATGTTTCTGTTAAAATTGTGTTTCATTCTGCAGTTAGGCGCCTAAGTTACCTAAGTTTAATCAAAATAACTTCCTAATTCTCAGTTAAGAATCACTTCTCCTTTCACAACTCTCATGAACAACGAATAATTAGCTCAGAACGGTAATTGGGAGCGAAAATAAACTAATTATAATTGTAATAGCTCAAAACTTTCTGTTTCGGTCCCGCGGAGGTCATTGTCGTGCAGAGATTACGTAAGATGAACACGGTGACGACAATTAAAGCGGTTGAAAATTTCGTAAGAAGAGTAAGAGTAAGGTCAAGTCATAGTACCGACAAATGGAATAAGTTTCGCATGAATGGATCTCCAAATTTGCCGTATTGTGCGTGAGGTACTTTACTATACTACACAGTACGTAAGCAGACTTGATTACAGAAAAAAAAACAAATAATGCTATAATAATATATTAGATCATTAAGCAAACAGGTATACATGGTGTCTCGTTAACCAAGGAACTTTTTAACCATATGTTCTATACATCCTAGTGAATAAATTTTGTATGCGAAGTCGATAAAATTCTATGCAAATTTCCAAAAGTCATAGAACAAAAGTTGTCCACCATGATGTTACTATATGTGGTTACAAAGTGGTTTGTATGTTAAGAAGTTCTAGAGTTATCTTCTGGCTGTTTTCTGCCTTCTTTCTAAATTATTTCTGATGGTTAAGATATGTTATGGATAGGTATGGATGACAATAGGTTTGAAAAAACGAGTTAAAAAAATCTTCCTTGTGTCACTATAAAATCATCATCATATCTGCTCACATTCCACAGCTGAACATAAACCTTTCCCAACGCACGTCACGAACTGGATTCTCGGCTATTCCAAGCTTTGCGTATATCATTCTCCAGGTTAACCAAATACCCATACAGAAACATAACATCCCAACTGACAGATCACAAAAAAAATATGTCTTCCCCAGAAACATTACACAAGCAATTGTTTTAAAGTGGTTATGATCGCAAAAAAAGCCAACATTTATTTAAGAAAAGACAAAGCGACAAGAGTTTCAGCCCGCGCTGCCACGGGACTAGGTCACAAAAACTACAAAGTTTGCTATTTGCTAAGCAAAAACCATTTTTTATCTAAATGTAGATCACAATCATTTGTATCTAACTAGCTACTCCAGCTGTTGTACACTTGTTCTACATTCAAGATTCGTAACGACAAGTGTAGAATTAGGTAACACCGAGTATAAATTACATATCTACATAATTCAGAGCATCGCATTTCTAAAAAGCAATCTTCATGCGAAGAAGTGCGTTCAAGATGCATATGACGCAAGAGGTGCGATAACAATCGAGTGACGCAACGCTGACGCACTGGATGTCGAAATGTACTAAGCCTAATTAGTGTATGGAGCTCTTCCGGGCTCCTTTTTCCGCATTTCGAGCGACACTTGAGTGTGAAACACTAATTGATCGGTTTCTTTTTAGAGCCCCGTTGGCAATTTAGAAATGCAGTCTAACTTTAAAACACACATCAGCTTGTTATCAATTTCCATTAACCAAATGTCAGTTTAATCCCATAATGATTACTCTACTCTTTCTTTTTCCCAGCAAATCAGACCAAGTCTAGTTTGGGAAAAAAGGTATTTCCCTAGTAAACTACCTATTAAACTACCTGCTGGTAGTTTATAACACCAACAACAGCGCTCCTCCTTGAGACGAACCCGTTCTCCGAGACACAGACTAACGTCTATATCGAAGACGGGCTTCTGACGGGTAGGATCCTCGAAAAAATTTATTCTTTAATGGGCTAGTTTCCTGGGTCAAAAAATGATTATTCTATTTAGTCCGTCAGTTAGATTATCAAAAAATATTGGACCCATATTTTGTCTTTTGTCAATCAAACAAAAAATGACGAAGATAAGGCCCATCAAAGTGAGCACGTGACGTCACGTCTTGCTAGAAAGGGTCGCAAGGCGTGACGTTACACGGAACTTTAACGGGCTATATCTTCAACATTTTTTGTTTGATTTAGAAAAGAAAAAATACGTGTCCAATATTTTATGTTAATCCAACTGACGGACTAATTAGATTTTTTTAGGAAACTAGCCCATTGTATATTTGTACTCTATTGTCTTAATATTTATTTTTTACTTACTTTACTTTTTACTTACTCTACGTCTGTTGGTGTGATTGTTGAAATGTTTTATATTTATTTTAAATATATAAAAATTAATTGCTGTTCGTTTGTCTTGCTAAAACTCGAGTATTACTGGACCGAATTGGCTTATTTTGATCTTAAAATATTTGTGGAAGTTCAGGGAAGGCTTAAAATGTGAGAAAATACAAATAAATTGCAAGGAAAGTAGTAAAAACAACTACATATTTTAATTTCCCATGCAAACTGTTTGTACCTTTCCAACGGATGCGTTCAGTTCAACTTTTACTGGCGGTACGAAGTTCGCTAGTAATAAATAAACATTGGGTAACACCTCATAGATTGCTCTGACCCTAAGGTACCGAAGTAAGTAAAAGCACTTATGTTATAAAAATCAGAAACAACGACGTTACCACACCACCTAGATCCGAGCGAGACAAATATAGAAAAGTTTGTTGTTTTTTTAATGTGAAAAAATACATACGAGTACATATGTAACACTATCTGTTGCCCGCGACTTCGTTCGCGTGGTCTTTAGTTTTAACTCAAACATTCAAAGATATTTATTCACAGAGACAAGGTAGTACATAAGTGATGTTCAAAATATAAAGAGCAACTTATCTCATCAGCGCAGCTAGTGTGTGATTTTTAGTGTAATGTCGATACAGATATTAATAAAAATAACAAAAATTAATCATATTTAGGCCCAAAAAACAAAAACAAATAGTTATATCAATAATAACATGCACCATACAAACTTTCAATATACCTAATTATTACAAAATGACAACTATCTATGGTTTTGCATTGACCATGCGAAGAAAGTCGCGGGCAACAGCCAGTTTCATACTAAATATAAGTGAAAAATCATGTAACTAGTTTCAGAGAGGATGGTTCTTATTGCTGCTTATATGGTGTGTGTTCGATGGCGTCAACTGACCTTCTTTTTAAATATATTCTGCGAGTGGCAAATCAAATTGCGTATGATTCACAAACAATGTGACCAGTAGACCACAAAATCTGACCCACCAGTGGGTTATAATCTAAAAGCGTCATTGTAATCTTAAGTTGCAAAACCCCTCTACAATGAAGGATAAATTAAAATGTTATAACAGAACGGACTACGGAGTAATCAGTTGCAAAAACTTTTAGTAATACAGAAGTGTTGGTAACAATCGTAACTACAGCTTTACCCAATCGAATTTATAACATAATTCATGTTTTTTTATTTGCTTTCAAGAACAAGGTATAATATATATAAAAATGAATCCCTATTTCGCTTGGTCATCGCATCACGCGTGATCGGATGGAACAATTTCGCAAATTCATTTTTTGTTCTGTTTTTTACTGTCGGAAAAAGGTTTTTTTGAAAAGAAAATATAAGAAAGTTGCGCGGTTTTTTTTAAATAAATAATAAATAATTAATAAATATTGGATAACATCACATACATTGCTCTGATCCTGTGGTAAGTAGCCAAAGCACTTGTGTTACAGATATCAGAAACAACGACGGTACCACAACGCCCAGACCCGAGGCAATATAGAAAAGTTATTTTTCTACATTGACCCGACCGGGAATCGAACCCGGAACCTCAGAGATAGCGACACCAAGTCCGGTATGCTCGCCTCTCGGCTACGGAGGTCGTCAAATTGAAATAATGAAAGGTCACTCGAATGAAGTCGCGGGCGACAGCTAGTAATAGATAAATAAATTAACTGTTTTCTCAAACACACCAATTCTCTAGCCCCAAACTAAGCAAAGCTTGTACTGTGGTGACTAGATAACGGATAAACATACTTCAATACTTATAAACATCCATGACTTAGGTACAAATGCTCGTGCTCATCACAGAAACATTTGCCCTTGCGGGATTCGAACCCGCAATCGCTGGCATTGTGTCCATCATCCCTATTATTAACAAAGTTGTTTAATTTATTTTTATGTAATACTTTGCAAGTTTTGTGGAATATACTATTGAATTTAAAAGCCAACTCGCCCATGATAGTGAATTCCTGAATACCGCTCCTGAGCAGCTCAACTGACCTGAACCGGGAATCGAACCGCGCCATTATGCCTATCGGGTCGTTGAAACTTGCATATTTTTTTCTTTCAGACATAACATCTTCGAGTTTCATCCTTAGGCACTTAAGTTCTGCAAATTGAAACTTGACGTGCATACATATCAAGTAGCTAACAAAAGATACCTGTCGTTTAAATAGATGCACGTTTATGTACAGCTAGCAAAATATATTACGTAAATATTTGTATAGCAAAAATGTTCGCTAAAGCAGTGTATAAATGCGCCAGATAAATACAACGGTTAAAGTTTTAGGTTCCGATGCACACCGTACTCGATGGGAGCGCTGTTTCTATGCATCATCATCATTATCATCATTTCAGCCATAGGACGTCCACGGGGGGGATTGGCAATACTCGCCACGCTTGGCAGGCGGGTTGGCGAGCGTAGTTTTTATAAGATTTTGCAGACGCAGACGCTGCTGCCCGTCTCGTGCTATACGACACGCGACACGCCTCCTGTGATGCCCGATGTTGGTGTGCTGTGTGGGAACGGCCGTAAAAAATAAACTTCTACGCATGCGGAGAGGGAGGGTAAAATGGCTAGCAACCAATGTAATGTGTGAACATCTACCTCTAGAGATGTGCCGTTCCCGGGAACATTCCGTGTATGGGGAACATCACACCAAGTCGCGACAGATTATTAGAATAGTCCTGTAAAACGAAGCTTAATATAGACGTAGGTACGAGTAACGATCTTCAGTACCAACTGCAATCAAGATCTCAACTCTCAAAATCTTCTTTCTAGCACTTTGCCTTGCTCCAGGCAGAGGCGTCTTTACCTATGGTGCAGGGCGTGCGTAGCACACGGCCGCAGCGGTCCTAGGGGGCGCCGATCGCCGCTCGCTACATAATACCCATTCCATTTTGACCACGCGCTTACTAGGGGGCGCGATGTATGCACACGAGCGCTACATGGGCTAGAGACGCCTCTGGTTCCAGGTCGGGTTACACCTTGACCAAGATTCTATTGCAGCAAGTCCAATTATTACATTTGGAGTGATTGCCTTCACTTCAGACCTCGGTAACCCTTCGACAATGTCCGTAGCCGTTTGCCTTTGACGACCTCCGTAGCCGAGAGGCGAGCATGCCGGACTTGGTGTCGCTATCTCTGAGGTCCTGGGTTTGATTTGGTCGGTCAATGTAGAAGAATTACTTTTCTATAAGGTTCTCGGGTCTGGGTGTTGACCGTCGTTGTTTCTGATTTCGGCAACACAAGTGTTTTGGCTACTTACCATAGAATCAGAGAAATGTATGTGATGTTGTCCAATATTTGTTGTTATTTGTATTATTCCAACCGACCAATCTAGAAGTCAAAGGCCTCAAAGGTTCAGCAGTGGACGATTATTTATACGACAAGACTTAACCTGCTTAGCTCGCACTTAATACATGTCTTGTAACTGTATTTCCTGTAAAAAAAGCCTGACAAAGGTGACTGAGTTTGTTGCGCCGTTTTTTCTCATTACTAGCCAATATGTAATCCCGAAGTGGTGGTAGGACTAAGCTATATTTTGGGACGTGTATAAGTGCCCGGAAGAGGGCCTTTGTACTGAATAAATGAGTATTATTGAGGACGACATATGGCTGAAATGATAATGATGATGATAATTATTAATCAATCGAAGCCTCAACTAGAGATAAAGATACCATAGAGCACCAAAAACTGTGTTCTTCTAAGTTATAATATTTTAAACTACATTTTCTGCTGACCCTCCAAGGATTTTCCTTGTCCTGAGATGCTCACGCGCAGCGAGGCGTTCGCAAATTGTTATGCAAATACACATGAATACACAAATACACAAGGTCGGGCTGGGATCATAAACTACGGGCTTGGACATTATTCTAAGCGACTGCTCGAAGGTAGCACTCTGAAAAGCAATACATTGTAAGTATCTTTGTTTCTTTTGTCTGCTTATTAACTCTACCTTAGAGTTTAGAGGTATAATGGTAGATAGATAGCTTATGGATGGCAAAAAGATTTGGGTTAAGAAAACTAAAATATTTTCTTGCTTGCTGTAGAACTCAAACTATGATCTATAATGATAGGTATGTTTTTAAACCTTCATTCATACCTTAATCTTTGGTATGAAAGTAAGCAATTAACATCCTTCTTGTTACGAAGTACTAATGTTTCCATTTTTCAGGATTTTGTACGATACCCTAAACCCCTAAAAAGTTTTCTAAATTGATCCATCCAGGAATCAAATCCGGGACCTTTGCACTTAAGGTGAAACACCGCAGCACTGCGTTACAAATGCTAATAACCGAATTACAAACACTGTAAGAAACTTCCTTTACTACAAATATCCTTACTTAAAACTGACATTATTCGATTTTTAACTAACTTTGCCGTATGGGGACGGCCGTATAAAGAATACACTTCCCCACCGCCAACAGTTGGCGTGTCGTAAGAGTCGACTAATTCCTGTAGCACGAAACAGGCAGCAGCGTCTGCGTATGAAAACTTATAAAAAACAGCGCTCGCCAACCTACCTGCCAAGCAATCCTCCCGATAAAGATCATTGGGGGTGGCCTATGTTCAGCAGTGGACGTCCTATGGCTGAAAATATGATGATGAACCAACTTTAAAAACTATTTTTTTGAAGTCCTTGAAATTCTTTATTTCAATTATATTTTTAATTGTATTACATGAGTTTTACTCCTGACTGTACCTCGTGTAGGAGGTACTCTGGCTCACAGTAACTACTCCGGCTGCATGCTGATTAGCGTTATAATGCTCGCAGGTTCACATTATGGTGCTAAAACACTGGACAAACGAACTCTCTGCCCTCCTGTCCTTCAAAGGTTTAACAGGTATTACACGTTAAAACCCGTACTATTCAGACAAAAAAGGTAATTTTGTCCATAATTTGAGATAGTTAAAACCTAACCACAGTCTGTGTTTGATTTCTTCAACAAAAACTGGATAAATTCCATAAATATTAAGAATAATGTTTGATAAGTCTACACATAATCTAGCAGTCAGAAACAATACTCTATTGTACACAACTTTACACAAGCAAATGCATGAAATTCCTCAAATCATTTCAGCGTTTACAATTTGTAAGTAGAATCACTCAATCAATCAATGTTGGTGCTTGTGATTTTTATTTAATTTGCCGAGTTTATATTTCTAAATCTGGTAATATTTTTGTCGCCACTACCACAATGCCTGAAGAGCAAGGTATTTGATCAGTGCGTCCTACAGTGATGTACTGGTACGAAGCCGAAGCGTGAAACATGCTCATATCTTCAACTGCGCTTATAAGAATAGTAATTGCTGGAATTAATAATAATAATTGCCATTCAGTTTCCGGCGAGTCACAACCTGCCAATTTTTTCAGTCTGAGACTATGAACCAGGCAGGTGACCTGGCAGGTAGTCTCCATCAATAGCCCAGAACCCAGTCCCTCCATCTTTCTTTAATAGACCTTTTTAATTTGTCATTAGCTGCAATAGTTCTTGTACACGTGCTGGGTACCATGGGTCCCATGATGTAGTTAGAGATTGGATCCAGCAGTGTAACACTTTCAGGTTTGATTATTTGTGCTTAGCTTAAATCGGCCTCTACTTGTTGGATCGCACGCAAGCCTTATAAAGAACCGGGTCACTTTTAGCCCGTGAACTCCTAGAGCGTACAAATAATAATAAAAAATAATAAATAATTATTGGACATCACATAAATTGCTCTGATCTTATTAAGTAAGTAGTCAAAGTACTCGTGTTACGGATATCAGAAACAACGACGGTACCACAACACCTAGACCCGAGACAACATAGAAAATTGGTTTCTCTAGACAGGTAATCGAAACCTCAGAGATAGCGACACCGAGTCCGGTATGCTCGCCTCTCGGCTACGGAGGTCTCCAAAATGACAATAAATTATTTTTAATTATTATTTAATGGGGGTTTTATTGACTCTTAAATTTTAATAATTGGTCATAGCTTACATTCTTTTGGTATATTTTGTTTAGCTATTTAATTATGAACGATATGATAGTCATAGTCTATTTATTTATTGCATCATGTTAGTATAAAGTTTTGTCATAATTTATTTGTGCTGAGATGAAGGATGGCATCTAAAATTTTTACTGTTTTACGCGAAAATATAACAGTGAGTAAAAATAAGATCTAAATCTATAAAACCCTATAACTGCGGTCTATAGTCACTTTGATGAACTCGTGAAATCTATAATAATTAATTTATGAAATATACAATACGTCATAGAAAAAAATATTTTAGCCCACGATATTTTAACAATGATTGCAACGTTTTTGAAGACAGCTACGCTTACATAAAAAAAACCGGCCAAGTGCGAGTCGGACTCGCGCTCCGAGGGTTCCGTACAAACCTGTAGGTACCTGTAGGTAGTCATAGTTATGGTATTTTTATTGCAAAATGAAATCCATAACATTACGAAAGGTAAATGGCGGTTTACGATTTATGACGTATTAAAAAAAACTACTTACTAGATCTCGTTCAAACGATTTTCGGTGGAAGTTTGCATGGTAATGTACATCATATATTTTTTTTAGTTTTATTATTCTCTTATTTTAGAAGTTACAGGGGACACATATTTTACTACTTTGAAAGTGTCCCTCGCGCAAACTATTCAGCTTAGAAAAAAATGATGTTAGAAACCTCAATGTCATTTTTGAAGACCTATCCATAGATACCCCACATGTATGGGTTTGATGAATAAAAAATTGAGTTTTAGTTCTAAGTCTACGTAGAAACTATAAGAACTATACTGTTGAAACTTGGTAAGTAGACGTAACTTACCAAGTTTCAACAGTATAGTTCTTATAGTTTTGGAAAAAAGTGGCTGTAACATACGGACGGACAGGCAGACAGACATGACGAATCCATAAGGGTTCCGTTTTTTGCCATCTGGCTACGGAACCCTAAAAACAGTTATTTCGCATAATACTCAATAATACTCATTTATTTTGTACATAGGCCCTCTTCCGGGCACTTATACACGTCCCAAAAGTATAGCTTAGTCCTACCACCGCTTCGGAACTACATATTGGCTGGTGATGAGAAGAAACGGCGCAACAAACTCAGTCACCTTTGTCAGCCTTATTTTACATGAAATACAGTTTACAAGACATGTAGTAAGTGTGAGCCAAGCAGGTTAAGTCCATGCACTCTTGTCGTTTAAATAATTGTCTATTTTATAATATCCTTTTTTCATAAGGATTTTTTAAATGTGAATTTTGAATTCATGTACAGGTAATTCAACAAGAGTACGTGGTACTTTATTGAAAAATTTAATACATTTCCCCAAGAATGAATCACCAACTTTGTGTAGTCTGAAGCTCGGAACGGCAAGATTATTTTTATTTCGAGTATTATATTGATGAAAATCACTTTTTAGGCTAAACAAACTAAGATTTTTTCGAACGTACATAATATTTTCAAAAATGTATTGAGAGGCTACTGTTAATATATTAATATCTTTAAAAATCTCCCTCAGTGAGTCACGAGGTCCAAGACAGTATATGGCGCGTACGGCTCTTTTCTGCAACACAAAGATTGATTCAATGTCAGCAGCAGAACCCCATAACAGTAAACCATAAGACAACAAACTATGAAAATAACTAAAGTATACTAGTCTTGCCGTTTCGACATCACATGGATTCATATCAAGTTAGAAAAAAAATCAATAACGAGGAATTTGTATATACATTTAAATTAATTTTTAACTCATAACTTATTAAATAGATTAGAAATAAAAATTTGTAAAAATTATGAAAAATATGTTTTTAGATAATAACATCTGTCGATTTGGAAACTATCACTAACAGAAGCATTTAATTCAACCTTCCTTATACAAACAGATTTAGTTGTACTAGACCATAATGTTGGCTAATAATCCTCACCATTAGGCGACCGCAAACGCTTTTTTTATTTAGTGCCAAATTACTCGAAACTAATCATTTTGTTGGTGTTTGTAGGTCAACCTTCACTTTCCCTAAAACCCAACCTTCTTTGATTAATCTTAATTTGTTTGTGTTCTGACCTAGTCATTCAAACAAAAAAAAACTGTAATGAATACTTAAGTGCCTGTTCATTTCTTTGTGTGTTCTAACCCAGTCATATAAATAAATAAAACAAAAAAAAATACAGAATAAGTGCCTAGTTCAAGAGTGTAACTTATTTCTTTTTTGGCCAGCACAGGGTGTACTGGTCTGTAACTCAAATATAACCTTTCCCCTTATTCGCTAGTCGGTTAAAAATCACCGGATTAATCTTATTATTAAAATAGTGGTTCTAGTTCTATTTTTATAGTAGTTCCCATCGTTTAAAAAACACATGCAGTAGAAAGTCAACAGTATGTTGACTGTTATTATCGTATATATAGGTTTGCCCTTGATCAAAATCCCACCTAAATATATCAATCTATGATAGAAAGAGTAAGCTGTTCTTCTTCCCTTGTTCAAACCACACCAACTATCTAGCCCCAAACTAAGCAAGGCTTGTACTATGGCGACTCAATAACGGATCTTCTTCTTCTTCTTCATCTATACGGTCAATCCCGGTTGCGTCCAAAGCCATTGCTTTGGAGCCCAGGGTCCTCTTTCCTTGATTTACTCCTCCACTTCGCGCGGTCTTGAGCGTCTCTAGTTGTGAGATCATTGGCACGCATGTGACTAAATAACGGATAAACATATTTAAATATACATATTAACAAACATCCATGACTTAGGTACAAATGCTCGTGTTCATCATACTAACATTTGCTCCTTGTGGGATTCGAACCCGCCACCATCTGGCTTTGTAGTCCAGAGCGCGAACCGCTACCCAAACGGTCGTCCAATCAACTGCGACTTTAGTATGGAAAAGCAGTTTTTTCTTTTTGCTTTTATTTCCATAATAAAAGTTGTTTAATTTCATTGAGTAAAAATTAACATTTGTTTCTCATTAAAATGTCACTGTATAAGTAGCAAAAGAAAAATATGTTTTTATTTTTTAATATAAATAAATCTTGGACCACATCACATATATTGCTCTGATCCTATGATGAGTAACCGAAGCACTTGTGTAACAGAAATCAGAAATAACGACGGTACCACAACACCCAGACCCGAGAAAACATAGAAAAGTTATTTTTCTACATTGACCAACCGGGAATCGAACCCGGGACCTCGGAGATAGCGACACCAAGTCCGGTATGCTCGCCTTTTGGCTACGGAGGTCATCATAGTGGAAGGAGGAGGTAATAGTGGAACCATGACATTAACACGATCAACGTTAATATAAAAACAAAACCTTCAGTAGTGGAAATAGGGTAAACGCTAATCCATTTAGAAAGTCATGCACGAAGAGAGCGACTGATTCTTGTAAACAATAGTTGTCTATTTGTATAATGTCACAATTGCACAAGGAAGCTACGAGCAGTTAACGAATCTGCAAGATGCCCAGGAGGCGTATTCTTGAATCATTAGAAATTAATCTTGGAAACGAACACGAAAACAACTCGTGTACGAAAATAATTTGAAATGTTTACGATTTTACGCATTTTTTAACCACATAAATAAATTTTTAAAATCTTGTAACCAGTCGTATTTTATTTCACGCAGAAAGTATAATAAACCGGAATGCAAAATGTCATTGATTTTAAAAAGAAGTAATGAATCGCTTAGAACGGAACGTAAATAAAGAGTTATCATGTCAAATCTCTGTCAATTATATGTTTACTTGTCAATATTATTATTTCGTACTTTCTACTAGTAGGTAGATAACGAAAAAACGTTGATAAATTTTCAAAAATAGTTATTCTAAAATTAGTTAATTCTCATGCGAATCTTGCAATTTCGTATTCGGATTGGAGTTTCGCATGATTCAAAAATCCGTCTCCAGATTTATTTGTCATTACTACCACATTCAGAGCGGCACCGGAATACATTACGCATAGAAACGACCGGATTACGTTGCGTAAACACTACCGGAGCGTTTACCTTATAATTGCCACTTCTGGAGTATCCTAAGACTTTATTGCAAGTGCATTAAAGTTGGCTTTTAGATAAAACTTCAAATGTAACGTAAGCGCACCAATGGTTGACATGGGTTATTTGCAAGAAATATATGTATTTATCTTTTGGTGTTAAGTACTACGCACTAACCTAACTCCTAACCAAACGTACCTAACTCTTTAAGAGTAGGTACTTATTCCTTTATAAATAATTCAACTGTTTTCACAATCACACCAATTATCTAATTTCAAACTAAGCAACTTTCTCATTAAAGAATGATGAGGTGCTAATTTTGTACGATTTTTAATCGACTTCAACAAAGGAGGAGGTTCTAAATTCTTCAGAATATTTTTAGCCTTTTAAATGTGTGAATGTTTAAAAAGCTAAAAAGAGAAAAGGAAAAAAAACTGCTTAAAATATTCATTTTAAAAGAGGCTGACCACAGTGACCGAGTTTCTGGCGCTGTTTCTTCTCGGCACTAGCCCACAAATTGTCCCAAAGCAGAGGAAAAACAAAAATTGAGACATCTAAAAGTGCTGTTAATGGCCTATTTGTAAAAATAAACTACATTGAATAAATTATAAAAATTATGAATTATTTAAACGTTTCAAACTATGAACTAGAATAGCTAAATAGGCATAAGTGTGTGCCACAAAATTGTGTAATGATGGTCTCCATGGATGGATTTGTACTGGAAGTAAAATAATTTGAATTTAATGATTTTGAGATCTTCTGTGCCATAATTGGTGCACTTTCGTCAAGTACCAACATTGCGAAGTGACGATTCGGGACGCTGCACGCTGGTCCAAGGGTTTTTATTGTTCGTGATCAGAACTACATAAATGTTTCTTAATAATCCTTTGTTTTGATATCTTATACCAGTGAGTTTATTGCGAAATAATAACGCGTGTAAAGTAACTATGGTAAAGATGAACTTTACCATAGTTACTTTACACTTTGTTGACACGTTTATAAATGAAGAATTTTGATGTTACCGTTTGTTTGAAGTCTCTAAGCCATGTCGAGGCTTCGAAGGTTTTAGCTACTTATCATGGCCGCCTAGTTTCACTTCAAATTATGAACTTGAAATATCCATACACTCCTTATGGTTGCAAGGCATCTGTAGAGGTGCTACCGCAGAAAGAACAGCATCAATCAATATAATATAACGATAATTATAATATTTTTTTGAATAAAAATGTTAATCAAGCTCGAGAGGAGTGTGCTCCCAAACGCAAAGTGCCTTACGTCAACTAAAAGAAAGCATGTCTCTTGTACGGAACACGACAACGATTATAGACACACACATCGCTTGCACAAGGGCCTATCGGATCAGACGGTGACATCAGCTCGTTGATTGAATCTAGCCCCATATCGAACATGTGTTTTTATGTACAGGGTGAGAATTTTAAGATTTTCTTCAATTTCTGCATTCAAGACAAATCAGATGACACAGTATATTTTTATGGAGTTAAACAGAGACGTTTAGGGTAGAGCGTGCCCAAAAATAGACATACACACAACGGAAACTTGAAAACCTTGAAAGGCCAACTTGAAACTTTACTTTACATACAAGGCTTGCTGTTGATCAATTTGAATCAAAGGATGTGCAAGCACGAGTGTGGTCTAACATCGAGCATACGTTTGCCTAGGAGGAGTCGTGCCTTGGAGGATTGATGAGGCCTTAGGGCTAAATCTGAGATCGGGAAAATTAAGCACCGAATTCATTTATGACTATGTGCATAGAACTGATAAATTATAAAACCCTCCAAAAGGTTAATTAGCGTAAAAAAAAACCAATGTTTGAATATTATCTGAACTAATTTATTGCGTGACATTTGTATTGACATTGATGATTGATTTTAATATTTTGACATTTATAAAATATTTTCTTCGTAATGTGCGATACGATTTTTTTGTTATTTACATACTGACTTTGTACCTGTTTTTTAAAATAAAATTTAATTGAATTAATTTATCCTATCATGTTTCATCATCATAATCATTTCCACTGCTGAACACAGGCCTCCCCCATTGACTTCCAGATTGGCCAGTTGGAAGCGGCCCGCATCCAGCGTCTTCCTGCAACCCTTACCAGGTCGTCTGTCCCTTGTGGGTACTAAGCTGTGCTTGTTAAATTTTAAAAAAAAATGCATTACGATGTAACCATTTGCATATTGATAGATGATAATACATGTATGTCCCAAAGCTAAAGATAAGAACTAAATGAACAGACAGCGGCAGGTCAACCTACACAAAGAGTTTAAGGTCATTCAACCGACTTTTACCTTTAAGTTTAACATGTAGAGATCAATATCAATTGAGAAAATTAAACGTATTGTGGTAGGTTGACGAGCTGTTGCCTGTACCGTTTTCCGTTACCGTTTTATGCAAATAAAGATTAACCTACTTCTAAAAGTAATTTTTGAAGTATGTTTCTCAAAAAACTTGTTAGAAGTATTTTTTTATACTGATAGCAGCAAAAAAGAAGATAAAATTTGCCTCCTCTTGTTTAGGTATTAAAGTGTCAATTCAGCTAATAAAAACTCTAGTAATAGGTTAGTTTCCTGGTTTAAAAAAATATCATTCTATTTAGTCCGTCAGTTAGATTATCAAAAAATATTGAACCCATATTTTGTCTTTTGTCAATCAAACAAAAACTTACAAAGATAAATCGCATCAAAGTTTGGAAGTGACGTCACGTCTTGCTAAAAAGTGTCGCAAGGCGTGACGTTTCGCGAAACTTTACCGGGCTATATCTTCATCATTTTTTGTTTGATTGAGAAAAGTAAAAATACGTGTCCAATATTTTCTGTTAATACAACTGACGGACTAATTAGTTTTTTTTAGGCAACTAGCCCATTAAAGAATGCGATTTTCTAAGTATTTATAGCTTACGAAATATTTTTTCAATTAAGTAAGCAGGTATGTAAACAAAATGATATGCCTCCTTTAGTGCATATTCAAATGCTTCAAACCTCCCAACAGGAAAAAAAGAATACACTACACGCTGTATGCGCGGGCGCCGAATACAGTAACATGACAGCGTCTCGGTTCAGCGACCTCGCGCTGATGAGTTAAGCCGAATGTCCTAGGAGTGGCACATAACAAGAATCACTGTCGCTTGGGTTACGCTTCAGTTCGTTTTAAGATTAATCAACAATTGTGGACTGAATGGAGCATTACTAAAAACTTATTGTTTTTGACGACCTCCATAGCTAAGAGACGAGCACGCCAGATTTGGACTTGCCATATCTAAGGTCCCGGGTTCGATTCCCAGTCGGGACAATCTAGATAACGAACTTTTCTATATCTCGGTTCTAGGTGTTGTGGTACCGATCGTGGTTTCTACTTACCTTAGGATCAGGGGCCTTACCATAAGCTTTTAACTATCCACTCAAATTCCAGGCAATTCAGTATTGTGCGTCTATTCTGAATCGCTCAGATTGGTACCATGACCTCTCTTTTACTGAATTGTTTATATATCTCTCTCCCTTATTCGTATAGCGTTGTCTCGCAGTGATTTTTCACTCTCTCTTTTCCTCATATAGCGTTGTTTCATTAAACAATTCAGAGAGCCTACGTCATTCATTCATTTGGTACCATGAGGTTTTTGCGTAGTTTAAACTGAAACGCTTAGCTCTCAATTTTGACATATCTTAGCGATTCAAAAAAAGTTAGTTTTTCTAACTTGCTTAATATGAAAATGAACGACTTTGAATACTAATACTGATTATTATGATGCATTAATATTTTATAAGCAAGATGTTATTCGGAAATTAGAAATAAATTACTTGCCTCTGCGAAATCAACTAGAATTCTAAATAATATTGAATGCGATTTAGCGCCATCTTTAGTCTCATTGGAGTAGTACTGATCAACAAGTTAGTATAGTCATATTCTACAAGATGTCGCTTTTTAGCTAACCCTTAGAATGTAAACGTAGTTTTTTAGAACGTACCTATTGACAGAGGCATTAATATAGACTTAGATCATACATAATTTTGTGAACAGTTTATTTCCAAGTTATGAATATTGTAAAATATAATAACTAAATTAAATTAAAATTAAAAAAAAACTTGACAATTGAAGTGCAGTATCAGCTCAAGGCCTCGATCATCATTTATCTAACACCGACTCATTGAAACCATTCTTATGAGTCTAAACACGATATATCTGCTGCTGCTGTGAGTTATTGAGGACTTGGGAATCCTGCAGACTCCTTGATGTGCAGCATCAGCTAAAGGTCTCAATCATCATCTATTTAACACCTACTCATTGAGACTATTCTCATGAGCTCTAAGATGCTATATCGCCTGTGAGTTGCCGAAGAGTTCAGAATGAATGAAAAAGAAATGATGAATCGAAATCGACAATTAAAACAATAATATTTTAAGAAAAACAATATTAATTGGAGAAAAGCTAAGATTTAAAAAAGCCGTCTCTACCATTGTTCTAGTCTTATTGCTCTGCAAACTGCAAAAACTTTATTTAAAAATGAAATGATGTTCTGTATGCTATGTGTGGTCTGAAAGACCACACGTTAGTAATTATAGGGTTAAAACTTTTTCGAAAGTGATTCAGAGACAATTCTCGGTCAATCATTCAATTTTATCAGACCACAAAGCTACTTAGTAAAAATACGTCGTAGTACGAATTTAAGCTATGCAGTTTAAGCACGTAGAATTGAATCGCCTGCAGTTTTAGTTCTCCAATTGGTCTTTTAGCAAACTCGACGATTCCTATTGGTGAATAGTATACTCTTGAATCTCTGGTAAAACGTTTCAGAGTGACAATTTCAAAAGTCTGTCAATGAAAATACGCAAGGCTTTATTAAAGGATATTTCAAGCAGAATTAGATATTCGCGGCTGGTACTTAAATAATTTAAATAGTGTTTGCTGAAGGTTTTGGGCATCATGTCGTAAGTATTTATTTCAATATCTACTTAATGCTAGTTAATGTTCGGTATGTATTGTCTGCATGTTACGCCGCTTTGATTTTCTTAATGATGCTTCGCTCAAGCTCCTTGCTAGGTATCGTTACTGCCTACTGGGATGCCTAATCCCAAAACGCGTCTGCATGATGATCACTCTCTAACATGGCCACTAGTTCGAATTCGCATACAATACAACCCGACGCACTACAAAATTCAGCACCGTCATAATTCCATTTAGTGCTATACTTGGAACTTGCTTAAAATTTAAACTCAAATTGTTAAATGAAACAAAAAAGAGGAGTTTCTTTGTTGTATTTATTTTTTATTGCTAGAATGTGTAACAAGCTTAGATTATTTCTTTATAATCATATCGAAAGTAAAGTTTTATAGTTTTTTACATAAAAAATGCTTTAATATGAGTAATGTATTTTCAGTCACAGACGAGTAACAAACAACCAGCTGGAGATCTTACGGCTATGGCGCTGGTCTTCCTGGGGCACGTGTGGAGCCTTTTATCATAGTATGCTACTTAGTTATGTTTATTGTATATTGATTAAATTTTACTGTAGAGTTAATTTAAATATTCTTAATTTTTTATAACAGCCTGATGAAGACCTCACAGATGCCGAGACGGGGCCTCCGAGTATTATCCTGGTAAATGATCCAAATCACCAAAATATGTTGATTGACGAAACGAAAATTATCACAGGTATAAAAAAAAAATCTATCATTTAATCTATCTTTTAAACATAAATATAATTCTTCTGTACGAGTGTATGCCAGAGCGAGAATCCTGTACGAAAGCATTTCTCCAAAACAACTTTACGAACATTTCACCAACACCTAGTGATTATTTTGTCTTTGAAAATAGATGCAACACTGGAAACACCGCCGCCTGTTGCTACCACCTCACGAGCAGTACGAGCACAAGCCACGGCACTGATGGAAAGCGCGTCTCGATCGCCACCACTGGCACGGGTGCAGTGTGCCGCTGCGGCCGCCGCGGCCTTTGCGGCCGTCGGTACTTGCTGCTACTATAAACACGATGTCTACACCACATCACCGTGCTGCACTTCAAGACAAAGGAAATTTTCGCCGCCGCTAATTCACATAGTCTTAGAGTTCTGCTAGACAATCTCTGATTGCAATAGCGCAGAGACGAGAACAACTAGAATTAAGAACACCACTCCGTGAACACAAGCAACATGCAAAGAGCACTACCTACCCCCCTAAATTTAATTTGCTATGCCCGACAGGGTCCATATGTCACCTGTACCTAAAAACTAAGACCTCTGTAACTAAACATATGGTTATGCAATAAAGAGTTGAATTGAGTTGAATTGAATTGAATTGAATTGAATTAAAATTACATGCGAGACAGATGAATGCAAAACTTAGTACCCAACACCGGTATAAAAACCTTGACGCGTTTCGCCACTCCACGTGGTATATCTTCAGGACAGATTTTCTCTTTGCATTTTGCTTGTGTTTGTTTACGGAGTGTGTGTGGGTGCCATATAGTGTGATGAGGGTGCCTATGTCTATCTGAACTGAGCGGAAATTGTGAGCAACATGATTAAATTTTCATATTTATTTAGTTATGAGCTTCAGCAAAGTAAAGCCTGATTCTAAAAATTTTACTTACATTGAAATAATGACAGAAAAAAGAAATGGAAAAATATAGCTTACTAGCTGTTGCCCGCGACTTCGTTCGCCTAGTCTTTAGTTTATTCATAAAGGATTTTCTGCGCATCTTTATCTTTTTTTTTTAAAAAAACAACCTTGTGCTGACAATGATTAACACAACAAAAAAAGAATTAGCGAAATTGTTCCATCCCTTTACGCGTGATGCGATGACCAAGGGAAATAGATTCATTTTTATATAGTTACATGTATATAGATATACATGTAATGCAAAATATCTTCTTTCTAGCATAGAAACTACAAGAAAGTAATATGACTACTGATAAAGTAAACCACCACAGGTTATAATGACTGTCTCTTTAAATCTGGTTTATACAATATCGAAAGTAAGTCGGACAAATAAATGATAGAAAACATGGTACGGAGGTAGATTTTACAAAGTATAAGTCATAGTGCGTGAATAATGTGTAATATTGAGTATTAATACCTAGTAATAAACCTTTACAAGCTCAACTTAGCTAAGTACTAAGTTAATTCAGCCTTATGAATTTTTGGTCTTATAAACTATCGAGATTTTAAATTTTCGGTCTTTTGTTGCTTCGGTGAAACAAGCTATCGATCATTAGTGTTCGGGCATATGTTTTTCTGTTTTTCGTGATTCGGTATAGCGTAGGGAACCCCTATAATTGACAAAACAGTCACTGCAACAAAAGTCACCCGTGCGTGCTAGCTCTAATACAATTTTGTTTATTTTTATTTATTTCTACGGATTTGACGTTTTAGATTTAAAATAAGCATGCCCTTGATGTGGCTAACAAAAACACACTCGCCATGCCTTGTGAGTTTCCATGCATGGATTTTAGGGAGCTCCATAGCCGTAACCAAAACTATCATGATCATCATCATAAACAGCCCACGTCAGTCCACTGGACATAGACCTCACCCATTGCACGCCACTGCGCCTGATCCTCGGCAATCTATCTATCTTTATCTTTATCTTAGCTATCTTTTCCATCCACATCCATTTATTATCAATTTTTTAATCATAGTAAATAGAAATGCATTTTTCGCAACAAACGTCATATTCAAAATTGAATAACCTATTTTCTTTTTTTAAAATATATATATAAAAATGTTGAATGGCAATCTATTTTTTTTAATTTTTTTTTATAGTTTATGGCGGTTGTTTACCTGTCAATTTTTTGTGCCTTTTATTATTATTTATCTGTGTTTGTTTGTATTTTCTGAGATCTATATATGTCACTGTATGTCACTATGAGATTTTATAAAAAAAATGTAATACATTAGAATTTTGTAAAATAAATATTTTAAACTAAAATTATTAAAACCCTGCGAGTTGCGAACTACTCGTAACTATTGTAAAACGCACTTTCTGTCAAGGTGGAAGCTACTTATAATATTATGAAAATTGCGGGCAGGGGATGGAAAACAAAAGACGTGGTTGTGGTTCAGCAGCGTCTAGCGTGCCTAGGTAGACTAATGTGGGTAGAATATGATAATCACGATGAAAACGTGGTTCACGTTGGCAGACTTTATGATACTAGATATTATTTGTTAACTAATAATCTAATCATTGACATATTTTAAGATAATAGGTACATAATATTCTTGTCATGCAAGAAAGTAATTTTTCTTCAAAATATGTACTTACATTTAATAAATAATTTAAGTAATATCTCTAGAAACCAATCCATGTGCTAAGCATAATGATGTTGTCTTAAAAACACTATTATGTTGTATTATCTTCTTACAAAATAAAATAATGAATAAAAATATCAAACATTTATTATAATAAAATAAGTAATTACTTTTGGTTTGTTTAATTGATTACACTGTTTCACAGCGACGCAACGGTCTTCCTTTTTAATATGTACTTTTAAATATTCTGGACTACGCATTGGAGCTAATTCCCCTCCTACAAAGTGATTGTCTGCATTGAGATAGTCCTTATTCTAGTACTAGTAATCATGCAGCGTACATGGCCAGCCTAGTCAGCTCAAGGTCTTGTTTGGTGTTTTAAAGCGTGCGAGCATGTCAAAGAACAGGGTTTCCTTCCCATCCTTACCTAGAGGCACATAAACTGGGCTTCTATAACAGGTCATCTTGAGTCAGGCTTCCAGTTTGTTGTAGAGTTATCACGCGCTGGAATCTGGTGCTATCATAAGTTGTTCAGATATTATCAACCACATCCTGGATAAGTACTTAAAAAGTAATTTGTCATCAAGACGTGTATTATTTTGACGTTTAAATTTAAAACATGCCAACAAAAACACCAATATCCAGGCCCGGACTTAGAGAGCCAGGGCCCCCACTCGAAATAATTTATTTTGGTTTAGCAAATTACATGCTAAAGTACACAGAACTAATTACTTCAAAAAACATCAGAATAACGCAGTCTTTTTAGTATAGTTACTTTGATCTATTTTAAAGAATCATACAACAAGCATTCTTCTGAGCAAAATAACCAATGATGTCATCATAGTCGATTAACTGCACATTACACAATGAATTTAGCCGGTTCTCTTTTAAGGTAGATCTTAAGAGCTAAGAGCTAAGGCTAAGTGAGCCTTAAAAACGCCCGTATGCTGCGCAGTTTGACGCTGGTGTATGTATATATGTCGTTGGCATATTGTATGATAACAACAACGACGCCGGCGACATATACAATAGCAATCAAAGCGCAATCCTGACGTTTGAGTAGATATCCAAAAAGGCTTTTACTAATAAATACTTATTTGTTCAGTCCTAGTGGCGATAGTTCTTCAAATGACCGCAACTCAACTCTTTCTTAGGTGGCGTTTGTTTTTTTTGACAATTTGGTGGACAAGTGCAAAAGAAAGACCACAATAGGACCTCCAACTTTTAAGTAGCTCGAATAAGTAATATTGTTTAAGACTCAAGAATATTTTCAATTCATTAATCTTGATAAGGCAAGTCAGACTGAGCTAGTGTGCAGGTTCCGCCACTAGGACTGGGGACCCTAGGCTGGCTGGGCCTAGATAGAAATCAGGCCCTGGCATTATTACTTTTGACCAATTAGAAATTAGGCAAAGTGATATTTGGCCAATCTGAATCATAAAAATTGCATTAGTTCATTCATTGAATGAACAAAATAATGCATTTGCGATTCAGAGAGAAGGAAATATATTTCTGAATAGCTGTCAAAAACTTGAACCTAAAATTGAGTGGTAAAGAGACCTCGTAGTACGAAATTAGCAAAACAGCTCAATTTTGGTCGGAAATTGAATAGATCGTCTAGGTCGTGGTATGGCCCCAGAGCATTGTATGTGATGTCCAATATTTATACATTTATATTTTATGCGCAGTGATCCGCCTTGAACGCATAGTGTTCCAGGTTCGATTCCCGGTCGGGTCAATGTGAAAATCGATATTTTCTTAATTGGCTCCAGTGTTCCGGGTTCGATTCCCAATTGGGCTCATTTCAGAAAACGATATTTTCTAAATTGGCTCGAGTCTGGGTGTGCTGAACGCCCCTGACTATACATCGTCTGGTACCTCGTAACACAAGGATGTTAGTTCCTTGCTCCAATACCATGACAGTTGAAGTGTTGTCTGACTCATATTATTGGGCACCAATTATATTCATTATGCCTACCTTTTCAGAGGTCAATGACCGAAACCAAAACCTAAACAATCAGAAAAGCCTTTATACAGTCCTAAACCATTAAGGATAACCGAAGAACGACCGAATATTCCAACCGGTCATAGATTAAGCAATAGTTCTTAAAAACAAGTAAATAAAATCTCACTCTAAAAGGAACACGTTACATCATATAATAGCGCTAAAACAAAAGATTTTGCCAAAAACCTGCTCCCACCGGGCCTATAAGTCTTTACCCTGCGCTTTCGCGTAGTAGGGCTATCGACATTAAGATGAAGTTTTTCAAGCAAGCAAGAGTTTTATGTGATACCAGATCATGTTGAGGAGAGTAATCCAATTCCTTTCGAACACTATTTATTTTCTACTAGTAAAGTAGGACTAATAACAATTAATTAATCTAATTTCTAGAAAGCGAAAGCTATACAAAAATATAAATTGGATGGCTTTTAAATAAATTCTTATCAATAGCTGTAGTGAAACTGAAAAAATTATCACACATATTAATTACCAAAGAAATTCAAAATTATATAAGTATTTTAAGGAAATTAGCAACGCAAGCAAAAATACTGAACAACAAGTTAATTATTACATCAATAGCTTACGAGAGAGAAAGAAACATAGAAAACAAAACCATTTATAATGTCAATACGAGGATTTATAATTTATGCTTACTCTATGATAATGTAAATTTTATAGATGTTAATAGCATACAAAATTTAAAATTTAACACGGTACCTAAAAATGTGTTAGCAGAGCATGTTGCATTTTCATGTCAATACAATTCAAGTGTCAGAAACAGCAATTTAATAACTTTAATTGACAATGAAAATGAGGTGTTTGAAAACTATAAAAATAAGGATTTTCCCGAAATTCTACACCACAACAAAAACAAATAGTTATTTGTCATCAAAATGTACAAAGTCTTGCTAAAAAAGATCTTATGTTGAGTTTATTTCTGGAATCTGAAAATATTGACATAATGTGTATTACTGAATCATGGTTGAATGAAAAAAATGTAAATTTAGTTAATATCGATGGTTATAAACAAGTATCAGCTTTCTGTAGGAAAAACCTCATTGGTGGTGGAATAATAATTTTGACTAAAAATAAATTTAAGGTCAAAGCTAGACCAGACATACAAACGCTATCAATAGAACAAGTATGTGAATTTGTAGCTATTGAATTGTTAAATGTTATTATAATAGTAGTATATAGATCTCCTTCTGCTGACATAAGTATTTTTAAATCAAAGCTAGAAGAGTGCATAGAAAAACTGACAAACAATAATAATAAATCCATAATCATATGTGGGGACTTTAATATTCATTTTTCTATACTACATGATAGGAATGTGCTATCTGATATTTTAGATTGCTTTTTGCTTAAACAAAAAATATTTGAATACACTAGAATTACACCCAATTCTAAGTCATGCCTAGATAATTTTTTTACAGATCTAGATGTTTCTAATGTTAAGGTTGTAAATGGAATTAAATCAGATCACCAAGCCCAATTAATTGTTATCGAAACTGACATAAAACAAGTAACTACACTTACACGGCGAATCAGAAAATATACATCTTTAAACTTAGACAATTTTAATGAAGCTTTTGACATTGAATTCAATAATTTACCTACATTGACTAAGAATTATTCAACATTTTTTGACATTTTTATGAAAAATATTGACATTCACATTCCAATTAAATCAGTTTCTCCACGACCACAAAAAAGTTTTAACAAATGGGCCACCAAAGGCATTCGTATATCTAGGAGAAGACTATTCGAACTGTACTCTATGCTTAAATATAGTAAAGATATCAATTTAAGAGCTTATGTTTCCCAATACAGTAAAATTTTTAAATCGGTATGTATTGACGCTAAAAGAAATTATATCAGAAATAGAATCGAAAAAAACAGTGACAAAATTAAATGTGTATGGCAAATTATAAATGAAGAAACCGGTAAAAAGAAAAATCCGGATAATATTGTATGTAGTAAGCTTAGGGACAATCATGGTGATTTTATATCTGATCCGTTTACATTAAGTCAATGTTTTAACAGTTATTTTACAAATGCGACTAAAAACTTGACTAAAGATTTAAACTCATCGGTAGAACAAGCTTTGTCATACGTAAAAGAATATACATCACATGCAACATACTCCTTTAATTTAGAATTAATATCTGTAAATGATGTACTTAAAATAATAAGGACTCTTAAACCTAAAAAATCTAACGATCTGTGGTACTTATCACCCTATTTAATAAAAAAATTAAATACCAAATTAGTTATTCCTCTAAGGGATGTCATTAATGACTGTATTCAAAGATCAACATTTCCTGAGGAAATGAAAGCAGCAAAGGTTATTCCACTTCACAAAAAAGGTGAAACCTCGGATCCAAATAATTATCGCCCTGTATCTATACTTCCGTGTTTCAGTAAAATCTTTGAAAAATATATTGCAGAAAAATTAACAAAACATATGACAATTAATAACTTATTTAATATTAGACAATTTGGTTTCCAAAAAACAAAATCTACTAAACATGCCATAGCAACCTTAGTAAATGATATATTGAATGGACTGGATACGTCGGAGAAAACATATGGCATTTTCTGCGATTTGTCCAAAGCATTTGATTGCGTGAGACACGATATTTTATTGGCCAAGCTAGAACATTACGGTATTAGAGGAAATGAGCTTGAAATTCTAAAATCATACTTGTATAAACGAACTCAAATTACGGAATTAAATGGAGTAAGATCCTATGAAAGTCCTATCGAATTTGGTGTACCTCAAGGCTCTATCCTGGGTCCATTGTTGTTTCTAGTGTATATAAATGACGTATCTGTGGTATGTAATGACGTTGATATTGTTCTGTTTGCTGACGATACTACGTTGATTGTCAAAGATAAAAACTATGAAAAATTAGCTCAAAAAATTCAGAATAACGTATCAGCAATTATAGAATGGTTTTCAAAAAACAATTTATTAATGAATGTCGATAAAACACAATTAATTAATTTTAGACTAGGAAATACACTTACACCTCTATGTGTGCGTAACATTCTTGACGATCTTAATTTAAGTGAACAAAGTTGTGTAAAGTTTCTTGGTATTAAATTAGACAATAAGCTAACTTGGGCAACACAAATAGAAGAACTTTCAAAAAAACTAGGATCAGCAACCTATGCCATAAGGAAAATAAAAGAATTGGGAGGTATCGCAGCAGCTAAAAATGTTTACTTTGCATATTTCCATTCCTTAATGTCATATGGAGTTTTGTTTTGGGGCACAGCAGCTAATGCAAACAAGATTTTCGTCTTGCAAAAAAGAGCTGTCCGGTATATTTTAGGCTTAAAATATAATGACTCTTGTAGAGATAAATTCAGGCAATTAGGAATTATGACAGTGACTGGGGAATTCATATACCAAAGCATCTTACACGTAAAAGATAACTTAAATACTATGACTAAAAAATGTGACATTCATACGTATTCAACGAGGAAAAAAGATCAAATAGCACTTCCAAATCGTCGATTAGTGAAATGTAGTAAAAGTTTTTTGTTTATGGGTGTCAAATTTTTCAATAAAATACCGTCAGAACTAAGAGATCTACAAAGAAATAAATTCTGCAGTCTTATTAAGAAGAGACTAATATTTAAAAGTTATTATGACATAAATGAGGCTTTATCCGATAGTGAAATATTTAATGTTTAAATTGTAACATCGAACGAAAGTGAAATTATTTTTATTATTAAGTACTTTTGACGATGCTCAAGGTTGCTAAAGAATTTTTTATTTTATTTTTATCTGACATTTACATTTTGACATTACTTTATTTAACATTATCTCCAATAACCGACATTAACATTTAATAAATTTATGTACAAATAATTAATAGTATTAATAATTTTGAGTTAACATAAAATTTATTTTAAAATTTATTTGTAAAATGACGTATCTAAGTGTACTGTATTACCTAAGGATGAAATAAATGAATATGAATATGAATATGAATACAATTGACGACCTCCGTAGCTAAGAGGCGAGTATAACAGACTTGGTGTCGCTATCTGAGGTCCCGGGTTCGATTCTTGGTCGGTCAATGTAGAAAAAATACTTTTCTGTATTGTCTCGGGTCTAGGTGTTGTGGTACCGTCATTGTTTCTGATTTCTAAAACACAAGTCCTTCAGCTACTTACCTTAGGATCAGAGCAATGTATGTGATGTTGTCCAATATTTATTTATTTATTGTGTAAACTGTGGTGTTATTATAAGTACTAATTAAAGTTCGGCTATCAACTAAATTAAGCATTACCTACCATATGTTAAGATGAGGCCATGTTCTACAGTAAGACGTTTAAAAAGTCTTTTTTTCGCCGCGAAACCTTACGTGTAACTCTATCCTACTACAATAATTGTTGTGCCTAACAGTGTCTTTATCATTGTAAATAATATAACTACTATGTATATTTAATATTGTGCCAAATAAATATTACTTACCTATTTTATAATTTCATCATCATTTTCATTTCAGCTATAGGACTTCCACTGCTGAACGTAGGCCTCTCCCGAAGAATTCCAGCTTGTAAGGTGGGAAGTGGCCTGCATCCAGCGGAACCTTTACATGGTCGTCTAGCCACCCTTTGTGGGTCGACGTCCTACGCTGCGCTTGCCGGTAAGTGGCTTTCATTCTAGAATCTCTCTGCCCCATCGGCCGTTAGTTCTACGTGGTATACACTTTAGCTTGATAATCCGTCAGGTTATGATTTACCAAGCTTTTAATAAGTTATTTGCAGTGTCAACCCTGACTGGAGACGATAACTTTCTAAGCGAGGTTGACGTAATTGACGCAACGTGTAAACACACCCATTATTGTGGCCATTCGCGATGTTTGCTCATCTGCTTTCTTTGCACTTGAGCGAGTTAACTACTAAAGCGGATGTGAATCAATTCTTATTTCTTGTGATTCAACTAGACTCTAACTCTAACTTGATTATTTATTTATTAATTTTAAACAAATCTTTTGTGTCAGTTTGAAAATTTATACTGTCGCGAATTTGAAAATTTGCGCGCGAAAATCTTTTGTACATTTAAGAGTTTTAGCATGCCCAAAGATAAGTAAGACGGAATTAGTATAATGTAAAAATAATAAACAGTACAGCAGCTTTAGTAAAATACCTTATGGGAAATACTGTGTAGTCCTATAATTGGAAAACATATTTAATCTAAGTCCTTTTTGATTTGTATTGTGATTATTTTAAGTGTCTTGCTGTTGGTGTACATTTCTAATAAAATAAAATAAAATACCTTAAATTATTATCAGCTCTTAAAATTCAACTATATCCAAAAAAAAAACTCTTACTACTAACTTTACAGCGAATAGTCAAAAGAAAAAAGTACCGGATCTGGCTGGTTCCAGACTACAGCTAAACTATTATTAAATGGTACCTACACAAAACAACATTTTATATTTACTGTTAGAACCCTTGCAGAACAAACCCTATGGACATGTTCGCAATGCGATTTATTATTCACATTGACAAAAGTAGTGCATATGTCATAATGGCCTTAATAGTGACTGACATGCGCCATTTTCACCTTTGTATGCATTTCCATTATGATATCAATGTGAATGCTGTTGCTTGTCTTACTCGTTACATCTTAGACGCATTTAGAATACGCGTGTTCACATATTAATGTTACCTGGATTGTTACTGGTTACTTGTTGATTACATAATCTTATCATTTTATTGATCTTGTGCATTTTATCATTCAATAAATGTTGAACGAGAAAACGGAAGCGATAGTTTGAAAAATACTGCGCTAGATTGCAGATACATACATAGAAGGTATATCAAGGCTAACATCCATCAGATATACACAATCAGATAAAGGCTAAGATAAATGTTGTTCTTAACTTGCAGATTAGTTTAAAGATTACCGTGAAATGTAAAATAGACGAAAATAATTGTGATTCAAACGATAGTTGACGTCTCACAATTTAGGGTCAGTAAGTAATCTTAAATTATGACATCGCCTGTCCTCAGAACAGATGACCAAGATATAGGTTAATGGTGGCCATTGGACTAACTAGACGCAACCCACTTCGTTTTCATTGAAGATAATCTTTAGATTTGGACTGCTCCGACGCTTATGCCAAATATTCTGTTGCTCAAATAGAACAACTTTCTTTGAAGCAACATTAACATAAAAACTGGCTTACGTGACGGATTTCCTTTAAGGAAAAACCTGGGTTTATCGCTGATTATGACATTATGGAGAAGCAAATTTTATTTCATATTCTCAGTGTTAATCCTATAAAGTTATTCTGTTTAAACAACAAAAATCCTTGCGGGAATAAAATAAATCATCCTGTACACTTGTAAAGCCACCACCAGCTATCAGATGAATCCAAAATTAAAACAAAAGTTAACTCACCTCAGCCGATTCACATTCACTCCTCAACATCTCGGCTAATCAACTCAGTTTTTGTAATTCAAATTCAAAAACTAATTTGTCTCTACAATTTAATTCTTCCACTTGTCCGTCACATTACAAACACCACTGAATACTGAAGAAAAACTAAGATAAGCACACTTGTAGGAGATGATAGCGAGATAAATGTAACTCTGACAAATACAATTCTTTCATAAACACCTTGGCCTTATCAGGACACCACTTGAGAACTGTTAAAACACGACCAGTAGCTGCTTAACTTACTGATACTGGTAAAATACGGCTAAATAGATTGAATTATATTACCCTAGAGACAAATGTTGAAATGTTTGTATGTACTTTGAAAAAGAGTGCCGTGTGGCGTGGGGACGACCGTAAAGAATACACTTCCCCAACGCCAACAAGAGTCGGCGACAAATTTTTGTAGCAGTGTTTGCGTGCGAAATATGATAAAAAAACTGCGCTCGCCAACCCAACTGCCAAGTGTGGCGAGTATCGGCAATCCCCCCTGATGATAGATCATTGAGAGAGGCCTATGTTCAGCAGTGCAGGACGTCTTATGGCTGAAATAATGATGATGACTTTGAAAGAAGGAGGAGTTACCTATCCTCACTGTTAATGTAATTTTTTAAAATACATGTTGCACAATATGCCTGCCCTAGCATGACAACCAAAACACGATATGATATGATATGATATAGCGATATATCGACACCAACTTTAAAAATATGAGAATTATAGCCGCCATTTTGATTTTTTATCAAAACAGCGATCTTAATATGTGACGGTGATTTAACATGGCGGCTATATCTTTCATATTTTTACAGTTGGTGTCGATATTTCGCTATATCATATCAGGCAAAGGCAAACTTAGGTGATTTATACGACGTGTAACTCCAAATACGTATAACCTCTCAGGAGCTGATTCTGGTGCTAAAATACAACTACTTTTTCTATGTTTTAACAAATAAAAGTAGGTACCAAAAGCACTCCTTAGCTTAGGAATGAGTCATTGCTGTGATTGTTGAAAAAAACATGAATAAAGAATAGTTACGCCTTGCGCTACATATGACATAGAAAACAACAAAGCGGTTAAAGTAGTTATAAAATCCTAACGACTGTACTCATATGATACTCAGATGAGAAGCTAAACCGCTTCCTGCGATTGCTTGCCATACCTTCCGCAAAAGGGCTACTGGGAGGTATCTTACAGCCTTATGTGGAATATCGGTCGATTTTCAAACGGAAGCGACTAATACATCAAGCGAGATCGCCGGCGACTGCGCTCGCGTATTAAGACATTAATGGTGTTATGGGCCAGGCCGGAGATTAACACAGTTTGGAAGGAGAGTTAAATGAGCAATAAAACGTACCTAAGTACCTAGATACATTTATATTTAATGCACTCGAAAGCTCTCTGAAAGTTAGTTTTGAACAACACGGTCTATTTAAATAGATTAGATTAGACAGACCACAGAACCAGCGGCTGTGGGTTCGAATCCCGCAAGTGTGTCTGCTAAATCTTTGTGTGACGACCACGAGCATGTGCACCTAAGTCATGGATGTTTATAATTATACGCTGCTATACCCGCGACTTTGTTCACGTGGTCTTGAGTTTATTTATAATGGATTTTCTGCGCAACTTTCTATTTTTTTTTAAATAACCTTCTGACAATAATTAACTTAATAAAAAAGAATTAGCGAAATTGTTCCACCCGTTCACGCGTGATGCGATGACAAAGGGAAATAGAGATTCGTTTAAATATATACAGATTTTATTGTCTATCCGTTATCTAGTCGCCATAGTATATATCCACCATATCACACCGCCTACAAAACGTCTCTGTTTAGCCTAATGGTCGACTGGTAGAGAAAGCCTCATGGCATTAAGTCCACCTTTTGTATGTTTTTTTTGCTCGTTGCTTATTTTGCAATAGTCTAAATAAATAAATAGTACAAGCTTGGCTTAGTTTGGGGCTAGATGATTAGTGTGATTGTTGGAAGAATTTATTTAAGTAATATTGGTTTATTAACCTCGCCATTATGCCAACCAATCGGGCTGGCGTGAACAGCCAAAAGGCATAACTTGCATCATTGATAAAACTCTCTTCTCCCCACATTGACAACACTTAAATATAATAGCCGGGCTAAGAGCCTGGGATCATATACTAATGTCTGACTGAAGCCGACATTCTTCGAAGGGTTGAAATGCCCCTCTGATTGCAAAGAGCTGCATTCCGTGGTATCTTAGATAGCGCGTAAATCGACGCGACATGCGAACTTGTTGACGAAGGAATGTTGGCTTATGAAGGCGGTTAAAACAAAACTATTCGCTATGTGCAAAGTAGGTGGTGGGGGCCGTCAAATCGATCGCAGCACGCAGTCTGGCAGAAATGTGAAAAAACTCTGGACTTTCAGTGTCAAATTTCTATATTTTCATAGAATTCCATACTAACATTGTTATGTATTTTTAAGTAAAAACGATAATTCGCGATATGGGTCACATTACGTGTTGTGTTATAAAGTGTAGAAACAATGGGATAAACAGTTCGTGCATGTTTTATTCGTTTCTAATATCAAGATGGAAATTGGAGCAACGACATAAATGCATAGCTGTTGTGAAGAGAAAAGTTTGTAGGGAGTTTGTGTCACAGACGTTTGTCTTATGATCACAGCTCTTATTAAGTAGCTTTGTCCGTTGGTTCTAAGCTCTTCAACGTCTCTCACACGCTGTGCTAATATTTTTTTTTCCCTTTTTGCACAGTTTGAGGTTGAAAAGTTATATCATGTATTATACATATATGTATTGCTCCAAATCCCGTTCGTATTACAACATTCATATTTAGTTCAAGTAAGAAAATCACTTATTATAATATGCACAAACTTTTAGATATAGATATTTTCATCTAATTTCGAAGAAGAACAATCCGAAAATCATTCTCAAACCATCCAGTTGGAATAATTTGAAAGATCTTAAGTCCACAATAATTTTGGTCACTAGGGGCGCTGTCATCGCGCACACAGCGAATACTAGACAATTTAAGGACAATTGTTATGGTATAGTTGACCAAGAAAGCACCTTACCTCTTTTGATAATTTATCCTAAGGCATAATGTAAGACAATTTCCAAATTCAAAAAATTACAACTGATGTAATTAAAAGCAAGCAGAAATAGACCTTACAGTTCTTGATAAGCAAATGATATTCAACCTCAGCGTGGTAAACCAATTCTTTGTAGATTATACCACTGACTATACTATGCAAAATATGGTGAATAAATGGACGTAATGTGATGATAACTAAACATTAAAGATGTAAATATAGTACCTACGGGTAATTAAGGAATAAGTAGGGATTTATCAATACTTAAACAACTCGAGAGGACATAACACGGTTTTCAGAACTTTATCAGCGAATTTTGTAGATATATAATTGTTTAACATAAATCAAAAATTTAAATAATTATTGATATGATAGTTTAAAAAACAATTTTGTATGTATTGAACTCGTCCGTCAAGACGAATAAAATGTGCCCAAACACATTGTTGCACGCATGATATATCGTTTATCTAATGGTAATTCCTTATTTTCCTCAATTAAGAAAGTTTTACTAGTACCTAGTTATTAGTTCCACTACCCACCTCCTGACTCCATCATCACATCAGCACGATGGTGTCAAATTATTATATTGTCATCCGATTGTCAGTTACAAAGTTTCAAATCGATACGTCTCAGTTAGAAGTATCGGCCTATCGGTGGTTCCAGGTTTCTTCGACCGATTCTGTGCTTCCTAAGGGCTCGGGGTCCGTTGGAGGGATTTGGGACTCTCTGTTGGTCCGATATGTCGCTGCGTCACTCGCTGCACGTCCTAGCGACGGAGATCTCCGCCGAAAATCAGCGTTGTGATAAGTCTGTGACTGTCACGACAAATGCTGAGCCGAAACCTTTTTGACACAGCAGATATCCTTCATTATTTTATTACTAAAAACTACTTTTAAGATTTGTTAGTTAAGTTAATAATAAGTGTGTTAAAATGTGGCATGGCAACAAGGAGTACCGCAACACGTTTTACAAATTCATAAGATCCTACACCAGATATACCCAACCTAATAAAGTTATCATGTCATGGTCTGCAAAACCTCTCTGTACATCATTTAGTACATGATTGTAATTTGATATTGAAGTTCTTTTGAATTGATTGCACCAATAGGTTTTTGATGGAGAACGCAATGGGGAATATGCACGAAAATAATATATTGTTTTTGCTATATTTTTAAGAAATTATATGAAATTATAAGTGCTCATAGTGAAAACAAAATTGATTTTAGGTAAAAAATATAACCGTAATACAGTAATTAGAAATTGAGATATACCTGTCTCTTTCTTTTACAGTGAAAAATGTATGGCGGACGTGTACTTTGACTTCACGGTACATGTTGGATCTCCTAATCTAGCAGTAAGTCAGGTCATTATCAATTTTTTTCAAAAAATCTTTAAGTTTTATTAATTTTAATTAAGTACTATTTATTTTAAGACCAAATAAAATTGTATGCATATTATATTGATACACAGACAACATGCTCGTAGTACGGATAATTAATAGTATTCACTACACTTTATCTTAGCTTTTAAACACCCAGATCCGAGACAATATAGAAAAAATAGTTTTCTACATTGACCCGACCGGGAATCGAACCCGGAACCTCAGAGATGGCGACGCCTAGTCCGGCCTCTCAGCTAAGGTCATCTAGGAGAATTATTTATTTATAGTCTTAAACCTGTATAGCATTTAAAATTCTCATATTACCACCGCATCGCCAGGCCGTATTTATTACTTAGTAGATCGGCAGTATATCTTCAAGCTCATAACTAACTCAGATCTAATCACAGTAATGAAGACGCTTGGAACTTGTCATCTGCGCAGAAGAGTTACCGGTTAACGCCTATTTAAGGCTCAGGTGGAGCTATTGTTTATCTAAAATTAAGTCCTAAAATAATATTATTCTATTTTATTTTTATAAGTAAGCTCTTGTTTTAAAAGTAAACTATAACTCACATTTGCAAGTCGTGGCAGCCTGTAACTGAATCTACACTTAGCTCATATTTTAAACTTGTTACTTGTTAATTGTATCATTGGTGTAAGATTTTGGTTGCTCCTATTAAATAAATGAATAAATAAATAAAAAGTTTACTACCTACCTATATAATTAAACCATTTACCTTCCGTTTAGGTAATTATTTCACTGCCCAAATACAACAACGTTTATGGTACCAACATTCATCACCTCCATACTACGAAGCTGTATGGGAAATTATAAATTCTTGAGATTATAAAAAACAGGAATGTCTAACTTAAGGATAACCTAATAAAGATTAGTAATCATACAACAAAAGCGGTTCACCGTAATGTATACAGGGTTACATTGCAAAGGGGTGCCAAATTTTTAGAAATGGCTCAGAATCAGTAACTTCGAACTATGCAAAGAACAAAAAAAAATGTTTTTACATTTAATTATTCTTACCCGCTGTTAAAAATCGTACGCGTAGATAATTTAACTCATTCATGAAAAATTGCACCGTATGTGCACTGCGTAAGTTCCTTGTTCGCTCGCCGTACCTACGCCTCTGATGTATGACCGCGCGGCTTTCGTAGTCTCTCTATTGACTTTATTTTTAGATATTTAAAAGTTTTTTTTTTTCGTAAAATACGTTTTTTCAACATAATAACGATTAATACGCTTCTTTATATTGTTCCCTAGATCTTATATTTTAAATTTGGCTCCCCTTTGCAATGTAACCCTGTAGAATATGTGGTTACAAGTTTATCCTTGAGTTATGGGACACCACATAGAGCACATACCTTATACAGTAGAAATGTCATATTTGCTCGACAAATTTTCTCGCCATTTTTTAATCTGTATCTGTACTTTTTTGTATAGGCGAGAGTTGACAGGAGTTGTCATTTCATACTAAATGTAAGTGAAAAATCACTTACTAGTTTCGGGGAAAGATGGTTCGTTTTACTGCTCTATAGGGTATGTACTCGATGGTGCTATGGAAAGGTCTATGCTTGGTGTTTCCTTGCGAGATCGAATCAGAAATGAGGAGATCCGTAAACGAACAAAAGTCGCTGACATAGCCCAACGGATTAGCAAGCTGAAGTGGCAGTGGGCGGGGCACATAGCACGTAGAACTGACGGCCGATGGGGCAGAAAGGTTCTAGAATGGAGGCCGCGTACCGGCAAGCGCAGCGTAGGACGTCCACTCACAAGGTGGTCAGACGACCTGGTAAGGGTCGCAGGAAGACGCTGGATGCAGGCCGCTTCCAACCGGCCAATCTGGAAGTCAATGGGGGAGGCCTATGTTCAGCAGTGGACGTCCTACGGCTGAAATGATGATGATGATGATGAAATGAATAAAGTTTATTTGGCACAATGAAGGGTTTAATTACGATACCCAAACTCTTGTTGAAGGACGACTTTTCTGCTTGGTTCAAGTCCGGTTTCTACACAGTTGTTAACAGATGTCACATAAAAGAGGTCCAAAAAATACCTGCCGTAAACAAACATAAAAAGGTTAGGTTGTCATTATAGTAAATCGAGTGTGAGATGTTTGTTAAATTTTGCCCATAAACATAATAGTTAGGGCCAGTTTTACCCCTTGTTTTTAAGTTCTGGATTAGCAGTTAGCATGAGCACCAAACACGATATGATATAGCGATATATCGACACCAACTGTAAAAACATGATAGATATAGCCGTCATTTTGATTTTTTATCGAAACAGCGATCGTAATATGTAATAATATATAATATGTCACCGTTACGGCGATTCAACATGACGGCAATACTATCATATTTTTACAGTTGGTGTCGATATATCGCTATATCATATCATATCGTGTTTTGGTGCTCATGCTAGGGGGGCTGGCACTTGTTTTGACAGATAGCCCATACAATTACATACCTGTCAAAAAAGTGCCAGATAAGTTATGTGAAACTTAATAGCAAGTGATGAAACTGACCCTTAAAGTAAGTAAAATGGCGTCAAGGAAATTGTACCCCAGGCTAAGTATACAGTCGTTGACACACAAACTAGAAATTAGCGCTATAATATTCACACTTTCGCAAACCGCCCAGCTCCGAGGGAGTTCCATTAATTACAATGTAACCTGCCCACCTGACCCAAATAGCTGCGCCTCTGATGCAAATCCTGCGCGCGCGCCGATGCATTCTAACTACCACTTAGCCGGTACTCGATTAGCGGGACACGGCAATATTAGGGCTTTGAAGTGGACCGAACACAAGTTTGGACAAGGAAGTTATAGACGGAGTAGGTTATTGATCTTGTCAACGCTATTAGTGGTCCGATCTTGAACTTCTGAGTGTTGGATCTTATAATGCTTGTTCTACACTATCGTCACATCGTCTGAATCTTGCAATGTTAGCTCTAGTCCAACTCTTTAATTCGTCCAAACGAAGGCTTACTCTATCGATCTTTAAACCAGCCTTAACGATGGTCTGACACCCGAACTATAGAACCTCGAACTCGTTTGCACACTGCATCAGTGCGCACTAAAGAGACTGTTTGTACGATTTAGCGAAATCGTCTCAACTTCTTTGATTTGAAACGATGTGTTTTACCCAGGTTTTACTGCTTCTCTCTCAAGTCATCTCAAGTTAACTCAATTGATCTACGCATAGATACTCTCGACACATCGACCGATTATATCATCAGTTTGGTTATTGCACGATAGTGTAGAGCCAGCAAGATAACTCTTGCACTGAGTACTCTATAAATTTAACAAAATTAACAGAACCATCTGGTTTTACGCGCCGACTTCTATAAGTCTAAAAAATCAACAAATTGAGACTATGAGCCTAGTTCTCATTGTATTAGTAGTAATCGAGTGACGAGTGATTGATTACTGAGCTTTTCTTCTCTTCTTTCAATGTCTGTACTTATTTATTCTTTTTGTGTGCCAAAACAAATACAATCTTATTCTTATTCAATGGCAAAAGCCTATAGTGACAAACATTCTGGTCTTAATTCGATTGTTTTATTTAATTTTTACACAAAATCCACAGCCCATATATAAGTATTTGATGTTTTATTGGTTGAATAAAACCTTTTCCTATTTATTAGACAACCATAATTTAATATTCCATAATAGGCTTTTCATATAATTCGTAAAACAGTAAAATAAATGTTTGCTGATAATATTAGAGTTTCAACAATGGAAAAATTCATTGTTAAGTTAAAACCGTCGTGGCCGAAGAAGATTATGGAACGACGTACCATTATTCGAACATGAGCTTTAGTTTAGCTGTAATTGCAAACGAGTAAGCTAAAGATTGCATTACCAACTTATTTGCGTTCCAGGTGAACATAAAATGCAATGACCATTGCCTAATTACGTCTTACCGACGGTTCTCTTTGACTGAAGGGCTCCTAAAACTATGCCGACTAAATAGCCAGTGCCTATTAGTCGTGGACCGTGGTGCAATCAACATAATTATTCAGAAAATGTTACAAAGGCTGCGACGAAAACAATGCTTTGTGCTTACATATTTCTTATTTTAGAAGTTAGCGCTTGGTTTTTTTATAAACACAAACAGAACACTGGCATTAACCTAGCTACCCATGTCATCATCATCATCATTATGTCTTTGGAAGTCCTCTGCAGGTCATAGGCATCCCCCATACCCATAGAACGCTATAGCGAAGGGCTTTGACGTTCGTTAGCATCCAGCTTCTCGCAACATTTACTAGGTCGTCGGTCAGATGTGGCTTGCTCGTTGTCACTTCAGCTTTGTATTTCAAAGAACTACGTCGGCGTCGTTAACTTTGGTTCTTTTACGGATATCATTATAATGCAACCCATGTAAAAGGTACTTTAGTAGAAATTAATATAATTAGTATAATTCGGTTTACAGTCGGTTGACTCGAGTCAATGATACAACGAATTAAGAACTTTTATTTTTTCACTGAATATTTAAAAAACAAGGCAAGTTCAACAAGGCAACGGTTTTAAAAGTCGAGGATCGAGTTTAGTGGCGTGCATTGAGTTGGAAGAGGACTATGTCCAGCAGTGGACTGACGTGGACTGATTATGATCATAATTATGATTACTAAAAGAAAGTTTCATCTAAATCAGAGGTAACATAGCCCTCGGTACAGGTCCAAGACTGAAGTCAGACATCGATCTAAACAGGATTTAAAACTCCACAGCCTTTAAATATTAGAATCGAATTTGCGTTGTGTCTGTCTGTTTGCAAATGCACCTATTTCAAGAACTGGGTATAAGGGTATACAAGAGTATAACCCTATTATTCTATTATTATTTAATCTCTGGTAAGTAAGTAGGTATAACGCCTACAGACTTGATCTTTGCCAGGAAGATTAAGGTCCACCTGGATAATTAACCGATGGACGTCAGTTAGATTATTTGGCACCACAACAGATGTAATTTTTTTATGTCATGCATGTTCCCAAACAAACTAACATATCAAAAATATGAATAGCTTTTGTTTCTGCTTGATGTTTATCCGGCAGTTTGGGCTAAAATTCAAATGAGCCCGCTATTAGTAAAACGTCGGTAACTGACCTTGTTAGCAAGTACGGGATGCAAGAATACCTACTTGGTGGATAAGGCAATTTTTCATTTAAGACATGACATACAAGGTGTGACGCTGATGTTTTACCTTTATCCTTTTTTAGGGTTCTGACCGTCCAAATAAAAATACAAAACCCTTATAGGTTCATCCGTCTGTCTATTATAGCTGTCCGTCAGTCACAGCTTAGCTTATTTGCACCAAATCGACCAGCCTCCCTGGCATAAGCACCATAACACGATATGATATAGCGATATACAGAGTGTAACGAAAAGGTGAAATAAAACTTTAAGGGGTTATTCTACGGCTAAATTACATCAACTTTTTCTATGGGACCAACATCGAATTCGCAAAAAAAAAACACTTTCCAATACTAAAACGCGACCAGCTGGCATCAGTTTGTATGGAAACGTCATTTTTTTTTTTTTTGAGATTTCGATGTTGGTCCCATAGAAAAAGTTGATGTAATTTAGCCGTAGAATAACCCTGTTAAAGTTTTATTTCACCTTTTCGTTACACCCTGTATAGACACCAACTGTAAAAATATAATAGATATAGCTATGTTGAATAGCCGTGCCGGTGACGTCATATATTATGATCGCTATTTCGATAAAAAGTACAAAATGGCAGCAACTTCTTTCATATTTCAATTCAATTCAATATATTTATTGCATTCTATAATGTTACACAGGTGTTATAAATAAGTACATAAAACAGATCATTATAGACCCTGTAGGGCACAACAATAAGATAATAATAACAACAATATTTTTACAGTTGGTATCGATATATCGCTATATCATATCGTGTTTTAGTGGTCATGCTAGGGGGGCAGACCGATTAAGTTTGAATTCCGCGTAGCGTGTCATCTCTGTTCTATATGAAATTCGGTACACATGAACTTCTGTGACCCAAAAACGGATGTGTAACATAAATTAACTAAAAACTTTTAATGGGAAACATTAAAAAAAAGTTGCAAACTGATCTTTTTTTTTTTTTAAATAAGTAGTTTTAAATTTATTGGAAATAAAATACTATTTTCGCTCCCTCTAAATTCCGAAACTACTAAACCAAAATGTTAAAAAGAATACAGAAAATTCGCTATGTGCAAAGTGGAGGGCGTCAAATCGATCGCAGCACGCTATTTGGCAGAAATGTGAAATAACTCTGGGCTATCATGTGTCAAATTGCTTTATTTCCAAAGAATTCCATACTAACGTTTAAGTAAAAACGTTAAAATTCGCGATGGGTCACAGTACGTGTTGTGTTATAAAGTGTAGAAATAATGGAAAAACAGTTCGTGCATGTTTTATTCGTTTCCAACATCAAGATGAAAGTTGCAAAGAAATAAGTAAATGGATAGCTGCTGTAAAAAGAAAAAAGTTTGTTCGGGGTTTGTGTCACAGACGTTTGTCTTATGATCACAGCTCTTATCTAAGCTCTTTAACGTCTCAAACATGCTGTGCTAATTATTTTCCTTTTTACACAGTTTGAGGTTGGAAAGTTATATCATGTTGTATCGATTCAAATCCCGTACTTATTATAGCATTCATATTGTAGTTCAAGTAAGAAAATCACTCATTATAATATGCACAAACTTTTTAGATATTTTCATCTAATTTTAAAGAAAAAAAATCCGAAAATCATTCTCAAACTATCCAGTTGCCATAACTTGAGAGAGCTTAAGTCCCCAATAATTGTGGTCACTAGAGGCGCTGTCATCGCGCACACAGCGATTACAGAGCTTACAGGAAAACATATAACCCTCTGCACGCGGTTTAACCCGCACTAGTAAAAAAAAAACTTTAAAAATAGAAGAAAAATTTACTTTTGAATAAACCACCTAACTACTAAACTCCCACATCCATATCTTCTCTGACCGCTCTTCACACATGAGCGCTGCGAGTGCGTTTCCGGGCGCGCAGCGCGCACGCGTCGTGTCGCCCCATAAGCGTGCGGAAGTCGCTCTCCTTACCTTACCCTACAAGTCGACTGCGCGACTGAGAAGCGCAGAGTTTAGCCGCGAACAGAATAGCAATGTTTAACTTGTTTACAGAATAGATAAGTTACTGTTCATCGGTTGAAAACGGAACAATGATGATACGACAACGAAAGTGTTTAAAAAAAAGGTTCACAATTATAATAAAAATAATTGGAAGAAAATAATTCTTTCTTGTTATTTATTTTACTATGAAATACGGCCCCGAATTTTTGTGTGCCCCAGGGCCCCGGGATATGTTAAGATTGCCCCTCCCGCGTGGAATATGATATGTCATCAGAATCGGTCCAGTTTTCGCGATCAAAAGTATCCTATGTCTTTCTCCAAGGTCCAAACTTTACAAATCTTTACCAAAAATCAGAGAACAGACCGAGTAGAAAAAGATGTTCTTTCCTGTCCTACAATTAGGTGTACTTGTATACTCGTACTTCGAAAGGCGCACTTGATTTCTTGTACTTACAATAACAATATACTGTCTTGGACCTCGTGACTCTCTGAGGGAGATTTTTAAAGATATTAATATATTAACAGTAGCCTCTCAATTCATTTTTGAAAATATTATGTACGTTTTAAAAAATCTAAGTTTGATTTTCATCATTATAATACTCGTAATAAAAATAAACTTGCGGTTTCGAGCTTCAGACTACTACACAAAGTTGGTAATTTATTCTTGGCGAGATGTATTAATATTTTTTTTTAAATTACATTGTAAATGAGTTCAAAATCCACATTAAAAAAAACCTTATGAAAAAACGGTATTATAAAGTAGACGACTATTTGAACGACAAGAGTGCATGGACTTAACCTGCTCAGCTTGCACTTACTACATGTCTTGTAACTGTATTTCCTGTAAAAAAGGCTGACAAAGGTGACTAAGTTCGTTGCGCCGTTTCTTCTCATCACCAGCAGATATGTAGTCCCGAAGTGGTGGTAGGGTAAAACTATATTTTGGGACGTGAATAAGTGCCTGGAAGTGGGCCTATATACTGAATAAATGAGTATTAATGAGACGGCACTAAGACTGACTGTTGGCCTCTTAAACAAGCTCAAAGTCATACGCCGTGCTATAAAAAAAGATATCCTTGGCGTTTCACTGCGAGATGAAATCCGTAATGAGAAGATCCGTAGAAGAACCAAAGTCAGCGTCATAGCTTAACGTCTTGCAAAGCTAAATTGGCACATCGCTCTCAGAAGACAACCGTTAGGAAAGAAGAGTTCCTCGAGTGGCGATCACAGATACTTAGCGTGGGCAGGCCGTCCACTCAGTGAACTGACGACCTATTCAAGCCGCTTGCTGTGGCGTTCTATATTTAAGGCCTATGTCCAACAGTGGACTCCCGATGCTGATGAAATATACATCTTAACCCTCTGTTAGCTCGTCTTTCATAACATGAGTATCAGACGAGTTCTCTGAGCGAACAGATATAGTGATCGGAATAGGTAGATTGATTTGATGTACTTTGGTAGATCAAGCATAATATAGATATGTCTTTTTTAAAAACTGATACAAAGCAATTCCAAAATCCGGGAGGCATGTCCACAGTAACATTAATGTTTGAGATCATTAGCCTCAAATCAATCTACCTATTCCGATCACTGTATCACGCATAGGGCGCGCGTGGCAGGCATCGTGCAAAATCACCATTTATAGTCATAATTACGCGATGCACTTTCGTTTTCGTAGTGAAAGTGTTGCGTGCACCGGCTACTGGCTGACCACTGACCTTAAGGGACAGCTGATTGACTGTCGGCTATGAGTAAGCGACTCATTCAACTTACTCAACTACAACGTTCTTAACCTCTCAGTTCAGCAAAACGACTATCAGGAGCAGCAGAGATAACCATTAAAACAATATACCTGGTTAAATGCTGTAAAATGTTAAAACAGACAACGGCAGGTTAACCTACGCAAAAAGTTAAAGGTCATTGAATTGATTTTAGACTTTAAGTCCGGCACGTAGAGATCAATATCACTTGAAAAAATTTTACATTTTGTGGTAGGTAGACGTGCTGTTGTCTGTACATACATACACAATATCTGATCTGAAGTCGCGGGTTGATTCTCGATCGACTCAATGTAGAAAACGAACTTTTGTATGTTGTCTCGGGTCTGGGTGTTGTGGTACCGTCGTTGTTTCTGATTTCTATACCACAAGTGCTTTAGCTACCTACCTTAGGATCAGAGCAATGCATGTGATGTTGTCCAATATTCATATATTTGATTGAAACGCGGTCTCATGCAACCGCTCGGGGTTTTGAGAGTTAAATAATAATTGACTTAAACCTAGGTTAAGTAGTAGTAGTTACGAAAATCTGAAGATTTGTTGAAAAAGGATTGAGTATATTTCCTACAATTTAGCCAAAAGTTAGAATTTAGAAAAAGCTTAGCTAATTAATTTTATAGTTAAACTAACTGTGCCCGCGGCTTCGCGGAACACGAGAAGTAATTAGGTATTTATATAATATTTCTTATATTGTTTTCACGTTTAACATTTTTTGACAACGTAACAGCGACATCGATTCTTTATTTTTCTTACATCCCTCGGGAAATATGATTTTTTTTGTAGCTTACCTGTTGGTTCAGTTCAAATATTCGAAGAATTATTTCAATCAAATAAGGAGTTTTGGAGATTACCTCCAAAAAACATATTTAATCGATCGATTAAAATCCATCGATTAAAAATTTGTTTAAATAAAACAAATTTTCAATCGATAACGTGGGCCGACACACGCAAAACACCGCTCTAAGGAGTGAAAACCCTGTCAATAAAACAAATCTTACGTCTATAAATAAAAGTATATTTTTGATCACTTATCATCACTCATAATACCATAGAATACCTAACAAACTGATATTAAAATTTAATTCATACCAGCAATAGTTATAAACATTGACTTTAAAACTACAAAAATAGGTTATATCACATACAATTTACGTAATGTGTGAATGAAAATTTTCATAAATATTCAATCACCAATTCTATGTCGATTTCCAACACAATCGAAAAGGTGTAATATTTATAGATGTCCGACAATCTAGATGACGTCCACCTTTTTTAAATAATTAAGCGTTGGCCACACTGGGAGCGGAGCGAAACGAACTATATTCATTAAGGTACCAAGGTATTTTGACAGTCCCGACCCGGCAATCGCGGCCCACTGCCGCTGCCCTGCCCTTTAACGACACCAACAGTCAATATTTTTTTTAATATGATAGATATAGACGCCATGTTGAATTTTTATCGAAACACCGGTCATAACAAGTGACGTCACCGCACGGCGAATCAACAAGGCGGTTATATCTATCATATTTTTGCAGTTGGTGTCGATAAATCGCTATTATCATATCGTGTTTTGGTGGTTATGCTAGAGGGACTGTGGCGCGATAAAAAAGCATTCGCTTAGCAGCAGCCGAGACTAGAGTCGCAAGAGAGGAGGTAGGCAAGAGTACTGCGGAACGATTGTCTCGTAAAGTATTTATTAATTGATCAGATATAGCCGTCTGATAAAAATAATATCATCATCATCATCATCATTTCAGCCATAGGACGTCCACTGCTGAACATAGGCCTCCCTCATTGACTTCCAGATTGGCCGGTTGGAAGCGGCCTGCCTCCAACGTAATATATTATAGCAAAATTAATAATGGATGATGGATGGATGATGATGATGATGATGGATGTAGTTTATACGTGAATATTATTAAATAGATATAAATTTTATTTTGCAAAACAGACACATACACACCTAAAATCAAGAAAGAATTATTACGAACCACATTGTCTTGAGTTTGGATTTGAGTTATGTATCATAAAAAAAGAGGATTTAACAATAAATTTTAAAATAGAATACGTTATTCTGATCATTAAACGACATTTTGAGATTTGCGACGAAGGCAAGAAGGCCGCGGGACAGATGCCTACACTGGTAAGCGCTACATACAATTGCTTAAAAAAAATGCGACTGCTGGGTCGCGACCGCCAAGATCAGAATAGTACCTCTAGGCTTTGCACCCTACCCCAGTGTAGCAGTCCTTTAGTATATACTCGTAGGGTGTAAAAAAAGCTTAACGAAGCTGAATACCACATCATCTTCCAAGATTCTACACCATGAAAAATACACCTGTGAAATCACCGTTACCGTTACCGTTTATTCACTGGTTATTGACGATCAAATTTTTTTTTTTATAGATTTTTGCAAAAATGTCTTCTATATTGTTACAACTAAACTTTTTTCTAAAGAAACATAGTTGAAATTTTCATTAATTCTTTCATACAGGCTTTAAAGAGCACATCCCACATTGAATCGCACACCTACGCTGTCCTTCAAGTGTTCAGGGTAGAGTTGTAAAGTGTCCGTCACGTTATAAATGTCTGACCAATATGACCGAGCAGATTGGACATTTTCTCAATGTGACCGGACATTTTGGACATTTATTGTCACTAACGTCATTTCAATCAATTCTATTGACAAACTATGAAAAAAAAATTTGGTCACAAATAAGTGAATTATTATAAGAAAGACAGGCTTTAGTAGTGATAATACATAACGAAATGAAATTTCTAGAATTAATTTATCTTTCTGCACGAACAAGCTAAAAAGCGTCGTATCGTTACGCGCGACTTTTTTTTAGAGATCAATCCAGATCCAATTACATGTTTTATTGTCAAATACTATTGGAATTCTTCTTTTATTAAATTTATCCTAAAAAAATATGTGACCATCGTGACAATCGTGACAATTAATGTCCAATGTGACCGAGCATTTATCATAAATGACGGACGCTTATAGCATATGACGGTCAATTTACAACCCTAGTTCAGGGCTTAATAACTCGCCGACCGTATGCACACACAGGCATAGTCAGTTGCGTACGCGCTATACTTTGCGGGTTAAAATTTAGTTATTTTTTTGATACCCAAAAATAAAAGTAATTTTCCAGCAATCATTTTCTCTATTTAAGGCGACGGGTAAGGCAAGTGACCTTGAGCATTTAGCGTCGACTAATGCGACTTCTATTACGTGCCTAAGATAATACAAATGCTTCTCGCAGACTAAATATCCATCCGTTGCGCTCCTGTGCAAATAGATTATCATTGCGAGCAAAATATCCGCTCATGGAAAAGTAGGCGCTAAGAGTAAAATCCATTAAAAATCCTTATAATTCTTAATTTGTTGACTATTTAAAAAAAAAACTTCATCCTAAATGCATGAATATTGTAAATAACTAAACTAACTTTGAAGCTAAACAAAAACGTCGTTAAAAATATTAATGTGTACAAGCTCGCGATATTTGCGGTACTTTGAAATTCATTTAGTGTTTTTAAGAAATAATAACTAGTATTTAGATACACAGGAAAAACTTCAACATATAAGTTACATGATATATTAATTTCCACATCCTACATCCAGTATTTTCGCCAGAAAACTTGTCCAAAAACCCCTCTTTTACGTTTATTCTCCTTACCCAGCGCCTTAACTTGGTTTGATGTACAGAACGCGTAGTTTAAGGCTTCGTTAAGCTTTTTTCCCACCCTGTATGTCCAGCATTAGGTTAGCTTAGCTTAGCTCCTGTTGTGGCGGTTGCCCCAGCCGCGGCGGTGGTCGTCCTTGTACTCGTCGAGGCTGCGCTGGCGCGACAACTCCTCGGGGTCGTCGTCTTCCACCAGGCGCTCCTGGCGACACAATAACAATTCAGCGAGGCCGACTTCACATCGCTCAGCGAGCTATGAAAAGGTCGATGTTTGGAATTTCGTTAAGGGATGAAATCTGAAACGAGGATATCCGACAGCAGATAAAAGTAATCGACATAGTCCAAACATGTAGCGAGCTAAAGTGGCAGTGGGTCGCAGAACCGATGAACGATTAGCGAGTAAACGGATTCTCGAATGGAGACCGCGCTTCGGCAAACGTAGTGTAGGACGCCCCCCAGCTCGATGGACCGACGACTTTAGGAAGATGGCTCGCAGTAGCTGGACGAAAAAAGCGGGAGATCGTGCTCTTTGGCGCTTTTTGGGGGAGGCTTACGTCCAACAGTAGACTGCAATAAGCCGACATGATGAGGACTGTGGCAATGGCGCTTTAGGTGCTTGTAGCTTAAGCTTAAAGTTAAGTGCTAGATAACCAAAGTTACGGTTATATTTATTTACTCAAAAGAATTCATAATTCATTTGTTTGAGAAATACATGAATCTTTGTTAGTAACACAAATGCCTGGACGGCGCGTGTGAATAATTTAAGTTAAGCCCTCTACAACGCTGTTGTGATTGGATGAGTGACCATTCTAACCATATTTAGTAATATTTTATCAAATAAGCATCTATGTGCTTCGGAAGGCACGTTAAAAGTTGGTCCCGGGTAATGTCGCTTGATATAAGTCCTGAAGCTTAATCAGGAGGCGTATTTTTGAATCATGCGAATTTCAATCCGAACACGAAATCGCAAGATTCGCATGCGAATTCCTAAAATCACTATTTTTGAAAATTCATTCCGTGAATTCTGCTACGAGTGGTCCTACCCACTCGTTTTTCGATTTCTACTAGTAGAAAGTACGGAAGAATGACATTGACAAGTAAACATATGATTGACAGAGATTTAACATAATAACTTTTTATTTACGTTCGATAATGAATTTTTGCTTTATGGTTTATAGTATTTTCTGCGTGAAACAAAAATAGTTATAAGATTTCAATGTAATAGCAACACCTGTTTCGAGTGATTCAAAAATGCGTAAAATTGGAAGCAATAGAAACCATTTTCATACACGAATTGTTTTCGTGTTCGAATTCAAAATTCATTTCTAATGCTTCAAAAATACGTCTCCAGAGGCTTAGGGCGGCTTAATAACATCTCACAGTAAGGTTAAGTCACTGGCCTTACAACACCCCTATACCAATCCGCACTGGGCACAGCCCGCGTGGTGGAGTATGGCCCAAACCACCTCATAGTTGAGGTAAGGCATGTGCCCTGCAGAGGCATACTATACTCTTTATGGTGCTTGAACTTACTGCTAGAGCTAGTGTAAAGTAAGGCAATATTCACACTAAACGTATTGTCACTGGCTGACTGTGAACAGGCGTTGTTTACCGCGTTTCCATACATATTCAAGGTATTGTTTACACCGACCCGACAACACGCTATTCCACTGTGCGTTGTCGCTGACTCTCGACGGCCGTTTACTATACTACGTACTTGTGTTGCCGAAAAATCGATAGTTTTGCAATCGACAGTTGAACGCTTAATGAATGAATGAATGAAAAAGTTGAACGCCAAATTCATCTATACGATCGATAGGACAATCGATAGTATCAATACTATCGATAGTATCGATATCTCTTTTACTACAATACTATCGGTAAACAGCAATACTATCGATAGTATCGATAGTTTCGATCGTTGCCAACCAATGAATATATATAGTATTATATATATTACATATAGTATAGTAGTATATATGTATATAGTATTGCTGTTTACCGATAGTATTGCAGTATAAGAGATATCGATACTATCGATAGTATCGATAGTATAGTTTTTCCTTCAACTATCGATAGGCTATCGATAGACAATCGATATTGACCTATCGAGCGGCAACACTACTACGTACGCCACATACGTTAGCGCAGCATAGCGAAGTATTCTCTTATTTATATTATGTGTTATTATAATTAATGTTATAGTTGGCTCAGCGTACTGTTATAGGAATTATTAAAATTAACTAAACAGAATGTTTATTTGAAATTGAAATAGAAAATACAATATTAATTTTGGGCAAATGTCACCGGGTCCGCTGTTGGAATCGAACTGGCGCTGTCTTCAAATTAACTTGTGCAATACTGACGGTTATGCGATCTATTGGGCCAACATAGCCCTTTTACATACATATACCATATATAACAGTACGAATCCAGTGTAAACATATACTAGCCTACTCTTTTGTTCAATAGGGTCTATTGGACCCTCTCAAACCCAAACTGCAAATAATTATAGCCACTATCCATCGTCAATTGTCTATGAATAATATGTAAAAAAATCGTACCCTGTGAATTTTCTCTGCCTCGTCACCGTCCGTTTCTGCGCTCTGTATGGTTTGGTGAGGGATGTTCGTGCCGCCTGGGAATCTGAAATATTACATAGACACTTTTATAAGCGAACCGAGCATAGGTATGTACGGCTGTTTTCGGCAACATGGCGGGGTATAGGAGTGACCAGACGGTTTTCCATTCCTGGTGACCTTGCTTAACCTTGTCCTTTAACCCCGCCTTTAACCAATGACAACCACTAACACCACAATTAAATTACTATTTTAAAGATTTTGGCTATTTATTATTCATTAGCGTATTTCATCATCATCATCATCATTTTGGCTATAGAAAGTCTACTGTTGAACATAGCCCTCCCACAATGACTTCCAGATTAGCTGGATGGAAGCGGCTTGCGTCCAACGGCTTCATGCGACCTTTTCCAGGTCGTCTGTCTATCTTGTGGGTGGACATCCTATGAAATATAGGTACTAGGTATGTATTTTGGTTTTGAATATTATCTGTATTTTTGGGCCCACATGTGAATGCGATGCCAGCCTGTGTGCTCTACACATGAATCAGAATCAGAATATTTTATTTCGCTTAAATGTGGTACTGAGATGTTATAATTTATATAGTTTTCGGATCACACATTTTACCGTAATATGGCATGCAAAATATGTTAGCAATCATAAAATTTAATGACACATATTATTTCAGTCACACAATTTTAAATTAAGTGTGTTACAACATCCGGGTTTTAAATGAGTCGAAATATTCTTCCATTGAGTAAAACATTTTTCAATTAACTACTTTTTTAAAGAAATGATCACCTCTAATAGGTCCTTCGTGTGTCGTCACTACATTAATGCAAATAAAACTGACCCACAAATTAATGAGGATAAGGCAGTGTATGAGCGCCCGTAAGAGGGTCTATGTACTGAATAAATGACTATTATACACTGAATAAATTACTATTCGACGATCTCCGTGGCCGAGAGGCGAGTATACCGGACACGGTATCGCATTATCTGAGGTCCCGGGTTCGATTCCTGGTTGGTCAATGTAGGAAAATAACTTTTCTATATTGTCTCGGGGCTGGGTGTTGTGGTACCGTCATTGTTTCTGATTTTTGTAACACAAGTGCTTAAGCTACTTACCATAGGATCAGGTCCCATATAAAAAGTTGTTGTATTTGAACACCAGAATCAGACCGTAGGAGATTGTTGATGTTTTACAAATTACCTCGTATTCTATACGGAACAAATGCCTATTTTGACTATAATTATCACCCGTTAACATCCAAGCGGTCTCATGAGACCGCATAACAAAGGAATTTCTATTGTGTCTGGTTTACGTATGCTTGATCAGTTAACGTGTATACACGTACATGCCATCTCTCACGCGCTGGTCGTAGAACTCCTCGATGGTGAGCGAGGGGATGGCGGGGTACCCGGCGCCCAGCACGGCCTTCTGCACCGCGTCGCGCGCGATGATCACCGGCCTCAGCGGCGGCGGCCGAGACCGCTCTTTGGACGGCTTGGGCTCTGCAACCGGCATAGGAATCTTACCTCGTGAGTAGAAATTTCCCGAGAACTTTCCCCATGGGGAGAATATGCCTCGCATGGGAAACGACACTTGTCTACTCGTGAGACAGCGTAACTGTAAAACTTTCATTGCTTTGTTTCTCTATGCTGAGAGGTTAAACACCGAAGTGCTATAAGCTGCATATTTTAAACACCTGTCGCGTTGCTATGAGAGAACACTAAATCTGCTAATTTTGTTTAATTTTCTGTCAAGTGTCTTAACTAAAATTAATAAGACAATAATGAGCAAAACACAATAATTAATTGTAACATAATAAAATATTTACCTCCTGCATGTTTCTCCATGTATTCTAAAATAGGCTTCTCCTGTTCAATGCTACTGAGCTCATCTAAGGCCTGGTTCACGTAATCAACCAGCAGTGTAGTGAAGTATGACCGCTTCGTCTCTTCGTCCACTGAGGAAGATGCCATGGCCTTAGAGAGGGTGCTGAGTTTCTCTTTTATTTCCTTCATCTCTTTGTATCTCTTGATCTTAGCGTCCCTTGTGAGCACCTGAACAACATAATAATTCCAATGGCAAAATGCATGCACTGCTCGACTGCATGACACATTCAAATTAAAAATATTTATTTGCTATTAAATAGGGTGGGTACAAATAAATGTTGATGGTAAAATTAAATAACATAGTGCACCTATTTAGCCATATACAAATAGCATGCAAATGAGTTACATTAAAATTATAAAAATAGACAACACTAAAAAAGTACTCAATGTCAAATTAATATGTATGTATCGATTATTTTATTGTTCTTCTTAGATGTTCGTTTTCAAAAAAAAATTTTTACAGAATAAAATGTTTTTTCCAAAAGCCATCTACGCAACGATTTGTTAAACATTGGGGGTGATAGTAGCTTAATAGGTTCTGGAATTTTATTATAAATAGCCGTGCACATAGCAGAACAATTTTTCAAGAAGCGTTTCGTTTTAGGCACTGTGTCAAATATAAACGGTTAGGGTTTCTGAGATTTCTATCCGTAGTTTTATTTAATTGTAGGAAAAGGTGATTATTTTGTTTAACAAATTTTGCTATCTCGAGTATATACAGACAAGGTAATGGTAGTATATTTAGGCTTCTGAAATAGGGTAAGCACGATATATCAGATGGTATGCTACATATAGCGCATATAATATTCTTGTATCCCTTTTTTTTGTTCCGCATTTTGTCTTTTCAACAATTACTTGTATTACCTAGCAGTGGAAACTTTAGTGCTTAAGTACTATCCATAATTTTTAAGCCAAATGTAATATTGATAGCTGTTTGTTTCCTTAATAAAGAAAAAAAAAAAAAAAATACATATATACATCTTTTCTGAGCAACGAAAACTTTTTCTATGTTAGTGCCATTCCCCCAGATTATGAGTCCATACCTCAACACCGACTCCACATATGCAAAGTACGCAGTGACGGCAGTACTTTTTTTGCAACTCTTGTAAGCTTATACAGTGCAAACCCGAACCTATTGACCTTTTTCGCAAACTTTCTCTATCTGTTTTATCCAATGTAATTTAGAATTTATGAATAAACCTAAAAAGGTCACCTTTTCAGCATTACACAAGATTTTGTCATTAAAGTCAATTCTTAAAATTGTTAAAGTTTCATATACTAGTTTTACTTAAATTTATTTGTAGATTATTGCCATTGAATTATTTTTATTAGAGTCATTTTAATGTCATTTTTATGTTGTTCTAAACTACATTTCAACATATGTAATTTTCTTTCAAAAATTATCACCACAATTAACAATTAGGTTATATATCTCACAGTTTGTTATAATTTATAATTATGTCTTTATAAATATCTATTTTTATAATCACAGGAAAATAAATAAATCAGAATCAAGATAAGTCCCTGGCGGACCCTGGGCTCCAAAGCAATGGCTTTGGACGCAACCGGGATTGACCATATAGATGAAGAATCATAATAAGTCCCTAACTGGACCTAGGATGGTTGGAGTAAGAAAGCCTAAGTAGCATGCACAATGGCCCAATCATGAGGCTAAGTGTGTAGAAAACCTAGCTAAATTAACTAAGTCCCTGGCTGTCTTAATACAAAAAATTATGAGCAGGACCTTTTTGACACTTTTCTGTTATTTCTTAATTTAATTAATTAAATTATTCAAATAAATAAAATACACACCATACTAGCAATTTTAGCTTGTTCACTGTTAGCTCTTGCCACTGTGCCCTGGCTATCACTTGTCTGGGGCACCTCCACATCAGTCACGCCATAATCCTTACATCTCTGTAGAAAATCTCTGAAGATGCAAACAATAAATAATATCAAAACAAGTTAGGTAAAGTAAATATTTTTCAAACTTTCAACAAATTTATTTTAAAGTCAACAAACACATTCCATATAATAATACATTTTCAAATAGTTTTTTCCCACCGCCAACATTCGTAAGAGGCTACTAATTCCTGTAGCATGGGACAGGCAACAGCGTCTGCGTGAAAAATAGTATTAAAAAACTGCGCTCGCCAACCCGCCTGCCAAGTGTGGCGAGTATGGGCAATTCCCCCCTTTTCGGCGAGGCCTGTGTTTAGCAGTGGACGTCCTACGGCTGAAATGATAATGATGATGAAATAGTTTATATAATATAGGATAACTTACTTGAAGTATATTTCAGCTACAACAATAAGTTCTTTCCGAGGTGTGCCACTTAGCTTCAACGTGAGAGTCCCGAGAAGTGCAGGAAGCAATAGATACTGTAATGTCTCTGTTGGCAACTCTTCAATGCTCTCGTTACGGCTGAACATTCCGGAAAGGGAGACTAGATTTGTTGCTTTTTCAAACTTTGCTATAGCTGATTTAATGCTCATCTAAATCGAGAAGGCAGGAATAAAAACAAGTCAGACAAGTTTGCAATAATTGCATTCAGTTGGATCTTTCACTAAATAACTTGCAGATTTGGTTACTTACTCGCTTAAAGTTAGTGTGGACTATTTGCCAAGCTTAGCATTGCGAATTTGTTTAAATCACATTAGATCCTATATATAAACAGTCTACTAACTACGTTATAAACCAATACACCCTAAACGTCAAGAACAACATGAATTAAAAACAAAAATCACCTGAACCGGGTCACTGTTAGTAGCTTCATTGCCATTTTCAATAGTATCAAACAGTTTCATAGCTTGATCGAATATATTTTTCAAAGGCTCTTCATCTGTAGATTGTCCAGCATCATTCTGAGCCATCGTAAATTATTTCTTTCAAGAGCTTTGCAATATTACGGGAAGGAAAAAAATACACAACAAGCAAAGCAACACGAGCACCACAGATTAATATACGAGCACGACAGAGAACTGTGTCCTGACAGTGACAGTGACAGTTGACAGACAGTCAAGTAAGCACATAAATGACTTTGACTGTTTTATTTCAAGAGCGTCCGGCCTGTTTCGGCAGTTCCGGTCCCGTCGGCGCCACCACTAGCGGGTTCACCGCTTGGTAGGGTGCCTTTTGCACTCTACATTGGCTCGATCACGCCTGCTAGTATGGGGCTCGACACGTACGAGTCTGAGGCTTCGCTGCGCGAAGTCTCACACTCGACCGGATCTAGCGGGGCGGACCTAGGCTGTGCGCCTTCAACGCACGCCACAACTGACCGGGTTAAGCTGAAGAATGTCTTCCTCAAAGGCACTCAGCGATAGGTCCATAAAAAATAAAAAATAAAATTTTCAAGAGCATGATTCACTAAACACATGTACACAAAAAGTAAATTAATATAGGGAAATATACAGCAGCAATACGCACCATCTTTCTCTGAAACACGTTAATAATGCTTTTTTTATTTTTAATATGGACTCATCCCGCTCTTTAAGCAGAGCAGTGATTCTGCCAATGTCGAGTGTATTCTTGTTATAGTTTACAATAAATAATGGGTGTTTAGTTTTTATTGCTTTTCTTGGCTTTAGTAGAGACTACTCTTTCCGTAGAAGCAGGTTTCAAGACGCTATCGGGTCTAAAGCAAGTTGTTTTGAGACAAGTCACTTGACACTCGATGCTGTTCGATGCGGCGTTGAATACAATGATATTTCAATAATTTCAGATCTTTATTACTATAATGTTAAATTTACTTCAATAAAACTTAAAAGGGGTATGTAACACAAGGGTAACACACAACTTTTGAATGTTGAATTTTTCACAAAACAATTACGGTTTTTTAGAGCAAGCAAGGCAGAAGGCCAAGGGCCAAGGTGAATTGGAATGGCTAACTGTTTGTCCACTCACTAGCAAACGTAAAATAATTAAATTCTTCAGAGAAAATTTTGATAATTTGTAAATGTAGGCTAACTCCGCTCGCCTAGCACCACACCAAACTAAGCAATGCTAAAAACATAGCGACCAGATAACGGATAAACATATTTTAAATAATTAAAAACATCAGATAAATCATCATGATTCAATCTATTTTAAGTACCTACTTGAATTGCTGACCGGCAACCAAGGGCGTCGTCAAAGGCAGGGAGGGGCAGATGCCTAAGACATTTAAAAAAAGGCCGTTGTGCTTTACACATTGGACTTTGTACCGTTTCTTATAATAATTTTATTTACATAGAGGTAAAGACAACTACAATTTACACTTTCCTCACCCCTCATTTTTAACAACTTGTCTGGGCCATCGGCTGGCGAAGTGATGACGCCCTTGTCGGCAACCAACAAGTACTAGAGCTTTTTCACCAGTGATCATTGACACTGAGAAGACTACCCGGGCGTCTGCCGGCAATCGCCCGTTTCCCGCAGCCAGAGGCTGAAGAAATCCGACGAGGGACGGCAGGAAAACTAAAGCGCCTTGAATTTTTATTAAAGCAAAATCCCTTCTTTGCTGCAAGGAAAACTTGAGTAATTCTAATTATTTATCATTGTCGAAATTACGGGGTAAATAAGTGTCATTTTCAAATGTTTTTGCATCAGATTTGCTCGCGATAATTATGTATTTTCTATCTATATTGAAATTTCAATAAACAAGCGTCTAGTACTACTTACCCACCTACATCAAAATTGCAATATTGGCAGGTACGTACGAAAATAACTACGTATATGCAAAGAAACTTGTATGTAGGTATTTAACTAACGAACAACTATTTTTATGGGATCGCGACATCGAAATCCTAAAAAAATATTCACCTGCTTCCCCATACAAATGTTTTTTTAATTCTATTGTTGTATTGTATGAACTAAATTTGTATTTCGACTAAATCAATAAAACATGTCATTAAGAATAAGAATAAGAATAAGAATAAAATAATTTATTCCAAAACCACACATACTCTTCTGACTTCTCAGAACGCTGAGCTAAAACTCAAAAAGGCACTTGAGGAATTGAAAGAGAGTAAAGAAAGCTGTAACCAACTTCTTAGGGAAAGAGATGAAAGTGAAGAAGAAATTAGGATTGTAATAGATAAAAACTCTAAACTGAAAAAAGAACTAGCCAAACTGCTGGCCCAACTCCAGGAAGTCACCGTTCACCGTGACGAGCTACTCAACACTGTCAGCACCTTCGACCAGTGCAGCAACATCTTTGAGCAAACTTTAATGCGTAGCAACGAACTGGAAAATGATCTGCGAGATGCCAATAGGACCATTCGTCACTTAGAAGAAGAGAAAAAAGAACAAGAATACTCAAAGACGTTGAATCTCTATGAGGAGCTGATTGGTAGCCCTGGTAGCCATTCAGCAGATTCGAATTTACATTTAACTAGTAAAACATTACTGAAAACTAACAAACAAATTAGATTATTAAGTAATAATAAGGCTAAAAAATATATCAAAATTAGTAAATTTATTACAAAAACTAACAAATTAATTAAAAAACAGAAATGCTTTTACAAAAATATATTGTTAAGAAAACAACGCATAGAGTTAGTGGATAGTTTAGAAATCTATCATAATAAATTACATGAAAGTAGATGTAAATATGATGTGGACATTGAAAGGCTTCAGGCTGACATCTCGAAGTTGTATGAGTCATTACAATCTATGACGGCTAAATATAACTCCGCTCAGGAACAAATTAACGAACACATCCTGGCTGCTAATAAATTTTTAGAATTGGAAAATTCCAACCAAGATTTTAAATCGCTACCCAATATCAAAGTCACCCAAGTACTAGATAAGAGTCAACAGATCGATGCCGGCCGGCAGTTGTCAATGTCTGCATCTCACTCTAAAGATGTCATATGTAAGCCTGTCAGTAATGTAATTGTTTTCTCAGATAGGTTAGGAGTTGGTTACGGCCCAATGTTGCATAAGTCAATTAAATATGACGTAATTAACAATTGTATGCCAGATGCGTCCTGGGATCAAATTATTAAACGCATACAAAACAGTAAATTTAATAGTGAAACAATACTTGTTATTTTATTAGGAAATAGCAAGAATATTACAAAAAAAAATATTATACAGAAATTTTCAATGTTGTCTAGCCTTATTGTAAAAAAAGTTGTTTTGTGTGCCCTACCATATTGTAGGTATCAAACAACTGAAGAAAATAACAAAATTCATTTATTAAATAGCGTATTTTTCAATTTAACTGAACGTCATAGTGACAAGTTTGTGTTTTTTGACACAAACAAATTTACTAATAATAAATTTATATTAACGGGCGGCTCTTTACACCTGCCATATAAATTAAAAAAACAAATAGCTACTTTGTTAGCACATAATATTAACAATAGTTTTATCGAAACTAAGACAAACTGTGACCATGTTAGTACTAGTACTAACTTAAATATTGTTCCCTTGACAACCTCTAACATTTTAAACTAAGAGAGAAGACAAAAGCCAAGTCTACCTTTAATATTATTCATCAAAATATGCAAGGCTTGGCTGGCAAAGAGTTAGAATTAGCCTTATTCTTACAAGATTTAAGTGTAAATGTTATATGTTTAACGGAGCATTGGATTAATCAATATGAATTAATGTTAAACATAGAAAATTTTAAACTCGGTAGTTCGTTCACAAGAAAGTCTGCTATAAGGGGGGGGTCACTTATACTATTAAATAGTAAATTAAAATGTAAAGAACGTAAAGATATTGTGTCACTTTCGATAGAACGAACTATTGAACTAGCGTGTGCTGAGCTAGAGCAGTATATTATAATAAGCGTTTACAGCCCTCCCTCTGCAAATTTCCAGCTTTTTGAATCCACTATAGAAGAGGCCTTAAAAAAAGTATGCAATTCTAATAAGAAAATTGTCGTATGTGGAGATCTTAACATAGATATATTAGTAAATTCACAAAATTCAATTCGTTTTCTGAATCTTTTTAAATCATTTAATTTAATTAACCTGTTTAATGAACCTACAAGAGTGACTCCCACATCAGCTACTTGTTTGGATAATATTTTTTGCAATAGCGAAGTAATAGACAAATCAATTATAAATTATTTAAGATCTGACCATAGTGGACAAAAGGCGTCTTTTGAGCACCATCATGCCCGAGAAATTGTAGATGCTGTATGCAGGCCAATAACCGTAAATAGAATAGACCGATTTAAGGAGAAAATTTGTGATGGTATAGACTCATTAAAACCTAGCAATAACCATAACGTCGATCTGTTATATGAGGATCTTTTTGGCGTAATCAAAAATGAATTTGATCAAATTTTTACACAAAAAAAGATAAAAGCAAATAGACTTAAGTGTAAGTTCAATGAATGGGCTACACCAGGAATTTACAAAAGTAGAAAGACATTATATGACTTGTATAGTCTAAAAGCAAACTCTCAAAACCCACAGGTCATAGAACATGTGAGGAATTACTCTAAAATATTTAAAAAAGTATGTGCCACTGCAAAATCAAACCATCTTCGTAATGTTATTTTGAATTCTGATAATAAAGCAAGGGCCACATGGAAAATCATAAATAAAGAAACATGTAGACATAAACCAAATGATAATGCTTACTCTCTTAAAATTGGGGATAAACTGGTTAGTTCAAATGCGGATGTCGCAAATACTTTTGAGGAATTCTTTTCAAACATAGCTCCCTCTACAACTAAGGAACTAGCTTCTTCTGCTGAACTAGCCGAGTCCCTACTCAAGTCGGGTGTTGACGAATGTAAAACTTCATTTAATTTTAGACATATAAACCCTGATATAGTAATAAAAACATTTAAAGAATTAAACATGAAAAAAACTGAGGACTTATGGGGTATTTCTGTCAACATTATCAATACAATTATAAATACGATAGCCCCTTATCTTGCAAATATTTTTAACAAATGTATTGATGATAGACAGTTTCCCACTTTGATGAAATTTAGTAAAATTATTCCTTTATTCAAGTCAGGCGAGAAAAATAATCCCTCTAATTTTCGACCAATTTCAATATTACCAGTACTTAGTAAAGTCTTTGAAAAAGTAATTTTTAGTCAACTGTTATCTCACTTTGCCCTGAATAAACTTTTACATGATAATCAATATGGCTTCACGAAAGGTAGAAATACTACTGATGCTGGAGTTGCACTCTTAAAACACGTGTTTGATGCTTGGGAGAGTAGGCAGGATGCTTTGGGAGTTTTTTGTGATCTTTCTAAAGCTTTTGATTGTGTGGACCACCAAACTTTACTAAAAAAACTTAGGCACTATGGTGTTTCAAATGATGCCTTAGATTTAGTAAACTCTTATCTCACAGGCAGAACACAAAAAGTATGTATAAATGGAACTGAGTCTTCTGGGTCGCCTCTTACTATGGGTGTGCCGCAGGGATCAATATTAGGACCCCTACTGTTTCTAATTTACATTAACGACCTTCCGTCTTTTACAAAGGACCTCTGCGAGACAGTGTTATTTGCGGATGATACTTCATTGATTTTTAAAATCAAGAGAGGTAAAGATTTATTTGACGATGTAAATACTGCTCTCTCGCAAGTATTGCATTGGTTCACTACCAATAATCTTATGCTTAATGCAAATAAAACAAAATGTATTAAATTCACCATGCCGAACGTAAAACTGGTCCCAACACATATAACTGTAAAAGATGAACTGCTAGATACATCTAGTTCCACTACCTTTTTAGGAATCACTTTAGATTCCCGTTTGCAATGGGGTGCTCATATTGAGACTCTATCGGGAAGACTTAGTTCAGCTGCTTATGCCGTGAGAAAGATAAGACAATTGACTGATGTTGGAACGGCAAGATTGGTGTACTTTAGCTATTTTCACAGTATAATGTCATATGGAATATTATTATGGGGCTCAGCAGCAGATATTGAATCTATTTTTGTGCTACAAAAGAGAGCTGTACGGGCAATTTACGACCTCAGACCCCGAGACTCGTTGAAGGAACTGTTCAAGGAAATTAATATACTAACAGTGGCTTCTCAATTCATTTATGAAAATATCATGTATATTCGCAAAAACCTGCATCTATTTCCTAAAAAGAGTGACATGCATAATATTAATACCCGGAATAAAGATAAACTTGCCGTTCCAAATTTCAGACTGCATAAAGTGGGTAATTCGTTTATGGGAAAATGTATTCGCTTTTTTAACAAATTACCACAGTCCATTGCTGAACTGCCTATGTATGAATTTAAATCGCATGTCAAGATGATTTTAATGAAAAAAGGTTATTACACTGTAAATGACTATTTAAATGATAAAAATGTATGGAATTAAATACTGCCGTGCTCGCACAGGTTCATTTTATCTTGTAATGTAAACACACTATTTAAAAAGAGGCTGACAATAGTGACCGAGTTTCTTGCGCTGCTTCTTCTCGGCACTAGCCCACAATATTGTCCCGAAGCAGTGGTAGGGTAAAAAAATATATTGGGACGTGTAAAAGAGCTTAATTTAGGCCTATTTACAGAAATAAATTGGTTTTATTGGTTTTATTGGTTTTATTATTGGTTTTCATAGTTGTAAACATGAAAGAAAAGTAAGTAAGTAGTTAAGTTACAGCATTTATAATTTTTTATAGGGTTTTGTACACCTACATTGATAAAATAAGCATAATAAATAACTCAATCCAACAGCCTGCATTATTGCTGAAGGCAATATCACAAATATAAACAAGGCTAATTCATGGATGGCTTTTATGATTTTTGTTTTCCTCCAGAACAGTCGCTGGTGTCGGTCACAGCCACAGTTTAATAATGCGCTCAGTAGCTAAGTACAGCGCAATAAGGGCCATCGATCTGAAATGGTCACACATAGATATAATAAGTACCTACACATCTGAATCTGTAAGTGAGTACGATTGTAGCCGAGACAGGGTTGCCAGATTGGTTTCTGTTTTCTCGATTTTAAGGACAAATATGCTCCTTGGGGATGGTGCCAATGTTAATTTTTTTTGTTTACAAAGAACAAATATGGTTTTGGTGTTATTTTCTAACTAGCTGTGCCCGCGGCTTTGCTCGCATTGAATAAATAGTAGCCTATGTCCTTCCCTGTCATTCAAACTTTTTTCATACAAAATTTCATCAAAATTGGTTTAGCTTTCTCTACAAAAAGTAGCTTAGGTCCTTTTCAAAGTTTCAGTCTATCACTGTACCAAATTTTATCAAAATCGGTTCTGTAGTTTAGGCGTGAAAGCGTAACAGACAGACAGAATTACTTTCGCATTTATATTACTTACTTATTAAATAGTAGAGGTAGGGATAAGTTTTTTTGGAAACGTATCGGTGGAGTGGATTAGTGCGAGGGTGACTTGTGTAATTAATTATTAATTCAGTAATATTGTAATTATTATCTTAACATTTAACACTAACTAACCTAGTTATACGTATGAACTAACCAATTTTTGAGTCTTAATTCGTTACTTCAATAAATAAATATTTATTTATTCATGAAATGGGGGAAAAAAATATCACTATGGGGAGATTCAGCTTGTGGCTTCCAGTAAACACTCGGTAGTGGAGAGGCGCGCACGCCAGCTTGTCACATGTAAGTTCTTGTGATTTGTGCTCACTCGCCGCACACCGGCCGGAACGATCAGGATCGGGTGACCTCGCTCCACCATCACAATAGACCGATCGAGGACGAGAATCTTGCGTTTCCATTATGTTTGAACTCGGAAACGTATTTCGAAACTCGCTATGAAGCAATTTGTAGCCCTACAAGTTAGAACAGTCATTGTTATGAAAAATTGCCGCTGCGAATTCTTGTTTGTGTAAACTTCGAGTGATGTCAAGTGTGAATACTGTCATAAAATCGACGAGCTGTGTTCTAGTTACTGAGTGTACTTAGATTTCCAGATTTTATGTAATAGTCAGCATAGGCGATAGTATAACATAAGTGCAGACAGTTATAATAATTTCGACTTTCGTAATACCGTAACCTGCCTCACCACTACACAAACAAGCAACACTGTACCTACACTACTTACCTACTGAGAGCTGAAGTTGTTAATTGCATTGCACCTAGGTACTTTGTTTGTGGTAACATTGACTTTAATAATAATAAACAATATATTTCCCTATAAGGAATATGCATGAAAAAATATATTGTTTTAACTTATACATATTTATAAGAAAATATATGAAATTGTAGTGCTAATAGTGAAAACAAATTGATTTTAGGTAAAAAATAACTGTTATATAGTAATTATAAATTAAGGTATACCTATCTCTTTCTAAAACAACTTTTACTATGAAAAATGTATGGAGGGCGTGTAATCTGACGTCACGGTACATATCGGATCTCCTTGTCTAACACGCGACTTTAATGGGCTGTAAGTCAGGTATTTATTAGTATTTTTCGAAAATTCTTACTTTTATTAATTATAATTAAGTACTATTTATTTTAGGACCAAATAAAAAAAAAACATGCATATGCCCTATTGTCTAGCATTGCAGGCACATTGAAGTGAATGCAGTGTGGGAAATTTTCGTCTGTATTCTTTTCCAAACGTTTCCCCTATAGCCAGGGCCGTCTTAACATAATCCGGGGCCCTGGGGGACACAAGAATTCGGGGGCCCTATTGCAAAGTAAAAATAAAATACTGTTGGTACGAATTCATGGCTTCCGAAAAATAATTTCATATCTCCGTTAAAAGTATAAGTAGTTGTAAATATTCCCACCTTTTTATTAGGCTTTGACCTCTTTTCTTTCTCTTCATTTAACATGTTTATTAGTTTACATACATGTTTTAGTGCTTTGGGGCCCCCGTGAGGCCGGGGGCCATGGGCACAGACCCCGTATGCCCTTGTGGTAAAGACAGAACTACCTATAACTTTACTTGTTCTAACCAACTAGTGATCGCGTTGGTAAATTTTTAACATTGCAAGACACGATTAAATAAGTTAGTGCTACTTAAAAATAACTGGTTGATGTTAATGATTGAGAGTGCAGAATTCTTTCACTTCATTATTAGACTAGTTAATTAGATACCTAAACCAGTTTTTTTAAATCTCTCTTCTTTACAATTTTATATGATTAAGTACTTACCTAGCTTTTATTATGCAGTACCTAATATAAACCCGATCTTCGAAAGAGTATTTATTATGCTAGTAAGAATACCTGCCTATGTTATCAGCAAGATAGGTATAAGCTCAGCCTTTCAGATTCCAGAGCAGCATAAGACAAAATCGTAGTTTTTATCGCGTCATCGTCAAAACAAGTAGGTAGGTACTTATTTAGTCATAAACGGAATACATTTCTCTCGCATTGGTCGTATGACTCAACTCACTGATCAGGTAAAACTACGTACTAAACTGAGCCAGAGACGTCACATAACGCTTTTTATTTGAATTGTAGCGTTTGTTACGAATATAAGTAGTACAGACAGACAACAGCTCGTTAACCTACCACTAAACGTAAAATTTTCTTAATTAATATTGATCTCTACGTGTCGGACTTAAAGTTGAAGATCGGTTCAATAAACTTTAACTTTTTATGTTGTAGTTTGACCTGCCGTTGACTGTACCTACCTAAGAAGTAGGTAGTTTTACCTACTTAAGGAAATATTGATAACCTGGGGGTTTTATGCTCAGTAAAAAAATTTGGCATCTAGTGCGAACTGCGACCTACTTTTCTAAATCCTACTCATACACCTTAAGAATACATTAAGGGCTTTTATTGCCCGTATTGCATAAACTTTTTACCATAATATGACAATCAAAAAGGTCATACAAAAGGTCAAAGAATTTACATAAAATAGCTGGTTAAAAGATATCTGCTGTCCCTAATAAGCACCAAAAGTCCTACTTACACTCCGTGATAGTTTTTATGGAAAACTGTCAATGTTAGTAATGCAAGACCAATTTTAATTGTAAGTATACCTACTTAGTAAATTTGTACTACAAAAAAACAATATTCGGTAGATAAGTATCAGTCCGTCTGCGCTACCGATTTCTTTTACTGTGCGTGGAAGGGTGTCGTAGAATAAAAACATCATTTTATTGAACCTCGCACACTTTTTCTTTCTACAAGACGAAATATTTTTTTTAAATAATTGGCAAGCCCATTATTTTTTTAAATATGAATCGAATGAGCATATTGATAAACAGAAAACAGGGAAAAACAACACAACACTGTTTGAGAAAATTATTAGGTTAGTACCTCATAGTCATAGTTAGTTTTCATGGATTTGATAATAACTTTACAAACTTTTTATCTATAAATCTAATCTGACATTACAGATTAATAGGTACCTCTACATTATTGTTATGTATCTTTTACTCGTTAATGGAGGGCAGTTCCTTTCGATATTACTCAGTTGTTGCTAATGTGTGTCACCCATATATTATTTGAAACTTTTATTATCCTGATTCCCTGAAAGTAGTCTATACTTGAGGAGGCAAAGTAGTCTATGCTCACGACTGTCATTGCACTTAGTGAAATAAAAGTTTAGATTTCTGGAAAATTCCGGCGAGAAACGGGTCGCGCCGGCGCAGGAAGAGCCCATTACGGCGATTGCTCGCGGCGCCCCACATTATACGATAGCCGTTTTAATTCAAGAAGCTTCTAGAATATACTGAGAACCATCGAGACGGGCATCTTATGCATCATGCACTTCTTAGAAGAGGAACAAATTGATGATGACAGAGTTTTTATTGGAACGTAAATAGTTTGAGTTTAAAGTAACGTACTCAGTGAATAATAGCGTCTTTGCAGAAGCAATGTGCTTTAAAAAAATAAGGAAAAAGATGCGTCGATTGATCGACATCATCATAATAATATTTCATGATTGCATCAGTATTTAACGTGTAAAACCATAGATTCACGTAGCGTATTCTAAGTCGTGTAAAACAGTTAACCGCCCCAATCTGAGTTCCGACTAGTTATCGTTACAGCGCATGATAATTCGCTAGATTGACTCAAAATCAATTAACTTTGCCCAATATATAAGCAGTGCATTTCGAGCACTGTCTGCCAAAATAAATATACAATAGCTTCTACCTAGTGTTTAGTTGAGTTCATGATGGTCGTAAAAACCAGCACATGTCATGGACGATAAATCGTCTACAAACATTCACATGTGCATGCGATTACTAGCCAAGTCAATTATCGCCACTAATCTAACAAGGCTAAACAAGATCCAACACGTAAACACGTTATTTTCTTCTGTTGCAGATAACATGGGTGTTACCGTTGCTTGAACTATCTGGATAAATTTCCAAGATCAAAATGGCTATGTTCACGGTTCTAGCTCTTTACCTTCTTGCGAACGGTGGGGTGCACGGTTTCAATGGAGACAGCTTCGAGTTGGAGTGCCCTGATGAATGCGACTGCCATTACTTCAGGATCAACTGGGTGACGGACTGTTCCGAGAGCAACCTGACCGAAGTTCCTTACGACGAGCTCAGCATGAGTGTGTACGTTCTTGACCTTAACGGGAACAACATTACTACGTTGAAGACGTTTCCCGGAGACATCAAGATGAGGAGACTGCAGATAGCCAACAACAGGCTAGCGAGGGTAGAGAAGGATGCATTTAAAGGGCTGGAGTACCTCATCGACGTTGACTTATCCGGCAATAACATCAGCTACGTCGATCCGGAAGCTTTTCTGTAAGTATTTCACCATTTTTCATCGAACTACACACGCTTGACCTAATAAATAAAAGAGTTTATGTATCATGTCAGCCGATCCAGTTCTGAATAAAATGAACAAACTGGTTTATGAGGTTAAAACTAAATGAAACCGAATAGGGTCTTTCTGACCTACTTTAGCGATATTTGCTTGATTAACAATAAAATACTGCTTCATTGTGCTGTGGTACACAGAATCAGAATAAAAAACAGGTCTTGTCTCTTATGTTTTGTGACAAAAACCAGATAAGTGTAGACTAAAGCCGTCAAGCCGTCATGTCGACACAAGACCAAATTGACGAACCCCAAAAAAGTAGAGAAACTGCGCTGACATTGAAATATATAATTAAATTACCAGCTTAATACAATTACGGCAATAAGCGCTTCGCTCGTACAGACCTATTGTAAAACGAATTGACAAATCGGGCGGAGCGAACCTCTTAACGGCGCAAGCGCAACACTTCGCCAGGGTGCCTTTTTCTGAATGATGAAGAATGATATCGCAGCATCGATAGTACGTAGGTCACACTATAAGTTTTGCGTAACTTAAAAAAACAACATGTTATAACCAAAATATTATGTTTATTGCTTTTCAAAATACTCTCCTTTACATTTTAAACATTTGTTCATGCGATCGAACCATTTTTTAAAACAGGAGGGCCACAGATCTGAAGGCATGTTTTCTACGTGCTAATTGAACGCTATCACTGCCTCTTCGGAGTTGGTAAAAGTAAAACCTATCATCAAATCATTGATTTTAGGGAAAATACAGAAATCACAGGGTGCTAGGTCCAAGCTACGCGCAGGATGGGTGAGGAGTTGTACTTTTTCGGAAGCTAAAAATGACTTTGTTTTGTTGGCCGCGTGTGAAGAAGTGTTGTCATGATGTAGGAGAACGCGGCTTTTGGGTCGTCTTTCGCGAACTTTTTCTAACACCCTGGATAAACAAATGGAGAGAGAGAACTTTTAAAATCAAAATCATCGCTCTAAAATCTTTTCGACTCAATTCCATTTTCGTTGCGTACGTAGAACTTTGATGTGTGATAAAAAACAATTGACAAATCATTTCCCGCCAATTGTTTTTTTTATTACTAAGAAGGTTGCAACGTTTAAAAAAATATAACATTCGCAATTCAAATAGTTCCGATTAGCTAGAAGTGCAAAACTTTTAGTGTGCCCCATGTATAAATAATATCTTTTATTTTATTTTATTTTATTTATTTGGTATATACGACAGTTGACAATCGATGGTTAGTATTACAACGAATGGTTAGTAATTTAGGACTAGATTGACAACCTAATTGTATACACACTACATGATAATATATATATCGGAATAAAAATAATTATGTAACCTTTTTTGTAAATATTGTAGAAAAAACTCATCGAAGTAGATAAATTTACTGCGAACATTGAATGCGTAAGGGTACCGATGTATGAGAGTAAGCTACACTGCTGCAGTAGTACAAAATGAGAGAAAATTTAGTCAAATCTTACTTTTGTGCAGTAGAAATGTTACGATTTTAGCGTGTTCATACTTCTCAGAACGAGAAAACAATAGATAGATATTTTTTTTCATTATTCCCAAACCTAAAAAACTACTGTAGTACTGTTAGACATCTTATATGAATTTCAAATCCTACATGTATTTATATGCTGTATATACATGCTGCTTTATTATAGTCATTACCTCTATTGTGTTGATGCTATTTTTGGAGCTCGTATTTTTTGGTGACAAAAATGTAGTGCAAGTTGTGGACGATGTCAGTGACATCGTTAACCTTGGCACCCTCAAATCAAACGATAGCCATATGACGGCCATACTGTTTATGTGATAAGCATTAGTCAAAACGCAGGATCAGTAACAATGCGTGACTCATTGTTTACTTCACACAGCACTTGTATTCTCACGGACGGCCATTGTCTGCCACCGCTTGACATTCATCCCCGAAGCACAATGCTGATGACAAAATTGTACCAATTGAACTTGATGCCGCGACGACCAGTCCCGACAATTGACGTTAACTGGTTATGCCAATATTAGATAATGGTCACACAACGAATGCAAATTGAAATCGCTGCTAGATCCCATTTACGAGTTACAACTCGTGACAAAGGATTCTCGTAGAAAAATACGTTAAGCAAACGTACTTGTACGTGCTAGTTGAACAACAATTGTCAGGCAGAGTATTTATTAATCGTGCTCTGCCTTAGATTTCATTATCACTTACCATCAGGTGATGGAAGTCATACACAAATGGTTCGCACGCCGACCTACAAAGCCAACGGTCGCGAGTTCGAATCCCGCAAGATGGAAATGTTTGTGTGATGGGCATGAGGCTTTGTATTGTAGTACCCGAACATTTCGAGTATTATAGTATAGTGTATCGATTATCTGGTAGCCGTGGTTCACGTTGCTGCTTAGTTTGATGCTAGATGTGTGCATTATTGTTGGAAAAATTTAATTTTATAAATAAAACGGTTGAGATAATTTATCGTTTTAATTTTCAGAGATTCCCGAGGCCTTCTCAACGTTGAGGTTCAAGACAACCCTATAAGCTTCGTGGAGGGGCCATTCCTCATCTCCAGCACTCTGCAGTTTTTAGACATCAGCTCCTGCAACCTGTCCAGTATAAACCCTCAGTTCTTTGACAACATCACCTCCTTATCAACAGTGGACCTTTCAAACAATCCTATTCAAACATTGGAGGGAAGTGTTTTTGATGCTTTGACCAGCTTGGAGACCCTCAAATTAAACGACTGCAAACTTACCAGTGTCTCCGAAAACGTATTTTCTTCGTTGGTTAACTTAAAGTATTTAGAACTTGCAGGGAACCAACTTACGCACACTGATTGGCCAGAAGTATTAGGGAAGCTAATCAGACTGGAATATTTAAATTTAAGAAAAACAGGAATCACATCACTGTCAGAAGATGCCTTCTCAAATTGTACTAATTTGGTTTCACTAATTTTGGCTGATAACGAACTACGTGATTTGGACGTTGCTGCTACGTTAGGCAGCAGTGTTGATCATCTAGAATTTTTGGATCTCTCTAATTGCAAAATTAAAGGACCCATTTCAGGGGAAGCATTTGCAAATGCTACTCGACTAAAAACACTGTACCTTTCTGGTAATCCTTTATTTGCCCCAGATTTACAAGAAGCACTTGAGCCATTGCCCAAACTTGAAAAATTGTTTATGAGCAATTGTGGTTTGAGGAAGCTCCCTGACAATTTCAACGTTTTCGACAATCTTCAGGAGTTGGATATATCGCACAACCCGCTTGTAAATGTATTTACTAAACTTTTGGCTCCACTTGAAAAGTTAGAATATCTTAACATGGGATATAGTAATCTATCATTCATAGGTCCTGAAACATTCTCCAAAATGACATCAATGAAAAGACTTGTTTTATCAGGAAACGATCTGTTATCCTTAGAAGCCGGCCTTTTCGGCAATTTGACGCAGTTGACGACTTTGGAATTAGAATTTTGTGGACTAAAAAGACCACTAATTGCAAATGCTTTCTTCAAAAACTTAACTTACATGGACCTAAGAGAGATCAGACTTGGCGGTAACCCACTTGTGATTCCCGAGTCTGGGCCTGTGTTCCCTAAGCAACTTTCACAGGTTACTATCCTCGACATGAGCAATTGTAATATTACTTCACTTAACGTGAACGCTTTTAAGAATACCGATAATATTACTGATCTGAATTTGGCTGGAAATAAGATCCAGTCATCGGATGATAGTTTGTTATTCTTAGAGAGGCTAGAGCAACTCGAAAAAATAAACCTAAGCAACAACAATCTCACAACTATCGATCCACAAGTGTTCGTGCACAATCCTAAGCTACATTCGTTGAATTTACTCGGCAACCCGTTCCGATGTGACTGTAAGATCGCCGAGATGTGGGACTGGGCGAATATGATCAAAGGCAATTTAGACGTCCTCGTCGGAGCTAAGAGTGCTGAAAAAGATATAGTTGTAAAAGGGAACAAGAAGAAGAAGCATTTGTACTGTCATTACAACGAGACTCAGCTGCGTAACATGACCATTGCAGTTAACAAGACGGTGCCGGGTAGGAGACCTTTCATGAAGCCCAGAGAACTCACGTTCGCCAACAGAACTTGGGCAAAGTACGTCAGAGAGTCTGGATGTGAGCCAGTTGTTAAGATTCTACGACCCGTTGCACTAGTGGCAGATTTCTTTCATGTTACTGATGGAAAGGAATCAACTGGTATTTTGATTATGGCAAGCCTTGCCATAATCATGGCTGTAGCATCAGCATTGATGACGTACAGGCTTTTTCGCAAAAATAACTTTTCAGAAGTTGATACAGAGAATAATCGAAAGCAAAGATAGCGTATAAAACGATCAGTAATTTGATTTTCTATTGGAATTACAGTAAAAGCCAGTCGGCATGCCAAGTATGTTTTAAGAAAATAAATTCTTTATTTTTTTACTGTTATAGGTACTTGTAGGTAAAAATAACTTGGTATTATAGAGAAAATTGGAATTTTCAATACGGGGCTAATTTATTTGAGTAATTAATAAGGATAACTTGTCTTGTAGTAAATGCAAAAGGAGTATGAATAAGTATGTTCCTCAGCCTATGATAATGTTGTAGCAGTTTTCCATATTGTCGACGGGGGTAAATATATTTATTGAAACGTAAAATATGTATTAAGAACTAGTCATGACATAATGAACTAATCTAAATGATATTCATCGCCATTACAATCTATGACACATAATTTGCTGTCCATCAGTGAAATAAACATTTGTAATAAAATAAAAGCTTGTCTTTTTAGGGTTCCGTAGCCAAATGGCAAAAGACGGAACCCTTATAGATTCGTCATGTCTGTCTGTCTGTCTGTCCATCTGTCCGTCCGTCCGTATGTCACAGCCACTTTTTTCCGAAACTATAAGAACTATACTGTTGAAACTTTGTAAGTTAACCGCATTGAGATTTTCACAAAAAAAATAGAAAAATAATAATGAATTTTGGGGGCTCCCCATACTTAGAACTAAAACTCGAAAATTTTTTTTTCGTCAAACCCATACGTGTGGGTTATCAATGGATAGGTCTTTAAAAATGATATTGAGGTTTCTAATATCATTTTTTTCTAAACTGAATAGTTTGCGTGTGAGACGCTTCCAAAGTGGTAAAATGTGTGTCCCCCCCCCCTGTAACTTCTAAAATAAGAGAATGATAAATCTAAAAAATATATATAATGTACATTACCATAAAAACTACCAGCGAAAATTGGTTTGAACGAGATCAAGTAATTAGTTTTTTTTAATACGTCATAAATCGTAAACCGCAATTTAACTTTCGTAATGTTATGGATTTCATTTTGCAATAAAAAAATACCATAACTATGACTCGATTGTCGTGATGGGTGAACTTTTACTCATAACGGTACCTACAGATTTGTACGGAACCCTTGGTGCGCGAGTCCGACTCGCACTTGGCCGGTTTTTTTTAACGCACATTTCACACACACACAATTTCTGTATGCTTTGCTTTTCCTATATACCTATTTCCTATAATCAACACGCTTTTGTAACTTCACTGTAACTAACGATAAGACTCAAAACTAAATAATAAAATAATTTAAATAAAATTTACAAAATGTAATTAGGTATTTTTTTTAAATAAATATTGGACACATACATTGCTTTGATCCTATGATAAGTAGCTTAAGCACTAGTGTTACAGATATCATAAACAACGACTGTACCACAACACTCAGACCCAAGACAATACAGAAAAGTTATTTTTCTACATTGACCAACCGGGAATCAAACCCGGGACCTTAGAGATACCGACAGTACCGACACCAAGTCCGGCATGCTCGCCTCTCGGCCACGGACGTCAACTTCGATGTAATTAAAAAACAGATGCACTGTTACAAAGTAACGCGCTACTTCGAATATAATGTGAGAAGTGGAGATAGTGGAGCATTACATTTTTTCATGATTTCACAGTTGACCTCATAATAATAGAAGGTGTATGTATATCAGTATACGTGTAGATTACGTAGTTTTAAGGTGTATCCTATTCTTCTGTAAACTCTGTTATAAATACATAATCGAAAAAAAAAATTGGGCTATCTCCTAATAACAAAACAAATTGAATGAAACCAACCATCCAAATAAATTACACAGACAGAACAAAACGATTTACTGTAATTTAATGATACCTACCTAGTTGAGTGCAATAAGTAGGTAGGTAAAGTTAACCGCAGAAATACTCGGGATTGTTTTATTCGTTTCTACATCGCTCGCCTTGCTTCACCGTTCGTAATATTGAGATTGCTCTGAAAAGCTGTCGGGCTGATTAAACAAACAATGTTTTGGTAGGTTATAACAGAATTTATTTATTTTATAATAAAATAACTTTTATAAGAAGCCAGGTCAATGTGAGAGACGGGAGTTAATCCAAACGCTACGGCTCCAAATTATTTTAGAATGATTAAACCGTTTTAGGTAATATTACTTATACAGTGTTTCAAGGGGAGTCTGCTTAGTAGGACTCATGGTGCAGTCATCCTGTACTTACTTATTTATTTATGTATTTATTTATTTGTCACACTATACTGTAGATTATGGCTGTAGAGATATAGGGACCTAGGGATCTAGGCTTCTAGGATTAGGGAATTACATAGGACAGTTTATAATCCTATCTCCTATCCATAGTATAATTATTTCATGTGTAGCTAGCCGGTGCGTCAAGAGACCGCATAACATTGACAGACATAATTACACAAATACCTACTCGTTACATTAGACGGCAGCTGCACAATTTGTTGTTACTACAATTGAAGCTAATACATTTAAAACTGAATTTTCCCGTGTATAACATCACGGGATTTTAATTTTACAACATTACAAAACCAGACTTTTAAAAGATAAATACATCAAATTATGAACGTACCGGATATTTCCGTTTGCTTACACGCATAATCTTGCATGCATCAATGAAATCTGCATAACACAACTGGCAGGCATGCAAATTATATGAGCGGAGTGCGGACATTCATGTAGTCATTATCGGGCAACATCTAGAAATTTAAAAACACCCAGGCGAATTTTTTTGCCTTTTGAAAATTGCTAAAAATGTAAGTCCAACCGCCTTGGTTTAGCGACAAATAAATTGCTCTAGGTCTCTTTAGCACCCGGGCTTTATGCATCCGTCCGCTTGCGACACCCGTAGCGAATCGCACTCGACTTTTTGCTTCTCTACGGTGACTGACTTTGTTAATACCCGAAGATATAGCTTTTTTATTTGCTAAAACGGGAGCAACTGATAGCTGGCGTCACGTAACGTATTGGCAGATAGGGAAAGTCTTATTATTGCGCAAGATAAACCGCTGAAGCAACGCTGAAGTTTTTGCTTCCATAAAAACAACAGGAAGAAACATGATCACAAATATTAATAAATTAAATGAAAAAAAGCACTTTTTAGAATATTTATTTTTAACAAATACTGTAAAAACTTAGGCTAAAATAATTACAATAAATACTATCATAATTTATTTATCAGCTGGGCTTGCCGCCGGATGTACTCGTTTTCTTGATATACCAGTTTTCTTTGTAGATCTTTTTTCTCATTCCCGGCTTTTCACTTTCGGGACTGTTGTTGCTCGCCATTGCGGCCAGCTCGCTGTCCAGCAGCCGCGGCAACCCTATCGGCTCGAAACCGTACTGAAACTGCGGTTCTACAAAATGAGTTTTACTTTTTAGTCTTTGGTAAGGGCGCGACGCGTGCGCAGAGTTGTCCCGGGGCGCTTCCTTCGCGTAGTTGTACTCATATTGTACTGGCTCTGATTTGTATTGCGCGAAGTAATTCTGTTGCTTCACCGGCGCCGGCCTGAAATCGAAGGATGGAGCCACCGTATATTTCTCAGACTTCTTCTTATTTTGGTCAGCAGCAAAATACTTCTCAGGCTTCTGACTTTTATACAACTTGAAGTAGTTAGCCTTGTTCTGATAACGGTCGGCCAGGCTTTCCGGCCTGTGAACCGAATAATCTAAGTAATAATCTTCTTTAGTGTTGTCTCTAGCGTCTTTGTAGTTCGCGCGGCTGCTCTTAGGAAAGCTGTCGCCCTCTGCTTGATATTCTTGGAAAGGGGTTTTTTCTACCTCGAAATTGGCATGTTCACGGGAGTAGCCATAGTTATTCGGACTGTAAATATCTTTTTCGTTATCTTTGGCTTTGTTTTCGAAAGCTGAGAAGCCGAAGGCGGCATTTTTGTACGCCTTTTCGAAGTCCTCTTCATTGTTATCATCTTGGTTGATCATCTCGGATTTAATTTGTTCGTGGTGCGAATGCATTTCCTCGGGAGTTTCCTCTTGGATAATGATGCGTTTGGCCTTCTCGTGCACGATAGGCGCAGCGGAGCTGTATGGATGCTGCGGCGTGGACTCTGTCTGGGTCTGCTGTTCAATAAACTTTTGGTATTGTTCTAACGTTGATAACGGAGAGGGGTGTGGATTCTGATAAGAATCGATTTGTTTCAAAAAATCGTCACTGGGTGCCTGAGAAGGCGCAATTCGTATGTGTTCTTCGTATTCTTGCGGCGGATGATATTGTGGCTCAACATTTTGGACAGGATCTTCCGCTTCTTGTGAATTGTGGTGTGGTGTCTCTTGATGTTCTTCGTAATGCACTTCCTCATTATGAACAAGATGCGGATTTCCATTTGATCTATGACTAATTACATTATTTGAGTTGTGGTGACGTGAGCCTTCATTGTGGCTAAGATGATAAGGATTTTGCCCTTGGTGACGGGGATGATATTCGTGATTATACGTTGGTCCAGGGGCTTCTTTATTATGGTAGTTTTGAGGATAATCTGGCGCAGGCGCGTCATCACCCGACTCCTCCGACGACCCCGCATCTTCGGCGGAGCCAGCATCATCAGATGCAACATGTTTGTGCTCTCTATTTTGCTCCTCGGGCTTGAATGTGTATACCAGTTGTTTTGGCACTTGACCATGACCGTGATAATTAACTTGTTTGATATTTACTGGCTCTTTTGAAGTGTGAACAAAGTTATAATGAACGGGTTCTTTTTGTTCAGTTTTCTGGTATGTGTAACTGATAGGCTCGGACTGAGTTTTCTTATCGTAGCTATAGTTCACAGGATCCGATTCTGTAGCTTTGTTGTAGCTTATAGACTGCTCCTTATAAGTTTCTTTATAATTGGGTGAATTAATCTCGTAAGAAAATTCAGGGCTTTTACTAGGTGTTCCCTTGACAGTTATGGTCGGTTTAGCAGGACGCGGTTTATGGTGGTTATCACTTTGCACTGAAGTTTGTTTTGGTTTCTTTTTTGGTGCATCATTGCGGTGTTTGCCTTTGATGTTTCCACTCTCATAAGACTTAGTTTTATGTACAACAATTTCCTTCTTTTGTTGTTTTGGTTCATTCACATTAAAATCCGGTAACTTGTGATACGTGGCTTCATTTATCCTGGGTAAGTAATGCTGAAATTGTGGAACTAGGGGATTAGCGAAAGTTAACGGCTCTAGAAGGCTGAGATCCAATAGAGGTACTGGAGGTTTTGTGTCCAATGTAATAACCGTCTTCTTGCCATTTACTACGGCAGTCACAGAAGTCTTGGCTGGTGCGGCCTGAATTTGTGCTTTGTCGTCGTGAGATTGTTCCGCATTGCTCGCAGATTCGGCGTGGTGCGCTTCAGGTCGATGTTCTAAACGCTGGAATTTCACTTCATTCTGAGGATTACTGTAGTGCTCCACCGGTTTAGAATTAGCGTACACTGGCTTGTTGCTACTATGTGGCTGCTGGACGGTAATCGCTTGAGTATGTGTAGGAGCAGTCTGTGCATGCGTGGAAGCAGCTTGAGCGTGTGAGGGAGCAGCTTGAGATGAGACTATCCTGCCAAAGTTTTGGGCAAAAACAAAAGGTTGAGAGAAGCCTCCAAAACTGTTCGTAGGACCGTGCGACGCTACTTGGAAGTTCGGCAAGCGATATGGTGATCCAACGAAGTAATGTGGTGCTGCCTGCTTAGCCTGGGGCACTGCGAGAAGAGGCTGTGACAAATGAGCCGGCAACTCTTGCAGCGGGAGATACTGCTGAGGGAAAGCAGTTTTGTATGGGGCCGACTGAGGCGTGTCCACGAACTTATTGCCGTAGGAATCTCTTAAGTAACCGTTCACATTGTGTAGTACCAGCTGTTCCTTGACTGGTATGATCCGGGACGCGGCGGGTTTGGGAGCGGCGATGAACGCGGGCAGGTGGAACGAGTAGGCGGCGTAGGGCGCGGCACTTGCGTACACTCCGAGAGGAACGTTCCGGTAGAGTCGAGGGGCACTTTCTGCACTAACATTGTCTTTAACTATCGAATTGTTCACAGTCTTCCCTGTTGCTGCAGGAATCCCGCTTAGCGTCAGCCAGCACAGCGCTGCATGAAATGCCTGTAAAATAAAAATATTTTTTCGTTTAGTTTTTGATCATGGTTAGGTATTATTACTAACAACAGAGTTATTAGGATTAGATTGAGAATAATAATATAATTAATTAAATTACCTTACTCCACATGGTGGCCCACGCTTAGTCCGAGCCAGTGAGCGGCACTGCGCGGCGCGGCGCCCTCCGCGCGCTTATATCGAAGCTGCGCGCGCGCAACCATACCTTTTCTCAAGCCGCACTGCTGTCTCTGGACTTCGTTATATCACCCGACATACTTTACATCGCCGGATCAGCATTTTGCTCATTCACAAAATTCAATTTAACATAAATAAATTGCTTCCTAATGTAACAAACTGTAACAATACGTTTGGTAGCAAGCGCGTTGTGTAATTGGCGAAAGGGTGATAGATTTCTTATAATAGAAGGTTGGTTCGTGTCTGACCATTTGAAAGGAAAATAGTCAAGAAAATATCATCAATGGATAATAAATACCTGTCATTATTACATTAAGTAAATTCCAATCGATACGGTAAACGCAAATTGGTAAAAAAAATATTATCAGTAAAGTATCGTATTAAGAAACTGCAAAGACAGTCAAAGATAAATACCTACTTAACTGAAGGGAAGCATGCTTTCAGAGGACGAATAAGAAGGACCTAGATTTGTTAATTTCTGAGTTCAATTAACTTATTCCATTGAATATTAGACAGGTGCGTTTCACGATATGCGGAATAACGTTTAAGGAACACAAAGTGCACGTACCCTTTGAATCACGTGACGCAACCAAGTCCAAACACGCATCGATAAGTATCTGCTAAGCATTTATAATTTGCTATGCTATGCTTATGCTATATTTTCCCTGGACTTACCTAATTAACTTATAAAGATGTAACCCAAAATCGACTGGCGTAGACAATGACTACCACCACCTAGTTGACCACCGTATTCGCGCCACGGCGTCCCGAAACATTGCCAAAGACAATAATCACTCACTTGCTTTTCAACAGACTTCAAAAAAGGAGGCTCCAATTAACGACTTAATTGGCGTTGTGATTAGCCTTGAACGCTAAGGGCTTTAATTCCCGGTGGGGGGTAAATTCAGAAAACGATGTTTTCGATTTGACGATGGTTTCGATGGGAGAATAGGTTGACCGAAGCTTGAAAATAAGATTTTGACGCGTAATTAGCAACTTCTTTAAATAGCATGACACATATTCGAATTTAGTCTGTCTCTGTGTAACGAATGTCTTTGTTAAGTCTGGAAGGAGACTGCCTAAATTGTACACATTTAATTTTAAAATTTCTTAAAAAATATATGTTCTAGCCCTCTATTCATTCATACCACGATCGACGAAATTCGAATGTCTAGGCTAGTGGCCCGGACTACAAAGCCAACGGCCAGCGGTTGCGGGTTTGAATCCCGCAAGGGGCAAACGTTGCCAAAATGGGGCTAGATAACTAGTGTAACTGATAGAAGAATTTATTTTCTTTAAAAATATATATGACTCGTGCGAGGCCTAAGCGAGTAGTTCGCTAGTCTAATAAATGAAAGTATCCACTGAAAAATTAGAAAAACGTACAGGTCATTCTATAAATAACGACGGCATTTTCCTATGAAACTGATACACCGCGGTAGATCCGTCGTATCGAGTGGCGTCACTTTCCTTCAACTTTCTGCGGTCATGGTCAGCGCAGACCTTCTGCTGGACTGGAACACGGGGAAAGTGCTCCTCATTACTGTCGATACACATTAGACACATATCCGAGCAAAGTGTCTCACCTAAGTACACATATCTGAACAACATATTCCGAAATGTTGTTCAGGTAAACGCTTACGCAGACATGTTATAAAAATATTATTTTAAAAAAAACAAGAAAAAAGTGATAAAAATTAATAAAAAATATATTATTTTAGCCTTGGGGACGTTGAGGACCATCCATAACTTACGTAACACGAATTTTATGATTTTTAGAGACCTACCACCACATAAAAGTGTGACAAGGAACGAAAGGACGTCTCACTTTGTTGTCCGAAATCAGCATAGACAGTAGTAATGAATGCAAAAATGATACACTCGTCTCATATATGTACCTAGTCGTAGTAGTAGTCAGTGTCGACACGCATTTACAATATAGTAAAAGAACTTATACTAAATAAGTTGTAAAGTACAGAGTTTGCAATAGAGCTCAATAACATCAATATAACAGTTTCATTTATTTTACGGACGTTTCATAAGCACCGACGCTAATTCATTTATCCGCACAAACGTAGCGATTTCTGCAGGCGCAGGTGTTGCTCAAACAACTAATTTATTGAAAATAGGTTCAATGTTATAGGTCTCGAGTTAGCTACTAAATGTAGCCTAAAGCTGACTTCCCACGGTGCGTGATATTGCGGACGGACGAGGACCAGGAGACGTATTTTTGAATCATGCGAATTCCAATCCAAATACGAAATCGCAAGATGCCTAAAATCACTATTTTTGAAAATTCATTCCGTGAGTTCTGCTACGAGTGGTCCTACCCACTCCTTTTTCGATTTCTACGAGTAGAAAGTACGGAAGAATGACATTGACAAGTAAACATAGAGATTTGACATAATAACTTTTTATTTACGTTCGTTAATGAGTTTTTGCTTTATGGTTTACAGTATTTTCTGCGTGAAACAAAAATAGTTACAAGATTTCAATTTCATAGCAACACCTATTTCGAGTGATTCAAAAATGCGTAAAATCGGAAGCAATCGAAACTATTTTCTTGTTGTTTTCGTGATCGAATTCAAGATTCATTTCTAATGCTTCAAAAATACGTCTCCAGCCCGCCCCGACGCACCATAGGAAGACACGTCCGTCGCCGTGCGATCTGAGCCGAGTCAGTAACTTCAAAGATGCGAGGTGGTGCGGTTATATGCGGTGTTAGGTAAATGATATATCTAGCCGAAACTAGCCTATGTAAACATATTATGCATATAAAGACTACAGTGAAATCAGAAATGAGATATTATCACATAAAAAAAAACATACAAATCGGATTCTGAGAATTAAGTTTTCAAATTCAAAAATATTTATTTCAGTAACGTAATTATACAGAACACCTCATGGGTTAGAATCTCCTTTTAAGCGTTTTGTATGAAAATAAAAAATATTAAAATGATGATATCAAATTTCTGTCTTCGACATAGCATTTATATGCATAATTATGTTAACATAGGCTAGTTTCAGCTAGATATACCATTTACCTAGCACCCTGTATATGGTATCTGATAGTATCCCATAAACAGTGCGATGCTATCTGTATGAAAACAGACGAGCATGGCAAAAATACCGCAAGAAAGAACTTAACTACAGCAATACGTTCTTTTTCTTTGCATAATTTTTTTTAGGAAGACCAAAATTTGAAAATTTTCATAGGTATGCACAAATAACACAAAAAACACTTACAGGTCCCAGATAGAAATTGTGTAATTATGAAATGACAAAATGACTTCTAAGTTTGAAGAGCCATGCGCAGTGCGCTGCTGTCCTTGGTCGTCTTTCGTGTGTGATTATTCGCTGAAACACGCACCGTAAGGAGGACCTTTAGGCTTCAGGAAGATTCCTTTTCATTAGGCAAAAGTTGCAAAAATGTATAGAAATTAATAAAGTTTCTCCACTTGCCGGCTACTGCGACTACACAGCTTCATTTTGCAGGCAGCTGTTATCGTTCGTATTTCTGTTGTTCAGTAGGTACCTCGAGTCCGACTCACCCCCAGATCGGGCCCGCTAGAAAGGAGGCCGGCAGCGGTCCGGCCTGTTTCGGCAGTTCCGGTCCCGTCGGCGCCACCACTAGCGGGCACCAAGCGGCGACGCTTGGTATCAAATCAAATCAGGTAGGGTAGGGTGCCCTTTTCACTCCACATTGCCGATTGCCGATCACGCCTGCTAGTATGGGGCTCGACACGTACGAGTCTGAGGCTTCGACCGCTAGCGGGGCGGACCTAGGCTGTGCGCCTTCAGCGCACGCCACAACTGACCGGGTTAAGCTGAAGAATGCCTTCCTCAAAGCGATAGATCCGTCCGAAAAAAAAAGTTTTGTACCTTCTACACAAGTACACTTTTTGTTTATCATCATCAGTTATTTCTACGTATGGAGAAATAACTGATGGTGATAAACAAAAAAATGTTTAAAAAATTGAATGGAACGAAAAAAAAATATTATAAATATGGACCAAAAAAATAAAATCGATTATGAATCACACCTACACTACAATGTAGGTGTGATTCATAATAATACGTATTAATCTTATTGGAGTCGGTAAAAATGAAATATTTAAACGCGTAGCATATACACATATACAAAATCAGTCGAATTGAGATCAACCTCATTTTTAAAGTCGGTTGAAAAGGGCAAATTAAAGCCATTCTGAGAACATACATCACGGGAAAATACTGTGTGTGTAACAAATTCCATAGAGACGTGATAGCCGATTTTTGTTTTTATTCTCACGTTAAAACTAAAGAAAAACCATTAACTTGTTCTTGAAAACGTTAATTTATTCAAAAATGACAACTGAATATATTTAACAAACATTATTTGGAAAACTTATTTGTTACACAAGAAATACATTAAATTAATTAACGAAAGAGTAAGTACTAGACTAATATTTATTTGTACTTAATGATATTTTCTGTACATTGTTACTTTCTCGTTAATGTTATTTTTTAAGTCAAAAGTGAATTCAAATTTAAACTTACAATGTCCTGAACGACATAAATCATGTCGAAAATTAAAAGTGAATAGAGGTATCCAATGGTTTTTCAATTAAATATCTCTTACAACTTTGTTTTGTACCTACTGTACATTTACTTATTAATAGGCTAAATTCCTGGGTCAAAAAAATATTCTATTTAGTCCGTCAGTTAGATTATAAAAAAATATTGGACCCATATTTTGTCTTCTGTCAATCAAAAAAAAAATTACGAAGATAAAGCGTATCAAAGTTATGGAATGACGTCACGCCTTGCTAAAAAGTGTCGCAAGGCGTGACGTTACGCGGAACTTTAACGGGCTATATCTTCATCATTTTTTGTTTGATTGAGAAAAGAAAAAATACGTGTCCAATATTTTCTGTTAATCCAACTGACGGACTAATTAGATTTTTTAGGAAACTAGCCTATTACTTAGAAATTATAAAAAAAATATTTACATTTTCTTATCCTAAATTTTTTAACTTGCAAGTTTTCATATTTTCGCAAGCAAATACAAATTAATAGCACACACATAGATAGTGAAAAGTAAAAATAAAATACACAACTCTTCTCATACAAAAATATAAGCAAACGAGATTAATATTTACATAACAAATGCTTTTTGCAGTCATCCAACTTTTCAATCGATCGCATCCAAGAGATTCCAATGCTTTAATGCACTTTTGATGATCAATATTTTAGTTTCATTTTAGGCACCATTCATAACGACATTCTGTGACGTCACAGAATAAATAATAGTGCAACGGATGAGTAGTATAGAACAGATTTAAATGAAATGTAATTATTTATTAAGTAGTTTCTTGTCATGTCCAGCAGTAGACCAATAAAGACTGACTTTATTTATTTATACTTAATCGAAGAAAGGCCAAACGCTAAATCAGACCGTACCGTTGGTACTCAAAAAAAGAGTCTAAGAATATATCTGTCAGTATTGTTGTCTGCATACATAAAATTGGTCACAATTTAAAATTGAAACCGAACAACACACTATATTGCAGCATCAATCAAAACAACTGCTCATACACTTTACACTAAATTGTTATGATGAATGTCGTGTTTCTTTTGCACGCATCACACAAATGTTATACACCTAACCTATTAAAAACATTGCTTGTTATCGTTAGATTGTTAGCATTTTTGGATCCTAACCTAGCTTTGACTCCGTTGGCACCTTCTGGCATTGATAGCCTCCGCTCAGGTTTATTGAAAACAGTTGTTATCTTCTTAATGCCTTTGACTATTGGTAATGTAGCAGCCAAAGCCAAGCGACTAGCTTTCTGATTGACTTCGATCTCTTTATACTCAACGTGGTTGGAGAATTTGACCGACTTAGATTTAGGAAAAGCCAATTTGTCTTTTACACTTACTGGAGTCTCGTCTGCCCGCATCGTGCGTCCAACGGCAATTTTCCTCACATTATTCTTTGAGGTAGTAGTGACTGTGACAGTCTTCTTGGCAAGCGGTGTGCTCTTGAGAATGCCTTCATATTTGAGGGCATCTTTCGGTACTGGTATTGTCAGGTCGACTGCCTTGGCTTCTGGCTTGGACCCCAACCGTGAGTAGATCGGTTTTACTGCCACGTTAGTCGAGGCAGGTTTAACTGGGTCGGAGTTCCCAAGTCTTGAGAAGACAGTCTGTTTGTTGGTAGCACCTGCAGCACCTGCAGCAAACACAAGCATGCAATAAACTTTGGTTACATACTGTTACAAAACATACTATAGAATTTAAATACTCTTTAACTGATCAAGCATACGTAAACGAGACAATAGAAATTATATTGTTATTTGGTCTCATGAGACCGCTTTGATGTTAACGTGTTAAAGTAAAGACTACAAATTACAATTCCAATAAAAAGGGATAAACTTTAATAGTAAGTACTTCTTATAAGTATATCTTGGAATTATACTAAATATCATATTTGATGCAACTTCATCATCACTTCCAAAGTTCCAACTTGGAAACTGCAGACATGAGTAAATTACGGATTGAATATGGCAAGCAGAATAATTCCAAAAAAATTTAATAAGACCAAATCTTAAATAAAAACTGTTAGATATTTTTTTTATTTTTTACCTTCTTTAATTTGAGGTTTGGTGGATGTAGTAAAACGTATTAGTCGAGCCTTCTTTATACTGGCATCATCAGATCTGATAAAAAAGAAATGTTTAGTATCCGATAAATAAGAACAATAAAATAAACTCTTTTTGTGACTATGGCCGGATATGGATATTCTTTTGCAGCTTGGCATACTGTTGTTTTAACACAAAAGTAAATTCACACTTCTAAGTGCATTACAATGCGATTACTGTGGATGTTACTCCACTATTTACACAAATTACGCTACAATCCATGCAGCCAATATTATATTTAAGATACAACCAGGTGTCCTCCGAGCGTAAAATGTCAAATACACTGTGCTTAAGCTATGTCTTAGTGGTTAGTGACACTTGGGAATTTAAACGTAGTAAAATATAATATTAACTAGTTAGTGTAGGGATGTTACTTACTGAATATCTACTAGTTTTCTCTTTTGTGAAGGAGCAGTAGGGGATGTTTCTTGAACTTGTGTATTACGAGTGTAATGTTCCAACATACGACTTGCAGCTGAAATAATAATAGTGTTACAATTTTCCTAATAATAAGTATTACAAGCTCTGTCATGGATGTTGAGCGCTGGAGGAAAGAGTGGGGGATAACTTTGCGCATATTACGAAACTATCATCGTTTCAGAGACACGTGTTCGCAAAGCAAGCAACCAATCAGGGCGCGGGCGCGGCGCGCGACTAGCCAATCACGTAATCGTATTGTTCTTATGCGCATCTTTCGTCCAGCGCTCCAGATCCATGCCGCTAGTTGTACCAAGTTTACTTAAATTGATTGAATGCATAATAGTACACGCATAATTATAATTATGATTAATTTAAAAAAATATATAAACTTTACTTATACCTAAACTTTTTTTTAAAAATCTGACTCAAACAGATCGGCTTTACTTGAAAATTCAATATTATAGAGATGAAAGATTGAACACTTACGTGATGATGGCTGTGCGACTGTTAAGCGTCCCGTCACAGCAGCGACTGGCACTTTGGTAGGGACGGCGTTACTGGTTGTGCTCAGTACTCTGTCTCTTGCAGTGCTTTCGTGTACTTGCTTAGCATGTCTAAAAACAAGAGCAATGACGATTTATCAACTAAATACATCAATTTAGTAGACTACTACATTATAGTTAGCACCTTGGGAACCCAAATTCCAATACAGTATTGTTAACAATAATAGCTAAGAATTTAAAAACCACCTGGTTAGGTGGTTCACACTGTAGACTACAAAGCCAGGCAAATTTTTGTGTGATTTGATGACCTTATCATTTGTATTAAGTCATGGATGTTTATAAAATATATTTAAGCAATGTATGTGATAATGCTGTTGTCAATTGTAACCAATTAATTCTCAGATTATAATTTATTGATAGCACAACATTCGTTAAAACTATTAAATCGTATTTTATTCACAGAAACACTACACAAACACATACTATTCACTACTTCTGCGTCATCTCTCAGGTGGTAGCAGAATACAAGTAATTGCTCCAAGAGCATTTTTTTACTGAGCTACCTCCCTTTCGTAATGCAGCGGTACACCTACTACCTACTCGGTTTAATATAAGAAGTTTTTGGCAATGTTTGTTTTTATTTTCGTGTTTGTGTGTATTTGTCTGTTTTACGAAATAAAATTTCTATCTATCTATCTATCAATTATCTAGTCACCAAGTACAAGCTTTGCAAGTCAGACTAGTTTGCTGGTCAAGTTTAAGAGCCTTTGTTAAGTGACTAATATAGACGGCACCACAACACCCAGAGATTATAAAGATAAGTTATTTATCTACTTTGACCGACCGGGAATCGAACCCAGGATTGTGACAACCTCTGAGATTGTGACACCAAGTCCAGTATGCTCACCTCTACGGGCTACGGAGGATATGAAGCTACTTGACTCCTAGTCATATATATCATATCATAGATATATTTACCTCAAGATAGCAATCACATCACCCATCCTTGATATTCCCATATCTCTCAAGTACTCCTTATTGAGGTCCAACAGCATATCGTTCTGAATCCTGTTCTCCGTGAAAGTCAGAGCATATGTTGCTGCTACATCAGATGGAATACCAGCCGTTGTGAAGAAACTCACCCACATCCCTGGAATTATCATAGGACAACTCATTAACATGTGTTTCAAAATAAAATTGTTAGCATAATAATCTTCATCACCCATCCAAAAATATTACACCATTAAAAAAAACCTTTATTGCTAATTTTGATTTGCCACAATGGCCCAGCCAGTTAGCAGGCTTACATCAAGAAAGTGCCTATTAAAATACTTAAGATACATATTTAAAATAATGTAGGTACCCAATATACATACCTACTAAGCATAATAATAATTTATTTAATAACTTATTCAGTTTACAAATTATGTTTCACTATTAGGCCATTACACAACGTAATATTATTATAGTCTGCAATAATATTTATGTTGTGACCTAATTAACAGTAGGATCAGGTAAGCCACAGACAGACAAGAAACACACAGGATACTGGACGGACAAGGTATCGAAAATTATATTAAATAAATTCACTATAATAATCGAACAGGTAGCCTAGCCTAAGGAGGGGTGATACAGTTACAAATGCAATAATACGATTTAATTGTGTTTGACAGTGCAAGACTAGGTAACAGTTGTTCAAATAAGCCTGTGAAGCATTCAAAAAACATTTGCATACTCACTCATCCTTGTAAACGAAAAATTGGGTAACCTTGGTTAAAGATCCAAGCGGTGAGCGGTCGAGGCAAATATTTTGGAAGGCGATGATAACTTACCGGTTAAATTAGAATCCATGTTGATTTTTACGATTGATCCAATGTAACAACACGATAAATCCACAATTATAAGTCAAATATCAAATTACATTAAACGAACAAGGAACGAAAGACGAAAGGCAAGTTAAACTGAAAAAACACCATCTTTGATTTTGACAACTTTGACACTGACAGTCAGTGAGACTGAGTGGTGTGGGTGGTTGATGTTTTGACATAATTTGACAGTACACAGATAACTTTTTTCCGTAGAATTGGCGATGGTATAAGAGATTATTCATATTGATTTAATAATTGTGGGACCACACGCAAGGTCAGAACACTTTTTTGACATCCTTTTCAATCATCCTGCAAAACGCCGAGAATTCAAAATGAGAAATATGAGCGGGTCTGTGTTGGGCTTAGTCAAGTCAACCAACCGCAAATCGTTCCTAAGTTCCCAACAACGCAGTCTGGCTTCCAAATAAAAAATATCTGAAATCAAAAGTCCTATGCAAGTTGCGTAAAAAGTAACGCAGTGCAGTTGTGACGTTGACAGTTGACAGTCACTGATTGACATGACAGCACAGCAAGCTTAGCAGGCCAGCTGATTTTTCCAAATTCCAATTAACTTTCCTGTGAAAGATTTCAATCGAATGCGTAATATTAGTTTATTTGCGACAGCCAAAAACCTTATCTATTTAGTAGATAATTTAGGCCCACTGTCCAAAGGTAAGTAATAAACCAACTGCTTTAAACTTGTGAATTCCTAACCTAATATACCGGCTGAAAAAACATTTTTATCGTCCAGCTTGCACTATAACGAAGTTCTATACTGAAGTATGAACTGCAAGTATTTGCTGCTTGTTAATAACATTTTCATTTTACATAACAATATTAATGATTAATTTATTTGATGTTACCAGTAGCTTACCAGATAAGAACAATCCGCAAAATGTGCACCTGTCCACTCGATTCTGTGCCTAAGGTTGATATAGATCCAGAAGGCGTGTTCAAATACATACTAGTGAAGATTTATGGTAAGGAGAAAAATAATGAAGAACCATCTATAACAGTTGTACGAGGATACAAAAGATGCAACTATCACTCGGATATTTATGATGAGGTTAGTATTTTAAGGAACTTATAAGTCATTGACATGTTATCAGTCCTAGTCCAGTTGCCTATTGCATCTGCTCTTGGACAGGAAACTGGTTAAAGATATTAAGTATTTAAGACTTTCATAAAGGTTTGATTTAAGAAAATGACTTTATTTTCAGGTACAAGATAAGCTCCAGCCTTTAGATTGTGAACCCCTAGGAGGTGGAAGAATATCTCATGATGCAGAGAATAAAAAAATCCATATTTATGGATATTCTCAGGGTTATGGCAAAGCGGACCATGAAGTGGCAGCCAAACTTGTGAAGGATGCTTACCCAGAATACACAATCACAATTAGTGATGAGGGATACTAATGAATCAAATATCCTGTTCATATTTATGAAAGTAATTTATCATAATAACCCAGTGATGTGTGTGTGCTATGCTAACTGCACAAGGAACAGGAGTTACCAAGTGTTATTTCTACACTATCATTCATAGTAGTGGAAAGTACTAAATAATTACTCCCCAAGTCCTTAATTTTATTTTAATAAAATGCTTTTTTATAAGCAATATCTTTGAATCTTTATTTTTATTTTCTTGGTTTTTCTTAGCCTGACCACATAAGCTGACTGACAAAAGGTTTACAGGCAGAGAATTATTGTTATGTAAAATGACTTTAGTAATTAAAAGGCAGAAAACATTTGCAGTTAATACTTCAATAAATAATTTTGTTTGCGCAAGCTAAACGATAAAAATGGGCAATAATTAGTTTCCATAAAAAATGCTTGTAAGTATTCTTTTGCACAGGATTTAGCGCCCTGTTGTGTGAGGTCATATGGGTCAGCAGCAGGGTTGCTGCTAGATCACCTAAACTTAGGTTTGCATACGCTTTCTTCTCCCTGTGTTGAAATTAGGTATACAGTTAACATGGAGCACATAATGCGTATGTACTCGATGACAGTTAATGATACAATTTCTCAATGTTCTGCTGATTTCTGCTTGTTCATCCTTAACAGACTCTGCTGGTTCACCAAGTTGCTTGGCTTGTTGAAGTTTCACCCTATAGAAAGATTACATTTGCCGTTTAGAAATTACTATCGAAATCAATTTTATTACACTGCAAACATGTTCTATAGAACAAAATAACGGATAACGTTATTGTTATCTGTTTTAATCGAACGTTAAAATAGGACAATTTGACAGTTGGTTTTCTTTGACAGACGGTCGGTCAAATAAGTGCATTGCGCAGGCAAGGCAGACGACCATAAATAATCAGCGTTGCCGTTAGCGTACATTTTACACATTTGACGTATCTTTTTAGCCTCCCATGTGTCATGTGTAATTTTGTCCATTTACGTACCTTTTGAACCTACTCAATATCCGTGTAAAACGATATTATGGGCGATGATGAAGTATGTACATCGGCGTAGCTAGGGGGATCCAGGGTGTGCGACGCCCACTCAAGAATCCTATTTGCAGTCGCAGTCGCCAATGCCGTCGCCGTTGGTAAAAAGGCCGTTGTCCTCTAGTGTAAAAAAATGCCTAATATCTCGAAAACATTTCGCGCTCGCTTCGCTCGTAGCTTTTTGCAGTTACTTACATTAAAATGGTACTTTTCACCACTAATAGTTCTCTTTAAAATATTAAAAGCGCAAAAAAGCAGTAAAATTTTATTAATCCATTTTTATTACCATTTAATAAATTTTTTTTTGCAAGAAGTTTTTAAATCTTTATGGCCCTGTTTATGTACCTTTTTACCTCAAAATGTATGTTTTTAGCGCTGGCTATGTACCTTTTGGGAACTCAGTTGCGGCAACACTGCATTTATTAATCTGTGCATACAACGACTTGTGTCTTGTAGACGACTGTTCTTTCAATGTTTTTGTGAATGTTTTTGCTTATTAGAATTTAATTTTCAACGTGATTAATTTTATCTAGGTTTTCTTTAACTTTAGTGTATTTCAATAGTTTCACACAATGGCAAGCTTCGCTACCGACGGGAAAGTTTGTATTGAGCGTGAAATTGAAGTTTCACCTTTAGAAGTTGACGATTTACTTACTCGTTTCGAAGTTCTTGAGACTAGCAAATGGATTTCGGAAAATAACTTTCTAAGGGTTTGTCTTTTATTTTTATAATTATATAAGTTGAACTATTTCTAATCCATCAACAAGTGCAGTGAATGAAACTTCATTAACAAACCAAAATCTTGCATTGCTAGCGAGTACTTTATAATGCTGTTTATTTAGACATATTTTCATTGTTTCATCAGGTTTGCCTACAATTTCCTGATGAGCTACTTTCTGTCAGTGCTAAGGTATATGAAGAGATTAAAAAGCGAGCCGATATTGATTTATATATCCTTGGAGATACTTCATATGCGAGGTAAATAATATGCTTGATTTGTTGTTTCTTTGTTCATGTCTATGGAGATTTATTATTGAAAACTGACATAATGATTACTTGTGTTACAAGACTATTGTAATTAACTATTTCAATTCTTTACGGCAATTTACGACCTTAGACCCCGAGACTTGTTAAAAGATCTGTTCAAGGAAATTAATATATTAACAGTGGCTTCTCAATTCATTTATGAAAATATTATGTACATTCGTAAAAACCTGCATATATTTCCTAAGAAAAGTGACATTCATAATCATAATACCCGGAATAAAGACAAACTTGCCGTTCCAAATTTCAGACTGCATAAAGTAGGTAATTCGTTCATGGGAAAATGTATTCGCTTTTTTAACAAATTGCCGCAGTCTATTGCTGAACTACCTATACATAAATTTAAATCGCATGTCAAGATGGTTTTAATGAAAAAAGGTTATTACACTGTAAATGACGATTTAATTGATAAAAATGTATGGATTTAAATACTGCCCTGCTCGCACAGGTACATATTATCTTGTAATGTAAATGTACTATTTAAAAAGAGGCTGACAATAGTGACCGAGTTTCTTGCGCTGCTTCTTCTCGGCGCTAGCCCACAATTGTCCCGAAGCAGTGGTAGAGTAAAAAAAAAATTGGGACGTGTAAAAGAGCTTAATTTAGGCCTATTTGCAGAAATAAATTGGTTTTATTGTTTCTCAATATGCCTTATAATAAGTAAATAAGTCTGCCATTTTCTTAAGCTGAGTAAAAAATATGATTTACTAGCTTTTGCCCGCGACATCATCAGAATTGACCTTATCCGGATAAAAAGTATAGTATATGTTAACCTAGGCCATGGTCTATCTGTATGCCAAATTTGTATAAAAAACTGTTCAGTTGTTTTTTCATGAAAGTGTAACAAACATCCATACATAGAAACTATTGTATTTATAATATTAGTAATGATAACATTAAATAATTTCTTTCAGTTGCTGTGTAGACACTGTAGCTGCAATGCATGTACAAGCAAATGCAGTGGTCCACTATGGCCACACTTGCCTATCCAAATGCAATATACCTGTCTACTATGTGCTACCTCGAAAGGTGCTTGAAGTAGCCACAACAGTGGAAATTCTGAGAGAAAATTTCCAGAAAGAAGATAAATTATGTCTGTTTTATGGTGAAGAATATGAGCATTTGAAAGGTACTCACCCACAAAATAAATTGAAATTAGCAAGTCTTTACTTATAAATTATTTTATTACACACTACATGCTGGCTCCTCTATAATTTAATTCATAAACCATCCTTAGCGCATGCACAACAATCCACCAAAGTTTTATGACAATCTGATTAATGGTTTAGGAACTTAGCAGACAAACATTTTTATTTATATTATTTACAGATGAAATATCTAAGTACTGGTTCCAATGCTACCCAAATAGCTACATTGCGTGTGTCGAAAAAGAAGATAATACAATCAGATTTCTAGGAAGAGTCATCCGAGATTTAAGTGAAAAGCCTTATCAAGTTCAAGAATTGGAGAAATGTATTTGTATCTACCTTGGATCACGAGGGCAAACTTTGTTCAATTACACAATTTCTATCAAAGGTAACAATTACATAATGGAGTAGCTTTGTAATTTTATTGTATAGTTTACTAGTTGTTATCTGTTTTGTAACTACAAGTAACCTTCAATTATATTCTAGTAGCTCAATAGAGCTTTGTCACAATGTGATCAATGAAATAGAAACACATGGAGCACAAACACATTGATTTTTAATTATATAGATTAACCCGTCAACATCCAAGCGGTCTCATGAGATTGCATAACAATGGAATTTACATTGTGTTTCGTTTATGTATGCTTGATGACTTGGATGAGTTAATAGAAAACTTTTTTACCACTAAATGACCCTAAGCTTAATAAATTAACTAAAATTGTTATCCTTAGCTAAGGAATGGTATGTTCTTGATCCTGATACAAAGATGGTTGAGCACCAGGAAGAAACAACCTGGTTCAAACGCAGGCGATTCCTGGTTGAAAAGTGCAAGGATGCCAATGTGGTCGGCATCCTGGTGTGCAAACTAGCTGGAGACCAAACCAAGGACATAATTCTCAGAATGAAGGATCTATGCCGAATAAATGGAAAGAAAAGTTACATTGTATCTGTTGGAAAACCTAACGTAGCTAAATTAGCAAACTTTCCAGAAGTAAGTTTAGCTATAATCCTAAATCTATATTAAAATGAATCTCTATTTTCCTTGGTCGTCGCATCATGCGTAAACATGATGGAACAACTTCGCTAATTCTTTTTTGTTGTGATAATTATTGTCAGACAGAAGGTTCTTATGAAAGATAAAATTACGAAAGTTGCGCAAAAATTTCTATGAATAAACTAAAGACCACGCGAACGCGAACATCTAAAGGTTAATAAAAAATAAAATAAAATGTTTATTTTCGGACTAAAGTAAACTGTTGAATTTTAAGTCATAAAATAGATAAATAGAATTATACATTTATATAAATTAAACATATAAATAAGTAATTAATTTAATTATTGCATACTACCTTGGCTTGGTGTACACATAGTAGTTTTACAGGTAGCTAAATAAAACTACCTTAAGTAATGCAAACAATTTCACTTATTTTCAGATTGACATCTATGTAATGATTGCATGCCCAGAAAATGACTTGTACAGCAACAGAGAGTTCTACAGACCAATAGTTTACCCGTATGAATTAGAAGTTGCTCTGAACTCCAAAAGAGAGCCATACTTCACAATACATGTGACTGATTATGATGACTTGCTTTCGGGCAATAGGAGCTATTGTGAAATGGACCATGTAAAAGAGACCACAGATGTGAGTCTCATTACAGGGAAGATAAGAGAAACAAATGTTGGATCTTCTATTAGTGATAGTATGGCATTGGAAGAAAAACAAAACTGGGCCCTGGAAAACATAGGACAGAATCTCCAGGATCGATCATGGAAAGGTTTGGAGCAGAAACTAGGAGAAACAGAAGTTAGGGATGCAGAGGAAGGTCGAAAAGGGATTGCACTTCAGTATGCAAGTGAACCAGACAAATAAATAAAATCAACATTCTATAATTTATGTTTTATTTCAATACATTTGACTTTAGATATTTTTTTCTAGTACCAAGTGTCCTACTGTGTAAGACTGCATATTTACAAAGGAAATAAAGTTTATTACAAAGTGCTCTCTTTTTTTACATTTTAATTTAACATCATGACCATAAATAGGTGATTGACACAGTAGCATAGTTGCACTAGTTAGTAGCTAGTGATCACAACTAACAAGTAAACACAAATGAACATTTACACCTGGTTAAGCGGGTTTTGTGGCGACTTGAGCCATTCCTTTCTAAGCATTTGTTTCAGTTGAGACAGTCTGAGAGTAGGGTTTTCAAGCTTCAGTCTGGGCAAGTTAGAAGTTTCAAAGGCTGTGTATGCTGCCTTCAATCGTTTTTCAGGATGCTTATCAGTGTCAGCTTGATCGCTGTAATTTTAAATAAGATATTTATAATAAGATGTAAAAACATTTAAATAACAAAAAAAATACTTAAAAAATCAACGCTCACCTGAGTATGGATATGGCCTCTTCCACTGACTGGGCTACCTCTCCATCTAGCTGCAGCCTGTTGAGATTCTCTTCTAAAGGTGGCTCTTCAACAACTACTCTTGTAGGCTGGAACAGTAAAACATTAAAATGCCAATAAGACAGTAACACAAGTACTCAATGGGTTAAAATACTCATTGTTTTAAGGAAACCAAAAAGAAATATGCTTCTTTACCACTGGTTTTACAGGCTCTGCCCTCACAACCTTCTCTCTAGTCTGAGAGATCTGTGCTCGAGTGATCTTTGATGGCGGTGGCGCGACCTTTGCAGTTGCCTTAATTGATTCCATCTCTTTTTCTAGCAAAGCTTTGGCCTCTGCCTTCTTTTGTAGCTGTTCAAGGCGCTTCTTTTCTTGGTCTTCCTGTTAGCATAAAATATTTATAATTAGTATTAAGAGACAGGTTAATATTAACTTATTAGGTGCACTAATTTAGAAACCTTTTTCTGTTGCTTCTTCTTAAGTTTGTCATCATCGTCTTTCCATTGAGAATCCTCTATTATTTTCTTTAGTTTCTGATCTTTTTCCTGCTTGGCATCCTCTTTTCGTTGCCGTGCTGCAACAGCTTTACTATTTTCTCCAGTGAATTTCTTGGGCATGATGATCTACCTACAAAATTTAAATATTGTTTTCTTATTTTTCATTGATTGTAATTATTTTCATACTGTACTGTATAAACCTTACTTGAGAGCAGTACTTCAAAAAACAATTAGGATCACGACTTAGTAGCCAATTCGAACAAACAATCAAGAAAAACAAAAAATTTCCAGAAGATTTTTTGGGCAATAGTTTTTCGTCTACACAGTTGCCAATTTTGACATTGACAGCTAGCAACAGACATAAAAATAAATATAGACTGGCTGCTATCAAATGAAATTCATGCCTATTTAGTTTTCGCCATTTTGGTGCTGTAGGCCGTAGTATCGGAACTTGGAACTAGTAAGTAGTAAAATAATTTAACCGACTAAATATTCAATATTTTTGTCCAAAATATTATATAATTCCTTTAGTCATTAAGTCATTATAATTACTACGGCATTTCGTTTGCACCCACAACTACAAAGTAAGCCAGGTAGAATCAGTTTTGTAAAAGTTTTTGCCAATGAGTATTAACTGCTGCGGCTGTATCGAAAGTTGGAACATGTTTCAATAGAAATATGAAAATAGTTTTTAAGTAATAGCTAGTTTAGTAATCACAATATTTTTTAAAATTTTACAGCTGTCAATTGAAAACGATTCCCCTTAGGGCTGAAATTTGAAAAGTATAACTTTCAACCCGTTCCTCAGGCAATTTCAGACCTACTTTCCAAGTATGAGTAATGAAAAATATTTTTGCGTTTTCGACAAGACACAGTCAGTACTAATGCACTAAGCAATGAAACGGTGAGATTATGACGAGATTAGTTATTTATTTTAAATAAAACGGAGCACAACAAACTGTCTATCGTGACGTCCACGGAGTAGAGAGCGTAGACAAGTAAGTACAAGAAGGCGCGATATTTTACTTTAACAAGTACCTACAATAATGCTACGTGACTTTTCCTGTTACGGTAAATCTTAAAAACCAATAAAACTAATTTATTTCTGCAAATAGACCTGAATCCATTTTTTTTACCCTACCACAGCACATACAGAAGCAGCGCAAGAAACTCGGTCACTATTGTGAGCCTCTTTTTAAATAGTATGTTTACATTACAAGATAATATGAACTTGTGCGAGCAGGGCAGTATTTAATCCCATACAGATTAAATATACAGGGTGCTAAAGAAATAATGAGCCAAGTTTTATGGAGTGGTTCGGAGTCTAGAATACAAGAAAATTGTATTTAAAATCTACGGTTATATTATTTTAAATCAAATTGACTTAGAGACATCACTAATTTTGTTCCAAGTTCCGTTATTACGACCTATACAGCGTTAAAATGGCGATAATTAAATTTGTACAAATTTCATTTGACAGCAACCAGTCTATATTTATTTTTAAGTCTATCCTGTAGAGTATTACTTGTTCAGTGGCTGTAGACACACAGAGACAGATTTAAGGATCTGTCTGTGGAGCTAACTACATACTCTGTCTAATCTGTGTAATTATTAATTTGTGATTGTGAGTGATCTGCCTGCTGTCGGGATTCTGTCAAGATTATTTGCTGCAAAAATTCCTAAAACGATTATTGTAATTTAAATTATTCTGCTATGGCCCTAGTAGCGTACGATTACAGTGATTCTAGTGATGTCGAGGAAAGCAATGAAAATACATTTGCGACTGTTAAGCCCATAAAAATTGAGGAAGGTAAAGAATTTAAAGCTGCTCTAGAAATAAATGTTAAATTCCAAAACTGTTTATCAACAAAATTTTATATTACAGCACAAACTTTGACCAAACTAGAAGATCAACGTGTTCAATCAGAACTCCAAAATATTAAAGCTGAAGATATTCCTGAAAGTGTTAATTCCAGCAGCAGTAAAAGCTTATTCAATCTTTTACCACAGCCATCAGTAAAGAAACAATCATTTGAAGAAGACGATGATGAATTCTTACAAAAAAAAGAATCTCTGAGTAATATTGCAAAACCCAAAGCAAAGATCATGGTGCCTTCTCTAAGTGATGTAAGAAACTATGGTAATTTTTTTTAAAGAAAATTTTATGGTACCTACTCAATAAAATTGAATTTCTGACTCTTGTTTCAGTTTAAAGATGTAGAACCCAGTATACCAAGTGCTAAGCCTAAAATTTCAAATGGGGTAAGTAGCCAATTATTTAATGTTAAATTTTATGTTGAAAGGTGTTCTAAAAATTACATTTCATAATGGTTATTATAACAATAAAATAATATAAACTTACTAAATGACATAATGACCCATAGTCTAAAAACCACTGTGTATGGTATGATGAAAGATGATGAGGACCGGCCTTAAATGAAATGAGATAGGACCAGGCAAAAAAGAGATAAAATTAAAGAAATTTAGTTTAGTCAATGGAGGCCTATGATCAGCAATAGTTATCCTATGGCTGAAATGACAAAGTTCCTCGTTTTGTATAAAAATGATTAATTCTCTGTACTTTATTATGTTACAGACAAAATCTGGATTGTTAAGCATTTTACCACAGCCTAGAAATGCTGTGTCAGCAGCAACAACAACAAAGTCATTTGTTCCTTATGTGCTCACTCAAAAACCAACTGCTACAGTCAAGAAAAAGCCACTGCCCTCACCTACGAAAAAAAGTAAAACTGAAGTCAAGCCTTTGGCCCAAGACTATTCTGATGATAGTGATGATGGTGAGATGCAAAATGACTTCTTTTCTATCAACAAAGTTGATGACACACCTATTGAAGATATGCCTTTAGACATAGATTTAAAACCAAAAGAAGTTAAAGTGAAGAGTATAAAAACTGAAAGAGAACCTCCAAATTTACAATCATACTTTAAACAAGAAATTCCTGAGAGTGAAGCTGGATCTTCCTTCAAAGAAGATACTGCAAGTCAATATATGTATCCCCAAAATCCAACAACAGGGTATAAAAATGAGTATGAAGCCGGTGCCTCAAACTCCAATGATGCGGTTTTAGATGATGAAGCAGTAAGTAATAATGAAACGGTGATTTTATTTCAGGAGTGTGAAAATCAACTGAATATTTAATTGGATAGTACTATCAATTTCATGTTTTATAAACCTAGCTATGCCTGCAGCTTTGCTCGCGTGGAATATGGTTTGTCACTCGCTTAGGATGTGGATAAAAAATATTAGCCTATGTCCTTCCGTACAAAATTTAATTAAAATCCATTCAGCTTTTACGATAAAAAGTAGCCTATGTCCTATCCAGTCCAGTCCAGTCCTATTCCAAGGTCCAATCTAACTCTAAACTAAAACTCATCAAAATTGGTAGTGTAAGTGCAGTTTAGTAAACAGACAAAGTTAACTTGTATAATATTATTATGGATTCTTTGCCAAACACTTTTAATTTGAAATTCAAGTAAATCTAAGTTATACTTTTTCCATACAGATTCTGAAACTTTGTGGAACCCGTGGCAAGAGAAAGAGAGAAGACATTCAAATTGTGGATGTGAATCAGAAGGAAGTACTGGCTGATGCCCGTGAGTGGCTGCTGAAGGGTCTCATGGATGACACCACCAAGAGAGTGTCTGCTAGCAAGAGGAGAGGGGATGAACCCACAAGTCAACAGAGGAGAAAACATCAAATCACATACTTGGCACACCAGGTAAAGATTACTGATGTTTCTCATCATAATAGAATTTGTTAAAGAACTCGAAGTATTATAATGAGCTTACAATTTCATAAGGAACTAGCTGACCCGGCGAACTTGATATCTTTCAAACCTTACTTGGACTTCTTCAAATATTTCAAAACCAAAATAAGACAAATCAGTCCAGCCATTCTTGAGTTTTTGTGCAACTAACAAATGTCAATTAATTTTTATATTGTAATAGATTTAATTCGTTATAAAGAATGCCAAGTGTTATGAAGACCTTGTAATCCTATTTTTATTTATGCCGTGATTAGAAAGGTACAATAATAATAAATTCTAGTAAGTTATAATAAAATATTAAAAGTTTTAACATCATTCATTGTTTACAGGCTAAAGCTAATGAAGCAGAACTGCAAAATCAATGGGCCAACAATAGGATGACCAAAAGGCAAACCCAATCCAAGTATGGATTCTAGTTGTTAAGTATAACTCACTTTATGTAAATAGTTTTGTAATAAAATATTTTATTTAGTTATCAAGTATTTTATTTTTAAATTTAATTCAACTACCAAAATGTACAAGTAAATGTATAAAAGCTAAATAACTACAGTCTTCTGGCTTTCCTGGGCCTAGGTGGGTTCCATGAAACTCTGGTAGTATCCGTCACAGAGACTATATCCAAACCACCCATTTGCAATCCTTTCACAGCAGCCTGGAACAAACATTGTTCTTATTAACTTGTTGAACCCAAGAAAGTCAATGAGATGGGTATATCATATCTTTTTTAATTTGTCTGCTTCGTAGGGCTGAGAGGTCAGTAAAAAAAGGTGAAAAAATTAGTTGGTAACAAAAGATTAAGCTTACCAGACGCCCTGGTCCTAATCCTCTGACTTTTACCCTAACTGTTTTGATTCCTCTGTCTATAGCTTTCTGAAAAAAAATAAACAATCATTTGAGATTGATTTATTATTAAAAATATTACCAATGATCTTTATAAGCTTACAATTTAGGGTCAATAACTTTAAACATATTAAACACAGGATGTCCTGTAACTAGAATTTTCTATAAATCATAATTTTGTATAGAAAGTTTATAAATATCATGCAAATTTGTTTAATACTTAAACTTGTTATTTCTGCATTTTGGCAGATAAACAATTGAGTTTGAACTACAAGGTTATCCTTGAGTTACGGTACAGTGTGTACCCTGCTTTTTTATTAATGGAATTACTATTACAGTAATTGAGTTCCAGATTTAGTTTTATGAGTTGATAAGTATTGTATGGCATGTCGAAATCTTCATTTATTGCACACCCTAATCCAATCACTGCATTTACACTTAGATATTTATTTATAAAAGTTTACCCTTATAATTTCATTTAAAGCCCTTTCCACCTCATTTTCAATTAAACTTGTAACAACATACCGTTGCTAAACTGATGGCAGTGGTTTGTGCCGCAATGTTAGTGCCCTTTTTGGTGTTCTTGAAACCTTCTACACCACAAGACTTAAGGAGCTTAACAATCCCCGCGGCGTCGGTCAGGGTGAAGATCGTGTTGTTGTGGCTCACTCGGATGTTACAGATTGGAAGATGTTTGTATGGAGTTCCGTCAAATAACAAATTGTCTGAATCTGTTGTTGGGAACAGATTTTGTTTCCTAAAAAAAAAGTATGTTAAGTTTGGTAATGATAAATACTACAAAAATATCTTAAATGTGTTTGTTGACATACGCTTTGAGCACGGAGTCCAGATCCACCAGCTTTTCTCCCTGAACACCTTCATCATCCAAGGGAATTCGTTTGTGATCAAATTTCTCCGTCGCCTGTGCTGGTGTCACATGAAACAGTCGCCCCACACTTATAAGAGGTGCCCGAAGGCTACTCCTAATTGCACTTAGCATTTTAACGCTTATTCTTAATGTAATTAAATATTTTTACTGGTACATATTATTTTCAGTAACATAACCTTAAAATTTGACTTGACAAATTGACAGTGACAAATGTTCTTTTTTTTTTTTTTTTTCGTTCCAATTGGAACAGGCTAAGGTCTGAGACCATGCTGCCTAGTCATCAGTTTTTTTTTTTTTTTTTTTTTTTCCCCATTATGAAGTAAATCTAGTTAATGTCATCAGTTAAAGTCATTTAATTTATTTATTTTATCAAGTCCGAGTTTTTTGTTTATTTAAACTTCTTAATTTCAATAAACCTATAAGTCCAAATCAAACGTCTTTGCATGAACGTGATGGTAGATAAGCCGATTGCATGGATTTAGCATTGTGCTAATCCATGGCCAAGTGTCAGTCAATGCCAGTGAGTGACATTAAGTCATGTCATTTGTTGCTTGAATGAAAACAACCAAAACAAAACAAAGAGGAAATTAATTGGTATAAAACCATCTTTACAACACATCATCAAACAATTTTTGTTTGAAAACATACACAACCAAACAGTAAACAAGCAGAAATAAAATATATACACAAAGCTTTAAATAACTAAATTTGCCCAACTGTGTTATTAATAAAATTATACAGAGGTATATAAGTTAAACTATTTACAAGAAGAGCCTGGATGGAGCGCGGTACCGAATCAGGACTATTATATATTTCCATAAGCTCATCCATCAGCACAAGGCGCTGAATGCCAAAGGATGAGCAGCTGAAAAATATGTGGGATAATGACTGCTCTATTTGGATATTACAATAGTCGCAATGAGAACTGCTTACCATTTTCAGGCGGAAGAGATGGAAATTTAAATTACAGTGACCAAAACGAAGCCTTAAAATAGTTGAGTAAAATTTCCTGTTGATGTAAGTTTTATTTTTGCAGAACCAGGGAGCAGTACCAATTGGTACATTAAAAGTGGCATACCATAAACCTTTATTTTGAATTTGAATGGTGTAGTTCCAATGCCTTTTCCATATGTCAGTGGCCCTTTTTTTTAACAGAGGAATTATATCTGTATATGGAACAGAAATATTAAGGAGACTACTCGAGTCAGGGATAGAGGATGAAGAATTTGTAATTGTTCTGGCTAAAAAGTCTGCCCTTTCATTTCCTAATACACCTACATGTGAAGGAACCCACATAAATGAAACCTTGATATTGTGTACTATTAACAAGTCTAGCCAAAACTCTTTGATTAAAGGAATCAAATAATTTGTGTTAGCATGGAATTTGTTGTTTTCAAGGTTTTTAAGAACACTCATGCTATCACTAATTATTATCCAATCACAAAATCCATCATTTTTAAGTTTAATATGTTTCAAAGCAACAAGAATAGCTACAGCCTCAGCTGTGAATATACTTATGTTAGAATTAATTTTATACCCAGTACCAGTGTTTAGAAACCTATCAAAAATAGCAAAAGAGACAGCAAAATCAGTTTTTGAACCATCAGTGTACAGGAATCTATAGTCCCTGAACTCAGAAAATTTACTATAAACATCTTCTTTATAGAATAACTTATCATCTATCATGCAGGAAATTTACTGTTAAAGTCTCCCTGATAACATGGAAGAAGTGATGATCTATAGATTTGAAGAGTTTCAAGGAAATTTAAATATTGAGGAAAATCTTGAAGGATATAAGGAGGGTTACGAATGGATTGTAGGGAGTGTTTCATGTTTAAAAACAAATGATTGTTACTTTTATTATATAGTTTTAATATGAACCTTTCTTTCAAATATGAAAACCTTATACTTAATGGAGGAAGATTGCACTCAACTTGCATTGTATTGATGGGAGTACTTTTAAATGCTCCAGTAATGAGTCTTAAGCTTTTATTTTGAATTTTATCTAAGATATCAACCAGTCTGTTATCCCCAGCAAAACATAGAAAACCATATTCAAAGTGACTACGGATCAGAGATTTATACAAAAGCAACAATATTTTGGGATCAGCTCCCCAGGATGTACTACATAATGATTTTAAGATATTAAAAGCTTTATTAGCTCTTGAACTTATTAATTCGATATATTTTTTCTAAGAAACATTATGGGTAAAGGTAACACCTAAAAACTTAGCTTCATGAGAAGCAGGAATAGAAACTTTATCATAATACACAGGGGGAATGAAATTACTAGATTTACCAAATACTACCAATTTTGATTTTAGTGCATTTATGTCAAGATTCAAATAAGAAAAGTATGTACATAACCCTTCCAAAGACTTATTAAGAATGTTTGAAATATGTTTAATTTTTTTCCCAGTTGCATAAACTACCAAGTCATCGGCAAATTGAAGATTTTTTACTTTTGAACCTAAAATAAAATTCAAACGTCTGATATATAGAATAAAGATTAATGGAGAGAGTATGCCTCCTTGACAAACACCTGTAGACGCAAATCTTGGACCATATAATTTACCATTATACTTAACATAAACTTCCCTTTCAGATAAAAATTTTTGGACCCAGTGAACTATTTTGTTTGGAATTCCAACAGACAGTAATTCAGAACAAAGTACATCAATATTAACACTATTAAAAGCTCCAGCAACATCAAAGAATACTGACATTAAATAATTCTTATTTGTTAAGCTATTTTGTATATCAAGCTGTAGTTGACAAATGATTTCACGAGCCGACGTTCCTCTTCGAAAACCAAATTGATTTGCAGGTAATATGTTATTTTTTTCTATATAAAAATCCAATCTTTGTTTTAGTAATTGCTCAAAAACCTTACCAACACAAGATGTTAGAGCAATAGGACGGTAGGAATCTGGATTTGATCGTATCTTATCAGGTTTCAAAGTAGGGACTAAACAATCAGACTTCCATGAATGAGGGATATCATTATTCAACCACAAATTATTTAATACTTTAAGAAAAATGTACAAACCTCTTTCATTAAGCTTTTTCAACATAATATAAGGGATACCATCCAGACCAAAGGCACTATCTTTTCTGGAGTAGACAGCAGACATTAACTCTTTTAAAGTAAAAGGTTTGGTTAAAAAACTATTCACAGAATTTGTCTCACTGGGAAGGGGAAAATTTGATTTATTATTGTTTACAAAGTCTGGAGTATACTTTTTCAGAAAATCTTGGACCCAGCTATCATCATTATTGCTACAAGAATATGTTTTATTAAATTTTCGCATGTATTTCCAGATTCTCGAAGAGGCGTACAACGATTAAAAGAGCTACACAGATCGACCCAACTATTTGTTCTTTCTGTTTTCAAAGTAAGTTTTTTGAGTGCTTGTAACCTTTTAAATTCTATGTATGCTTCATCAGATGGATTGTTTTTGAAATAAAGATAAGCTGACTTAGAATTTTGAACTGCTTCTGAACACTTTTTATTCCACCACGGGATCGGAGGGTTTTTAACTAACTTAGTACGAGTGGAGATAATTTGTAGGAAAGGAGACCGGCGTATTATGACAAGGAAGACATCTAACGATTGCAGAATGCAAAATTTCACAAAACTCAGTATAAGCATCCAACGGAGCAAAGTTTTGAACCTCAAAGTTAGATAATTCTAAATCTACATTTTGTTCATACAATTTCCAATCTACCATTTTATAGTTAGGGTAGATGGGCAATTGTATGTTACTTTGATTATTTGCAAGACTATTATTTACAAAAACTTTAATATGTACAGGAAGGTGGTAGCTGCCAAGGGGATCATCATGCACAGACCAATCACAAGATAGAGCTAATGATGAAGAAACAAACGACAAATCTAAGGCATTTGGACGCCATGTCAAAGAACCAACTGTTGTCACTTCACCGCTATTCAATAAAACCAAATTATTATCATCGACAATCTCCAAAATATCCCTACCTCGTAGGTTTACTGAATTACACCCCCAAGATGTGTGATGGGCATTAAAATCGCCAGCGAATATCATCGGTTCAGGCACTGATTTTATTAATGATTCGAATTTATGTTTATTAAAAGTTGGAGTGCAATTAGTTGGACAATAAAAACTGACAATACTTATTTCTTTATTATTTACAGTAATTCTTACACAAATATTTTGTAAAGAATTATCAGAATATGTATGAATTTTTTTATAATGTAAACTATTATGTATTAAAATAGCTACGCCATTATGTTTGTTACCAATATCATTTCTTTCTATTTTAAAACCTTTTATGTTAAAATCTTTAATAGGAGTCAACCAAGTTTCTGATATAATTGCTACATGAATGTTATGATCATAAAGATGTTGAGTTAATAGAAGCTTGTTACTGGAAATACTCTGAGCATTCCACTGCAAGATGTTAAGATCCATTATTAGGAGAGGAAGAACTATTTCTGAATGTTTGTTGAAGAATTTATTTTATAGAAGATGAATTAATTGGAATATCTTTTTGATTTAAAACAATTTTTGTGATAGCGTTTGTTAACATGTTCATAAAAAAGTCTGATTTTGTTAAATTTTGTATTTGAGTTTCAATATTACGCATAGTTAATTGTGGAAATGAATTTTCATTAAATAAATCTGAATATTTAGTAGCTCTGGACTTAACTTTATTTTCTTCAATTTTTAGTTTATTTTGGGGACAAGTGTTTGAAATGGCTACATGATTACCACCACAATTGGAGCATTTTGCGTCTTTAGGGTCTTGCTTACATGTTTTGTAGTTGTGATCCAGTGAGCATATCGAGCATACCTCGGCATTTCTACAGTATTTTGCTATATGCCCAAACTTCAGACAGTGTAGGCACTGTTTAACGGGGGGAACGTATACGCTTACCTCGTGCCTCCAGGAGTCGAGGTATACGTACTGCGGTAACTCAGTGGAGGCGAAGGTCACGGCGACTGTCTGAGTGGGCTGGTACGAGACAGCACCACAATCACTCCGCACACGACGCATGAAGCGCCTCACTTGAATAATATTTCGTGAGCTTCCTATTAATGTCGAAATCATTTTATTTGATAGATCTGTAGGGACTGCGGTAAGGACCCCAGTCACCTCAGTGTCGATTGCCGGTATTGTGGCTTTTAAACCCAGTTCATCCAGTAGTTTTTTATTTTGAAGAAAAACATTTGCGTTATTAGATAAGTCGAATGTGATTCCAATTTTATGTTTGTTAATGGATTTTAAATGCAGTATGCCAGTGACGCAATATTTGCGTATGGCGTGTGAAATGGCCAATCGGTCTTTATCATTAAACATTTTTTCATCTTGGTGGGACAGGAACACTAGGTATATATTCAGTCTTTGCACTATTTTCTGGGTACTTTCGCGTGTATCCTGGGACCTTAAACACCTGATATTTTTTAACGCTGTCTTCATCAGAGTCTGAGGATGTCTCCATCAGTGGTGCTTGATTATCGGGCGGATCGTTTTTTTTTCCGTTTTCGACCCCCCATTTTCGTTTACTCTATTAGTTCGTTTCACTAGCAACTATATTTACAACTTCAACTATATTTACAAAGAAATATACAATTTTTTTATAACAATTAGAAATTAAATTAAATTTAGGCGCCTTTCGTGATCAAAGGTTCCCGCGCTTTTTTTTCGTGACAAATGTTCTTTTTATTCTCGCTTCGTTTCATTTCATCTTAATCGTTTAATTGTTTTCGTTACGTTATTAATTATATAATAATATAACGTTACCATGGGCGGCGGCAACCGGGTGCAAGGCATTTAGATAGAAGAAGTAGGTTGCACCTGCACCCTTCTTGTCATAAAATAATATAATCTATCCATCGCTAGTTACTAGTAGTTAGCACATATCATTTAAAACACTACGTTACATGTAGTGTGTAGATGCTGATATATAGACACTATTATTTTTATGGGTAAATAAAAACCCGATTTATACCTATTTTTCGAAATAAAAAGATACCCTCCTTCGCTATTTGGAGCACATACCCTATACAGTAAAAATGACATCTATTCAAGGGGCTTTACCTAATATAGGTAATAACCTGATTTGTACCCATTTTTTCTACTTTCAAAAATGGTTAGAGTTCGGATTTTTACCCATGTATATTAGATTAGTACTACTAGGATGTAAAAGCTTGAGGTAACAATCCAGGCAGCCAGTATATTAATAATTCTTGCTTGAGCAAGACTAGCACATCCATCACAATGTCTAATCAACATCAATCTGACTAAATATACCAATTCATCATCATCATCATCATTACAGCCATAGGACGTCCACTGCTGAACATAGGCCTCCCCCAGTGACTTCCAGATTGGCCGGTTGAAAGCGGCCGCATCCAGCGGCTTCCTGCAACCTTTACCAGGTCGTCTGTCCACCTTGTAGGTGGACGTCCTACGCTGCGCTTGCCGGTACGTGGCCTCCATTCCAGAACCTTTCTGTCCCATCGGTCGTCAGTTCTACGGCACACGTTCTACGTCTAAATATACCAATTAAAAACAATAAAACCCATAGACAATCATTTATTTTAATAATTCAATTCATCGATTTAATAAATTAACATTGATTTACATTATTAACAATCGGTAATTATTATCTTAAAGTTAAGAATGATTACAATTTTTTGCTAAACATATTCTTGCAATATTGAATAGATTGTGAGAATCCTCTAAGGGGTGACGGCACCCCGATGGCTAGTAGTTGCAGGTGTCCCGCTTCTGCCAGATAGTTCGCTTTGTAGAGTTCTTCCACGGCCCAGGCCACAGTGTAGGCGCTGGCGTTCGGTTCGCCACTAGAAGATTCTCTGCCAATGATGTAGTTAATGACGGCTGAGTATAAAGGGGTAGAAACTAATTTTAGAAATATGCCGCTATCTAGCAACTCTTTGACTAGTTCGTCGTCGATTTCTTGATTCTGGAGCGTTTCCTGTAAAAAAAAAACGGTATTCATTTACTTTAAATTTTATTGCTCTGATTAGAATCGTGCAAATGGTGGACTTAATGCCATGAGGCTGAACAGAAATGTTCTGTGGTTTACATTTAGTCAACTGTAGAAGAAAGTAAGAAGAAAAAATTACATTATTGGCTTCGTTAAGCTTTTTTTTTTACACCCGAAAGGTATAAGACATGCATATTATAATATTAATAAACTAAGGATCAAGCGAACGAAGTAGCAGGCAACAGCTAGTAACTAAATAAAATAGAACAAAAATAAAGGCGGTAGTAGACCTGGTGCCGGCGCAGTACGGACAGCAGCACGCGTTCGCCGCAGCGGCTCAGTAGAGCGACCCACAGCGCGGTGGCGCCCCCCGCGCCCGCCGCGCCCCCCGCGCCCGCCGCGCTCTCGGCTAGCCAGTTCACTTCCTGCGACAACACATACCGACATTATACATCATCGTTATAAATTAATAAATATGTGTAAAACAACACGGAAATTGTCATGATCTCCAAGGAACGAGGAAAAAATTGATTTTGTAAATAAAAAATATACTTTGTTGGTTGTGTTTAGATTTGTCAGAGCTATGGATTTTGTTGAAAAATAATAAATATGTCCAAAATACTTTTTAAAACTTTTTAAAAATAAACTAGTGTTTATTCTATTCTAAGTTAGTTAAGTTAGTTAAGTTATTCTATTCGTTAGTTCTTATAATATAAAATATATATATGTATATAAATACAGTAAGTATGTTAACTATCGAAAAACGTTTCTGTTAACCCGTAATACTATGGCATACTATATCCATACATACAAAATAAACATTTAAAATAAAAATGTTTTTAATTTAAAATATCATAAAAAATAATGAACGTCCGGCCTTTTTCTCATCGTGCGAGCAAGATAGAAAAGCGAGGTTGCCGGTTTGCGCATTGTAATAGGCTAGTTTCCTGAAAAAATATTATTCTATTTAGTCCGTCAGTTAAATTATCAAAAAATATTGGACCCATATTTTGTCTATTGTCAATCAAACAAAACTAAAAAGTGTCGCAAGGAGTGACGTTACGTGGAATTTTAACGGGCTAACCAATATTTTCTGTTAATCCAACCGACGGACTATTAAGATTTTTTAGGAAACTAGTCCATTATGCTAGTTACTATTCCGCGTTACGAGTTTGGTTTAAAATAGGCGTTTCGTTTGTATTTTTTTTTTATTTTGAATTTTTTAATGCTTATTTTTGTAAATTTATATTTTTATCTCTCGCTTTCTCGTCGATAGATAGATACTCTTTATTGGAGACCATACAAGTAAAATACACATGATTTTTACAGAAAGATGTACAATTTAGGCGGTCATATCGCTAATAGCGATCTCTTCCAGACAACCTTTAGGTAGAAGACAACCATTAAAGAAAGGGGAAGGTGTTGCAGAGTTCTTAAAATTCTTACCTCAATCAACGATCAACGTCAACAACTGTGCTCGAGGTCGCTTTTAACTACACTCACCTCCTCACTCAGCGCCGGCCGTCGCAGCAGCAGCTTGATGAGAACCAAGCTCTCCTTCAGCTCAGCGGTGTTCGCCAGCAGAGACTCCAGGTACACGCAGTGGAGGCTTCGCGATTCGCTGTTTTAAATTGTTATTTATATCAAAGATGTTACAGTTACACCTTTAAAAACAATCATAAAAAGTTTGGTTTTCTGAATCGTGATTCGAACCAATGAATCCTTTGCGCTACGCTCAAATAACGCTAAGTCGAAGAATAAAGACTATATCAAATAAAAAAGCGTAAAAAAAAATGCGTTCTGCACTAAACGATTTCCCATAATAATATTACACCTATAAAACTAATTTTAAAAGTTTATTTTCTGATTTGATCCGAATAGGGAATCAAACCCGGAAAACCGTTGCGCTACGCTTAAATAGCGAATTCTTTTCAAATTAAAAAAGTTAAAAAAATATTTTGCGGTCTGCACTGAAGGATCCCATAATATCGGCATGTAAAACTCATTATTTTTGTAACAAAAATTGCACTGGTCATGTCTATATTAATACAACGATAGATAAGTTTAAATCCGCTCTCTACTGACAGCAAAAATAAAAAATAAAAACAGAGAAACAAAGACAAAAAAAGTAGAGCATCGCATTAACCTGTTGACGGTGTGCGGCCAGCAGGCCAGCGCGTCGACGAGCGCCTTCCGCCGCGGCCACGAGTCGGCCGCGCGAAGCAGTTCCGAGAACGCCTCGCAGCGACCCTCCGGGGTTAACAACTTGTCTTCTGAAAAAATTATAAAATTATCACTACATAGTATACAACAAAGTCGCTTTCTCTGTCCCTATATCCCTATGTATGCTTAAATCTTTAAAACTACGCAACGGATTTTGATGCGGTTTTTTTAAATAGATAGAGTGATTGAAGAGGAAGGTTTATATGTACAATAACATCCATTAAATAGTGGAGAAATACTGTTATTTTTGAGGTTTCTAATGTGATGTCGTAAATAATTACATTTTTCTGTAGTGTATTTAGTATCAGTATTGCACCCGTACGAAGCCGGGGCGGGTCGCTAGTTAAATTATAAAATTATTACGCAACCTATCGGCATATTGTAAATGCGTACGCTCCAACTCCGCTCTAGTGGAAAGAAACATAAAATAAGAACGATAAATTTATCCAAAAAGGTTGAATCATGAAATGCACGATTTATTTGCTTTTCGCCTTGAATATCCTATTTCAATCTGTACTAATTTTATGAGATAAAAATTGTTTGGAAATAAGAGGTAATCTCCAGAACTACGTTCTATCTCGAAGAAAATGCACATTTCCCGAAAGCGAATAAATAAATAAATAAATCGTTTTTTAAATAATACAGCGCAAAAAAATTGATATTTTGCTTGAACTAGGTAGAACCTGTGCTTCAGGCGAGCGAGTTCTTTCGTGTATTTAGATGATATAAATTAACAATAATAAACTTTAGTAGAACTTAATTACTTCTCACAGGACAGGCATAGCCTAGTGTGAGAGGTTTTGTATTTTTCCCAAGCAAAATTTCAAATTATCTATGCAAATAAGTTACATAGGTACCTAAATTTAATTGCTTGTTGTAATTGTACTTTTTGGTAAATAAAGATTATTTATTATTTATTTATTTAGGCAACTACAATTTCGAGTTGTCTGAGATACAAATAATCTATTTTTATTTACAAGCTACAAGTAATTCTTCTGTTTTGTCGTAGGACAAGGTTTTTAAATATTTATTAAGTACTATTTTACAGTTATAATAATTTAGTTCATAGATATTAAGAGCTTTATTTATTCTATTATACAGAAATGATCTTATATTATGTAAAAAACCTATTTGTGAAAATATATTGTGACGTTGATTGCGTAATGCAGACTATATCTTTCCGTCTCTTATTAGTAATGTCAGTATTATAAGGAAGCATAGCGTTTTTTTTAGTAATGTGTGCATTATAAAAAGTTGGCGGACAGTCAATACATTGCAGGCCTTATATAGGAGATGTGTAGGGTAGAAAAAGGGAAGGGGGTTAGCCACTTTTAAAATTGCTCTCTGGGCTCGTTCAAGTGGGATCATAATAGTTTTTAGTGCTCCACCCCATGACGTGATGCAATATTGGATTATTGATTGGCATAGGGCAAGATATACTTGTGTAATTAGTTAGAATCCGCGATTGATCGAAGTTTTTTAAATACGTATATTAATTTAGAAGAGCTACTGGTCCTTAAAAGCGTACTTGAAGGAAAACCTTCCCATATGCTTAAAACGCAAACTTCTCGACGCCTGTATTTTGCCTGTCCTGAGCTATGGTGCACAGACTTGGTCATTGACCGAAAGTCAGAGGTCCAGACTTGGGGTATGCCAAAGAGCTATGGAGAGGAATATCCTAGGTATAAGAAGGACAGATCGGATCCGCAACTCTATCATCCGCTCAAGAACTGGGATCACAGACGTGGGAGAAAAGGCTGCAGGGTTGAAGTGGGAGTGGGCGGGTCATGTCCATAGGATGGACTCTAAAAGGTGGACAAAAGTCGTCACGCACTGGCTGCCTACTGATGGACATCGTTCGAGAGGTAGACCTCGAAAGCGATGGCGCGATGACTTGGACAATTTTCTCCAAGATTGGCAGGCCCTAACCACCGACAGGGATAAGTGGAGAGGTTTGGGGGAGGTCTTTGCCCAGCAGTGGGACAGAAAAGGCTAATTAAAAAATTAAAAAAAAAAATTAATTTACGTACCCTGTTAACCAAATTTTCGATGTGGGGTCTAAAGGAAAGTGTCTCGTATATTGTAATTCCAAGATATTTTAGGTTATTAGTATTGAGGATAGTAGGACAGTTACATGTATTGACTGCAGGGTTTTGACATTGATGTGCATATAATTGATTAACAACATTATGATGACGGTTGCGCATGCAGAAATAAATGTATTTTGTCTTGTCAGCTTTTAATGTTAGTGGTTGTAGTGAAGCCAGTTATTTACCAAATTAAAGCCTAGCTGTGCATTTTCGTATAACTCTGAGCAGGTTTTGCCTGTAAATATTAGCGCCGTATCGTCGGCGTATGTTATGATTTTACCATGTTCTAAATTAAGATTACACAGGTCGTTAATATACACCAGAAACAGGGTAGGGCCAAGGATACTTCCTTGGGGAACCCCATATCCAGACGTTAGTTGTTCATCACTCGTAGTGTTTCCTATTCTTACACATTGTCTTCGATCATGTAAGTAGTCTGCGAAGAGTTGCAGCTGTGTTCCTCTTACACCCAGCGCCTCCAGTTTGTTCAAAAGTAAAGGTATAGACACAGTATCAAATGCTTTTGCCAAATCAAGGAAAACTCCCAAAGTTTTGTTCCCTTTGCCAAGTTCTTGAGTAACATATTCTGTTAAACTGTGAACTGCATCTGATGTAGATAACTTGGCTCTGAATCCAAATTGATTGGGTGAAAGATATCTATGTTTTTCTAAGTAGTTTACTAGTCTACTGTTGATGATCTTTTCCAGGATGTTTGACACTGAAGCAAGAAGCGATATAGGTCTATAGTTTGAGACTAACTCTTTGTTACCCGATTTATAAATAGGTTTATTTAGGCACTTAGGAAAAATACCTCTCGATAAGCAGATTCGAAATATATGAGTTAAGGGAGGTACAAAAATATGCATGAAGCGTTTAAGGATCTTATTGCTTATGTTATCCCAACCTGCTGCACAGTCATTCTTCATTCCTGAAATTATCTGTGATATTTCTTGTTCATCGGTATCTAACAAAACAAAGGTGTTTAAGTTGCTAGATATACTTGGCTGATTGTAGGTTTGTTTTGGAATTCGTTCTGCTAGGGATTTTCCTACATTAGCAAAATAGTTATTTACCTTGTTAGCAGACAAAAGTGGTAAAGAGTTTGTGGGCAACAAACTCGAGTTTGATTCACGCTGTCTTGCCATAAAAGTGACGTTCTTTATGTGCCTCCAAATTCGTTTACTATTTGTACCTGCTTTATGCAATTCAGCCCTATCGTATTCGATTTTTATTTTCTTCAAAAGATTGTTACAGAAGTTCCTGTATCGCTTATATGAAATCTGAAGTATAGAATTGTCAGGACATCTTCTGGCTTTTTGGTGGAGTTTATCTCTATGCCTCATGCACCGAACAAGGCCTGGAGTGATCCAAGGTTTTATGTTATTAAATTTCTTAGTAACAGTTGTTTCGGTGGTGTTACATAAAATAGTTTGCTGTGCATTGTTTATTAAATACGATAAGGCGATATCAGCGTCAGCAGTTTTGTAAACTAGGCTAAAGACAATGTTGCACAAATCATGCTCGAGTTTGTTTATATTTAAATTGGAATTTGTGTGAGATTTTTTGCCTAGGCAGTGATAAGTTTAGGGTTAGTAGGACAGTGTCATGGTCAGTAGTTAAGGAGTTAGTAACAAGTGCAATACACGGAAGGCTAGATTTTATTATCATATGATCGAGACATGAGCCACTTTGATGTGTCGGCAGTGTATGTGCTGTTGAATGCAAGATATCAATGTAGATGACCCTAACTAAAGTAGTTCTCGCTGTGAAGTTGTCAAAAAATGATGAATTTGGAAACAATAATCTTATTTACTACCGAAATTCGACACGACACGTTACAAACTCAAATGTTTTAAGTTTTTGTAAATCTTCTTTGAGCAATGGTACCAACATCACAAATAAATTATACGTTAAGTATCAACTACCCTCACCTGTAAGATCTCTAGCGTACTCCAAGTCCGGCCATTCGTTCCTAAACAAGTCTACGGTATATTGAGCTACTTTCGGCAAGTCGTCGCCCTCTTGCACCCGGCTACGTTGGCTCAGCGACAGTAGGCCGATTTGCTTGTGCGGCGGTAGGCCGAGTTCGGACCCTTTCTGCATAACAGTGTCTAGAAGATCTTCGGGGAATTTAACGCCTTCTTTGTGGTACTGCATTATTTTTTCTACTAAGGTTTGGACGTCCCTGTCAAGAAAAAAATTGGCTCTATCACGACTATGGTAGCTTTAAGTTATAAAAACAAATACAATAGTACTGGAATCAGAAAAATTACAACCCAAAAGTGACGTAAGATAAAAATACTAGGTAATATTCATTCAACGTTGTTGCCGCGTTCGTAATCTTCGCTCGTTCGACTGAAATCTCACTAGCTAAATTGATCATGTCATCCACATAGATTATAAAATAATATCTAGCTTGGTGACGGGGCTGCTTTTTACTCTTTTATGCTTTTATTTATCTGTAAAAATAAAATCGATTGCCGTGCAAACTCGGCAATGGCTTAACCGAGTTGGCTTATTTCTTTTTCTTTGTGTTCGTAAAATAATAGTTAGGACAAGGTTTGAATAAAATGATAAACAAGATAAGTTTCCTGGCAATTTTTCAAATCCGGGCAAATCTTAATATTCTTTTTTCTATGGGATGTTTTCTCTTACGGACGCAATGTCGTTTAACAGCTGATTGTAAAATTTGACCAAGAAAACTTTTACAACAGGTAGTTTTTAATAATAAATAAATATTAGACAACGTAAAATACATTGCTTTGATCCTAAGGTATGAAGCTAAAGCACTCGTTTTATATGAATCAGGAACAACGATGGTACCACACAACCTAGACCCGAGGCAATATAGAAAAGTTTGATCTCTGCATAGACCGCGGATCGAACCCGGGACTTCAGAGATAGCGACGCCAAGTCCGGCGTATTTGTCTCTCGGCTACAGAGTTCGTTGACGTAATTAAACTGTATTGTGTTTTTTTGCTACAGCTAGTTTGATAATGAAAAACCAATAAAACTAATTAATTTCTGGAAATAGGGCTAAATTAAGCACTTTTTAACCTCCCAATTTTATTTTAACCTACCACTGCATCGGGACAACATCTAACTAGCGCCGAGAAGAAGCAGCTCAAGCAAGAAACTCTGTCATCGTTGCATGCCTCTTTTTAAATAGTTTGTTTACAACTTGCCGTGTTCCTAGCGCGCGACTAGCAATCGGTGAAATAATACCTACAAAAATAGGGAGGACTTTTTAAGCTCATTGAAAATAAAAAACCGTAAATACGAATAAACGTTTTTGTCGGATAAATACGACACGGGCGGTACACACGCAAACATTTGTCGGATAAATCCGACAGAAGCGGTAAATGGGTTAATAAATCAGGGATCTGGGGAAACTATCGTGTTGACTCACTCCAAGCTGGTGCAGTGCGCGCAGGCGAGGTGGTCGAAAACCCGCGCGGGCCCCGCGCCCACGTGCAGGCACTGCAGCAGCGAGCCCAGCGCGGCCGCCCGCAGCCCGCGCCGCACCAGCCGCGCCGCCTGCGCCACCACGCGCTCCGGGTCGCCGTGACTCATCTCTATCTCTCTAGATCGAACGAAACATCATTATCGTCAGCATTTCAGCCGTAGGACGTCCACTGCTGAACAAAGGCCTCCCCCGATGACCTATCATCGGGGGGGATTGCCAATACTCGCCACGCTAATACAACAAAACCTCCGTTCAGGATAATTTCAGACAAAACAGTGGACTGTAAGAATAAGAATAAGAATTTATTCATTTCTAATTTACAAGAGTCGGAATTAACACGATCGATTTTAGTGGTACGCTAGACATTGCTTTAGCAAAAGGCAATTAAAATTGACCAATAAACTGAGCACATAGCATGTAGAACTAACGGCCAATGGGGCAGAATGGTTTGATTATGGAGGCCACGAACCGGCAAGCGCAGCGTAGTACGTCCATCTACAAGGCGGATAGACGACCTGATAAAGGTTGCAAAAAGCCGCTGGATGCAAGCCGTGTCCGACCGGCCAATCTTGATGTCATTGGGGAGGCTTGTGTTCAGCAGCCGACGTCCTATGGCTGAAATGATAATTAAACAGGCCGGTTGCAAAATATGTAGTCAAAAAGTCAAAGTCCAAAAGACAGACAGAAAATTGCCGATATGAACGTCAATAATAACATTATTGGCCCATATGGGGCAGAACATGTCTCCTTATTTTTTAGGCCCTACTAGCGCTTCGAGACAAGACACAGACAATCTGGTAAGTGCTGAGAAGAAAAGCCGGAATAAACTCAGTCACCACTAGCTGACTATACAAATAGTTCATGCAAATAGTTGATACAAATGCAGTTTAACTAGCTTATTTGAGTTAGAAACCCCCCTTCTGAATCTGAAATTTGTAAGGAGGTTACTCACGGCCATATCTCGGTGCGAGGCAGGCCGCAACTGTCCACGAGCGCCTGCACGGTGCTGGAGTGGAAGTTGTCGAGGAAGCGCGCCCACCGCGACAGCTCCTGCCCCACGCCAGCCCACGTCTGCTCGCTGCAATCACATGTTAATGTTCTAGCGGCACGGATCTTGAGCGCTGGCCGAAAGACGAGCAGAAGACTGATACGATTACGTGACTGGCCAGTCGCGCGCCGCGCCCGCTACGCCGGCCGGGATTGGTTACATTCTCCGCACGAGCGCGTCTCTGATACGATGATCGTCCCGTAAGATGCGCAAAGCGATCCCCGCTCTATTCTTTAGCGCTCAAGATCCGTGCCGGGGATTGTACCCTTTTCTTGCTGCATTCACAACCCTGTTGTCCGCATTTCTTGTTTGAGGTTCAGCGACGTTGAACTCAGTTTATTTTGAATTCTGCCGCCGCTGAGCGTTATAGTTTTATGTCTAGTTACCATCATGCATTTAGAAGATGTTTATCAGATTTCTTTCTTTGACATAATGGGTCCAAATAGCAGACGCCATTTTGAGGGCAATCTAGTAGACGCCATTTTATATATGTCGTGGCCAGATCGTAAAATTGATCATTTCATGACGTAACCGATCATTTCATAAAATGGTGGTATTTGATGATATAGAACAGAACACGCTGCCTACATCATGATGTGGTCTGACCAGATCAATGAATACTCAGCGTTTGACGATATAAACAGCAAAACGCACGAATACTTCATGAAATGGTCAAACATTAGTGATCATATCGTAAATTCGTTACATTACCCACTGTAGAGGCGCTAATGTTGCTTTGTTTTTGTGATGAGTAATGGCGGCGGACAAATATTTGATTCTAAAAGTGAATAATAATGTGTAAATTGAAGGTGACAGTGCAGTGAAATATCGTTACGACACCAAGCTAGGCAATTTTTATGAAAGTCACTTAAAAACGAGCGCAACGTCAAAAAATCAAGGAGATCGGAACGTAATTTGAGAGGTTAGTTAGGTTATTTAGCTGTTAGTTAGGTTATTTAGATATTCAAGTGTTTTAATTTATTAGTTTTGTTTATAAATAATAACTATTTAAAATGTTTAATTTATCTATCAACCAAGATTACAATTATTAAACAAATTCATGTAACTTGTAAACATATTTTTATTTTAATGATATGGCCAAACGTGGATTGACTTTTCATCGAATGTTGACATTTAAACGATATGTTCAGTTTTAATTGGCCGTATCATGAAATACCACCATTTTATGAAATGATCGGTCACATCATGAATTGGTCAATTTTACGATCTGGCTACGACATATATATTACCTTACACAAAAATTTAAAATGTAATAATGGGATAATAAATGTTTATTAAAAGTCTATTTGTATTTTACGTACTTCTTGTTGAATTTGAAGTCATTTTCTTGCTCCTGCTGGCAGTAATCCACTGCTTGCATTATCATCAGACTACGGGTGCCGGCCGGAACACTGCAACCACAATCACAAGCGATATTACCGAAGGAAGGCCTTATATTGCATGATATTAATAAACTAATCTCTCTATATTTCTCCTTAGTAAATGATGAAAAGAGAAACTACATTTAGAATCTTTAATCTTCATCATATCAGCCTATTTCAGTCCACTGTTGGACGTAAGCCTTCCCCAAAGAGCGCCAAAGAGCACGATCTTCCGTCTTTTTCATCCATCCACTGCCAACTACCTTCCTAAGATCGTCGGTCCATCGAGCTGGGGGGCGTCCTACAACTTTTATCAAGATGTGGTCTCCACTCGAGAACCCGTTTACTCCACTTTTCATCGGTTCTGCGACAGATGTGGCCGGCCAGTGGGCCGGTCCAGTGCCAGGGCCAGTGACATGGTCCTAAAATGTAGCAAGTTAAAGTAGCAGTGGCTACTTTAACTTGCTACATTTTAGGACCATGTCCATTACTTTGGTTTGCTGGAGAAATCCCAAGCATCGACCTTTTCATAGCTCGCTGTGTGACGTGAAGTCGGTGGTGAAGTGAATCTTTAATATAATAATAAATAAGGTATAGAAAACATTTAAAGCTGCAACATTTTTTTTAGCAGGTAATGAACTGATCTGAAACCATTCGGAAATGAAATTATTCGGAAGTGTGTCATGCTTACTAACCGTTCGATGGCCTCGCTGCTGAAGCAGGTGTTGGCCACGAACTCCTGCAGGTCTTCCTTGGCGAGCTTGCTGAAGTAGCTTGCGCACTGCCGGTACTGCTGCATCCACTTCTTGGTGCTGGCCGCGCTTGCCGGCACCTGCACATACGAGTACAATCACAGAACGATGACACCGACTTTACGTCGGTATTAAACGTTTAAACTGGTGATACACGGGGGCCTGACGCGCCTGACACTGACTTGACAGTCGACTCTTAGTTTCTTGTTCCGGATTGAGCATATATCGATTTTAGCTTACTAAAACACGAGTGGTGTAGGTTTATATAAAATCGGACCCAGTTTGAAAACACTAATATCAATTATAGCCAGTTTCGGAACAGGAAGTTGCGGAGTCTTGCTGGCGGGCTGGAGGAAGTTGATGAAAGGATCGACCAATGGCGGCGTTTGACCTCACAATGTCAAGACGCGTCGGCCTCCGTTTATCACCAGCTTTTCTTTATACGTTTATTTCTCTTACAAAAGCTTAGTTATCAATTTCAGTTATTTACTGCGTATATAATACAGTTTATACTAATCAGCTAAAATCTGTATTATATTAAAGCACCTTCAAATTAGTCGCGTAAGAAGCACAGACGTGCCACAATGGCGCTACTGACGCGCGGCAGACATATCACTACAAACTTTAAAACAAAATATTAAATAAATTCTTTCAACAATTACACCAATTATCTAGCCCCTGACTAAGCAAAGCTTGTACTATGGCGACTAGATAATGGATAAACACACGTAAAAACATTTATAAACATCCATGACTTAGGTACAAATGACCGCGCTCTTCTCGCAAACATTTGCTCCTTGCGGTTTTCGAACCCGCAACCGCCTGGCTTTGGCCTGGAGCGCGAACCACTAGACCAAACAGTCGTTAATATCTAAAAGAGTAGTTGCAGCGGCACAGTTGCGCTATTCTTCTTTTCGTGTCGACGTCAATATTCTGTAAAATTTTCAAGTTACTACGCCAATAAGATCTCAAGATGCAATGGTCAAAATCTGTTTTAACAAAAAAAAAACTCAAAATATGATACTCATACACTTTTGTTTTCAAAAATCTTCTTTTCATTTTGACTGTCGTTTTTCTAATGTTATAAGTATATATTATAAGTTGTGTGTAAATATTATTGATAAATAATAAAAATAAAAGCCTAAAAAAAAAAAAATTATAAATAATAAATTATTGGCTGTAAGTTTTGTTACTAAATTACCAAATTAACAAGGTCGCTTTTAACTATTAAGTACTAACATAGTTGATAAGCTTGCTGTTACTAACACATGGATCTTTTGTAATCTGATAAATAAATATTTTTATTTTTATTTATTTGTATAAATGTGTTTTGTAACATTTTAGAAGCTGTGGAGTTTAAATAAAAATAAATCTAAAAAACCAACTCACACTAAAGAAGTGCCTAGTGAGCCACATGGTGTAAATCGCGTTGACGGACAGCGGCGGCTTGAAGGCGGGCGGGAGCGTGCGCACCAGCTTCACCACCATGCCCACGTTCTCGGGCTTCAGGATCTGCATCAGGTGCGCAGAGTACTGCTCCGCCGTGGGCTGTTCTAGCAGCAACTTGTAGTCTAACTCTAGACGATTCAAATTAGAATGTGTTTATTTTTCTCTACTTAATGTTTAGAGACAAAGAGATCCGCAAACTCTAACAGAGTTCTGCTCATTTGTTAAGTTATTGGTGGAGTCACTACCCTATATTTGCAGTATCAACGCATCACTTAATTGTTTTACGGAATTAGGCGCTTATATAATATAACTGCATAAGTTTTATAGTTACTTCACACTTAATTGTCAAGAATAGGCTGTATATTTTAAATAGCTCAAAATATAGTTCGTTCGTTTATACAAATTCTTACACCCGTTAGAAGCCTTTTTAAACATTTACGTTATTAAAAGCCCACGAATACGCCGTTGCCCACGACTTACTGGGATGTGACGTCACAAATCAGTAAATAGACATGCAAGTGATGCAATAATAAAGTACCTACTAGAAACTAGAAGACGCATGGAAAAATACTCTTTTTTTACAATTAGCGCTGATGCTATAATGCGCTAGAAGATATCAGTTCTAGCATAAATAACTCAAGTTTCTTTAGGAATTAAAAAAATAGAAAAAAAAACATTTTAGAATATATTTTTTACAGTACTTAATATGAATTATTATATAAACTATAAAATATAAAAAACATGCTTAGCATTTGCTAAGAGGAAAACAGTATAATAATATAAATCAACTTTAAGATCAACAAGTAATATTTCTGCTTTCACTATTATTTAGAAAGGTAGTGGAAATTTAGTTTACGGTTTATTGACTTACCAGACGAAGCGGCCTTGACTTTCTTCAGCAACTTTATATGCTCAGCAGCGGTGAGGCCGAATAGCGGTGGCTTCTCGTCAATACTCTTCAGGATCGTGAACAAGTTGATCAGCGCGTTGTGGTCATCGCCTCTGACCAGAGGCCACAGGGTTTCTTTGATCCTGTATCGATAATACAGTCGGTAAACGGATTTAGGGCCAGTTTCGCCACTTGCTGATAAGTTCCGAATAACCTATCTGGCACATTTTGACAGCTAATTGTATGGGTTATCTGTCAAAACTAGTGCCAGATAGTTTATCCGGAACTTATCAACAAGTGGTCAAACTGATCCTTAGTATTTTAATAACAGTCTGATAAGAAAAATGGGATTGCATAGAGTTTAGAAACAATTTGTGCATTCAATAGTTTTTGAAAAGATGTTTGGTAATACTGGTAGACGTACATAATACTTACCTTGCATTAATTTTAGGCACAAATAGATAAATAAATAACAAAAACTAACATGTTTTGTGTGGTGTGTTTGTCTTTGCTTTTGTTGGAAAGTTAATTGAAAGTGTTTTGTGTAAGTACCCCAAATAGTTAATTGAAATTATTTTATAGTGACCTTACTGTTTTTATACGTCTACTTCGTACACTAAGTTTAGTTTTAGAATTCCTTTGTATTTCTCTTATAATTGAATTTAATTCTTTTAGAAAAAAACAAAAGTATCTTAAATCGTAAATAACATTCTGATTAGAAACAAGGCATTACATAAAGTTAAGAAACAATTTGTGCATTACATGTGCAAAATTTTAGGTAAAAAATAACCATAAGACAGTAATTAGAAATTGATATTTACGTATCTTTTTCTCAAACAACTTTTACAATGAAAAATGTATGGCGGACGTGTACTGTGACGTCACGGTACATGTCGGATCACCATATTTAGCACGCGACTTTAATGGATTGAAAGTCAGGTTTTTAACAATATATTTTGATAATTTCTTACATTTTATTAATTATAATTAAGTTCTATTTATTTTAAGACCAAACCCACCAACCACCCATGGTCATACCAACCTCGTGGTTATACTGGCGAAAGATGTATGCGGATTTTGCGTCTGCCAGGCAGTGTGCACTATTTAGACCGAATCAAAATGAAATAATGAAATAAAATTATTTGCCATAAAACAATACTACACATTATTGCTGTATATATTAGTATATATTTTTTAATGTGGGCAGTGGGCTAGATGACTTGGCACACACAAATTAGTTTAGCTATGTCAGATTTTTTACTTACATTACACATGGAACTTCTAAACATCTATGGAATATTGGCACCATGCAAAATCGTTTAGGTTCATAGATCTACTCGAGAAAGAATAAAAACTGTCTACCAACCCTTCTGATTTTGTCTGGTAAAAGCAAACAATGACAATGAAAAAACTGTATTGCGGCAGCATAGTATCACCGTCCCCAGTGACCATTATGCATGCACATTCCCCATAGTCAACTAAAAATTAAAAACCTAGTTAACCTCTCATGCGCCTTAGGCTCCAGTAGGGCCGCCGCGGGGGGCGGGTGCGCGGCGAGCGGGCGCGCGGCGGCGTGCTGCAGCCACACTTCCAGCGGGGAGATGCCGTACTTGCTGCCCAGCGAGCACGCCGCCTCCACGTGGGCTCGCTCTGTGGACCTGCGAGAGTGAACATAATAATAATAAACCCCGCATGGCAGCTTTGTGGCGAGCTGTGGTGAGTAGCGACACTACGGGGTCAGTTGTTAATCCGAGTGCTCCCGAGAGTTGGCCGAGACCCTCGTCTTCGGCTTGCCGAAGTGGAACCCAAGGGGGTCTGCAGGACAATCGCCTCTGGCTTGCCTTAAGGCGACGGGTAAGGCAAGTGTCCTTGAGCATTAAGCGTCGACTAATGCGACTTCTATTACGTGCCTAAGATAATACAAATGGTTCTCGCAGACTAAACATCCATCCGTTGCGCTCCTGTGCGAATAGATTATCATAAGAGTAAAATTAATTAAAAATCCTTATAATTCTTAATTGGTTGACTATTTGAAAAAGAAACTTCATCCTAAAGGCACGAATAGTATAAATAACTAAACCAACTTTGAAGCTAAACAAAAACGTCGTTTAAAACATAAATGTGTACAAGCTCGCGATATTTGCGGTACTTTGAAATATTTTTAGTGTTTATAAGAAATAATAACTAGTATTTAGATACAACAAGAAAATTTTCAACATATAAGTTACATGATATATTAATTTCCACATCCTAGATCCAGTATTTTCAGCAGAAAACTTGTCCAAAAACACCTCTTTTACGTATATTCTCCATACCCTGCGCCTTAACCGGCCGGCCAGAGTGGAGTCGCTAGAGCGTGATGCTCGAAGGGTGGATGTGGTTCGTAAGTGGCGAGTGGGCACGTGATGCCGGACCCTCAGGGGGGGCAAGTGATCGTCGTTTAAAGTCCAGAGCCACCTCTCCTCTGTTAGACGCCAACAACAATGTTGCCCTTCAGTCCGGTCTTGCATGGCCCATGACGCCAGTGGGGGCCCATTCAGTTGCCGGCGAGTCACCACCTGCCATTTTTTTTAGTCTGAGACTAGGAACCAGGCAGGTGACCGGTAGTCTACAGCCATAGCCTAGTCCGGCCATCTTCCTTCAATAATCCCAATTAATTTGTCATTAGTTGCAATAGTTCCTGTATACATGCTGGGTATAATCTCTGATTACATCCCATGATGTAGTCAGAGATTTGATCCAGCAGTGTAACACTTACAGGTTTGATTATTTGTGCTTCAAACGACCTCTAAGTGTTGGATCTGTAACCCCACGCAAGACCGGATCACTTTTGGCCCGTGAACTCCTAAAGAGCATACATACATACATAATAATTTATTTCAACAATCACACCAATTAGCTAGCTCTGAACTAAACGAAACAAATGCTCGTGCTCATCACACAAACATTTGCCCCTTGCGGGAATCGAGCACGCAACCGCTGGCTTTGTAGTCCGGAGCGCGAACCACCACACCAGACAGTCGTCAAAGATACGGTTAGATTAGAGTAGAATCCGACTTATACAACTTCGCTCATGCCTGCTGTGTAAAAATAAAATAATCATTTATTTGTTCGGACATGTGTACGAGGTAAACAGGTGATAGACATCAATATTGGTTTCAAAATGCCGTACCGAGACGGTGTACAATTTTTTACCATTAATAAGGTTATACGACACAATAGGTTAGTTTCTTAAAAAAAAAAATTTGTCCGTCAGTTGGAATAACAGAAAATATTGGACACGCATTTTTTCTTTTCACGATCAAACAAAAAGTTATGTAGATATAGCCCGTTAAAGTTCCGCGTAATCAGTAATCAAAATCATTTATTCATTTGCACACCATAATGTTACGAGAGATGGAATATATAAGGCTTAAAGCTAAAGGTAATGTATATTATACAAAATACAAAAAAAAGACTAAAACTCAAATTAAATTAATTCGTCCTAAACGTCACGAATTGCGACACCTTTTAGCAAGGCGTGACGTCACGTGCTCCCATTCCTAAACTTTGATGCGGTTTATCTTCGTCATTTTTTGTTTGATTGACAAAAGACAAAATATGGGTCCAATATTTTTTGATAATCTAACTGACGGACTAAATAGAATAATGTTTTTTTGACCCAGGAAACTAGCATTATAAAGACAACAAATTGTCTGACGCCTAAAACTGATTGCTTGTGATGTTTATATTTTTTAATTATATTTGTTTTTTTTTATCTTTCAAGGTCACGTTTATCGTATCAAAATAAAACTACTTGTAGTAAACAGAATACCTAGTATTTGTTTAAAAAAAATATGGTATAGGTCGCTAATTTCACTCACGTAATCACAGCCGAAATAGCTCAGTTGGGAGAGCGTTAGACTGAAGATCTAAAGGTCCCCGGTTCAATCCCGGGTTTCGGCAAGGTATTATTTTTTATTTTTAAATCTTTTATTTAGTCACAAACTACTAAGCGAGCCTATCGTAGGTTCCACTTGTATTTTTTATTTTTTCGTTTAAAAGTAAAACAATAATTTCATTAATATTAATTTACATTTTATAAAAATGCATATTAAAATGTCATTTTTAAGTACAAATGGAGAATTTCATTTCCTTTCTAGGTATTAGTATTGAGTCTATGATAAAACTAATAATTAATATTAATTGCAACAATACAGAATGACGATAATTTTTCATAATATTTTTTTTTTACTTTTACATTTCGTATTTTGCTTAAACATACACAACTTGAAAATTTTTATTTTTTTCTAGGTTTATGCTTGCATTTGTAAAATTTAAGTAAATAATAAATAAATTCATGTTTTTTTTTTATAGAATTGCCCTTAATAAAAAATGTGTAGAGTGCAAGGGCTTTTACATGTGAATGCGCACACTAAAACGATTTGTAATCGCTCGATATTCTTAATTTATAATTTTCGGCTGGCCAAAAGTATGTTGTCAGTACGCGGGGGTTCTTTTAAGCTGGTACCTGGCAACCCGATAGACTGTCTCCATTCTGTAGTCGGCGTCGGCGTTGAACAGCAGCCCGTTGACGTTGAAGCCCAGACTGCGCAGTCGGTCCACCTCGCCCATGCCCGTCAGCCGGTCGATGCACTCCCGGATTATTTCCAACTGCTCTTGCGACGCGTTTTTCTGCTTCAGTGTTGTTCGCGCCATCTGAGTGGAAAAACTAACTTTTGTTTAAACTAATTATTTAAAGGACACTAACACATTGATGGAATTATACAACGCGTGACATACAGGATCAGCCATATTTCAGGATATTCTTGGGCTGTTTGTTCCTATAAAAAACAATAAAACAAATTTATTTCTGTAAATAGGCCTAAATTAAGCTCTTTTACACGTCCCAATATATTTTTTTACCCTACCACTGCTTCGGGACAATATTGTGGGCTAGTGCCGAGAACAAGCAGCGCAAGAAACTCGGTCACTATTGTTAGCCTCTTTTTAAATAGTGTGTTTACATTACAAGATAAAATGAACCTGTGCGAGCAGTATTTAATTCCATACATTTTTATCATTTAAATAGTCATTTACAGTGTACTCGTAATAACCTTTTTTCATTAAAATCATCTTGACATGCGATTTAAATTCATACATAGGCAGTTCAACAATGGACTGTGGTAATTTGTTAAAAAGCAAATACATTTTCCCATGAACGAATTACCCACTTTATGCAGTCTGAAATATGCAACGGCAAGTTAATCTTTATTCCGGGTATTAATATTATGCATGTCACTCTTTTTAGGAAATAGATGCAGGTTTTTGCGAATAAACATAATATTTTCATAAATGAATTGAGAAGCCACTGTTAGTATATTAAATAACTAGCTGATATGTTAGTCCTTGAAGTTGTGGTAGGGCAAAGATATATTTACTGAATAAATTAGTATTAATATAGTTGTGGCCGTGATTTTTGCTGAAGAAAAATAGGAAATTAAATGTTGTCCCTCCCATTAAAACTCCACGGTCAATTGATCGATTTAAGGCGAATCGGTTTGCGCAGCCCGCAAAATTCAAATTTCTTAGGTTTTTTCCTCAAATTGCAACTGGTAAGTTAACAGTCGCGCAATCGCATTGATTAAAATTACCAGTGATGGCATTTGGAACAGAATCGCAGCCTCTCACTTTGGGCATCATAAAAAAGCTCAAGGTTTGCACAGCGTGCTATGAAAAAGCTATGCTCGGTGTTTCTTTGCGATATCGAATCAGAAATGAGTAGATCCGTAAACGAACAAAAGTCGCTGACGTAGCTCAACGGATGAGCAAGCTAAAGTGGCAGTGGGCGGGGCACATACGACATGACGACCTATCGGCCGATGGGGCAGAAAGGTTCTAGATTCTAGGTGGACATGCATGTCCTGGTAAAGGTTACAGGAAGCCGCTGGATGTAGGCTGCTTCTAATCGGCCAAACTGGAGGTCATTGGGAGAGGAAGTCAATGTTCAGCAGTGGACGTCCTATGGTTGAAATGATGATGATTAAAATATGATATTTTCGACCAAAAATGCCTCAATGAGCTATCTTAATTATTTAGTATGTAAAAGTTGTTTCGCGGGCGGCCTTTAATGATCCCTCTTAATATGTTTAAAGGTCTAAAAAATATAGCTCATAATATATGGGGGCAGGTTTGTTTTGCAAAATTGTTTAATTTTATTAACACAACCATTTACTGAAATGGCAGGTTATTCGTAAGTCCCGGATGGAAAGTGCATGCAAATGCATATTTAAAAATACTTAGGTAATAACGCCTAGCATCTTTATAACGCGACGTGCGTGTTGAGTTCTTTTTTAGTAAAGAAGTAAACTAATAAAGCCGCACTCACCACAGACGGAGGCGTGAGGTACACATTGTCGCGCAGTTCCGGCGCGTTGCACTTCATGAGCGTGGCGTACAGCGTCGCGCTCACGGCCGTGTCGGAGTTGTGCGCGTCGACCAGCCTCTTGGTGCGCGCGAACTGTTGCGCGGACCGCAGCATGCAGGCCACGCTCAACGGGGTGTCCTTGTAGAGGATCTCTTCCGCGCATTTCTGGACCACTGCATTGAGACACATTTGGATGGTTTTAGACTCGTTTTATCCAAGTTAGGACATTTTAAAGTTTCATTTACGATACTCTTGCGCCTCATTTGGATTGTTTTAGAATCGTATTATCTAAATTAGGATATTTTTACGTTTTATCTGATGTTACGATTCTCTCGCACCTTATGAAGGGCAGGCGATTTTATTGTGACGTAGAGTCGACAAGGTTGGCGGTCTACCAGTTTACAGAGTAAATCGTTTAAACATTTCCCGGTATTCTCCTGGCTCGCGAACTTTTGTGCGTCGGTCAATCACAGCTACTATAATTATGTGTTACGCATGATCGGCAAATGCAAGAAGCGGTAATGCACTGCCAAGAGCACTGTGCCGTATGGGGACAGCCGTAAAGAATACACTTCCCCACCGCCAACAGGAGGCGTATCGTAAGAGTCGACTAATTCCTATAGCACGAGACAGGCAGCAGCGTCTTTGTCCGAAATCTCATAAAAAACTGCGCTCGCCAACCTGCCTGCCAAGCGTGGCGAGTATTGGCAAACCCCCCGATGATAGGTCATTGGGGGACGCCTTTGTTCAGCAGTGGACGTCCTATAGCTGAAACGATAAACGATGACTGCCAATAGCGAGTAAGCGCGAGTTAAGGCCGGCGCGGGTTTTTCTGCGAGCGCCAATTCTTTCTCTGTGATACGCCTAAATGTTGTGGTCTAGGAGTATACGCTGTGTGCGCGATGATAGCGCCCCTAGTGACCACAATTATTGTGGACTTGAGTCTTTCAAATTATGCCAACTGGATGGCTTGAGAATGATTTTCGGATTGTTTTTCTTCGAATTTAGATAAAAATATCTAAAAAGTTTGCGCATATTAATAAGTGATTTTATTACTTGAACTAAAATTCGAATTTTATAATACCTACGGGATTTTAATCAATAAAACATGATATAACTTTCCAACCTCAAAATGTGCAAAAAGGGAATAAAATAGTATTAGCACAGCGTGTGAGATATTTTGAAGAGCTCAGAACCAACGGACAAAGCTACTTAATAAGATCTGTGATCATAAGACAATCGTCTGTAACACAAATTCCCTACAAACTTTTTTCTTTTCACAGCTGCAGCTATCCATTTATTTCTTTGCTCCAATTTCCATCTTGATGTTGGAAACAATAAAACATGTACGAAATGTTTTTCCCATTGTTTCTACACTTTTTAATAGAACACGTACGACCCATATCGCGTCGCGCGTTAAATTTTAACGTTTTCACTTAAAAATACTTAATAACGTTAGTTTGGAATTCTATGGAAATATAGCAATTTGACACTGACAGTCCAGAGTTTTTTCACATTTCTGCTACATTGCGTGCTGCGGTCGATTTGACGGCCCCCACCACCCACTTTGCACATAGCGAATAGTGGGTCGCAGCTTTGCACGTTGTAGCCGGCCACCAGCTCGAGTGCGGACATGGTGTGTATAGTGCATCGCACTCACCCGCGGGCTCGCGTGTATAGTGCGTCCCACTTACCCGCAGGTTCGCGTGTATAGTGTGTCGCACTCACCCGCGGGCTCGCGTGTATAGTGCGTCCCACTCACCCGCGGGCTCGGCGACGGGCGCGGCGTGCTCGAGGCAGCTGTGCACGTAGTAGCTGGCAAGCAGTGCGAAGGCAGGCGGCGGCGCGGCACTCGCCGTGAAGCGCTCGTACGCGTAGCACGTGGGGGACGCGCCGTGCTGCGGGTACAGCGACCGGTAGAACTCCGGGCAGTGGACGGTGCGTTCCTCCGATTCTGGGGTTGACGATTTGTCGCTAGAATTCACAATCAAAACCGCTATACATATACTATGTTACACAAGTGATGAAAGCGTACAAAATAGCCCCCCAATGCAAGCTTCAAACTCGTTGGCGCGCGTCACTTAGCGCGCTGGCAACAGTGGTAACTTCCTTCAGTAGTCCGGGAAACACTGCGTAAACGACTCGTCGCGTTTTAGCGCTCGCAGCGCACGGAGATAGTGCGGTCGTACGCTATAAGTTGCAACAGCTGGCGTCAGGCCCATGCGATGTTTAGTGATGATTATTTTCCTAGATCGGCCTAGGCCCACAAGTACGTGGCTATCTAAATTGAGTGTTCGGAAACCAGTAAGTCGAGCGTATGGATATGTGCCACCTCGGTCCCCAAACGATTCCACTAGACTTTTATTTGTGGGGTTACCGGAAATTACAGCCAACGGCAGGTTAACCTCCCCAAAACGTTAAAGGTCATTGAACCTATTTTCAACTTTAAGTCCGACACGTGAGATCAATATCAACTAAGAAAAGATGTCGTTTTGTGGTAGGTTGACGAGATGTGTTTGTTGTACCAGGAAGAAGAAAGCTCAAAAATAATTGTAATTAGCTGGTGGTAACGTCGAACATATACTGAGGTTAGTGTAGATAAATATGTATATAAAAATAGGTTTTAAGTTTGATAGTTGTAAACAAGTACTTAAATTAAAAACTAATTGATTAATAACTACTTCAGTAAAGGTGGGAAAAGTACCTACTTTATTACTTTAACAAACGCGGCTCGCTTTACTATGCCACATTGTAAATGCACTGCAGTACTATTTGCCACAGTACCGTTGGGATCCTACAGAAAATATTCGCTTAATTTTTTTTTGAGCAAGAATTCGCGTAAATAACAGACCACCTCCATAAATATGGCAAGGATTCAAATCAGCACCTTGTATATGTTTGTTTGTCCCGTCTGATTGCGGTGAAACTTGTGAGTTGTTATGCGCACGGTATTGAATTGAAAAAACCACGGGCGACAACTAGTATTACTATAAAAATTAACATTACATGTAGGTAATTAGCAATACTCTTTTAGACACCGTGCTTTATGAAACATCAAATAACTCGAGCAATCAAATAATTTGATTAGAAATGGCCTGTATTACATATTACTCGAGCGATATGATGACGAAACAAGAGAAGAATATACGTAAGGCTTACCTTAGGACGAATTTATTCTGTATGGAGTCGAGTAGGTAGTTGAACAGCGGCGCTTTCTTCTCGGGCTGCGCAGGTGCCACTAGATCCTTCTTCTCTATCACGGGCTAAGATAAGAAATAAAGCTGAATTTCCATAACAAGATAATTCCCACAGCCATCTAATCATAATAAAAAACAAAGTTGCAAACGGCTTGCGCTACTTGGTCGAATTACTAGGTTAAAATATAATAATAAAACAAAGTGAACCAACAAATATAGAATTATTAGTTTTTTTAATAGTAGTATATTGAAACAAGGAACAATAGAGGACAGCGAACACCTCCTTGAAACAGACTTTGTTATGACTTCTTTAAAATAACTTACAGTGGTGATCGCATCGTCAAATTCATCGTCGGTGGAAGGCCATCGTTCGGTGAGACGTGTATGCTCCTTTAGAGCTGAGCCCATCTGCTGTAACCCTTCGAGTTCTAGAGCCAATCTGTAAATTATAGAAAAGTTATAACTAGTTGCGCGCGGTACGAATCTACAAAACAATAATTTTATAGTGGCTTACTTAGATATAAATTATAACATCTTCAAACAAGCAGTAAGTACATTATCATGGCTAGTGCTACTTATTTATTTTATAACAGGAAAACCAGGGTTTACCTAATATTAAAATATAACAGAATATCAACTATTATACCACATATAGGTCTTCACAAGTAGCGATGAGCTAAAAATAAAAGAAACATATCGAAACACAGCTAATTCAAGATGATCCAACGCACAAAACTTATTGATAATGATAAAATAATTTATACAATTTTTAAAAAGCGCTCGCTAACTTCCGCCTCGCCGCACCAACAGTATACAACGTGCGCCATATATGCCAATAATGGCGCAGCTGTCACACAATAAATGCAATAAGATAAACAGTTGCTCGCTAGAGTGATGATATTACTGCCTACCTCGCCGTCAGCACGTTCTCCAGTCCCGACGCAGGCTGATGTGCCGCAGCGGCCGCCAGCAGGTATCTCCTGGTGGGCAGGTCTGCGTGCGCGTGTGCCACTTGCGCCACGTGCGCCAGCAGCGGCGCGGCCGGCGCGTGGTGCAGCGCGGCCAGCCGGCGAGCGGCCTCCGCCGCGGCCCCCCATCCGCTCGAACCGGCTTTCATTGCTGCTGTACCTACTAGCTGGAGCACTTGGGCTTCTCTGAAGAAAATAGATAAAAATATGATACTCTTTATTGTACAGTGTAGTGTACACTTTACAGCTTCCTTCGGCTTCGGGTAGATTACATTCGAATCAGGATGAAATGAATTAAATTACATCGTTATGTATCTAAAAAAACTTCGAGGTAAGGTTTATAAAACACTGAGGACCAATTTCACTATAATCAATTGTACTCTTTTCAAGATAAGAAGAAACTTGTGATGTGCCCTAACGAAATCCGACCGATTCTTTTTGAAAATCGAGAAAGTTTATAAAGAAAGTTTAATCGATTTTTATTCAAATGAACTTATTTAAAATAAGAGATATACTGCAATGTTCTACCGCCAGAGTAGAATAGCATAGTATATAGCATTTTGACAAGTCTTTTCCTATTTTGGCATCTCACCAAATAAAAGCAAAACACTAACGAACATTTAACAAAAACAGTAACAAAAGTCTAAATAGGAACTATGCGAAAAATAACGATAAAACAAACCGCACACAAGGCAGACGCTCTCGTACTACTGACGTCAACGCATAGGTTTTCACAAGACGACCGAAAAGATTCATCGATTTAGTTAAGATTATGTATTGTCAATCACTATAAGTAAACGTTCCGTTTTATACATCAAGTATTTGAAGGAAATCCTATTAATGATAGATATGTTAAATCACTAAAATATATTATTGGTTTCCAATTTTTGCTTAGATTTTTAGAGACAAAGATTATTGTTTTTGCAATGATATAAATTAAAAAATTTTTTTATAAAATATTATCGTAAATAGTATGGGTGAAACGGAAAATCAAAGTGTCAAAAGTATCTTCTTATCTTGAAAGGACTATAAAAATTAACCGATGATTACAGTATAATACGGCTAAATCAAGAAGGTCATCGTCTATTTTCCTAACATTTATAATAGGCTAGTTTCCTGGGTCAAAAAAAGATTATTCTATTTAGTCCGTCAGTTAGATTATCAAAAAATATTGGACCCATATTTTGTCTTTTGTCAATCAAACAAAAAATTACGAAGATAAAGCGCATCAAAGTGAGCACGTGACGTCACGCCTTGCTAAAAAGTGTCGCAAGGCGTGACGTTACGCGGAACTTTAACGCTATTCTTCATAATTTTTTGTTTGATTGAGAAAAGAAAAAATACATGTCCAATATTTTCTGGTAATCCAACTGACGGACTAATTAGATTTTTTTAGGAAACTAGCCCATTATATTTAATAATCGCATTATATTTTTATCGTCAAATATAAGCTACTTGACAAATTTGAAATAGGCCCTAATTGATTAGGTTAAACAGACAGATGGTATTGTTTGGTTTATTCCATCACACTCTTAGAGGCATCAGAATTGAGTCTTAATCGCATTTCAACCGTCTTGATTTTCAACCGACTTCAAAAAAGGAGGAGGTTCTCAATTCGACTGTATGTTTTTTTTGTATGTATGATACGCGATTACTCCGCCAATTATGAATCGATTTTAATGATTCTTTTTTTGTTTGGTAGATCATACTTCAGAGGTGGTCCCATATAAATTTTATCGAAATAGATTTAGAACTTTTTGAGAAAATCAACAAATATATACCCAGATAATATTTTGTTTATGGTTCTTGTTACCTATCTTCGACAAATATGAGCCGATTTTGATGATTTTTGTTTTATTGAACTTCAAAGATGCTATGATAAAAGTTTGCAAAATAAAAATCACCCCTAAGGGTAGGAAAATAGGGGATGAAATCGGTGTTCAGCAGTTAGATCAGGATTTATCACTAAGAATAGAGGAAATAAGTATATTTTATTTAAAAAAATTAAACCGACTTCAAAACACTAAAAAAATGCTAAAAATAATCCTAACACTTAAGTACCTAATCAGTTACTTTTGGAGTCGGTGCCAGCCGATGAGAGATTCAATGTTTTTGTTTGCACCGACTCCAAAATTAACTGATTAGGTACTTAAGTGTTAGGATTATTTTTAGCATTTTAGTGTTTTGAAGTCGGTTTTATTTTTTTAAATAAAATTTATGTTATTTAATTAATCTGGAACTGTTATAATTTTAATAATGACATTGAAAAACCTTTTAGGTGCCATTAAAATAGCTGAATTAGGCAACTGAACTCTTAAATCTTCCGTTAGAGTAATACGTCTTTCTACACAGTGCGTACCTTATATTATCATCAAAACCAGAGATTCTTAATAGTTTTGCGAGTTTGAGCAACTTGTGACTCGCTAAATAAGCGTTGGGGTCCATTTTCAGGCATTCTTCTATCAGCACCATCCGATCTTCACACAGACGAACTAAAAAGACATTTCAAACAATAAATTATAAGATACATTTTTTCTTAGTAAGGTTATTTGTCAAATTGTCAAATGGTCGTTTTTTATACCTTGAATAGGAAGAAGATTCAAGTCGAATGCGTGCAATATTTGAAGCGCTGCAATAAGATCTAGCTCTTCTTGTATGCCTTGATTTCCCTCTTGAATCAATTGTAAACAGCACCTAAAACATACTTTATTAGAAGGCTACCATTGTTACCGACACAATTATTTAGTCAGTTCTCTGCAAGCAAAGCGCATTATTTTAACTTAAATATTTTATTAAGTATGCTAACTTTTAGGTCAGGTTAGGGAACGAGATGCATGCTCCGCGAGTAGGCGAAGACTTTGAGCCAGCATATGCGTTCAGCAAGCTTCACGTCGCCTGGTGTTTGCAGTTAGCCAGCGTATATTGGTTTATCTCTCACAAAAAACATACTTTTGATACAACGGCGTGGCACGATGCACAGTGGTTAGAAAATAATTCTTTTTAATGTTTTTGAACTATATTTTAGGTTAAAGCACCGTCAAAAATGAACTTAAAACTGTCAAATATATTAAAACGGAAATGTCTCATTGCTGTTAACAACTGTAAGCATAAAACTCTTAGGATCTATTGTTGGGATTATAGTGTGTGTGAGTGTAGTGTTTTGACAAACCTTATACTATTATATCAGAAACGAAATTCCTATGAAAGGACAGCCCGATTTTCAGATCACTGTGCGTTGGCTACATCCCCGGCACGAATCTTGAGCGCTGGAGGAAAAAGTAGGAATCGCTTTGCGTATCTTACGGAGTTGCGGGCGCGTCACGCGACTGGCCAATCACGTAATCGTAATCTGCGCACCTTTGGCCCAGCGCTCGACATCGGTGTCGCTAGTTGTACCTGGGGGCTTCAAGCGCGGGGTCGACGAGCGATGAGGCGGAGTTGAAGTACTCCTGCGCGGCGTGCGTGACGAGGTGCACGCTGCGCATGTACGGCACGTGGTGGGGGCCCGCGCGCGCGTTCGGCGCGCACTGGAGCACGTCCGCGGCCAGCTTGATGCTGTTTGTGTCGCCCGACGTGAGCAGCGCCGACGCGTAGATCTTTACCAGCAATGTACGAGAAGTCAGTGGAATAGGGATGGCGACAAACTTTTTTTTTCATCTATCAGGTAGATTTAAAAAAAGTATTGGTCAAGTATTTTTTCTTTTTCTACATAATCAAAATATTACAGAGATATATTGATTTGAAATGTCGCAAGACGTCACGGCTTGGTACTATTTTTATTTAGAAGTGACGTCACGAATCCCACTACCGAACTTTGACGCGCTGAATCTTTGCAATTATATGGTTGATTGACAAAGGAAAAAATAAGAGTCCATTATTTTTTGATAATCTAACTGACGGACTAAATAGAATTTCATTTTCTTTACACAGTCGTCATCCCTATTAGGCTGTGCACCACAAGGCATTTGACATTCATCGACTCCAAAAAGAAGAAGGTTCTCAGTTTGATGAGTTTTTGTATATTTTACTTGATACCTTCGCAAAATGTAAATTTTGACGTTTCTTTATTAAATAAAGTTTACCCCAGAAGTGAGCCTATAAAGATTCAAAGAAGGAGTACGCTAGGGAATAAAATTAATCAAAAGCAGATTTCTTTTTTCGGAATCCAATTATCTATCTTGTTGAAGGCTTATCAAGAAAACAGATTTTGTAAACTTGGAACTACTGGTATTAAAATAGATTATTAGAGATTTCTAAAATGTTTATAGGAGTAACTTTTACCTCATAAACCTCTTCTTTTGAGACGCTTGTGAATAGGGACGACTGCAGTTCCAGTAAGTCCTTGAGCAGCTCTGCCCAGTCCTGTGGCGTCGGCTTCTTATCCCTACAATAAGTTATTCCATAAAAGGCTCTATCATCATCATCGGTTCAAATGAAAGCAACACAACACGGTACATGATTCACCATTTAAAGATTATTATTAGTCAATCGTAGCAGTAAATATGTTTATTAAAGATACTTATAAATATGAACGAAATGTAGTACAGTGTAAATATAAAATAGTGTACAGCTCTACTTGTTAGTTTGGTTAATGGAAGTTCAATTTGTGGCGCTGAAATATACGATGCCAAGCCATTATCATTGCAATATAATATAAATATGGTGATATGGCTTTAATTGACCTTTTTTACACGGAGTCATTTCACGAACTATTCCATTTGTGGCATAGTTCTTGAAATGGCTCCGTGTGTCCATTAAAATGACATGGCCAAACTTGCTTTGTAGATCTGTAATACCTTAAAGAAATATCTGCTAATATACAAAAACTTAAACTACGAGTAGACAACAGCTGAAATCAGAAGATTGCATTTTTTGCACTTCCAAGAGACCATAGACCTTAGTCTTCTTCCTAGCGCTTTGTCTCGTTCCTAGTACAGTCAACAGTTTATTATTCTAGCTCACAGAATGATCAATTTCCACGATCGATTTTAAACTCGAAGTTTAATAAGTAGTTAATTTCAACTAAATTAAATAACGTTTTGTGGAAGGTTGATGAGCTGTTGACTGTAAAAAGTTCTAAAATAAGCTCCAGCTTTATATACTGTGTATGTCACATAATCAGGACCGGATATTTGAGTGACAATGTTTCAGGTGGCCAGCGTCTTCAGTCCCCATGAGTTGTTAGTCGGTTAAGCGTCCCCGTCGTTGTTGTCCGTTATACTGGAAAGCAACGACGCGAGTGCTCACCCTGACACTTTAAATCCTTGTTGCGGCGATCTTCTTAGATACATTTTTTTAACCTCCTTTCGGCTGATAAACGTTGCTGCCATGCATCGTTTATCTTCGTCAACAAACTCATTAATTTGACCCCCGTACAATAAACGTTGCATATCATGTGTATTCTGTTCTGTATAAAAATTTCGGAAGTTACACATCCAATTAGTAGTCAATCAGGTCCTCTCGTTAGCTACACGTATCGTTTCTTCGTACTGTTGAAGACTCCAAGTGAAGCATTCTTAAACGTACGTTCAGAGAAGCATGACTTTTACTAGTGTTATATGAAACATACAGAGTGTTACAGAAAGGTGCAGTGGAAGGGGTGATTCTACTATTTAAAAACAACAACGTCTGAACTGAACGTCCTTTTTCAATGGAAGTTTTGCTGATACAGGCGAAAATGTCGTTTGACATTTTTATGTATATGTATATGTTTTTATGTATATGTTCCTGAATACATTTTGTAACTTTTACGTGAGTTAATATTACTTTACTTTCATACATCCTCAATGTCTTCACACGGATTTTTTATGTAAAAAGCAGTACGACAGTCGTGCAACATCCACGCGAATAATAAAGGCACCCCAATACTTACTGATTCTGGTTCAAGTACTTTCTATAACTGCGACCTACTTTTTTCCAAAAATTGGGACTGCGTGCAAAATAAATATTTAAAATAAAGTGTAGCCAGAGACGAATCCTCGCACAACGAAACGCACAAACATACATATCTTCGTAACACCGCAACACACGCACGCAAGAATTATATTACTATCCTTCCATTGCTATGGCTTCTTTCATTATTCGGATATAAATTTAATAATGTTAGGCAGAAATTCTGCCGAATTCTGTCGAATGGCAATCCCCCCGATGAAAGTCATTGGGGGAGGCCTGTGTTCAGCAGTGAAATGATAATGAAACGCTTAGTGCGTATCGCTTTCACTGTGCACATAATCAAAGGAATCATGTGTATACATACATACAATAAAGACTTTATACATAGCACAGAGACTAAATTATTAGTATTAATTATATAGTTCGATATGATAGTTTGGAAGAAGGATTTAAAATGTCTTCTCTATATCGTCGGGTAATCAGCCAGCTCGAGCCTCCTCGCCGATGTTACCCGGGCTACTGGTAAACACGGGAAAACAACGGCGGGGTCGCTCGCACTGATCTTATTTTCGCTTCTTTCTTCTTCTGAATCTGCTTCTAGCAAATAAAATAGGTCCTGGGAAGGGGATAGATACTCTTTTCTGATAATACGGATGCCGATACATAACTACTAACACAAATGTTTACTTAAACAGTTGTTATACATTTAACTAGTTTACATGTAAATTTATGAAATGCTACGAGTAGTATTTATACATAAACATGAGTGATATTGTGACATTAGGCCTCGTTCACATAAAACGCATTGTCAGCCGCCGATTGTTAGTAGGTTCACTGTCAGCTTTATTGTGAAAATGAACTCAGACTGCATTTTTCGTTCAGCCTACGCTAATGTACAGAAAAAGGCAGTCTGAGCTGTAGTGGACAATGCAATACCATGCGTAGTCAGCGTCCGCTGCTTAAAGCGGGGCGTAGTAGAATAAAAGCCGCCGATTGTCAGCGACAACGCACAGCATAATAGATAATTGTTAGCTTGGTGTGAACGAGAAGGCAAATATTTAAAGTCCGTTTTTAGGGTTCCGTACCCAAAGGGTAAAAACTCCACTGTCCGTCGGTTGTCTATCTGTCTGTCACCAGGCTGTATCTCATAAACCGTTATAGATAGACAGTTAAAATTTTCACAGATGATGTATATCTATTGCCGCTATGACAACAAATACTAAAAACAAAATAAAAAAATATTCAAGTGGGGCTCCGATACAGGGGCGTGCATCCCATATAGGCTATCATGCAGAGCCTACCTTCATAAAAAACCGACAGAACAGCTAACCATAATTATTAATTAAGTATTCAACAATAAACAATAAATATTCTGTCTACCTGTACTTATTCCTTACTAAAGCGCGCAACTTAGATCGTTACTGTGCAATTTAACCAATGTTAGGCTGCCGCGAGATCGCCTACTGTTTCACGCAAACTTACTGAATTTTTACTCACAGCCTACCCCCATCTGAAACCAATGCACGCCCCTGCTCCGATACAACAAACGTGATTTTTTGCTCGATATCAATCATTTTTACAAATGTTTACCTGTAATACTTGCTATGTATTTTGGTTTGTGGAAAGAAATAAACAATTATAATTATTATTATTGTAACAGGTAGACACTTAAAATATGCTCAGTATATTATAGATAATGGTACGGAAACCTCCGTGCGCGAGTCCGTCTCGTTTTTTATGCTCGTCAACATCGTAAACAATGAAAACAAACAAATGACGATGATGGAACAAGTGTCGTCAGCGTGTACTCACTCGAGGGCCAGAGTGCGGGAGAGCCTCAGGAGGAGCATCTTGGCCTGCGCGCGGTCCCTGTACATGGGGCGCAGCTCGTGCGGCGCGAGGGCGAGGTGGCGCCGCGCCAGCAGCCCGCACGCGCCCACCAGCCGCTCCAGGATGCGCACGCGCCGCACCAGCTCGCTGCTGGCGATGCTGCCGTCGCTGCACCGCAACAACACACGCTTAAGCCCGTACCCGCACCGAAACTCGTTTTCCCATACTTTAGCAACTTTCTACTCCTTATTAAGGCGCTGCGCAGACGACGGGACGGGGCGGGCCGGACGATTTCGCCGCGAACGATAGAACAAAGTTCAAGTTCTAAATTCCAATCTGGAAGTCACTGGGGGAGGCCTATGTTCAGCAGTGGACGTCCTATGGTTGAAATGATGATGATGATAGAACAAAGGGAATCGTATACTGCCAACGCACACGGCAGTCAAAAAGACCGCACCGCCAGTGCCCGCTCGGCCGCGGCGTGACCGTTGCTGCCCGCCGTGGATTGCACAAACCAGTTTGTATACACTAACGCAAACGGCGGGCGGCTAGCTTAGTCCGCACCGCGCGCTCTACTAAAATGATCGTTCTAAACTAACCGTCGTGTACTTTGGTTCACGGCGCGGCCAGCCGCGGTCATCGACGGACAGACTCGTTCTTTATTGCTTCGAGGTTAAAAGACCACCCTGGCTCGTCTGCGCAGCGGCTTTATGTAAATAATGGAAAGACATAACAATAACCTTTGAAGTTTTATATTTAAAATCTTTACTTTATTTTATTTTTTCGAATACAGGCTTTGAAACTACGTCGAAATTTTTTTTTGCATCTCCTCCGTTAGTAATATACAGAGATATATTGATTCGAAATTTACTTAGAAGTGACGACACGAGCCCTTGCTTCTGAACTTAGACGCGCTTTATCTTTAACATCCATTTCGTTTTCTTTCGTCCAATCGTCGTCCCTACGTCGATACTATCGTCGTCCCTACGTCGATACTATCGTCGTACTTACATTGAAGGCAAGTGTTCATACCTCTCTTTAAGAATGGTGTTGAGCAAGTCGCAGGCCTTGTCCAGCTGGTCAGTGCCGGCGTGCGCGAACAGGCAGCGCTCGACTAGTTCCAGGTGCGTGTGCACGTCTAGCTCAAACTCGCTGGGCGATTGAAGCACCTACACAAACAACCCCATATTAACTCCAGCGCTAATGTAAACCGTCAGGCAAGCTAAACTAGACATTTTTGCTATCCAGTCTCATACAACCGCTCAGCAGCCAATCATCATCATCCTGTGGAAGTCCATTGCTAGACTTACTCGTAGATGAGGTCTATACCCACCAATAAGTTAATCTAATGCTGACTTAAGATTCTATAGCTGATAATGATATCTCTGTCTATCTTCCTCGTTCCATGTAATTTAACTATACGGGCAAATAAAAATAACGAACAGATTGGCATAGTGGCGCGGTGATAAGCTTTAATTGGAACCGGAAAGGGTTAGATATCCGGTTAATTCAACTAAAAAAATTTTTTTTTAATTTTAGCTTTGGGCAAAGATTTCTTTATATTGGTAGATTGACAACTCCATACAAACTTTTTCTCATTTCCATAAATTACGACAGATGGTGTTACCTGTCTCGCATTTTGCTTGTATGTAAAAAAAATATTGAAAGAGGCGAAATATCGCATTTCTCTGTTTTGGTTTGTCATGATTATTAATTTTTGAGATGAAAACTGCATTTCCTTCATTTAATGACATTATAATAAGCCAATTCGATTTCAGCTTTATTTATTTTTTGATGGTTTGAACATACTGATAGATAGCACGTATAAGCACAAGTTTGCATTGCATACAGTTATATTAAAATACGCTAGATGTCGCAAACTTGTTATTTTAAATAAAATAAAAAAACATAAATCATAAAAAACGGGTCGATTTTTATGATTTATGATTGTTTGGATTTGTCTCCGTCCCGAAAAGCAGAATAACTATTAAAACATCGAAAAAAAAGACGCAGTATGACGAAGTTCGCCAGGACAGCTAGTTAGTTATAAAATTATAGCACGTAGTGTTCCATTTAATTACTTAGAAATGACATAAAAAATATATTTGCCAGATCGGTAGAACTGTTTTCAAGTAATAATCTAACAAACTTTGTTCAATTTGTTTATATTTCTTAATACTATTGTACGATTATACTATACTCAATCACCAATATCAATAACACTGAAAATATGATGTAATTCAACACCATAATATCTTTTCATTACCTACCTAAAAAAAACGAATAGTAGGCAACTCATTAATATAAATGCGAAAGTAAGGTTTTTAGTTACACTTTCTCGCCTCAACTAATTAACCAATCGTCATAAGATTTGCACATGTTAAGAGATACTTTTTATCCCAAAAAATGCAATAAAAATTTTGTGTCATTCCGAAAAGAACGCAAGCGAAGCCGCGGGCGATCGCCAGTTCATATTTTACACAAAGCTCAGTGTCGCGAATCCAAGTTTGCTCTTAGTAATAACTAAAATGCGACGTTGCCAAACCGCATACCATCCGAGATGCGAGTCGTGTCACAAGTTAAACAATACTCAACCCTATAAGCTTTTCATAGAGCTGAAACTTCAAAATGCCTAACTAGCGCTACCTGTTATGTCTGTTGCCGCGCCGCTTAAACCCGTAATATGAATGAACGAAGGGCGTGGCAGCTAATTGCGGTGTACTAGTTGTGTCTGAAAATCATTATCGTCCTAAGACTGGTAACTGGTAATGAAATAAATAAAATATCTGAACTATCGGTTAACATTTGCACTTTGAAAAAGATCGAGTCCCATTTAAAAGGCAGTCGTTTTTTTTATGGTATACATGTTAATGCAAAAACACAAAAAAAGACAAAATTCAACAAAAATATTTTATTGTAATGGAGCAACCACAAGAATAAGTTAGGGTGTTACGCCGTTAGGCCATTCGTGCTTAAGCTATAGCGATGAATTTATCTATACGTTGGTACTTTGTGACGCCATAAATTAGACGTCTTTTTAATGAAATCAGTATCAATGCTGTTTAACGCCATCTCGTGACACGTAGTACACTGTGTCTTGTTGAATAATGGAGTTGCATCAAGTGTTTGCTAGATGGCACGAGGTAAGCCACATTTCAGGGTGCACAGTAACCCCATCTAATATATTAAGTAGAACTAGGAGGTACCGGCGAAGATAATAAGTTTTAACCGAGCTCACTTTGGTACTATGGAGTTAGCATTCTACCTTTATTAATTTTCTTTGCTTTGGGTCGGTTGTAACCCACGCCCAGACACGAAATAAAACGGGAGACGCCTCTAAAAAAAATTCATTGTCTAGACTCTAGTACCTTATACCACAAGGTTGTTAATTCCTTACTTTTAAGACCACAAAAATATGTGTGTGGCAGATAACACATTATTATTATTCATGGTTTATTCGTTCAGCACTGGTCACTGAATATCACAGATAAATATAAATAAATAAATAAAGTGCTGCGTAGTGGCTGGCTGCTGCGTCGACCAGGAGAGAAGTGCGTCTCTGCTTGCTGACCGGCCGAAGTGCAGTGTGCTATGCCAAGGTCGCTGAGAAGGCTGTGGGTGGTGACCAGGAATGCGCGTCCGCTGCATGCTGGTGGTCAGGATACCCGTAGTAGCCGTGGATGCTGGCTGGCTGTAGGACTCGCTGCTCGAAAGCTTGAAGAAGTGATGATGACGTCACGATGACGTAGCTTTGGGAAGGCTGCGCTGACGTTCATGCTCGGGGTCACCAGTTTGGGGGGTGAGAGGAACAGGGTGTAAAGTTCCTCATCCCCCATTGAAAAGGGGAGGATCCTCCGACCAGACGGGTGTTGTGTCTGGTGGGCAACTGCCCAACGGTTGTTTGTCGTGTTCTTGTATATATGTTTCAATCGCTCCGATAACTTTAATATCGCGATGTAGGATACGTCAGTTTAGTTCGTATGTGGCGAGATAGATGTCGCTACACACTTGTGTTACGGAAATCAGAAACAACGACGGTACCACAACACCCAGACCAAAGACAATATAGAAAAGTTATTTTTCTACATTGACCCGACCTGGTATCAAACCCGAAACCTCAGAGATAGCGACACCAAGTCCGGTATGCTCGCCTCTCGGCTACGGAGGTCGAATATGCCCTGATAAAGATAGCAGAACTTGCAAAAGTATATGTAAGCAGACCACTATTTAAATTCTGAACATATTATGCATTCACCGTTGATCACTAGTCCCGCTAGGTTATTAACGGGTTGCAAGCAGTGGTAGCTCAGTGGTCTAAGATTCGGAATCTTGCCTCACATCCGTGGTTCGTGAGTTCGCATCCCACAGCACCTACCTCAGTATTCTTCGGAATCTTCGTGAAGAAACACGGACATCATGGATATTTAGTTAATCTTGATGTGTAGTCATGGTTAAGGAATGAACTGGTTTTTCTGTATATGGGTTACGAAGGTCAGATGGCAATCGGTCCAAATGTTATAACTAGACTCGCTGCATCTTAGGATCATGGTCAATTTAAGCGTATTTGGTCTAAAAATGGGACTAAGCGGTAGGCAGAAGCTAGTATTCAACTGGGATATCCCAAAAGGTTATAGATAGTAACCGTATGTTCTTCGTTATTTCTGTGGATAATGGTGCTGGTTGCACTTTTTTTTTTTTTTTTGTAAATTATCTTCTTATTTTATCAACATGTGCAATTGTTTGTTGTCCCTAATAAATAAAAAATAAAAATAGATTGCCAAAGCAGCAGCATACATTATCTAGACTGACAGAATATGATCAACTCTTACGCAGCAATAAAAGAAAAGTTACCAGCAGTATCATGGAGAGGTCTTCGATACTGATACTCTCCAAGTAGTCCGTGAGCCCGCTGAGGCAGGCCGCCTTACACATCGTCAGGTTCTCGTAGCGCTTCAAGAACGGGATCACGAACGACTTCAGGTCGGACACGAACGTCGCTGGGGTTGACTGGTAACAAAATACATTGTAGCTAGAGAAAATGTAAACAAAAACAAATGAAAACCGATGCATAGTTATATTTGAATTATCTTAGTAACGTGAGACAACCCCAAAAAATTGCGTCTATTTGACAAAAATAAGGCTACGAAGTCGCAGTATGTATAGTCAGTGTTGCCAAATAGAAACAAAACGGTTTGTTTATGGGTTATATTCTCCATTTCTTGTTTGGATATTAGCATAAGAATGTAAAATGTTATAAAACGTAACCCTCGGTCCAAAAAAGACAGTTATCTTCGGCTATTAAGCGAATTTAAACAGTAGCCTAATTCTAATCTAAAATTACCTGGCCAGAAGAAACCTGATATAAACTCACCATCATCATCAGCATTTTACACGTGTCGAGTGTAGAAAGCTTTTCGACCTGCGCTAACGTCACTCCTTCCACATTGATGTCATAGATCAACGTATCCAATGTCAGTAGGTGGAACAAGATATTATCCAGGCCTTCCACCCCCCCTCCCACAGTGGCAAGGGTAGCCAAATGAAGTGCGTGCGAAGCGAGACCGCTTCGCTCTTCTATCTCTCTCGACCGTTTGTCATACCATTTGGATATGTCTTCGTCGGTGGTATTGGTAAGAGCTGCGGCAGTTTCAGTCTCAGGCGTCGTGTCTTCTGACCAGTTGGAACTCCATATTGACCTAATTTTAGAAAGAGAACTTAACTGTGGAATTCTAAAGTTTTTTTTAATTATAATAGGTTCCGGATCTTTATTCGGTTTTCAATACTTTACGAAATTACAGAATGTTTGAATGTCTTACTCTTGTTCTCATTAGTTGTATCCTAAATCAGCTCTAGCATATACCTACGGTAAATAATGATATAGTAAAAAGAAATTATTTAAAATTTAACTGAAATACCTAAAGATCTCTTTCCTACACCAATCATGTTCATACTCCGTCGCTTTAATCTTGATGGGCGATTTCTTATCGAACCACTGCCGGAACGGGTGCTTCGTCGGCAAGAGATGTTGGTACTCCAGCGGGTTTATTGTCTCTGGCAAGTGCTCCAGTACTGCAAGCTGCATGGCTACAGTCTTTATGTTCGGCCATAGACAAGTCAGCGCTTCAATACGGCCTTCTTTGGCGATTTCTATGGAACTGTGGACGATGCTGTTGCTGCGTAGACGGTCGTACTCGTCTTTTGCGTATGTAGACTTCTCGCTTCTCAATATCGCCTGAAATAATATATTATTTTATAATTGATATTGTCATTGATGACAAATTAACATAGGAGTGTAATTATGGTGCCTTACCTCATATAGCTTTAATCGTTCTTTGTAAAAAAGCATGACATGCCTACACCGCAGCAACTCACTGGTATATGCGTTTAGATCTTCTAGTATTATGTCGTCTGGGTCTTTTAGCTCACTTTCTTCACGGTCTTTGTTGATCTCTAAAAAAACAAACGAAAACTGTTTTTCTTTTGTAAGTGGCCAGATATATATAAGTGAAGTAAAATATACTTACCATGTAGTATTCTCTCATTGGTCAGTTCCAATCCAAATTGTAAGAGTTCTTTGGCAGCAGGTAGAGTTTCCGGCAAGCGATCAACGCACTGATGGACTGCCCAAATTTTCTTTGATACTTTACTCTAAAAATACTCAAATTTTAGCATGATATTTGTAGATTTAAATTCAGAAACGCACTATTAAAAACAGGTTTTTTTTTTTAATAGTGTGCGAACGAAAATATAATAATTTTAAGTTTAACCATAAACAAACGCATTCTTCAGCTAAGCGTGTCTTATTTTATTTTCATAGGCATAGTAATAACATGTGTATAGTTATTCGAATTATTACCAGATATTTTTGTATAGCGTCTGTGGAAACTGGATTCTTCCTCCATTGTTGTTGGTACACGAGGTCGCTGTCCAAATTAAACGTGTCTGCTAATGTTAACGCTTCGCTGTAATTACCGCTTTCAATCTACAATCATAAATCACTAGTCAGAATTTTTCAAACAAAAAGGTCAGCTTAAAATCTAGTACAAGAATGAGATTTCTAGAAGTGGTAATTAGCGCCGCAAGAGTACAGATTTTTACCCGCCCCATAACCACACTTGGACAAATTTATAGCGGTTTCAAACAAGCAAATGTTGTAAAAGGTATCAGTAGGTATAGGTGCTCAACTAAAAGCAATGAATTCTAACAAGACCCCTATAATATTAAAAATACGATTATCGCATACTTATCAGCTCGTACGACGTCTGTCCCTTTCTAAATTAGAAGATTTTAGATTAGAACATTTTTTTTACGAGACCCACGGAGTCACAGATTAACATAACCGCCTTGACAAAAGCACAAAAAGATTAGCGGAACAAAGGATTTGCAACAGCCTTAAGCCACTTGCCTTCCTAGAGAACAGGTCCGTAGGCGTAGTACTCTTGACGCCCAGCAGCCTGTATATGCGGGACACGACCGTGATGCGCCTCGGCTTCGGCTGGAACGTCTCCATGTCCGTGATGGCGTATAGGAGCGACTTTAACAGCTCCTTGCTCAGCTCGTACATTGTGTCGTCGGTGTCTTCCTCCACGTTTACCACCTCCATCTGAAATATACATGGAGTGGTGAAGCGGAGTCTTGGTTTGTTTATTGTAATTTTTTTAAATGGCGAATCCGCGCTGCTAGTTGATTGTCTATATATCACTAGTTCCGAGCTGTCAATGCTAATATCAATGTCATCTGTCAAAGTGACAGCGTCAAGGATGACTGACGGTTAAGGAGGACTTTCGAGTGAGATACGGATTCGGTGGGGAGTAGTCGAACAAAAAGCATGGTCGATCTATATTAATGGTTCTTATTTATCATTTAAAGAGCTTTAGAGTGCAAGTTTGGTGTAGTTTGTGTTCTAATGTTTGGTGAAGTGAAAAAGATCTGAAATTATTGAAATATCATTGTATGCAACGCCGCTTCGAGTGTTAAGTGACTTGTTTCAAGACAACTTGATTTAGACCCAATAGCGTCCTGAAACCTTCATCTTCTGTTTGAAGAGCGGGATGAGTCCATATTTTTTAAAAAAGTGTGAGATACGATAGCTCGGCTGTGCACGTTCGTAAGCTGAGTGAACTATAATTGTATTTTAACTAAAGTTATACAGTGGTGGTCATATAATTAAGAACGCTGATATAAAAGGAAGATTTTTTCAAACTACGACGCAAAACTTATTGCATGCATTTTTTATTTGTTTCTCTCGGTATCGTATAACTTTTCCATAATACCACTTTATTCATTGATACACATGATTAGCTTAAAATAAATAGACAAACTTTTTACACTACTTCTAAACATAGTATTTAAGAACGCTAAATAGTTTATACCTTTATTCAAATTTAAATAGAGAACATTCAGTCAATTTGTTAGTTTGTATAATTTTGGCGCCATTTAGTGCTGTAAAAGATTAAAAGTGATTGCTTTCTATGAAAAAACAATGGGAAAAAATAAAAGTTGTGATAAATCTACAAGGGAAGTAATAATAAAATTTCGCCGGAAGAATTGGTCTTATAAAAAGATAGCCAACCATCTGCAATGTTCAAAAACGATGGTTTTCCACGCTGTAAAGAATTTTGATACGTATCAAACTACTTCGAATGTTCCCCGTGTACCTAAACAGAGAAAAACAACTCCTCGAGATGACCGAAACATCGTTCGTATGGAAAAACAAAATCCTTTTAAAGGGTCCAATGAGCTGTGAAAAGAATATTTTGGAAACAACCCTTCAGCAATCTCAGCACGCACTATTCGAAGACGTTTGGTAGAAGAAAAATTGCACGGTAGGATAGCAAGAAAGGTACCCATGTTGAAACTTTGCCACAGGCAAGCCCGGCTTGCATTTGCGAGAAAGTATGAAAACTGGACTGTGCGACAGTGGAAAAATGTACTTTTTTCTGACGAGACGAAAATTAACAGAGTATGTTCTGATGGAAATCGATATGTGCGACGTCCCCCGAATACAGCATTCGGCCCTAAGTACACGAAAGTTACATTAAAGCACGGTAGTGGAAATGTAAAAATTTGGGGGTTCTTTTCTTGACATGGTGTTGGACCTGTAAAGTTGATAGAGGGTAACTTCCAGGGGAGGGGGAGGGATCAGTTCCAATACAAAAATATACTGGAAGAAACAATGTTACCTATGCTGAAGACTTTCTACCGGTTATTTGGACATTCCAGCATGACAATGATCCAAAGCACACTGCACGCACCGTAAAGGAATTTCTTACAGCGCAATCAGTTTCTGTCTTAGACTGGCCAGCTAACAGCCCAGATCTAAACTCAATAAAACCCAATAGAGAATCTGTGGTTCGAAGTAAAGAAAAAGGTTTCAAATACACAGTGTGGGAATTTAAGAGAGTTGTACGACGTTTTTTTTAGAAGAATGGACCTCTATTTCTCTTGCGAAATGTCAAAAATTAATAGAGTCAACGCCTCGCCGGTGTAAAGCAGTAATTAAAAGCCGTGGATATGCTATTAACTATTAATTCTAGTTAAAATGTAGTGAAATGTTTGAAATGTTTATTGGCATAAAATAGTGTTACAAATATCCTCCTAAGTATACATGTTTGTTAATAAGTATCGCAAGAAAAAAATAACACTTAAGAGGTTAACGTTGACAGCTGTACTAGTATGAACTGTGACACAGCTGTCAGCGTCTCCCACCCGCCCTGGTACAACAAATATCCTTAATAAAAACTTAAGCACTAAGTAATGAATGAATACCACAAAGTGAATGTATTGTTTGTGTGTGTGTGTGTGTGTGTGTGTGTGTGTGTGTGTGTGTGTGTGTGTGTGTGTGTGTGTGTGTGTGTGTGTGTGTGTGTGTGTGTATTTCTGTTATTTGTGTTTATTTAGATAAGAGTCTTTCTGCTTCCTTGTAGTTTAAATGTAGTAGCCATCGGTGTATTACTTGCTTACATTGGTACAGCGACAATGACACAACATCATTGGCACTATTAGCTAAATTGTATAAATGAGAGCTACAAACATAGAATTGTCGTTTAGCAATGGTGGTTTTGTGTGATGGTATAGGACAGATCCTCTTATTCTTGCGCTTTGGTACACTGTCAGCATCTATAGTTTTGTGTTTTCTTAAAACTACGTTCTTAACGAAAAGTTTCCTTACTGATAGGACTGGACATTCAGTATATAGTAGGTTTGTGCTGTATCTCCTCGGTTTTCCAAGCATTACTTTAAGAATGGCCCTTTGTGCGCGTTCTAAGGGAAGCAACGTCGTAACACCAACACCGCCCCATGCAGTAATACAATACTGGATCAGACCTTGAGCCAGAGCAAAGTAGACGCATAACAGTGTTTCTTGGTCAGCTGAGTTTCTCAATTTTCGGAATATTGGTATTAGTTTTCTTATACGCTTTGTTAGGTTATTAATGTGTACTGACCAATTCAAGGAGCTGTCAATAGTTAGACCCAAGTATTTTATATAAGGGATTCTAGCAATGTCAGGACATGTGCACTTTTCATCTTGACTGCATGAGTGAGCCCTAATGCGAAAACTATCTGGTGGTTGTGTAACAGAACGAGGTGAAAAAGCAATACACTTCGTCTTATCTGTATTTAGCGTCAGCAAACTACAGTTTAACCATTGCATTACTTCTCGCAGAACTATTTCAGTCCGGTCTTGAGCCTCTTCCCAACTTTTGCCGTGAACTATCAAAGCTGTGTCATCAGCGTAGGTGACCATTTTGCAAAAGGGTAGGTTTTTTTTTACATAAGCTGTTAATGTACACCAAAAGTAAATTGCTTTTTAAATTTTCCGCGCGATTGTGATTTTTTAAATGTAAGTGTTATACAAAACAATTACCTAGCAGTTTAATAAATCGTTCTTAATTATTTGTCCAGCTTCAGTATTATTTGAACGTGTTACTTTGGTCAAATAAATAAAATGTGAAGAAAAATAGTTAGCGATTTAATTATTTATTCCTAAGCCACGTTGCTCTATTAATGTGGCTATTTCATAACATAACTAGTTGCTTCTCAGAAGGTACACATCTCTGTGTATGACATGATTTAAATAAAAAACTTCTAGAACTTCAAATCGTTCTTAATTATATGACCACAACTGTATATCGCTACTTCTTTGAAATATATTCTACTTTTAGATTATGCCAAGCGATGTATAAAATTCAAGTACTACGTTTGTCAGTCTCTTATGTGAGATAGAGACGACGCTCTACAAAACTGAAGCAAGCCTTCATTAATCGATTCTCATTCCAAAATTTATATTATCCCCTTAACAGTCCGTGGCATGCCAAAAAAAACCGCTTAAGCTCCTTCATACGAAATATACAGTTCCAAAGACTATTAATTTCTTTAAATGACTTACGCTTTCATCACTTCTTGACTTCTTAGCCGGCAAGATATTTGATTCACATTCTAGGGCCATGAATGCACCGTCGTATGCGCAAGTCACCTACAAGAATAACACAATATGTTAAAGGAACTACTGATAAGAAGAAAAAAATACTCGTATCGTTTCCCGTACGCTATCTCTTCAAGATTTATTAATACATTATATAAAGCACCTGCGGCGTTCCTTGGAAGAACTCGGGTTTCTTCCCCAGCAAGTTGACCATGTTTTCTATGTTGCATACTGTTACTGCACCGCTGAACCGTGACAATATTATTTCCTGCAAAAAAAACCCTTCAGGTTAGTTTATTTATAAACTCTATCTTATTTATTATAACAGACGGTGCAGGCGGGCCCCTGCAGGCGCCACACGGACACTTCGGGGCAGTGCGGGCAGGCGAGGCGTAGTACACTGACCTCGTCGCTCCACCAGTTGACGTCGGCCGGCAGGAAGGCGGTCGCGTCGAGCTTGGCTCGCTTCTGCTCCGCCACGAGCGGGCTCTGCAGCGCGTGGTGGGGCTGCGCGGCCAGCGCGTGCCGGTGCAGCAGCTTCAGCAGCGGCAGGCGCCACACGGACACGTCGCCGGTGCAGTGCAGGCACACGAGCCGCGTGCCGTCGGGGGACAGCACCATTCGGACTATGAACGCCTGGAGCGAGAGACCAAGGTTATATCGTTTCACAAAAACAGTACTGCCTAACCTCTGTCTCTTTCTCACGCATATAGCGTGTATTATCTGGCTTTGGCACCAGGAGATAAAGGATAAGTCGTTCGATTCCTTGAGAGTAAATTATTAGATGCCGATACAACACTTTTACTACGGAGCCAATCACGTCCATTTTTTCGTAACAGTTATCAACTGCCTCGACGATAAATGTGCGCAGTGTGCATTCAATTTTTTCCGCGATTTCGATGTTGCTCCATAAATGCCTCTCTGCTGCTTGTACCTAGGTACTAACAAAGTGATGCTGTTTTTTAACAACCATGATCCCACAGAAAAGTGCTAGTCGGAAACGAACAGGATATACTCGTTGTCTTTAACTTTGCTTCTGTGCCAACAGCTAGTCAGACACGAAACTACACTTATAGAAACTTGTTGTTCAGTATCCGCACTTCTAGATTGATATATCTATTCTCATATACCACGTCTAACTTACCAAGTGCTTGGAGGATACGAAGGGGATGTAGACCTGGAACCGCTCGTTGGCCAGCTGCGCCTCCAGCTGGTCGGAGACGACGCTGAGCTTGTAGAACGGGTCGTCATTCAATATCCGCCACGCTGTGATGCCGGCGCTGAGGGGTGAGCTTGGGTCCTGGCGGTAACAAAGGATACAGGTCTTATTTTTTGTCTTCTTCTTTATCTATACGGTCAATCGTGGTTGCGTCCAAAGCCATTGCTTTGGAGCCCAGGGTCCGTTTTCCTTGATTTACTCCTCCACTTCGCACGGTCTTGAGCGTCTCTAGCTGTGAAATCATTGGCAGGCGCAGGCAGTTGGCAGGTCTTATTTTTTGTATGATGTTTAAAAAGATATACTGCTTAAGATGCTATTCCTGTAGAATGCATTTTTGACTAACAATTGTTATCTATGACGGCGTTTTTTGTTTTTTGGCTTTGTCATGTTCTCTGGGCATAGTAATCCCTCAGGTCATTAGAACGAGACACAACAGAAATTATTTTGTTAATAGGTAAAAATGTCTATGTTTTCCTGACCGGAGAATGAGTAGTGCAGCCTGAAACCAACCATCTGGAAACGCGATGTGCACAGGGGTTATGTGCAATGCAAGTTGATCAGTTAAAAACATATATATGACATTAATAAATATGCACCAGATAGAAGACCATAAAATTTGATGACTTGATGAAATTTGATGAAAAAGAAGGTTCAATTTTAAAAAATATATATAATAATGTTTCCAGCTATTATTCATTTGTTTTTCTTTCTGTCAAAATCAGTTAATCTAATAAAGAAATACAAAAAAGGAAATAATGCAACGCGAGCCGCAAAATAAAATTGTGACGTTTATGGACCTAATGCAGTGTCAGTGAGAGTAGCATAAAGTTGGTTTTAGCGTTTTTAATCCGGAATTTTTGATGTTAAAGATGCACTTCGCTCTTGTCGCCCTGTTACGGATAAAATGGAAGCCATTTTTTAAAAAGTGGAGCAAGATCGGCATATCAGTAGTAACAACATAGCCAAAGAACTGGGAACTTACCACAAAACAGTTTTGACTCGTTTGAAAAAAAAAACATACAACCGAATTGAGAACCTCCTCCTTTTTTTGAAGTCGGTTAAAAAGCTGGGTACACAAAAGGGTTATATATACGAGCTCACTCTAAGAAACCTTATAAACCTTGTACTCATTTGCGATTTTGAAATAAAAACTTCTTTAGCGGCGTTGTGCACTTTTTGGGATGGGTAAAAAATGGTAAACTAGCGTCAGGATCGAAAATTCGTAAGACAAACTCGCGTCAGGACACGTGACCTGATCGAGAAATCGAAAAGACGGAGTATGATATCTATGCCGCTTACGTTACCGCAAGCGTCAAGCTATTAAGAATTTCCAAATAATTTCCAAGTCAGTCCGCGGAACATAGTCCAGACTATGTTCTGCTGGCCGCGAGTTCAAACCCAGCCGGCGAAGAGGATAAAAAAAAGAAAAACAAAAGTTTTGTTAGCGTTTGTAACGTTAATGTTCAAGTTTTTCTTCTGCCCGCACTCTCAATAAAAAATCATTTTTTTATTGAGACGTAATGAAACCAAAACGTCAATAAAGAGATTGATAACTGGTGATGAAAGGATGGATCACATACGACAAGAACGTCCGAAAAATGTCGTGGTCAAAGGTACGTCAGTCTTGTGCAGCTTCGCGAAGCCTCAGACTCTTACGTATCGGGCCCCATATTAGCGGGTGTGATCGAGCCGGTGTCGAGTGCGTAAGGCACCCTACCAAGCGGCGAATTCGCTAGTGGTGACGCCGACGGGACCGGGACTGCCGAAACAGGCCGGACCGCTGTCGGGCTCCTTCCTAGCGGGCCCGATCTAGGGTGTAAAAATGATATATAGTGTATAGTCGCTCGCCATACCTTCCCCGAGCCCCGCGGCAGGCCGGCCACGTAGAGCGCGTCGTGCCGCGCGCAGTAGGCGGCCGCGCCGGCGCCTTCGCCCCCGTCTATATCAGTCCCCGCCTAGCCACTGGATATAAGGTCTACAGTCGCTCGCCATACCTTCCCCGAGCCCCGCGGCAGGCCGGCCACGTAGAGCGCGTCGTGCCGCGCGCAGTAGGCGGCCGCGCCGGCGCCTTCGCCCCCGTCTATATCAGTCCCCGCCTAGCCACTGGATATAAGGTCTACAGTCGCTCGCCATACCTTCCCCGAGCCCCGCGGCAGGCCGGCCACGTAGAGCGCGTCGTGCCGCGCGCAGTAGGCGGCCGCGCCGGCGCCTTCGCCCCCGTCTATATCAGTCCCCGCCTAGCCACTGGATATAAGGTCTACAGTCGCTCGCCATACCTTCCCCGAGCCCCGCGGCAGGCCGGCCACGTAGAGCGCGTCGTGCCGCGCGCAGTAGGCGGCCGCGCCCGCGCCTTCGCCCCCGTCTATATCAGTCCCCGCCTAGCCACTGGATATAAGGTCTACAGTCGCTCGCCATACCTTCCCCGAGCCCCGCGGCAGGCCGGCCACGTAGAGCGCGTCGTGCCGCGCGCAGTAGGCGGCCGCGCCCGCGCCTTCGCCCCCGTCTATATCAGTCCCCGCCTAGCCACTGGATATAAGGTCTACAGTCGCTCGCCATACCTTCCCCGAGCCCCGCGGCAGGCCGGCCACGTAGAGCGCGTCGTGCCGCGCGCAGTAGGCGGCCGCGCCCGCGCCTTCGCCCCCGTCTATATCAGTCCCCGCCTAGCCACTGGATATAAGGTCTACAGTCGCTCGCCATACCTTCCCCGAGCCCCGCGGCAGGCCGGCCACGTAGAGCGCGTCGTGCCGCGCGCAGTAGGCGGCCGCGCCGGCGCCCCCCGGGAAGCGGAACGCGTGCTGCAGCTGGCAGCCGGACTGAGAGACCGCGAACCCGCGCGCGCGCCCGTCGAACGTCACCAACACCACCTCCCAGTTCCTTAGGGAGAACACTTCAATAAATAAATAAATATTGGACAACATCACATACATTGATCTGATCCTATGGTAAGTAGCTTAAGCACTTGTGTTACACAGATCAGAAACAACGACGGTACCACAGCACCGAAAAGTTCTTTTTCTACATTGACCGACCGGGAATCGAACCTGGGACCTCAGAGATAGCGACACCGAGTCGGTATGCTCACCTCTCGGCTACGGAGGTCGTCTTAACACACTTCACAACACTTCTATTTAAGGCGAATAGTTTATTCCAAATTTAGAAACTTGGCTACAGAAGTACTAGCATATAACTCTTATCAGTATATCTTTGCTATTTCTTTTTTTTTTTTTAAATTAATTTCATTAATCCTTTTTATTTTTAAAGGTAAGTTTTAAAAGTAAATTATAGCTCACATTAAAAGATTTTATATTTAAGGCATTTTTGGTAAAAAAAGCGCGGGAAACGTCAAGCGGTGGAGACGTCTTTCTTCGATTTTGTTAAATTTTATTATCTTAATAGATAAATAGGATCAGTTAAGTAGTGTAGTGTATATATTTTAAACTAATAGTTGTATATATTTTATTGTTTAATCAGTTTTCCACGTGTGTCTGGTAAGTTATCTCTTTATAATTTTTTCCAATGGACGCTTCTGATGATCCTGGTGGAGGTGTTCCCAACGCTTCTAACTTTGTTACTATTCCAAGCTGCAATGTAAATATGGATACTGAAGGTTCAGTGGTAGACACGGACGGATCTGAACGTAATGGAATTAGTACTGTTGCAAATCGTAAGCGAACTTCTGCCTCTCGTAGAGTTTGCAAACATTGTAACAAGAAAAGAAGACGACATAAATCGGGTAAAGTAAATGAAAGTGATTGTCAGTGTGAAACTTTAACCGAAAAAGTTGATAATTTTGACTCTAACATACCTCCTTCTGTGCCAAAGTCTGATAATATATCTAATGATAATTCTGTTCGTCAACCTATAGGTAGGCAGTGTTATCTGGCCACGGATTTAGCACCATATGTTATTCACATTCAGAAAGAGCAGACCTCCCCAAACGAGAATTTAACCTTGCACCCAGTGACATTTGGTCACTTTTTGAAAAAGAATTTAATTCACAATGTAATTAATGGCAGTTTGAAAAAGATAGGAAGAAATAGATTGTCAGTTGCTTTTTCATCTCATGAAAACGCAAATTCATTCTTAAACAACAATATCTTAACTTTAAACAAGTACAAGGCATTTATCCCTGCTTCTAATGTCACCCGTATGGGAGTTGTACGTGGTGTTCCTATAGATTGGTCTGATGATGACATTCTTAGCAATATCTCAGTGCCCATGGGTTGCGGAAATATTATAAAAGCCAGACGACTTAAGAGGAAAAATGTGATCAATGGTAAGTCTGAGTTTGTTCCGATTGAAACAATAGTTTTGACTTTTGATGGTCAGATTCTGCCCAAGAGAGTGTTTATGTGTTTTACCTCTTTGCCTGTAGACTTATACATATATCCTACCATACAGTGTTTCCAGTGCTGTAGGTATGGCCACATTAAAAGTCAATGTAGGTCTAATCCTCGTTGCTTTAGGTGTGGTCAAAGCCACTCTGGGGATAGCTGTTCAATACATGAAGATGACATTGTCTGTTGCCTATGTTCTGGTCAACATTTTGCTACCAGCAAAAAGTGCCCAGAGTTTCTTAGACAACGGAATATTAAGGAAACTATGGCAAAGGAATGTGTTACATATGCCGAAGCTATTAAATTACACCCTCCAATCACAAGATCATATGCTGATGTTCTAATTTCTTCTCCTATCCAACAGACCTCCCCGAGTCAAAATATATCACAAAATGGATCACACAATAATGTTTTGAGTAAAAACTCTTATAAAAAGACAGTGTTTTTAAAACCTAGGGTGCCCCAAAAATCAAACAAAGGATATGACCGTTCCATTCATGATGAATTGATCAAGGACTATAATACTCCTTTCTCTCCAAGTCAAAATGTCCTAATAAATAATGAAATAAACAACCCTCTATCAGAATTGTCTATTAGAGAATTGATTATTACTCTTATTAAATCTTTGTCCCAAACCAATTTCATATCTTCACCGTCCAACGTTGCCCATCCTCTTAAGAATATTTTGGATTTAAATTCCCAAGATGGCAAAGTTGTCCTCGGTGATTCAGTGGAATTGCCATAGCATTTCCAACAAGAAAAGCGACCTAATTTTTATAATTAATAAGTTGCGTCCGTTTGTTATCGCGCTTCAGGAGACGTGGCTTGCGCCCGACTCCTTATTCAGAGTCTCTGGCTTCTCTTGTATTAGAGAAGATAGAGCCGATAATTATGGTGGTGTTGCACTTCTTATTCATAATTCCGTCTCATTTTCTAACATTCCTATTCCTCAACATCATAGTGGCTTCTCTGTTATAGCAGTATTAATTGATAATATTACTTATGTTTCCATTTATATACCTTACCCTTCCTCATCTATTCATACTGAAGTAGAAATCTTAATTCAAGGTCTCCCTAAACCAATTTTAATATTAGGTGATTTTAATGCCCAGCACCAGGCATGGGGGAGTACTAAATCAAATCACTATGGCAGTAGAGTCTTAGATTTTATAGATGACCAAAACTTTTGTATTCTTAATACAGGGCTTCGAACTCGCCGAACTCCTCCTCATGAGGGTGTAAGTGCACCTGATCTGTCTATCTGTTCTCCCAGCTTAGCTTCTTCCTTGACTTGGACTACATTGAGTTCTACTTTTGGAAGTGACCATTATCCAATTTACATTACTTTCCCTACAATAGCCAAATCAAACCAACCTCGCCTTCCACGTATGAAATTTAAATTAGCTAATGCTGACTGGCTTTTGTACAAAAAGAAAGTTGAGGAAAAATTTTCGTTTCTTCCTGAAATAACTGCAAGTAACCAGTCGGAATGTTCTGAAGCATTAGCTTCTCTTCTTGTAGAAACTGCCAAAGAAATATTTCCGGCTAAGGGAAACCGTAATCCTAATCTCCCTTCTCCCCCTTGGTGGGATAGTGAGGGCACAATGGCTATTAAAAAAAGAAAAGAAGCCGAGAAAAGATATTGTGCCAATTCAACTGATGAGAATTACTATCTTCTAACAGAAGCCCTATCTAGTACGCGAAAATTACTAAAACAAAAAAAATGGGAAGGCTGGCGATCTTTTTGTTCGTCCATCTCACCTAATACTTCTCCTTCTATAGTCTGGACCAATATTAGAAAGTTCAGGTTGGCTTTTAAAGAATCTCGTCCTTCTAATTTACAGGATCATGTAGCAGAGGACTTTTTAGATAAACTTGCTCCACCTTTTGTCCCCTTAGATAACATTTTACCTGTTTCCGTTACTTCATTCTCTGTGATGGATCAAAGTGGTCTATCTGCGTTATTCAATCTTGATGAACTTAAAGGCATCCTTTCCGCAGTGAAAGATTCTGCTCCTGGTAGTGACGGTATTCCATACTCATTCCTTACCCACCTGAGTGACACAAGTCTAAAATATTACTTATCCCTTGTTAATTCTGTCATGGTTAATGGTCCTGTTCCTCTTGCTTGGAAGTCCCAAGATATAATCCCAATTTTAAAACCTAATAAACCTCCTCACAATGCTGCTTCATATAGACCTATAGCTCTCTCCTCTGTTCTCACAAAAATTGCTGAACACTTAATTAAAAATAGATTAGAATGGTTTATTGAAAGTAAGGGTTTATTGTGTAAAAACCAATATGGGTTTAGAAAAGGCCGAAGCACTTCTGACAGTTTAGGTATTTTTACTTGTGATATCCGGTTAGCTTTGTCTTGTAATAAATCTCTACTTGCAGCCTTTTTAGATATTACTGCAGCCTACGATAATGTTATATTACCTATTCTTAGAAACAAACTTATTTTGCTTGGAGTTCCCATTATATTAGTAAATTTTATTATGAACATACTGTCAGAACGTTCTATAAATGTTCCTTGTGGAGAATCCACGAAGTCTAGGTTAGTGTGGAGGGGCTTACCGCAAGGTTCTGTATTAAGCCCACTATTATTTAATATTTACACGTATGATTTAGAAGATTTGTTTTTTAACAGGATTAATATTTTACAATACGCCGACGACCTTGTCATGTACCTTTCCGGTTTTAATATACAAAATTTGTGTGTTTCCCTATCTTCTGCTCTAAACATTTTAAAAGTTTGGTTGGATAAAAATGGTTTAAATCTGTCAGTAAATAAAAGTTCAGTAGTTCTGTTCTCTAGAAAGCGGTGCCCTCCTCCTATTTCTGTGTATTTTGATAATCTTTTAATACCTTGTAAAGATGAAGCTAAATTTTTAGGATTAATTTTAGATGCGAAATTAACAGGTCTTCCACATCTATATCACATAATAGCTAGATGCGAAAAGTTACTGCATATTTTAAGATGTCTAGCGGGAGTTTGGTGGGGTGCCCATCCCTTTAACCTAAAACTTATATATAACGCTCTTATTAGAAGCGTCCTTGATTACGGGACCTTTTTCTTGGAACCTTGCAGCATAGTAGGATTGCGTAAATTAGATGTAGTTCAGACTAAAGCTCTTCGAATTGTTACTGGCGCTATGAGATCTAGTCCTAATAATACTCTGCAAGTTGAATGCGCTGAACCACCTCTTAATCTTAGACGACAGTTCTTAAGTGATAAATTCCTGTTTCGTGCGCTACAATTTCTCAATCACCCTCTTTATCCCAAATTAAAACATCTGTCAGAGTATGTTGATTCTTCCCCATATTGGTTTCATAAATCTCCTCCATGCCTAGTCATAAGCTTTCGTAAATTTATTTCGCTTCAAGCTCCTACTCATAGATCTTCATTTCTGCCCCTTTTTTGTACTAATTATGAGTCTCTAATTTTATCTCCCAATATTCATCTAGATTTAGATATTCCGAAATTTGGTAGTTCTGCTTATATTAATTTCAATTATATTTTGGATATAAATGAGTGGCATCATTGGCACCATTTATATTGTGACGCATCTAAGCACTCCCCAGAAGGTAACGTGGGCATTGGAGTGTATCATCATCAGTACCAAATTACTCAAAAGATTAAGTTTCCTCCAGAAACTTCTGTTTTCACAGGTGAATGCTTCGGCTTGTTTAAATCTCTCGAATATGTCTTACTAATGAAGTTAAAAGAGACTGTAATATTTTCTGACTCAAAAAGTGCATTACAAGCCTTAGCGAAATTCCCCTTTAAATCCAATTCTAGTATTCCTATAATTGTTAAATGTAGAGAATTACTTAATGAATGTTTACGTAGAGGTTTTCAGGTGATTTTTGCTTGGATTCCTTCTCATAGTAGTATTCCAGGTAATGAAATTGCTGATAAATTAGCAAATGATGCAGTAATGTTTGGTGATACATTTCCATATAAAAACTTCTGTCATGATTTGGCTGCTCTTCCCAAATCTCATCTTCGCCGGTCTTGGGTCGAAGATTGGAACACAACTAGTCTAATCAAAGGGAAACATTATAAATGCATCCAGCCTGAGATTCCAATAAAACCTTGGTTCTTTAGAACATCGCTAGATAAAACTGCCACCTCTAGTCTCATTCGCATGCGCCTGGGACATACATGTACTCCAGCACACTTAGCTAGACTTCATATTGTAGATAGTGATATATGTGACTGTGGTACCGATGTAGGTGATATTAACCATATTATTTTTTCCTGCTCGAAATATGATCGATCCTCTTTCGTATCGTCTTTAATATCCCTCCGTGTCCCTTTTCCTACCTGTATAAATTGTCTTTTATTTACTAATGACCATTCTATATTAAAATCTATCTCTGTATTTTTATCAAAAAACGACATAAAAATTTAATTTATTTAAATACTAATATTGCTTATTTATTTGTCTCTCATACTACTGTTTTCTCTCATATAATCCTATTATTACTATTTCTACCTTCCTGATCCTATCCTAAATCCTGTAACCCGGTATATTCATATTATTCGTTTCCCTACCTTTCACGTCGTCGTGGCAGAGCACAAGCCGTGCAAGCCATAAACTTTAAAAAAAAAAAAAAAAAAAAGGCATTTTTGACCCGGTACCTCGAAGTTCGCGACCATTTTTGAAATAGCTTTTTTTTAAGATTTAGGATTAACATTTCACGGAATGTTTTTTATTTTGATCCAAATGCACAGGGAAATAAGTTATGTGCTCCAACGCAAAACGTATATTTTACCTAATTATTGATTTTCGATCATTATTACTTACTGTTATACGTTCTCTGGCGCTCGTAAGACGCAATCCACATTACAATACAGAGTTTAGAGGCCATTGACTTATATATTACTTCGTAAGGACAGGGCGGACCGCACGTCAGGCTGTTGCCTATAACCGGGCCCTACTCTGACCCTACCTAGGGCCGAAGTGACGTAGTCAGTGGTCGGCTGTCATCGGGAGCCGGTGTCCTAATAAAAAATAATATGTCTGGATTTTCTTTTAAGAATTGTGTTAATTACGACAGAAAGTTCACCAAAAATAATTCTATTATTGCATTTCACCGGTAAATCGTAAATTTGATAATAATTAATCTTATTTACATTACTTTAATATTTTTTTATCGTCCTTGTCAATTACGAAGCGACGCCATATTTACCGTACGAATGTCGGATATAGCTTTGTAGCGGCGTGCATTAGTACTACACTGTGAACACTATCATGGTTATAGGCGATGTCATACAAATATTATATTTTATGATGATTAAATATCTGAAGTTTCGATTTATCTAATATTTAAGGAAATCAAACTAACGTGTGATTTAACGTAGTAAGTGTATTTATGATGATAAAATATCTGAAGGTTCGATTTATCTAATATAGGAAATCAAACTAACGTATGTTTTATACAAAGAAATAACTACGTTTTTAAGTAGATTTTCTACTGATCCTTGGCAAAATGAAACATGGTGTCGTATTTTTATTTAAGCAAGCAAAAAGTTATACATATTTACTATGATAATTCTTTAAATATTATAAAATATAAAATAGAGAGAATAAAGAAAAGTTTTTTTAATGAATTCCTCTTTAATTATAAGCCGCTTTGACAAGGTTACATCTGTGATGCGGTTTAACACTTGACATTATAGTCTAATAGATGGCATTAGTGTGTCATGTATGGCAAAAGTGCAATGTGAATTGTTCTGTCAGCCGTATCTTTACTTTTTAAATCAATGTTAGAGGCCCTCTCTTTCAGATAATATGCGCTGGCTCGCCACAGTCGATCATTCGAGAACGCTTGCCCGTGCCCGCGCTTGTAATGACGTAAGAGAAATTGCGGGGAACAAGATAGAAAAGCTCCTAAAAATTCGTGTACCTTTTTAGGAAGATATTGTGCATTTTTGAAGAATATGGATACACGAAAATCCCTTTTGTTTTTCGGAAATTCATGGTGTTTAACATACTACGACTAGATTTTTTAGTGGTCGCTGGTGGGTCACAGGTCCGAACAAAATGCCCATTTACCTTTGCAAGTCTCGGCAGCCAGTAACTAAATCTACACTAAGCTCATGTTTTTGAAAGTTATTACTTATTAAATGTATTATTGATGTAAGATATGTTGGTTGCTCTTATTCAATAAATAAATAGTGCCCCCAAATTAGCGACTCGACGCGAGTTAGAACGAATATCGCACGAAAATTCATTGAAATACGGTTGCAGCGCGCAATGAAACATGGCTGTTACGACAATAGTTACCGAAAATTAGGAAACATTCTAAACCCTGTGTTCAGTTTGTAACTATCAAGTTGGCCTATCGGCGTTTAATTGAATTGAAATCGGTCAAGCGGTTAAAAAGAAGAAGGAGAATTAGCATATTTTTTGTTTGTTTTTTCAATGATTTCACCTTTACCATGAATCAAACTCGTTTCTCCTGCTGCGCAACCCAAGGTGTGTCAGCCCAATATGAATTACATGCATCGATGCCTGGTATGGTAGCCCTTCACGACCTATTAGATCATGAAGGTCAAGATCACTCAAACCGAATTTGGGTCTGCAGAAGTTGGATTCGTAGATATAGGTGTCGAAAAAGGTGAAGATAGGAATCGAGTGTCATAATAATGTTCTAAGTTTTTTCGTATGATCCAGATTTTTCGAAAATAGTAGATTTTACGAAGTTTTTTGATGTATAAAACATTGTTTTATACAGGGGAGTAAAGGTACAAATATATAAAGAGATGTACCATTTGTTGTCTTTGACTCGTAGAGGCATAAATATAATTTCGGCAACTGCATGGGTGTTGTCTGTGCATTCCAATCCGCCAGGTCGATTGCAGTCCTGCAAAATTAAACCAATTATCAAAGTTGTAACCTAAGGAGTTACGCCATTTAAATATAATTCTACATTACTTTTAACTGACAGAAATATACTTTTGACTGCATAACTTAACCAAATCACTATGAAAAGTTTTTTTATACTGCAAATTAACACTAGAAATTAATTCTTCATCATACCAACATCAATGGCAAATTTGCAATAGAATATTGTGACTTGTCTTTATAAATAACATTCTATTTTCAAATACCTTATGTCATGATAACTGATAACTGGGTAGCGATAACTGAGTCTCAACTTCGAATGGTGGCGACTCAGACAGATAAAACAGCAGGGGGCTACTACGAATTATTGCGCTGCGCGTTTTTAATAATGTTACTACGAAACGCTTCGGAATCGATAATAACTTTGAGTTTCATTAAGCTCGGTATTAACACTGCGAGGCGCGTCCGGCTAGCTAGATAGCAGTGAAAAAACATCAACCCGATCGTGTATCGCGCGATTCGGTGCGGTGTCGAAAAAATGCGGTGATCAATAGGTACTTCTCAGTTGCATGAGATGCATGCGTTACCCCGCGCCGTTGCCATAGAAACCAAAGAAGAAATTTGTGCGTTACTCACTAATCACAATCAAACGCTTAACCACTTGGATGCGACGCGACTAGACAGGTATAAAAGATATATTACAAAAAGGTAATTTTGCTAATATTACTAGGTCCCGGAAACTGCAAGACGTAATGGCGTTGCGAATGCAACAAAAGGAGTTTTTCAAAGAAATAAGTTAACTTTCGCAGTCGACGGGTTAATAACATTTGATGTGAAGCCAAGTAATCTCGATACCCAGCTTTAGAGTATGAACAAATAACCACTGGGGATTTTTTCCACATACTTACAGCTGGAATATTGAACAGGTTCGAAGCAGTGAGGTCGAAGAAGCTGACGATTCCATTTCCGTAAGCAACCACGACAAACGAGCAGTCAGGGCTCCAGACTAACTTGCGCCACTGCGCGTATGCGTCGCGGTTTACTGCAAACAAAATGATATCAATAAACCTATTATGAGTTAGTATATTAAATGCAATAAGTAATACTAATAGCACATAAGTATTATAAAATCCGCGTCGAGGCATTATGCTGAGCGGGGGCCTATTTGGTACAGTCGGCCTAGAAAGTGGTCATCACCCGAAGCAGGGGGGTGTCACTTCGCAGTTTACGTATATTCGGCCAGCGCGCCGCCCGAAGCGGCGTATGCCAGTGGGCTGTCGCTCGGCTCGCACGACAGTCGCGGTCACGTCGCGCGAGCGCATACTTGATAATCTTCTTTTTGCTTTTGCAAATTGACTCGCAATGTTTTCTACTTAGCCTAAACGTCAATATAATAATGCGTATAAAAGATGTTGTGGTTTACCGGTTGTCTGAATGAAACGAATAGTGAATCAGAGCTAACATTTTGTTAAATTTCACACCATATTGAAATATTTATTCTTCTTTAATTCCATGTCCATAATAAGCAGTAATAGTTAAAATAAAAATCCTTAATAAGTTATATTAACCCAGAAACAATATTAAGAATAGGATAGGATAATGTTTACAAAGGAATACCTACACCCGTAGTAATCGAACACACGACATTCAGATGGAATTTATATGTTTACAGAATCAAAGTTTGTAATGCTTAATCTACTTATTTTAATCGTAAAACCAATAAATCAACTAGGTACAAAAACTTCTCAAATGACAACCCCGTGCCGTCGTTCGCAGCTCGGTCATAAAACTTGAGCGCGCAAAGAAAATTCGTGGTTCGCGCGCGGTTATAAGTTTCAATTTTGCTTGCAGGCGGGTAACTCTGGCGAGTCTAGGTATATTTTTAAACCTAAATCTGACTTTTGTTAGGAAGTGAGTCTTCTGTACGGTAGTACTATTAGGTATTCTGTGCCCGAAGGTTGAATAATCATTCGCGCGTCAAAGAACAACAGGGTTGATTTTCCTATGCAAAAATATTCTGACAGCTACTAATACTCTCTTTATCACATTACGTCAAACACAAATAAATAATACGTCATAATTGTACATCTCTTTCATTGTTAAAAAGGTAAAATTCCATGAGTTCAACCTTATTGCTATTTTACTTACACATTAAATTTTGACGAAACTGGTAGACCCCTTTCTTGGCCGAACTGATATGAAAATGTAAAATTGTGAATTGTATTCTTTTTAAATTGTGGTCCAAATAAACCTTATTCATTCATTCATTTATAAAAAATACTATTTCGAATTAAGGAGTCCATCAGAGAGATTAGGGATTATTTATTTATAATTTATTGTTTTATACATTATTTCTGTTTTAGTATTTTTCTAGTAAATATTTTCTTATTCTATAATAGTGTTATCAAAACAAACCTGTAGTTCTAGCAGCGATTGTAGCATATTCAGACCTTTTTGTTCTAATCTCCAGTATATTATCTGTTAGGACTGCTATCACTTTGCCCTCATCTCCTAGTGCAATGTGCCATTTCTGCTGACGCTCTTTGTGACTGTAATATACATACAGGAATTATAGTATCACATTATAAAAGTTGAACTTAATTAAATTATATGTATGTGTGAGTATAACAAAAATAGATATCTTTCTCTCTCTCTGACACACAAAAACTGTTGAATAAGCAATACTAACACTGTAACACTGTCAATAAGGCTTTTCTTAGGCCCAAAGAATTTCAACCATCGCCAAAGCGATGATATATTTTCTGGTAAAAGACTATCTGGTTTTTGCTGAAACAAAAAACATAATTAATATTAACAAAAGTTTGCAAAAGCACTAAGAAAAATATTGAAGTAAAAAAAAATTATAGTTATTTTATCATACACAAGAAAATTACAACCCTCATCGATAGCTTTTAGAAGTATTCTGTGGAACATAGGCCTCTCACATAGAAATTAAATAGATTCAATTAATAATAATAGTAGATTGATTTTGTACTTTGGTAGTGCTAGTAATGTATGGATATGCTTTTTTTCAAAAACAGATACAAAGAAATGCCAGAATCCCGGAGGCATGTCCATATTAACATCAATGTTTGAGATCATTGACCCCAAATCAATCTACCTACTCCGATCACTAATTATAATACAAGAATTACTTTTGTGAAAACCCATTATTTTTTGTTTAAATAAAAATAACAAAAATACAGGATGTGCTGGAAAAAACAAAAAAAACAAAAGAGGAACTGGTCTGGCCACCTGATAAGAGGCCCAGACATGTGGAGTGGAGTGGTGGACTTTCACCTACTGGTATCCCAGGAATGGAACAAGAAGTAGATGCAGTCAACACAGGAGATGGGTAGATGTAATAATGAGAACTATCATCCTGAACATTTGAAAAAAGTATATCTTTTTGCACAATCATAGAAATAAAATAATAGTTTATAAAAATAAAATATTATGGAAGCCACACGTAAAGACTATAACGCCTAGAAAATACAATGAAACTTTTTACAATTCATCTATAGTTCAGTAGTGCAAAGTGCATTCAAAATGCAACCGGCGCCAGTCGGTAATGGCGATGTCCGATTTACGAAGTAATTAGTGTTACAAAGCAAGGTACTTACTAGGTATTCTGGCTCCGGCTTCCACTCCGAAAATACATAGAGCTCGTGGAGAATTGATTTAGTTTCCTCCATGGTGAGCAGACTTCAACACGGGACAAAAGCAGCTCCTGGTTGCAAGCTCTCACACCTCTAAATCAATAGCAGAGTCTGGACATAGTTTACCTAGGTAGAGCGTTATGAAAGCACTAAATCAATACTGTATTTCCCAACAAGATAGTTTTTGTTAGTGCACCGCTACAAACATCGCACTCGTCGCACAATATCGATCCATATGTTTTTGACAATTGCAGTGTTGGGTGCGAAAAAATATCGACTTAATAATATCATAGTATTGCAAAAAGCAACTCGGAAAGATCGACTGCTCAAGTCTCAACTGTGAACTATGAGTCCAAGTGTTTATCATTCTCGAGGGAGGGAATATCTTGTGTTATCGTAAAAATAAACTCGGAATAGGGCCCTGACTTTATCTTTACGTTAACAAGATATTTCTGAACTTGAACGGCCAGTTCATCTTTAGTTGGTGAATATTATGTTATACAATAATTTTGGCATGTTTATTTCACAATCCCAGTGTTGAATTATTAAACTGTTAGAATAAAAAGGTGTTAGTATAAATATTTAAACAATGTAGATTATATCAAGGAAAATATTTTTACTTTAAAAATTGTTTTAACTGCCTCTGGTTAGATTTAAATATTTTCCTTGATACAATAAACTAGCATTATTGTGAATGCAAAAAATAAAAAGTTTTAATACAGGGTTACATTGCAAAGGGGTGCCAAATCTTTAGGAGTGGCTCAGAATCAGTAACTTAATCAAACTATGCAAAGAACAATCATTTCTTTTTTCACATTAAATTATTCCTATCCGCTGTTAAAAATTGTACTCGCGGATCGTACTCATTCATGAAAAATTGCACCGTACGTGCACTGCGTAAGGTCCTCGTAGGCTCGCCAAACCTACGCCTCTGATGAACAACTTTATTTTCGGATATTTTAAAGTTTTTTTTTTGTAACATACGGTTATTAAAAATAATAACGATTAAAACGCTTCTTTATATTGTTCCCTAGATCTTATTTTTTAAATTTGGCACCCCTTTGCAATGTAACCCTGTATAGTAGATTATTATTAAAACTATCATAGTCTATAGTGAATAATTTCACTAAAATGAAATGTCCAATATACAGGTTGGCCAGAAAAGTGACGTCCAAAAAATTTTTTTTTCGTACCTCGTGTAGAGGTATCTAGGTAATCATCAAAATCGTAGAACATACATAGGGGATGTATGTTCTACGATTTTTGGTAATTTTCGAGTTACGATTTTTTTTAAATAGCTTTGAAGCCTATGAATTACTACTTTTTTATTACTATTATGAAAGCTTAGTCTAGCGCATTTTCTGAAGCTATTTAGAAACTAAGAAATTATCAGTTTAGATTTTTAATTTTAAGTTGTAAATGATAACTCACTTAACATAAATTCTCAACTTTAGGTCAATTTTGTAGTAACTTCATTAATGTCATGAGTCTGATTATTTAATGCATAAATGCACAGTTCATAGAAATTTGACTGCAAGAAAAAAAATTCAATGAAACCTACTTTTTTTTTAATTATTCATACTGATCTGGTTGCAAAAATTCATAAAAAAAATCGTAATTTGAAAACTACGAAAAATCGTAGAACATACATAGGGGTGATTCAGATACCTCTCAACACAAGGCACCTAAAAGAATTTTTGGACGTCACTTTTCTGGCCTTCCTGTATATACTTGGTCGAAGGAAATATCAAGATTATTAACAATATTTGCCAAGCAAAGGAAAATGGACTTCAGCTTATGATAACAAACAATGCATCATTATGGTGTCTATTAGCTTGTCTAATAAATAATGGAACCAAACTTTTCAACATTTAAGCTTAGCTGTCTCACTAATTAGGCCGCGTAACAACCACTTACGACATTACTATTACATAATTTTTTATTTATATTATGTTTCGGTTTCGAAGAGCTGACGAGTTATAACAACGCAACACAAATAAACACAATTTGATTGGTTTTTTGCTTGACAAGTACACTTTAGCCTAAGCTTTAACCATAAAATACACAAAAAACATAGTGCTTTAAAGGTTGGATCGTGGACATTAGGGCTAGTAAAAAGGTAAAGTATAAAGGTATTTAATAATTAAGTTTAAGTCCCTAGGACATATACTGACCTTCGAACGGATGATAATGATTTCGAAAGAGAGCGCCCGTGAAGTCAAACATGATATCCCGCAGGTTTTCGCGTTGCTCTAGTCAGGTCAAACTCACACTTTTTAGAGCAATTGCAGTTCCTTATACACGTGTTGCCTGTGGGCTGTCTATACCCAGCGATACTACAGCGATCTTCGAGTAACGTAATAACGTCTTCAGGGTGCTGATGGGGCTGCCTCGCTTTTGTAGTGCGTGGGGAACATCCTCACGCATGCAGAAGCACGAATAGATTGTTTTTATTCCACTATGCGTAAAAGATGCGCATCCCTGGTGCCCAGGGTGCGGGGCGGCGCCAACAGCATCCTGAACATGATTGCGTATAGGATGGACTGTGCGTACATGATTCGCTGCAACGCAATCTCACATGGGCTTGTGCTGCAGTGATTCACAGTGGTAAAATTAAATTATTGTACTGTCATACTAACACTAGGTTAAGATTACATTGTTACTAAAACAATGGACTTTGCCCGAAATAGAAATTTATTATTATTATTATAATCACATTGACATAATTATTTCACGAAAGATCGGTGCGCTTTCGATATTTGTTAATAGGGCTACTCGACGTAGTTGAGCCTGGCTCATACCTACCCTAGAATATGTGCTCCATGAGTTGAGCCCTAGTAACAAGTACCTACTGTAGGTTTATGGCCTGTATTATCGTTTTGTCCCTTTGTATTTTTTAGTCGCATTTTTTATCGTGTCCACATAAATACTCTAAAAATTACTGGCGAAAACTTTAGTACTGTACATTATTTGTCAGCTAAATGTGACTGACATTGATAGCTGTTCGTTTCCTTAGTAAAGATATATGAATAAAATAATTACATTAAAATTACATATTTTAATACTTACAAAGATCGACAAAATATGTAAACAATTATTTTGTACATCACTAATTTCAAAATGACAAAATCATCATACGTTTACTGTCGTTCAAAAACCAAACCTCCGAGGCTACCTACTGTACTTATCTTACCTAACCCTGAGTTTGAATTCCTAATTTATTCTTACTCATTATGAGGCATTCAGATTTGAGCTGCATAATCGATTTTGTTAAGCTTAAACTCCATAAACAAGCTTCGACTTGATTTTTTATTACTTGGTCCGGATACGAAGTATGTACAGGGCCCTTACCATGACCCCTTATAGCAGGCCTGCTTTTGAACTGCCCTGCTAAATCGTACTATGACATGTTATTAGCAGGACTTCCGCAGGCCTGCTATTTTGACGTTTAGAAAAACGTTCACCTTTCTTTTGTATGGACTTTTCGTACCATGACAGTCGTTTCGATAGCAGCTGAGCGTCTTTTGAACGTCTCTAATGTCACTTTTGCGATCTTGAAAAAAGTTACTATTTACTAGCTTTTTCAAGATTGTTTTGTAGATATAGGTGGATTTACGACTATTTTGATAAGTATTTTTTGTGAAACTTAAAGTTGACCTTGTAGGAGTACACTTTGTTTTCGTTTTAGTGTCTTACAAAAACGTTTGTAGTAACTAATACACAAACAAACATTGGTAAGCATTATGCCAAATAAAATGGATGGTTTCTTAGAAACAGCAGTTTAATTAACATTCCTTTCTTTGTTGTAGATATGTGAATATGTTGGATAAGACTTAATCAAAGAGTGTGCCCGGACTTAATAAATAAAGTACCTTTAAACAAACAGTGTAATTGTAAGATAAATAAAGGGAATTTACTACTACACTACAGATAAAACTGGAAGAAGCAAGAATCACTAATGTATCAACAGAATGTAATATGTTTATAGTGCAAATGTTTTGTTCTCCAATATATATATATAGAATAATATAAAGAATTAAAAACTCTTCATCTCAACTCAAATTGTCTAAGTAAATAAGTTGAATCTAAAATCAAAGGTGGGGGAATTTCACAGTACTTATCCTCATTCCAATAAATACAATAATGAAAAGTTAACAATTCGTTTTATTGTTATATAAATTATGAATGTTTGAAGGTATTATCAATAATCCTAAAAGTATTATTTAACCTGTTAACATCCAAGCAGGCTGAAGAGACCTCATAACAATGGAATTTCTGTTCTCTCGTTTATGTATTCTTGATCAGTTAAAATGTTTATCACTGTCTATATTTGGATGTATTTTTAATTTGTTTAAAAACATGTGTCTGTGGTTCAACTGTAGGTGCTTAGTGGTAGTGATGATATTTATGGGTGTTGTGAATTTTTGTTTTGTGTCAACTGTAAAAATGACTATAGGATAACAAGTGGCTAGGTGTTAGGAATATAATAAATAAAAACACAGCTAGTTCTAATTTACAGTTGATATTACCTACGTAAACAATAAATTACGCAACGAAGGAGCAGTATCCGCTCAACACAGGTTACTAAACTTAAAGAGAGGATGGATTCCCCCAACAAATTGTAACAATTTTTGGAACAATAAACTATTTATTCATCATTTTATTATTAACAATTAATGTTTCTGCATTCATTGCATTACATGTACACAGACAACAACGATCTTCATTGCTTGTGGAGTGGATGTTGTTGTTTGTTCTTGTTACAGGTGAACTGCTGCAATAAAAACAAACGAAATAACAAAATGTTACATCAAATTCACCCAATGGACAATAACAAATTATATCAAGATCTGATTTTATATCGACGGTTGAAAGGCAAAAGGCGTCAAGCGACATTTTGAAAACTTTACAGGAGAGCGATTTAAAGTTTTTATTTTTGGAAAAAAAATCGTAGTTATCTTTTGGCGCTATAAACAAGGAAAAGACTTACAGAAATATATGTTTTAAGAAAAGATCTATATTATGCAATTAAAGTTTCAGCTATAGAGTTATTATTTACGAAGTTAGATGTCGGTTAACCCCAAATGCCCTATTTTTGGATTAAGGCAAAAGAGGTCAAACGCCGCTGCACTTGAAAATAGTTCCAGGCAAACCGATTTAACAACCATTTATATAATAATTAGTTCCATGCAGAAAACCTTAAGAGTGAAATCTATAATAAATAGATTAAAGCTAAAAGAGTGAAAGGGCCAATATTATTTAAGTTGTGCAAGGCACAATAATTCAAAGTCGAGTGTTAGTTTTGTGTGGATAAGAAAGAACATCTTATGAGCCAATAGAAGTTTTATATCATATAGCTGAAATACATGATATTTAACGAGTTTATAGTTTATTGCCACTTAGGCTATTGTGTATTGTAATCGTTTGTATGGATCATAATTAAGCACAATAAAAGAACACTTTTGCAAACAATTATTTTCAATTTTTAGCACATTGCACATTAAAAGCATGTAACTAGATGCTTCAAAATTAAATAACAGAAAAAGTTTCCCCAAAACTCGCTTATTTAATGTAAAAATTCATAAATTATCTTTGCAAGAAATAGCGGTACTCACTCACATTTCATGATTCATACACCTAAGATAAATATCAGTAAGCAGAAGGACCTAGTCCTTAAAAAGTCCTAGTCCTAGCCACAAAAAAATATTTTAAAGCATTAACTCCATAGGACCTATATCTAATCATACATAAGGTAATTTTTTTTGCAACATGTATCATGTATCCGGCATGAAACGTGAGAAATATTTAGTTTTTAAGCTTTGTCTAAAAAAAACATTAATAAATATTTATCAGTCAATCATTTACAAATCACACTATGCCAGACCAAAAAAGTAAAAATAAAACTCAAAGTCAAGGGGCCCCATATTAACTTTTTAAAATTGCATTATTAAGTATAGTCATACCAGCGTAAATTGACAATGATAAATAAATCTACATTCCACAAAAAGTTGGTTTTTATCTCATACAATAAGTCTTTTTTTTTATCTAGTTAGCACGTGTCTTACGACCGTCTGGTCTAGTGGTTCACGCTCCGGACTACAAAGTCAGGCTGTTTCGGGTTAGGTTAGGAGCTACCGTTTGTGTGATAAGCACGAGTATTTGTACCTAAGTCATTTAAAAATAATTTACAAACCACAACAACTAGTATGTTTATCTGTTATATAGAGAGGATAAGTTGGCGCGCTCCGGGGTCAAAGCGGCACAGGACATTTACCAGTGTCGCTTTGTTAAAGACCCTGGGGATAACCTGTTATGCAAGGACCTCGCGGTAAAGGAGAGATGGCGCTCTTATTTCCATAAGCAGCACAAAGAGTTACAGCCACCAGACTCCCTCCGAATCAGGGACTAGTAGCTAGTAGCACCAAAAACGCCTAAAGAAGTCGAGATTGCTCTTTGCCGCATGAAAAATCGTAAAGCTGTCTGTGCCGGTAAAGTCCCAATCGAAGTCCAATGGAAAGCGATGGACATCTTAACCTACCTTTACAATCGCATACTCTTAACCAGGCTAATCCCAAGCCGAGGGAGAATGGGTATTATTACTTCGGTCTTCAAAGGCAAGGAATCTGCAAAAATGCGGCAACTACCGCGGCTTTATGGTCATATCCCACACCATGAAGCTCCTCGAGCAGATTGTGGACTCCCGGATCCAACAGGAGTGTGATGTCTCGGAGTGTCAATATGGGTTTCGTCCTGGCAACGAGACTATGGACGCTGTTTTCACCCTAAGGGCCAGCATGGAGAGATACAGGACGAAGAACACGCATCTACACTTGCTATTTCTTGATCTGCTGAAGGCCTTCGACTGTATTCCTCGAGTGGTGATCTGGTGGGCACTGAGATCCAAAGGGGTCGCCGAGGCATTATGTTGACATGATCCGAGACATGTACCGCAGCTCCGATTCTATGGTTCTGACCGCTGTTAGCGACTCCAAACCGTTCCCTATCACCGTCGGTATACACCAGGGTTCCGTCCTCAGTCTGTTTCTGTTTAATGTAATATTAGACGTAAGCTGGTGAGAATGGTGAACGAGTGGGAGCAGTCGTTTGAGAGCGGTGGTCTGAACTCAACGTGGCAAAGATCGAGTTCCTGGCCTGTAACTCTACAGATCCCACGTGGACGGACGGCGACGACGCATAGGCGGAGAGAAGGTCGAGCGCACGGACCAGTTTAAATTCCTGGGATCTGTACTTCACGCGTCGGGAGACATCGATTGCGACGTCAAAGCACGCATTGCTGCTTCGTGGGCAAAATGGTGAGAGGTGACTGGTGTCATTTGTGACCCCAGAATGCCGGTTAAGCTGAAAGGACCGATCTATAAGTCCGTCATTAGGCCTGTCCTTTTAAATGGTAGCAGAGTGTGGCCGCTACTTGAACGACACAAGCAGAAGCTGCGTGTCACGAGGATGAATATGCTGCGGTGGATGTGAGGACTCACGTGGAACGACCGCATAAGGAACTCGCGCATCCGCGGTAGCCTTCGTGTCCGTGATATTGCAGACAAACTGCAGGAGAGTCGCCTACGCTAGTACGGCCATGAAAACTGGCAAGCTACGTAGGAAAGAAATGTCTGGCCATGCCGGCTCCGCCGGGTCCTGGTAAAAGCGTAGACCAAGAAATGCTGGCTTGACGTCATGAAGGCTGACATGCATGCCAATGTTCTCACAACCAGGGACGCCCAAGACCTTGCGAAGTGGAGGAGTAAATCAAGGAAAGCGGATCCTGGGTTCTGAAGCAATGGTTTTTGACGCAACCGGGATTCACCGTGAAGATGATAATGATGGCGATTTCTAAAATGACAAAAAAATATTGTATTTTTATTGTTTACCAATTTGAGCAGAAGTATTAATCCTATAAAACCAATATTCATGAACATTCCTGTCAATTCATAAAAGATAATCCGTAAAATCATGGTAATAAATATACCATGGATCAGACGACGTACCTACCAATTGTCATGGTTTTTTTATAATCAATTTGTATACAAAAGAACGTGTTTACAAGTAAGTAATTTCTTCTTCTTAGCTTTATGTTTAATAACATTCCTTGTATGTAATTATTTTCATCTTAGGAAGTTTTTTGTCTGTAATTTTTCATTGTTTATCTATTTAATCTGAAAAGTGAATTGTAGATTTAATATTTACACTTCTTTGAAATAAAATTATACAAAAACAAAACAAACACTCATCACTTGTCAATACGGCACACAAACAGAACGCGCATTGACCGGTTACTTTGCGATTAAATGCAACAACGTTTGCGGCTTGCGCGTCTATGTAAGGTGCGTTGATCTAGGTTCAAATTCAATCCAGTGGTTGGTTGTAATAAGTGCGTCAGGAAGATTCAAACTACGTACCAAAGTTCGTTTAAAGAAACAAAACATGACTTACAAACCTCATGATACTTTTACTGCGTAAATTAAAAGGTTTAAGTGTAATTTAAACAATAAAACTACAATTTTCTGAAATAGGTAAAAAGTCTGTACTGACTTTGGCAATTACTTTTACGTCATAGAAAAGGGGTTTAAATCACATTTAAATTTCCAATAGGTTAAGGTAGAAGAACTTATGTAATACCTTTGTTGTGCGTAGAGTAAGGATAAAGGGTTCAAGCGATATTCATTTCCGATGCTGTTTAAGGAAGAAGGACTTAAACGACTGCCATGTGTTATTGTATTCCAGGCAAAACGATTTAAATGCCGCATTTATTAGATTTACAGCAAGGTAGAAAGATTTAAAAGTAATGTGTTCCTTAAACTGAAGAAGGATAAAAAGCTTAAGTGACTGTTTATTTCATTAGAGCTACCTGCGAATTAATTGAAATCCAGGGCTTTAAAAAAAAGATGAATTTTGAGTCGGTTAACTCCGGGCACTAAGAAATGATGGCCTTTTTTGTGACGGAGTTAAGCGCCAAAAAAGTGCTCTGATTTATACCAAACCCGGCTCAAAAGACGCAGAAAAATTTGCTGATTCTAACTATGTATATAACTCAATATCGCCCAAAGTGTCGCTTGATGCCTTTTGCCTTTCCACCGTCGATATTATCTTACCCATTTTCTATGTTGTTTATAAAAATCTTCATACTTCTGCTTAATGTTTGGTCCACTCTTGGACATATGCCTCTTGCTCTTATCCGGCGATTCTTGTCTAGGTCGGTCCTGCCTGCATGCTGTTATTATAATATCATCCGACCATCTGGCTGGTGGTCTGCTCACTATTAGTCTTCCTGTACGGGGTCTCGGGACTCCTGAACAAAACCTTGTGACCATCTTTTATCGTCTTTACCTGTGGTCTTTACGGCATACGCCACTGATCCAGTAAAACTACGTGCATAAGTGGTCTGCCCATTACCATTTTAGTCGTGCCATCTTTTTGCTGACATCGGGGTAACATCAAATACTTACAAAAAGGTATTACAGGTATTTCAACGCATTAGAAATTTAGCGCCAAAACTAAATCTGAAAACCGTTCGAATCGCTTTACCGTGTTAAATCTATTTACCATGTTTATTACAACGATAATTTTTAAATAATGTGCATGTTTATTGCTTTTTCATCATGAAATTTGTATAGAAACTAATTTTCAAATTACATAAATGGAAAGTTTGAAACTACTTTTTCTTTGTTATTCTTCTGTCTCATTCACTGAGTCAAGTAATCACTACGTTGTCTCACTCTTTCATTCTTTCAAAGTAACAGACCACAGACAAGAATAACTTTTCACCTTGAGGTCTAGCAGTGCAAAAGTCGTTCACCTTTTTAGAGCTTATGGTACGGCTTCAAACCATTCAACTATTGCCCTGCTTTTGAACTGCCCGGAAACTGAATGGTTTTCTGTAAGCTTATGGTAAGGGTCCAGTACAACCACATTAAAATGAATTTTATTTCTGGACTTTTAATTTTATATTTTGTATTTTCTTTATCTCTTTTAGGGTAGCGTGTTATTTTCGTTTTGAGTTTGTAAATATTGTTTGGGATTAAATAAATATATTTTTAGCAGTTTTAGAACAAAATGTGTCAACCATCTGACTTGACTTGTCAAAAAATGACAAATTTGGTTTGAGGTTATCTTTCAGAATTTGTTTACTGCTGGTAAAACATGTTTTATTTAATAGTAAATAAAAAAGTAAATACGTAATAAAAGATCATGAACATCCTTGAAAACATATACTTCAAGGTAAAATTTGTTTTACTTTGTGTTTTTATTATTGATCCATCAAATGTAATATAATTTACTTATTTTGAAATATATTAACTTTTTAGAGTGTATCTGAAAATGAGAGGAATTTGTTTTTTTGGGAAGACTACTTGAACAACCTAAAGTCCCTGGACTTCAATCAGTTTGCTGAACAGCTAACTGTTCCCATATTAGTTCCTATTGGAAGCAGGATCTTATTCAGAGGAGAGTTGAAGCACACCAATGAGATTACAGTAGCAATGGGAGCTGATTACTTCGCCAAATGTTCTGTTTCCCAAGCTGAAATACTAAGGCAGCACAGAATCAAAGGTATTGCCTGCATATAATCAAACCCTCTAATTATCTAATAAAAGACGACTTTAGACGACCGTCTGGAGTAGTAATTTGCGCTCCGTACTACAAAGTCAGCGGTTGCCGGTTTGAATCCTGCAAGGGGCAAATGTTTGTGTGATGAGCATGAGCATATGTACTTAAGTCATGGATGTTTATAAATGTTTTTAAGTATGTTTATCCGTTATCTAGTCGCCATAGTACAAGCTTTGCTTAGTTTGGAGCTAGCTAATTAGTGTGACTGTGATAACAATTTATTTATTAAAAGTGCTTGCTTAAATTGCATCTCTTATCTTAACTAGCTTTTGGACAGGAATTTGGTTTTAAGCCTAATGTACAATAATTCAAACAGTAGAAGTCTCATCAATACAATCAGTAGTTTTGAACAGACTGACAAAAACTCCAAATGTCTGTACTTTTAACTTTTTTTTTCATATACAGTTTTAAAACTGTGTACAAACAAAAATTATGAGTTATGAATTATGATAATTACATTTTTAATTCATCTTAACCTGTCAAGCATGTGTGAACGAGACACAATAGAAATTACATTGTTATGCGACCGCCGGCGTTCTTATAATCCTCAACGGGTTAAAACCTGTAAAATTCGCCATTACCAAACTATCCTTACTCAATATTCCAGACCATTATAAACCGATAGTTTTTACCTTTTAAATTCTTCCAGATGCCCAATCTAAAGTTGATATGATCAAAAAGGAAAAGAACTATCTAGAAAACCAGTTACTATTCAGGAAACAGAATATATTAGATTCAGAAGGCCAGGAAATAGTTGAAAAGTATACTGAAGAACAAGATAAAGAATGGAGGCAAAAGCATAGGGAAAATGTAAGAAAGTACAAGGCACAGTCCAATCCTAAAGAAAATAGTGAAGCAGAAATTACAGATGAAGAATTGTGGAATAGGCTGGAAGAACTGGAGTTGCAGGAAGAACTAGAGAATGAACTTCTGAGCATAGATAAAGAAAAGGAAAGAAGTAAAAATGATAAGCCACCAAACACATTTGTTATTGAAGAAGAAGTCATTCCTGCTAAAACAGAAACAAACTCAAGAATAGAGAAACTAACAGAAGATAAACCAGTACCTTCAAAGTTGGATTTGCTTCAGAAAATAATTGATAGGCAAAATGAATTGGAAGAGAAACTGCAAGAACTTAAACACAAGGAGAGGGGTAGGAGTAAAACTGAAAATGACTTAATTTCAAGGCTTGATGAGATGGAGCAACTAGATGAGCTAGAAGATGAAATGGATAGGTATTTTTTAGTAACACTCTTAATAATATATTGTCCTAGTTATGTTAAAGATGTTAAGGAAAATTCTAATGTTTCTTTTTTACACTTGTTGCAGGTTAGATGACATCATTGAAGATGAAGATGTAGAGTTTGATGAAGATGATGAAATGATCAAGAAACCAAGCCAATTAATCAAGCGCAGTGTTTCCTTTGCTGACGAAGATGACAGTGAAACTTTTGAGATTACATTCAAACACAGTGATGTACCTCCATCTACAGAGCCTTATGATTCAAACAAAGGAATACAGAAGCCCAGTGACATTTATAGTGCATATGGGTATTTACATAGCAGTGGAAAAACATCTATTCTTAAAAAGAGCAAATACATTGATGACAATTTCAAGGAACTGCCGACAAGTAATATGGAAAAGCCGCCCAAAGTAACTTTTATGCAAACCGATGAAGATGATAACACCCAAACTGATAATAGAACAATAGTTGTTGGTGACATTGTGGAGAGATCAGATCAAAATGGAAACATGGTAGAAAACGCTGAAGCAAGGCCAACAAGTCTGTTTAAAAAGAAGAGAATGCAAAAAAAATAATAGAAATATTTAATTTTTATAAAAAAACTTTTTGTTTTATTCTAATCATTATAATAATTATTGTAGTTGTTACTGTATTCCCAGTAAATGTTAAAAATAAATCCATGCTTTTGGAGATTTACTGGTCAAGACTGGTTTCTCTCATCAAGTTCGTTCGCAAGAGTTCGCAACATAGACAGGAATAATAATTTAATTAAAAATAATTTCTAACTCAATGGTTCGCAATATTGACCAGTATGTCGTAGATCCTTTTGGATAGTTGGCAATAAAATTAGTTTGATATAGTTTTACAACCTACCTATTAGTTCTTGGAATAGATAAATGAACAAAGGAAGGTCAATGCATTATGTATACGTTTGCTTTTCTATTCAACAATTTTTTTACATTTCAACAAAAAAACAACAAATGTCAGTGTACTTAGTTGACGTTTTGTTTGTACTTTGACAAACTGACGTTTCATATATTTTGAGGTTATGTTTTCGATTTAATCGTGAATTTCTTGGAATTATAAATAACAAACAAAGTATTTTCTGACCAAAATGTTGTCTCGTAATTGGAGGCATTTATGCCGACGTTACTCGCAAGCAGTTAACTTCAGGACAAGTGAAACTTCGCCAGTAAGTACATTGTTTATTTATACCCAAATTTAACTTTTTTAAGGAATGAAATCCTTGTGTTTATGGCTTTACTCGCTTCTTGCGAAATATCTAAATATCAAATATTTACAGACTCAGCAGAATGAAAAGCAAATTGGTCTCTTTTATACCTTGGAACAAGATACTTGTAAGCAGTTGTTTAGCCAAGGTGGATTTCCAAAGAGTTTTCAAAAACAGACCAAGACTTTTACAGAGACTGCTATAATGGTCCGACAGCCCGCTCTTGACCTCATCAACTGCATAAAGTCTTCGGATTTGGAAAAACCTGCCATCCGATATGTGCTCTGTATCCTTTTTACCAAAGTTGACAAAATTATAGCATATGTATATGCGTTTATGGTATATGCGTGCAAACTTACATCTATGAATTGAATTAAATAAATATGTCATAAAAATAGAAAAATAGATTGTTAATGTTCCTTAGCAAGTATTCAGATGGTGAGAAAGGTACAGGCAAGTCCCTAACAATGGCACACCTTCTCCACTACGCTCACGAAGATGGTTACTTGATAGTGCATGTTCCATGGGGTAAGGATTTACAAAATACTGTAGAACACTGGCTGCATTCTGTTTTTTTTTTACTCTTTCTCTCTCTCAAAAATAGCTATTCAGTTCCAGTGAAGATTTTCATACCACACTAAAGTTTTAAAACTAATATTTACTAATAGTATTACTATTTATTTGGTAGTATTAACCCTCTTCCACATCCTAATAGGCTAGTTTCCTAAAAAAATCTAATTAGTCCGTCAGTTGGATTAACAGAAACTATTGGACACATATTTTTTCTTTTCTCAATAAAAAAAAAGATGAAGATATAGCCCGCATGTACTATTGGAGTGCAGAAGCGTGGCAGATCAACGGGTACGGATTCTTCAATCACCAGGATCCCTCCCGGAAGCCTGCAGCAGTCTGAAAAGGCTGCTGACCTTCTGGGACGACCTAGGATGGTTGGAGTAGGAAAGACTAAGTAGCACGCACAATGGCCCAATCATGAGGCTAAGTGCGGAGAAATCCCAGCTAAACTAACTAACTAACTAAATAGCCCGTTAAAGTTACGCGTAACGTCACGCCTTGCGACACTTTTTAGCAAGGCGTGACGTTATTCCCAAACTCGATGCGCTTTATCTTCGTCATTTTTTGTTTGATTGACAAAACACAAAATATGGGTCTAATATTTTTTGATAATATAACTGACGGACTAAATAGAATAAATTTTTTTGACCCAGGAAACTAACCCATTACTGTGTGAAACTTTCTTTTTGTGGTTTATAATTTAGTTTATTTAAAGTTTGTGTGTTTTTTATGTTGTATATATCTAAATGAGTTGTTTGTAATAGTCTCAGAGTGGCTGCGAAGGTTGCCCAGGAGCAAAGAGATGTCAAATTCTCAGACTCATGAAGGCTGTGTTGATTTGCCGCTGGATGCTGCATCATGGTTACTACAATTCAAAGGACAGAATCAGCATATTCTGAAGTCTGGTGATGTATGACTGAATTTAGTACCAAAATTTTTAGGGTTATGTAGTCAAAACAGCACCCTTATAGTTTCACCATGTCTGTCCATTCCTCTGTCTGTCTGTCTGTCCGCAGCATAACTCGTAGCCATATTTTAGCAAATTTTATTGGTACCTTTCCTACACAAACAGTGGGGATAGGAAAAAAACTAGTCTATTGGATGGGGAGGGGTTTCGTTGGATAGGTCAGTGTGTAAACACCATTTTTCGATTCAAGGATCAATTTGTGTAATATTAAACTAAAATGAGGTCTTTGTTAAGAGTCAAGTGATATTTAATTCATTTAGTAGCATATAAATCTTAACAGTAATTTAAAGTAAAATAAGTCTTGATAAATTCAATAAAACTTCAGTACATCTTTTTATTTCTGTAGGTAGTTTGTGTGCACATACACATAGGTACTCAAAAACATATACAAATTGTGATCAATCTTTCAGCTAAAAGTTTCCAAAGAGTATGTTTGGAGTAAGCGGGAGAAGACCGAGGTGGGAACGCCTCTCGCACAGCTGGTGGAGCACGGCATCAACCGCGTAAAGTACGCCTGCGACGTTATCGACGCGCTCGTTAACGAGATCAAGACGCTGTCAAATACCAAACAGTAAGTAATATATAATCTAGACCAGTGTTTCTTAACCTATGGTCCCTGGACCTCCAGGGGTCCGCCGATCCATCTCTGGGACAAACAGAAAAAAGTATGGTGGGTAGAGGGTAGAGGACCTCTACTCTCCTTAGAAAAAAGGTAATTGCAAAGAGCTTAATAATGCAGCCGAGAGTTTTTTTTGGGTCTGCGGATTATAGTTATTTAGCGTAAGGTTAGCCCTTGATAAAGGTTGGGCAAGGCTGATCTACACCGAAGATCTATGATCATATTGATGTATTAAACACGTGTAACTATGTAATTATGTATTTGAAAACATTTCATGTGATTAATGTTTTTTTTTGCTATTACAGATGCAAGACCTTTGTGGCGATAGATGGGTTCAACAGCTTTTTCTACCCTCTGACAAGGCTGAGCACACCCACCAAGAGGAAAGTGAAACCTGAAGAAGTCACTCTCACCACAACCTTCTTGGAGCTCACAAAAAATGACTGGGTAAGAGTTATTGACAAATCGAATGCCATGGAGGTCTCCCCAAGCTACATACTTTCTATTGTGTCTAGTTTCGTGGCAATCAAAGACTTAAGGACACAAAGAAATTCTATTTCTTAATCACTTATACATTTAGGATTTTATTTGTAATATTTTTTTCAGACAAATGGGCTCATATTGCTGTCTGTTGACCAGCTTGCTGTGCCTGATGATCACCAGGAAAGCCATTTCCCAAGATATTTGTTATATAAAAAGGTATCCAATACCAAACATTTTGACATACCAAATGACCATTTTTATACTCAAATAAATATAATAGAAATAAATAGTAGAAATCCCCTATGCACAGTGTATTAAGAAGCCCTTTTTTCTGCAAAATCCTGTAAATCTAGTCATTTAAAACGCCAGAGAAGAACCCAAGTGCCAAAAAAGCTTAGTTCTGGTTTATGACCTTTAAACCTGTATATACTTATTTTGAATATTATACTAATAAACATATTTTGAATTTTAATTTATGATTTTTTTGAAAATTGGCTATTTTTAACCATTATCTGGTTAGGTTAGGTTAGGTAGATTTTTTTAAAACTTTTATCCGGTTAAAAAAGGTGATTTTCAAAAAATTCTCAAACCAAAACAATTTTTTTTTGGCACTTGGGTGTTCTTGTCTGGCATTTTAAATGGCAAGATCTACAGGATTCTGCAAAAAAAAAGACGTGTCCAAAAAAATTATAATACACTGTGCAATGTGACATTTCTATTGACCATTTTTTACAGGGCTTTGAACATTTGGACCCTTTTGTGCCTGTTGAAGTTGGAAGGTATAGTGAGAAAGAATTTCTATCCTGTGCAAGTTATTACAGAGACCGTCTGTGGCTACGTGGCCCGCCAGAGATTGATTCTGAACTAAAGTTCACCAGTGCTTGCAATCCTTACAAGTTTATGGAAGCGTGTGCCCCATTGTAATATAGTTTTAGGAGTCTAGTATGTACTAATAAATAATTTAATTCAAACATCTTTATTTATTTGACTTCCTTATTCAGCATCCATAATCTACACACAATAGAAATTCCATTGTTATGTGATCTCATGACACCATGAGTAGGGATTACTCAAATTCTAGGATTTCATATTCAGAAGTTAGGTCTTACTAAAATAAAAATGTTAGTATTTATTGTGGATTAAAAGAAGTGACAGCAAATGATTTTAATAATTTATTTCATTGACTGATTATATCTACACATTTACACTTAACAAAATTTAAACATCATAGCCAACAAGGTGGCGCTTGCCGATGCATTCTCCGACATAGAACCAAAACAGCACCTCGGCGCCGACTAAGGCGTTTAGAGAGGCCTGCTTTACTGTCTGTTGCTTCCAGGCTCCAGACCTGGCGTTTGAGAGGAGCTTGCCAATGCCAGCCTTGATCTGTGGGATCTCGCTCAGTTTGGGCGGCGCCAGTTCAACTCTCGCATACTTCATGAAAATGTTGAATTTAGGGCGAGCCTGAGATATCGCCGCTGAAATAAATAAAAAAACATTTCAAATTATAACCTAAAATTTTAAGTTTATTTCCTATCGATTTTTTCTAATTGGGAGACATTTAACTACGATAGAAACTAGGAAAAAGGTAATTTGTGATATGACGGAGTTACTCGACTCAAAGGAAATATCAACACGATTAATTTATCATTTTTCCAATTACATAATCCACGGGAATCTCAACATTCTAATACAGTACTGCCGTCTGAGTAAATCTAAATATACGCACAGTTTATGAGAGTCGGTAATTTTGCTGCTGCGGCCATTGTAGATATTTATTATTTAATTAAAACAAGTGAATACTTCCACCAAGCCCTAATTTTTAATTTTCGAATTTTAGTCGGATTTTGATGTTGACTTTTGATGGGTGGGTGACCACAGATTAGACAGAGTATGTTGGTGACGGACGAATAACTGTCTTAAGGTTTTTTTTTTTTTTTTTTTTGCCGCATGTCAGGGCTAAGGAAAAACGAGATTGCGCACTGAGCTCAAAAACTGGTTGGAGTCGGAGAGAGCACCTTGGCTAACATTGTAAAGTATCCAACGTAAAAAATATATAACTTCATTGCAAGGAAATAAGGTTCGTTCGTTTTTAAATAATATTCGCTCGGCTGCTGAAACCCACCCGGCCTCCGAAAGAGCACTGAAAAAGTAATACTGCTGCAAAATCAAACAAAAGCCGAAATGAAATCAGTATGTTTTCAATGCACATTTTCTTGGCTTATGTAACGTTATATATAACGGTATTTATAAAATGGCAACATTTTTTGCTATGTCGACGTCGAGACTTTTTGGCGGGCTTTTGAACGCACTAGGCGCGAATTTCAAAGCAATTTTCAAATAATTATTTATTTTGTTGTCAAATTGCTTATTCTCGCACTAAAAGTTGTAAAGTTAAGCAATTAATAACTATGCCGGACGGGGACGGCGAGGACCCGCCTGGGGGAACAGAAAAAAGAAAAACTCCAAATCGAAATCCAGATACTACATCAACGGAAGATGATTTCTACAAACCCTATGTAAAACAAGGCTACAAAAGGCTATTTCCTGAAAATTCGGTGAGTGGGGATTTTTGCGTCTTTGTAGAGAGCACCAAAGAGAATGAGAAAATTGGAAACAACAACCCGATAGTGACAACAAACCTATTTAAAAACGATATAAAAGGAATCAGCAATATAAAGAGAATAAATGCAAATAAGATCTGCGTTACCTTTTCTCAGTCCAGCAATGCTAACAACTTCTTAAAGCACGACACCTTCCTGTCCAAACATCAACTGAAAGCATACATCCCGGCAACAGCAGTGGAGACGGTCGGCGTGCTCCGTTTTGTACCCACAAGCGTCAGTAATGAGGAGCTTTTCAAAAAGCTTTCCTCTTCATTTGAAGTAATAGGTGTACGTAGATTCACAAAGAGAGAAAACGGTCAAATTAAACCCTTTCAAACTGTAAGTGTAACATTCCTATCAACGTCATTACCGGACTATGTATACTTGGACCTGTTCAGATTCCGTGTATTTCAATATAACGCACCGTTATTACAGTGCTTCAAATGCTTTAAGTTTAACCATGGTGCAAAAATATGTAAATCCTCTCAAAAATGCTCTATTTGCTCAGAGGAGCATCACTTTAGCGAATGCACCTCAAACAAAGTTGCTAAGTGTATTAATTGTCAGGGAGCTCACCTAGCAATTTCACGCGACTGTCCAATTAAAAACAAAAAAATCGAGGAAAAGAAAAATAAATTGACTTACGCAAATATTATATCGAGCTCAAATACTTCAAATAGTGCAATCATTACAAAAAATTACAAAAATGATTTTCCAACACTGCCGGCACCAAAGTCAAACTTAAAGCCTTTGCCACCAAGGAAGACACAAGCTGTCTCCGCTACACAAACTCCCACCCCCCCGGTCTCAACTGCTTCTGTAAGTAATACGGAACATAAGGAAAAGATTCCTAATCATAAGTTAATTGAAGAAATTTTGTCGAATGATTACATCCGTAAAGGATTGGTCGGCGCCTTGGTCGCTATCGGCAACGAAAATAGGGAAATCACTAATACTGTGATACAAGAGATACTTATAAAAATTTTCAGAGGAAGTTCTCTAGATGGATAAAAGTTTTTTAAGGATTGCACATTACAACGTCGAAGGTGTTATAAATAAAAAACCGTTGCTCAGTAACTTTTTATGTGAAAACGACATTGACATTTGTTTATTAAATGAAACATGGCTTAAAAATTACAATAATTATTTTATTCCAAATTACAATATAATAAATCAAATAGGTAGAGAAAAGGAAGGTCGGGGTGGGGTAGCCATCCTGATAAAGGACGTTTTTAAATACACCATCATAGATGTTCCATACTATGACTTTTTGCAATCTGTCGCTATAAATCTCCAGACGAAGATGGGAAACTTATGTATCTTATGTATATATTGTCCTCCACCTAAAGAAGGTCGTCCTCGCTTTAAAGCCAATAAACTTAAACAGTTAATTCAAAGATTACCGAAACCACTTATGCTTTGTGGTGACGTTAATGCGCACCACATAGCATTTGGGTGCGCTTCCTGCAATAGTCGTGGCAATGAAGTTTATAACATCTTGGACGACTGTGACCTTTGCATCCTCAACTCAGGTGCGCCAACCACAGTAGGTAGGTCTGTTCATAATCCTTCGGCAATTGATATAACTTGTATCAGTCCATCAGTGGCTCCATTATGTGATTGGAAGGTTCACGACGATCCTATGGGAAGTTATCATTATCCCACTATAACCGACATTCAGACATCTGTAGATAAATATCAAATTGGTGATCCGGTACATAGGTATGTTTATAGTAAGGCTGATTGGTCTAAATTCCATTTTGAAACAGAAAAAATGTCTGATTGTGTTAACTTTGATACTTCTGATCCTATGTTAACATACAATAATTTTTACAATCATTTAACTAATATTAGAGACATGTCCGTACCTAAAATTGTTAAAACTACTCCTCATTTAATTAAAAAACCAGTACCATGGTGGGATAATGACTGCAGTAGCGTAGTAAAAGAAAGTAAACAAGCCTTAAATTTTTATAGACGTAATCCAAGCATTGACAATTATGTTAACTACAAGAAATTGGATGCCATCAAAAAGAAAACTTTAAATGAAAAAAAGAAAATTAGTTGGAAGTCTCTATGTGAATCTTTTAATAGATACACTCCTGTTAGCACAGTATGGAACTACATGAAGAAGTTTAAACGCTTGTCTATTCAGAAATTGCCAAAGAATGATGAATGGATTCCATCTTTCTTCAACAAGTATGCCCCTTCATCTCCTCCTGAAAAAGATATAAACAACTCATTATTAACACAGTATTTTTCTCAAAATGGTGATACAAAAGCAACATTTCTCTCTCAACCTTTCACTTGGGAAGAATTTGTCACAGCCTTGCAATTACGTAAGAACACAACCCCTGGATTAGATGAGATTCCATATGAACTCATTCGTCGCCTCCATATTAATGCTAAAAAACTTTTATTACAAGTATATAATCTACTTTGGCAAGAACAGGTCATTCCAGAGTCGTGGAAAACTCAATGTGTCATTCCTATTTTAAAGCCAGATAAACCTGCTGATGACAGTAACTCATACCGTCCCATTTCTTTAACATCCTGTATTGGTAAAATATTTGAATGCATGTTAAAAATTCGATTAGATCACTATGTCGAATCAAATAACATCTTACCTAATGAACAATATGGATTTAGGAAAGGTCGAAGTGCTTCAGAAAGCTTTACATCATTGATCTCTGATATTAAGAAATCTTTCCACTGTCATTCTGCAACAACTTGTGTCTTTCTTGATGTGAAAGGTGCTTTTGATAATGTGAATCCCTCAATTCTTATTAGCATCTTGAGCGACATTGGTGTACCAGGTCATGTCTGTAAATGGATTTTTAATTTTTTATATAATAGAACAATGTATGTTAAATTCAATAATATTCTTCATGGACCGAAGCATGTTTATAAAGGAACAATGCAGGGAGCTACTATCTCCCCATTGCTATACAATTTGTATACTAGTCAAATAAATCAATATTTAAAACAGACTGATGTAAATTTTCTTCAATTTGCTGATGACTTGTTAATTTATACTGTAACTAAGAATGTAAATATTGCTGTACATAGTTTAAATATAGCCTTAGCTGAGATCCATCACTTTTATGGCAACAAACTAAAACTTGACATCAGTCCTAATAAAAGTGGTGCTATGTTATTTTCCAAAAAATATGATGATTGTGACTCTCAAATTTATTATAATAACAATCCTCTTCCCTGGATTCAAGAGAAAAAGTTTTTAGGAGTGTGCCTGGACAAAAAACTTTCATTTGCAGATCACATAAATCTACTCATTAAAAATTCAACTAAGGCTTTAAACATTTTGCGCTCACTAGCTGGTGTAAACTGGGGCTCAGACCCTAAAATACTATCCATGCTTTACAAAAGTCTTGTTCGCAGTCACTTTGATTACAGCTCTTTGGCATACATGAATTGTAGTGTAACTTTGTTAAAAAAATTAGATGTCATCCAGAATAAAGCACTTAGAATAATTACAGGAGCTATGTGCTCAACTCCCATCAATGCTATGCAGTGTGAATCATGTATTCCTCCACTAATTGTAAGACGCATACAACTGGCCTACAATTTTTGTCTTAAACTTATTTCTTCTGATAACAAATCTGTAATTCATAAAATATTACCACCCCAATCATTTGAAATAAGTTCAACTCCTCCTACGCAGATATCAGGTTCTGAACTAATATCTGGGCACACACCTGAACTACTTAGAATTGCTATGTACATACATAATCTTTGCTTAAATATGTATATAGATAAGCCGTGGCCACTTTATAAAGTGAGTTTCGAGGTTCTTATCAGCAAACATTTTAATATTATATGGGATAAAGTAAATAATCAAACTGAATTAGACCAATTATTAAACAGTAAGCCCTATTACAAAGTGTATACTGATGGTTCTAAATCAGACAATAGTGTAAATTCAGCATTCTATGATCCTCAACTTCGCTTAGTCAAAAGCTATAAAATTGATTGTCGCAGTAGTATCTTCACAGCTGAAAGCTATGCTATACTTTTAGCCCTAAGACATGTAATTAGTTCTAAAACACGAACAGATATCATTATTTTGACTGACTCTAAAAGTGTACTTCTAGCCTTAGAATGCAACTCACAAAAGTTTAGCTTAAATTATTTAATCTATGATATAAAAAAACTAATGTATGATATAATAAGACTTACCAGTAAAAATATTCACTTCTTGTGGGTACCATCGCATCGTGGCATCAGCGGGAATGAAATAGTGGATTGCGCTGCGAGAAATGGCTTTGATATCGATCATTCTGCTTTGATGAAAATTCCTCATACTGACTACCAAGCACTGATCAGCAAGGATCTGAAAAAGTTGTGGCATGAGTATTGGACTATTAAAAGTGCAGAAAAGGGAAAATGGTATGCAAAGATCCAAGGAAGCCCGCCCGCCAAACCTTGGTACCATCGCAAGAATGATTATATTGATAATAGACAATTTATAACCATCATCAATAGGCTAAGATTTGGCCATTGTCACACTCCCACTCACCTGAAGAGACTTAACCTGATATCGAGTGCCGAATGCCCACATTGTAATGAAGAACCAGCAGCTGATTTAGAACACATAATTATGAAATGTAGAAGCTTCGGCATACAAAGACTTGTAATGATCAACGACCTTCAAGAAGTGTGTAAGGCTGTGCCTCAGAATCTGCACGTACTTCTTAGTGATCCCAAATTCTTCAAGGCTCTCTACAAATTCATAGTATCATCTCTCGGTACTCTGTGATTCGTTCGGTGAAAAAGTGAATTTCAGTGAAATGATTGAACAATAATTATGAAAAACATTGAACATATTCACACTTCCAAGCGGATAATTTTTATCTAAAAATGAACTGTTTAAACTTTTAACTCTTTGTATGAAAACAACGATTGGCTTAAAAGGGCTGGAACCCAGAGCCGTAAAACCCAATTAAAAAAAAAAAAAAAATGTCGACGTCGATCACTTCTGTCAAATAAAGTAACCGGCTGTAGCTGTGTAGTTGGACTTATTTAATTTTCAATGTTTTTGTAGCTTAATAATAAGGATATTGTCTAAATAAGATTATTAATTTTAAGATCAGACGTGTGTCTGATCATCTGTGTGGAAAACATGCATTTAAATAGTAAGTAAACATGTAAATTTCACAAATAAACATAGGTTTCGGCGTGGTGCACCACCGTGCCGTAGATTTTATAGATTTATTATGAGTAACATTATATTTGAGCACAAAAAAATATCATTTTCGTTAAACGCAAAAACATACAGAATGGGCTCAGCAAATACAAATCTTATTACAATATTTTTGTAGAGACACGTCAGTCTATTGATTGACGCGTCGCCGGCCTGTTTGTGCACTTTATTAGGTTAGAGGTTCGCTTTGATTCAACGAAAATTATTTTTGCCACAATTTCATAAGTATTTTTTTTCATCACACCAAAACATAATAATTTTGTTTGTAACTTGTTCTAGCAGTCGGTGTTTTAATGTTATGCCTGCTTGGTTGGAGCAGTGCTAACACGCTCCAAGGCACCATAGATTTAAAGCGTCTCCAGGCGATCCTGCAGGAAGGTCTCAAGAACAAGGATGTCTCATCACTGTATTACTCTATCAAAGGCTTGAAAGATCTAAAAGTTCCTGTCCCTGATGTTTGCCAGGTATGCTACCTTATTTTCATAATTGAGTTCTTATTTATGTTTTGGTGTATTGCATAAATTCTATTCAAAGTATAGAAATAGATATGTAATACTAGTACATGCATATGTAGTTCTAGTACAAAATCATATAGTACTGAATGCCCAACAAAATTCACACCACTTATGGATACCTACTGTACTAATACTAGAACATAATATTTACGACCCTGTAAAAAGTTTTTTAAGTGCTAATTATAATAATGACCCAAAGTCCTAAATATGGTAAAAAAAAGTCTCTTTTATTTATCTAGCATGCCTAACTCTATATTAAAACACCCTGAAAAATCCAAACTTACCTAATTCATTTTAACTACACAGATATAGCAAGATTTTGGTCTGGGCATTAGGGACTATAATAATTATATTCTAATATTAGGACAGTGGACCTTCCTTCTTTGTACCTTCTTTTAAATTGGGTCGCAAGAGGTTAAAATCAAGTTTTTTTTGTTGCAGGACATCAAAAATACCAAATATGATCCCAAAAATATAGAGCAAGTGTTCTACTTGACTACAGCAGCAGCTTTGTCCGGTTGCCAGAACTCGTTGTCCCCAGAAATTCTCAAGTCTCCAGCGCAAGTGCTGGACAAGAAGGATGTTACCATCCCGGAGCTGTATTATGCTGTTTACTCATTGAAAGCTCTGGGCAAGGGCTCTGTTTACGACAAAGAGGATGGGCTGAAGAATCTCATCCAGTTGTTGAAGAAAGATGATTCTCCACTTAAGTAAGTTATTCGATTCCATTAGTTAGAAGTTAAGTATAGTTAGAATAAGCAGGTCTTTATAATAAATTCAGTAATTGTGACAGGTACCAGGTGTCCAATTCTCTTGTGGAGGGGCTTTTTTTTGACTAAAATGAAAAAGTCTCCTGTCTAGAGATCATTATCAAGTTGAAGTACCATATTGTATAATGTATATTGTTATCCTGTTTATTTTGTTAACCTAATTAATTTCCAATTTCTAGATATACATATTTGATAAGTTTACAATCTTGCTATTATAATATAAGCAAATAGGTAGTTCTATTTTGTTTAGGTATAAAGGCCAGATATTTAATGTTTTATCCAATATGTACAAATGAATGAATACAATCATTATTGAATTGATGATCACTCAAAGAAGTGGCTTGCCAAATGTAGTAATTGACAATTTCCCCATTGTAAATAAAATATTATTTCGTCCTAAAATAAATAGTAATTAATTAAATTAATAAAACTTAAAGAATTTTTGAAAAATATTGATAAATACCTAACTTACAATCCAATAAAGTCGCGTGCTAGAAAAGAAGATCCGACATGTACTGTGACGTCACAGTACACGTCCGCCATACATTTTTTTATTGTAAACGTAGTTTTAGAAAGACACATGTAAAATCATAATTTCTAATTACTGTATAACGGTTATTTTTTACCTAAAACCATTTTTTTTTTCACTATTAAATTGTTTTCAGAATCACACCAATTCATCTAGCCCCAAACTAAGCAAAGCTTGTACTATGGCGACTAGATAATGGATAAACATACTTAAATACTTTGTATAAACATCCATGACTTAGGTACAAATGCTTATCACACAAATCCATAACCGCTGGCTCTGTAGTCCAAAGCGCAAACCACTACACCAGGCGATCGTCATATTAGCACTATAATGTCATATAATTTCTTATAAATATAGTTATCATCATCATCATCATTTCAGCCATAGGACGTCCACTGGTGAACATAGGCCTCCCCCGATTACTTTCATTGGGGGGGATTGGTAACACTCGCCCCGCTTGTCAGGCGGGTTGGTCAGCGCAGCGCGCATTTTTATAAGATTACGCACGCAAACACCGCTGTCTATCTCGTGCTACAGGAATTAGTCGCTCTCATACGACTCGCTTCCTGTTCGCGGTGGGGACGTGTATTCATGTATATAAATATGATAAAAATGATATATTATCATGGTGCATATTCCCTATTGAGTGGCCCATTCCCATTCCAGCTACGGCTACGTGTTCGGCCTGTGCGCGCACATGGGGTGCGGCGCGTGGACGGCGGCGCACGCGGAGGGCGTGCTGCTGGCGGCCGACGAGAGCGACGCGCGCGCGCTGCACTTCGACGGCGGCCTGCCCGCCACCGCGCTGCTGCTCTCCACCATCATCAGGTGCGTGACTCATCACAACCACTCATTATTTCAGCCATAGGACGTCACTGCCGAACGTAGGCTTCGATGAATTCCAGATTGGCCGGTTGGAAGCGGCCTGCACCCAGCATCGTCAGGTCCGTGACACATTCGACCGCTCTGATTAGGTCGTCATCATCGTTTCAGCTATAGGACGTCCACTGCTGAACGTAGGCTTCAATGATTTCCTTAGCCGGTTGGAAACGGCCTGCATCCAGCGGCTTCTTAGAACCTTTACCAGGTCGTCTATCTAACGCTGCACCTGCCGGTACGCGCTCTCCATACTAAAACCTTTCACCCCACGCTGATAAGTTGTAGGTGGTATGATAAAACTCATTAAATAATAATAGGGTTGATTATTATTTAATGAGTAAGAGAGTGATGACACTGCGTTCTTTTATAAACTGTCAAAACGCGATAGCTCTAAAAAAGTGATCGAGCAGTGGTTACGTGAGAATTGTGTCGCTGCAACTTCTTGTGGTTGCTTTGTAGTAACTACAATATCTCGAAGCGGTTACATTGTCATTTATAGTAGACAGCAGATCGATTCCGACTTTCGTAGAGAAAACACGCCTTGACGTCTGCCCAAACACAAAATTGCATCGACACTACGTTCACTCACTGCAGCTTTCACGGTGTTCGCTGATAGTTGTGTTATGTCACATAATATCTACACATTTGAATTTGACGGCAGACCATGAATTAACTTGCTATTGATTTTATTTTATTGATAAATTACTCCCCGCCCACGTGGCGTCATTGTGGTGTGGTTGTGGTCCTTAGGGAAGCGCGGAAAAAGCCTTACTATCGATTGACCTATTGATAGCTCATTACGAGGCATACTATCGAATGAGTGCAATACATCGATATTATTGCGATTGGTTGGCTATCGATAGACTATCAAATTTATCATCGAACACTACTATGAACTGAAATTAGTATGTGGGTATTATAAGGCTTAATGATAATGATAAATTTTATTTGCATAAGAACACGGTATTAACAGGTGTTATACAGAATAAAGCACATACATGTCTTGCCAATTTTTTTTTAGCATGCAAATATTAAAGCGAATATAAAATAAATTAAGTAACATTCCGAATAGCATTTCATGGAAAATAATTAAGTTAGATAATTATATCAAATATGTTTAAGTCAATAATTAATTATTTAAGTCACAATTAGAATCTACGGTCAAAAAATTCTTTAATGTCATAGATATTGTTGTCAATGAGCCACTTATACAACTTAGCCTTAAAAGCATTTAGAGTCAGATTTTTTATGTCATAAGGAACTTTATTATATATTTGGATGCACATGGAAATACAATTCTTTTTGTATTTGGCTGATTTTGGAATGATGCCTAGGATCAGTCTTTCTGGATATCTTTTAAGTCTAGTGTTTATATCTTTGGCTTTCATGAACAGTTCATTATTTTTCTTTACAAAGCAACAAATCTCGTAAATGTACAGAGCAGAGAGTGGTAGCAGACCTAGGTTGGTGAAAGCTTGTCTACAAGAGTTTCCGGGTGGAATCCCACATATAGCCCTGATGCATTTCTTTTGAGCAATAAATAATTTATTCTTATCCGTACTATTTCCCCATATTATAATACCATATCGTAGTAGAGATACTACATACGCATGGTAGGTAGTGAGTACAGTTTCTCTATTAGTCACTTTCCTAATTTTGTTCAGTGCATAAACGAACCTATTAATCCTATTGCATAGGTTGTCTACATGTAAATTCCAGCTTAAGTCTTGGTCAATTATGACACCTAAAAATGTTGTATGGGTAATTTCTTCTATTTTGTCAATGTTTAGTTTAATATTGCAATGGGTATGTTTTGATTTATTAAACTGTATGAAATTTGATTTAGCTATGTTAAGTTTTAAGTAATTTGCGTCTAGCCATTTTACAATGTCGTCAATAGTTTTGTCAATTTCAATTTCATGTTTTCTGATAGAGTTGTCAGTTTGTTTCTCAGATGTCACTACAATGGATATATCGTCAGCAAATAGAATACATTTGTGATTAATTGCTTCTGTTATATCGTTAATATATAATATAAATAACAGAGGTCCCAACACACTTCCTTGGGGGACGCCACTTGTGTTTTTTTTGTAGCTTGATTCGCAGGGTACAAGTTCGTCTTGTATTATTTTTTTAACAACTACGCGCTGGTATCGGTCTGCCAAATAAGACGCTATCCATTAATTAAGTTCAGATGGTCACGTTTACTCGCACGCGCGTTTATGTAAACGGTGATGTATTTACTTAAAAGTTCTTTACGCGCGTAAGGATGAACGCTCGTCAACGTGCGACCATCTGAACTTAGCCTAATAAAAGACAGTTTTCGCCATCAATGCTACTGCTATGCTAGTCTAGTCCACTAGGCAAGGTGACCTCGTCAGTCCGCCGTGTGGTACGCTAAAGCTCGCTTGCGGCACAGGACGTACAAGCAGCAGAAGAAGCCGTCCCCGCTGAGCGAGGAGCAGCGCTACAAGTTCGCGGAGTACGTGCTGTCGCGCCGCTCCGTCACGTCGCCGCGCGGCGCCGCGCTTCTTCTCGAAGCCGCACTAGCGCTCGCCGATGACCAGGTCAGTTACCAGTTGTCCTAGACGAACGACGCAATCCGAGTTCTGACACAAATTTTATTTTATTTTATTTTATTACAAGATCCACAGCTCTATTACAATTTAGATGAACTTAAGAACTAAACAGCCAATAACGGATCTACTTTTTAAATGTTGTAACTTGTATAATCGTAAATATTATATCACACTTTACTTCGCGACTCGTTCTACTTTACAATTGACGTCAGGGACTGTATACCGGTATGAATATGAGTAAAATTTTTATATGTGTGTACCTTTATATTTAGGTAATAGAAATTTTCAATTACACATAATTATTGCTGTATGAAGTCATACATTTATATTTTGGTAAGGTAAAATTTCAGTACAGATATTATTGATAATAAAATATTTAGAACACTTGAGGTATTAAGTATTATTTGATCGTTAATTTCCAATCAACAGCCGACCCCGATCAGCATAGCGATCAAAGGCAAGAAGTACGTGACAGCGGAGTCGGACAGCATCGAGTTCTCGATCAGCGACCTGGTGGGGCGGCCGGCGGGCCTGAAGCCGGACGAGGTGGTGGCGCAGTCGGGCACGCGGCTGGCGGACGACGTGGTGGTGCTGTCCAAGCAGCCGCTCACGCAGAAACCCAACGAACCCACCACCTTCGTGCTCAACCTCAGCAAGATTAAGGCCCAGTATGGCTTGTACAAGATCGCACTCAGGTAATATTTAATCTGCAAGACAGTGAACTATTTTTACTTTTTCTAATTGATAAGTACTCTTTATTGCACACCACACAAAACAAATAGTAAAAGTTGTCGTTAAAAGCGATTTTTCACGTCCCAATTTTTTTATCTATCATTTCTTTAAGGGGGGGGGGGGGGTAAATTGACAATAAATAAAAGTTAAAGTCATGAACAAAGCTTCTGGGCTTTTCTGCCGAAACCGTAACTCTAATTTAACCCAGAAACCAAAAGTTCTTTTGGACGCACAATATCAAAAAATCTGCATAATCCGGCAATCTAAGGAAAAGTTTTAAATTTTGAGTGTCGTTTGATGTTCAGCTGCTTCAGGTATTTTTCTAATAGTATTCTAAATAAGACTAGAGCATTTAATGTCTCAGGCTACTTGTGTGTATGTTTGTCGATTAGAATTGAATATGAGTATTTAATTCTTCATTCTATCATGAAAAATGAATCCCCTGTCTTATGTGATCCCAGGTACCAAAGGTTAAATAGTCAAAATGATACGACTTCGTGTACTTTTTAGGTTTTTTATACATCATGTCATATTTTACAATAGAGCGCCAAAGAGCAAGCTATCCCGCTTTTTTCATCCATCCTCTGCCAGCCATCTTCCTCGTCGTCGGTTTCTACAATTAACGATCTCTTCTTATTGTTGTTTTTATTTTAAATATACTTGTGTCAGTAGCAAATAAGTTATTTATGTTTAACAGTGCGGGAGGTAAGACGGCGAATGTGAACATAGCAGTGCTGGGCGAGATCCAGGTGTCGAGCGTCGAGGTGGGCGTCGGCGACGTGGACGGGACCACCAGCCCCAAGGTCACCACGGTCGCCTTCCCCAACAAACTTACTGAGAAGCTGCAGGCAGATCACTTGCAGAAGTAAGTTTCACTTTTTACTTGAATCATTTGCAGAAGTGTCTTTCTTTAGTCAGTGTTTTAGAAAATTGAGTTTTAGATAATAGTATGTCGCAACGTTTCTTTAAGAGTTAGTGTCCAAAGTGATAGATAATCTATACGATGCATGGCCTATTCAATTCTACACGATGGCCCTTTAAATTGACGGTTGGTAAGATGGCTATGCGATGGTTGCATGGCATCTACACAGTGGCTACGTTATATCAACGATGGATGTGAAAGCTGCGATAATTAACGGAAAGTATTCATTTCACCTTATTCATTTTGATTTCCTTGAGAGTGTCAAAATATACGTTTTTTGCAATATATTTTTTTACGTTAACTTTGACGTTAGATTTTTTTACTACTTCAAGGGACTGAAGACTTGAGTATATGGTTTCAAATCCAACTCGATACCTCCAAGCGTTCCCGAGATAAGGGGTCTTGACAGACATACGGACAGACAACAGACGGTAAACAAAGTGTAGGCATCACTTTCTTTTTCTTTTGAAGCACAGAACCCTTAAAAAAAAGGGTCTTTCGGTCCTTACCCATGCGATGGCCCACTGTAGTGGACCCCCGACCACTGTAGAGTAAAAATTAGCCAGCCCCCTGTGGTCCGCAGGGTGACGCTGAAGTTTACGGTGCGCGACAAGTGGAACAAGCCGGTGTCGGTGCAGCAGGCCTTCGTGCGCGTGGCCAACGGGGACGACGAGACCATCTTCGTCGCAGAGCCCGACAACACCAAGGCGTACAAAGTCGATCTAGTGAGTATACAAACACGATTACCGATTCGACCGAACACAAAGTTATACCAGAATAACTATTAGGGGTATAATTTTACCCCTTGAATTTACCCTTAGATAACTTTGATTAAGTTTGCCAACCTTTTCAAACATTAGACTATACTCGGTATTGTTATTCTATAGTTCAAGTGTGAATGATAAATTAGTTGATAAACCTACTGAAATCCATGTGGGTAATCTATTTCTTCAAGATCTCACTCTGAAGAGATTCAGGCACTTTATCAGCAAGTGGCGAAACAGGCCCTAAGCGAGCTAGTGTGGGAGCACTACGCACTACACGTAGTGTTGTGTGCGCAGAACGTGGGGTCGCTGAGCAAGCTGGTGCGCGCGGGGAGCGGCGCCTTCGCGCTGAGCGTGGTGCTGGGCGACAGCGCCGCCGCCGCGCCCCTGCTGTGGCCGCTCGGGGACGTACACTTCAACTTCGGCCGCGACGCACACGCGCTCGGTGAGTCCACACCGACATCACTATCATCCGCTCGGGGACGTACACTTCGACTTCGGCCGCGACGCACACGCGCTCGGTGAGTCCACACCGACATCACTATCATCCGCTCGGGGACGTACACTTCGACTTCGGCCGCGACGCACACGCGCTCGGTGAGTCCACACCGACATCACTATCATCCGCTCGGGGACGTACACTTCGACTTCGGCCGCGACGCACACGCGCTCGGTGAGTCCACACCGACATCACTATCATCCGCTCGGGGACGTACACTTCGACTTCGGCCGCGACGCACACGCGCTCGGTGAGTCCACACCGACATCACTATCATCCGCTCGGGGACGTACACTTCGACTTCGGCCGCGACGCACACGCGCTCGGTGAGTCCACACCGACATCACTATCATCCGCTCGGGGACGTACACTTCGACTTCGGCCGCGACGCACACGCGCTCGGTGAGTCCACACCGACATCACTATCATCCGCTCGGGGACGTACACTTCGACTTCGGCCGCGACGCACACGCGCTCGGTGAGTCCACACCGACATCACTATCATCCGCTCGGGGACGTACACTTCGACTTCGGCCGCGACGCACACGCGCTCGGTGAGTCCACACCGACATCACTATCATCCGCTCGGGGACGTACACTTCGACTTCGGCCGCGACGCACACGCGCTCGGTGAGTCCACACCGACATCACTATCATCCGCTCGGGGACGTACACTTCGACTTCGGCCGCGACGCACACGCGCTCGGTGAGTCCACACCGACATCACTATCATCCGCTCGGGGACGTACACTTCGACTTCGGCCGCGACGCACACGCGCTCGGTGAGTCCACACCGACATCACTATCATCCGCTCGGGGACGTACACTTCGACTTCGGCCGCGACGCACACGCGCTCGGTGAGTCCACACCGACATCACTATCATCCGCTCGGGGACGTACACTTCGACTTCGGCCGCGACGCACACGCGCTCGGTGAGTCCACACCGACATCACTATCATCCGCTCGGGGACGTACACTTCGACTTCGGCCGCGACGCACACGCGCTCGGTGAGTCCACACCGACATCACTATCATCCGCTCGGGGACGTACACTTCGACTTCGGCCGCGACGCACACGCGCTCGGTGAGTCCACACCGACATCACTATCATCCGCTCAGGGACATACACTTCGACTTCGGCCGCGACGCACACGCGCTCGGTAAGTTCACACCACCATCATCACCATCAGCTTGGATGTAAATTCGAACGAACGGGTTCGGTAAGTTCACTTATACATCATCATCATCCGCTTGGACCTACACTTCAACTTCAGCCGCGACGCGAACACTCTCGGTGAGTTCGTACCGTCGAGCACTATAGACCAGCATTACAGACAATCTTTATCATCCGCTTTTGCCTGTCCTGGGTTTTATAAGTAGATGTATTTGTAACAACCTAATGTACTACATAAAGTACTTACTAACGATAATGCCTCAGACCGAGACGGAAAGTTGACCCAGCCTCTACTAAAGGCTAGTATGTATTGCCATTTTAACATCAGTTAAAAGCCTTATTTCTCTCACAGCATAAGCCAATGAACTGAGATTTCCTAACAAGGCAAATTATTATGGGGATCTCATTGCAGTCGAGAGTCTAATGTAATTCTCAAAAAACTTGTTAAATCGACTGCGTCTATATTATGATCTTATGACATATTTAAATGCGTTCTGACCTGCCTCACTTTGCGCTTAATGAATTTAATGCACTTTTTTTTATTTAGTATCAGGTTGCTAGCAATAAACTAGCGTACTACTTGAGAGAGAGCATTATTTACATCGTCAAAGGCTTTACCTCTGTCAGTTTTCTCTCTTTTTTTGACAACGATGTAACTGTATCTGCAAACAATACTATCTCACAAAGTTCTTTAGTAAAGTAAGGAAGGTAATTTATATAAGAGGTCCCAATATAAAGCCTTGGGGTACACCCTAGCGCAACGGAGCTTCAGTAGAGTCAGTTCCATTGACATTCATTTCTATCTTTTGAGGTTTGACAACAATTTTACTGAATCATTCAAAACACTATAATTACCTTTTTTTAAATCTATTTATGGTGCTTTAAAAATATCTGCAACGGCTGAAATGGGTAAAAGTATTGCTCATATAGATTACGATAGTAAAGGAATTACGTGCCCCGGATCGGTAATTAATAATTTGCGAAAAGACAGTAAATAAATTGTTACTTGCTTCATTTTGCATAACACACTTCGACATCCGCCCTTGACACTGCGCGGGAGCTTGACACGGGTCAGGTAAATCTATGGAAGAGTGCTTTTGCCAACAAATTTAGTTTCGCGCAGGAACAGCTAAATACGTATGTAATGCTGAACACTGGTAGAATCAATACTCATTTTAAATAAAAACCAAATTACACTTACCGAAAATAGGTACGAGTAAAACAGCTGATTTCACGTTAGAAGGTAATAAACTTTCCATCACATTTACAACAGGCTTTGGACTGTCAAATTAGTGTAAGTAACGTTATCAGTGATTAAAAATAGTTTTTCGTTTAGTACAATTTTAAATAAGGTAGGTTTACAGATAGTTAGTTCGCGTTTTTGATTTACCAATTATACTCGTATAGGTAACGTGTTTCACAGTAATCGACGTGTTTAAAAGTTCATCACTTTTTTACCAACAGTTTTTTTTTATCAACATTCAAATACACTTCAATATTACTTTGTGTGTGTGTGTATGTGTGTGTAAGTACAACACCTCAATGTATGTGTGCAATGCATGTAGCCCTATGCCTAATGCATTATGTACAAAACGTATGCACAATGCTAGCCCACACTTATTTACTGTTTTACATCACACTTATTATCATTATGTACAACGCAAGTCCACTTCTTATTATCTACAAAACTGTTGTAGAAGTTAACCTTACGCAGAGTACCAATTCAAGATTTCGGACTCGCGGCACGCGCGTCACGGAGCGATGCGGCGTGAAACGCGCACGCGCACTCATCGCGGTTCGCCGCCGCGCACTGGCCAAATGGCCGGCCCCCGGCATAGGGCGCGTGCGACGACCCGGGTAGCGACATAATGTGAAACGTTAGCATTTTTGGACAGGTGTGGACGGTTTGAGACAGAATAAAGCCTAATCTTTATTTAAAATATTTTTTTAAATGAAAAAACTTAATGATGTTCTGGATTTTAGCCGTGGCAGATATTTTTACAGCACCTTATATAAGTATATAAAAATGAATCTCTTTTTCCCTCGGTCATCGCATCACGCGTGAACGGATGGAACAATTTCGCTAATTCTTTTTTTCTTGTTTTGTTGTTCTTTTGAAAAAAAAAAAAATAGGAAAGTTTCGCAGAAAACTGAAGACCACGCGGACAAAATCGCGGGCAGCAGTATCTATCTAGTATCCAATAAAATTAGGGAATGCACTCTAAGTGTATATTGGTATGTGTGTTAGGTGAGGTACTGGGGCACAGCCGCGCCGTGCACCGCGGGCCGCGGCCGGAGCTGGCGCACTCGTTCCGCGCGGCCGAGCCGCGGCCGGCGCGCGCGCTGTCCGACGTGTTCGCGGCCGCCGCCGCCGCGCCGCTGCTGCTGCTGCTGCTGCTGTGGGCCAAGCTGGGGATCAACTTCGGGAACTTCCCCTTCGCGCTCAGCTCGCTGCTGTTCCATCTCTCGCTCGGAGGTGAGTTCGACTGACTCATTGTTACGACCTGTTGTGTCTGTCACTGTTGATTATGATTCTGTGGCCTATGTCCATTACGAGCTGTGATACCGGTCTCTTTTGCTCATTAGTTCTGTGGTCTACTACCAGTGGCCCAAGCTGGATTCGACTTCCAGCGCCTGCCTTTTTCACATCTGTTTTATATGTAGATTCATTTTACATGTGCCTAGATTGTTACACATTAATAATACCTGTTAAAACGCGTTTACATAGTTATTATACCTTTTTTGTTTACATAGCCGATCCATCTGATCGGGCTAATACCGTCCATAGACATTAGCAAACAAAAATAATTGCCGACATACTGTTGCCCCTGTATTCACTGCATTCTCTAATCTCGTAAGCAAAGACATAAGACGGCGAGATTGCTGCTTGTTTCACTCTCGCTCACTCGGACGAAGTACGGCTGTCGATAAAAGGTTATTTCCAATAAGAACAGTTCAGCAAGAAAACTTCAGTCGTGCCTTTGCAGGACGCACACGAAATATTGTATGACAACTGGGTTGGAAAAAATATGACAACTACCAGCCGCTTTTGTGTGGTTCTGCAAACGCACGACTTCTACTCAAATCGTCTCATATGAAAGAGGCCGCTTCCAACCGGCCAATCTGGAAGTTAATGGGGGAGGCCTATATTCAGCAGTGGACGTCCTGTGCCTGAAATTATGACGATGACGGTATGGCCTGGTTACAGCATCGCTGGCGCTGTACTACGTGCTGTGGCTGCAGCTGTCGATGTTCGACACGCTGCGCTACCTGCTGCCGCTGGCCGCGCTCACCTTCCTGTCCGGCCACCGCCTGCTGCGCCGCCTCGTGGCCGCCAAGCAGCGCTAGGGCTCCTGAAACAATGCCCCAATATGTAGACGATATCATAGTAAAGGGATTCATCAGTCTACGATCGCCTCCAAGCAACGCTAGGGCGCAGGACCTGGAACCATATCCAATATGTAGACGATATCATAATAGATAATTCATCAGTCTATGAATTAAATTATTGTTTGTTTAGTTTAGTTGCCAGTAAAGGTCAAAACATTTAACAGCCTGATTCTAATTCTGTCGTCGTAAATCAAACTTGTTTTGTAGTTTTTTATTCTAGAGACCGAGTACTATTTGGGAAACGTTTTAACAATAAAAATAAAAAACAAATATTCTAACTGACTACCTAGTTTGTTCATAAAAAAAAAAGATTTAACAACTGAACTTTACCCGCATATTTTCCAAAACGTCATCTGTCAAGTTACTGCGCTTTCATTTTCGCCGGCAGAATTATATCGCACAATAAAAATAAATTGTATCTAAATTAATCTTGTCATCAATCTCTAGACGAAATTCACATGGGCTCAATTTTAATCTGGGGTTTATTCAGGGTTCCCACGTAGTGGCATATTGCAATAATTTAAAACTAATGTAAGATGTGAGAATGCGTGTATGATTTGGTATGTGCGTGTATCGCGACTCTGTCACACAATGTCCTTATGTTTGTAGCACACACGTCCAGTGTATATGATTTATATCGAAGCGTGATTCCAAATCGTAATTTTAATAAATATGTGATTTGTTGAACTGGCTTTTATTTCTTAGTCATTATTTGTAAAATGGTAGAAGCCGATTGAAGTACGAGATAGCTTACAGACGAGCGACAGTATGCTGACTATATACTGCTTGCGGCAATGGTAGGAGATTGTCCACGAGTTCCACGACAGTCGCCGACTCCCGCCTGCTAGTCTAGTCGCTTCAACGTGCTAGCGTCGCAGCAGTCGCTCGTCTGTAAGCTACCTTAGGCTAAGATCAGATCACAGAAGTGCTACCCAGGCAATACAAGAACTAAACAATGTTTACCGTTTACATAACTAGTCATTGCAATGCGTCTGCGACTGTCGTCTACCATTGTCGCAAGCAGTCTCTGACTTACTGCCGCTCGTCTGTAAGCTCCCCCACGCCCTGAATACTTGCTCGGTTATATCAACAAGGTCAAGGCACATGAATGAAGAAAAGAACGGAGACAAAGCTTCACACAATCACGCTGTGATGGGTACACTACATACAATACTACAAGCCAGTAGGGCCTGTTTGCGCGAGCACTGGCTGCTGGATCGCCGCGTACTCCTATGAAAAAAAAAATATTGTTGACTTGCGCTTTTTTTATAGATCGATCTTGCCTATCTAACGTGACAGACAACTCTACCAAAGCCATTTGCATCTCTTGCTTCATCTCTTCTTCTTTCTTTCTTTTACTACTTGTGGTCAAGACAAAACGGGTTTTTGCCATAATCAAAAGAAGGCGGTGCGCGGAAAAATGATACTTCCTTTTCCCGTAGTAAAAATAATATAATGCTTTTGTGAGACTTATACAAGGAAATAACGCAAACTTTTTTGGGGGCGATTCTACTGCTCAAATACAGCAACTTTTTTCTATGGAGCCTATTTTTATTTTTTAATCCAGTCCCCGAGAGGTTTTTTGTGTCATTTTCATTAATACCTTGTAGTTATGTAAAAATGAAATTATAAAAAGAAAGTAAAGAATATAAGTAGTAGATATTAGGCATATTTTCAAAGGAAGGCCATTTCATATCTTTCATCTCTCAGGAACTGGAGAGATAAGATTTACAAATTTACATTAATATTTACAAAACGAACAAGATAATAGAAGAGTGTGATGAAGGACAAAGAAAAGAAAATGGTCTCGTCGAAGTAAACTTTATTTATAAAAACATTAATTCTATAGAATTATATTACTATCACACACTTTCATCATTTGCGCAATGATTGTTTTACATAATATAAACTAATATTGCTAAAAAATATTATTAGTGCAAAATATTATATCTAAAGTAAAATTAAGATGTATTCTGCTAATTGCAGGCACTTCAGTACACAAGTATGTTTCAACTTCATATCAAAATACATTATATTACAGTTAAGTGTAACACTCAATAAAAGCACTCATCTATTCATCCAACAGCCACCTACAGGTACTTGCATTCATCTTAAAGTAAGAGGAATTGGTCTGCCATTGCAAACATATTATTAGAATATATTCAAGTATTTCCGGTTCAACCGATATTCAATAAATCCTTAAATCTAAGTATGTGAAGTATGTCAATGAAATTTAAGTCATAGATAAACTGGAATTGGGATTATAATACTGCAGTCAGAAATAATGCTATTGATCGTCATGTTGTTCAGAATTCGGCGTCCAGGGTAAACACATTGTCAGTAGGGTTTGCCATGACTCCCCACTTCTGGTATTCTCCAACTTTCTTTTCAAAGAAGTTTGTTTTGCCTTCCAGAGAAATGAGGTTCATGAAGTCGAATGGGTTCTTGGTGTTGTAATGCTAGAAAAAAACATAAAATGTAACCACTTGCAAAAATAAAACTAATACAAATTAGTAACTCATACAATTCTGTACATGAGACCACGTACATAACAATAAATTATCTGTCTCGTTATGCTGAAAAAGTTTTTAACTAACCTTTTCTTCAATGAGGTCCATGAGCAGCCTGTCGGCGACAAACTCGATGTAGTTAGACATGAGTTCACAGTTCATGCCTAGCAACCTGACTGGCAGAGCATCTGTGAGGAACTCCTGCTCAATGACAACAGCATCTTTGATTATCTGAAGCACACTCTCCTTGCTTGGCTTCTGGACTAAGTGCTTGAACATGAGGCACGCAAAGTCTGTGTGTAGGCCCTGTAAGTTAATTAGATATTTATTTCTTGTAGTGTGAATAAAATCAAGTATAAAATACCTAGTTATTGTTTAAATCAATGCTAAATCCTTTTCAATAAAGATAGGACCCAAATAAATACCTAATAGCTTATCACAGATGTAGATAAAATTTACGTGAGTGCAGGCACAACAATGATAAGAAAGCTTACCTCGTCCCTAGATATAAGTTCATTGCTGAAAGTTAGACCAGGCATGAGACCACGTTTCTTGAGCCAGAATATAGAAGCAAAACTGCCAGAAAAGAAAATGCCTTCTACAGCGGCGAACGCCACGATACGCTCGCCAAAGGTCGCGGTCTTGCTGCCGATCCATTGAAGTGCCCAGTCAGCCTTCTTCTTCACGCAGGGTAGTGTCTCAATAGCGTTAAAAAGGAAATCCCTGGTGGAAAAATACAACTTGTTAACTTACATCATGTTTTATGAGTCATACTTACCCAGACACTGTATTTGAATGAGCACTTGTTTACATATTATTATCTTGCCAGACAGAACAATCAAGTGCATTTAGAAGCCTGTTATAACGAGTTTAATACAAGCCTGTTGGATAGCGATAAACTATGGCATGATTTTAATCATTTGCACCTTCATTGTTGTTTGGTTTTAATGAAATGGAAGTAAATATAAAAATTAACACCAAGATATACAAACCTTTCCTGTGGGTCTCTAATGTAAGTGTCAATGAGTAATGAGTACATTTCAGAATGTACATTCTCCATTGCGATTTGGAATCCATAGAAGCACCGAGCTTCAGTCACTTGCACTTCTTGAGAGAAGCGCTCTACTAGGTTCTCATTGACAATTCCATCAGATGCAGCAAAGAATGCCAGCACATGCTTGATGAAATGTCTCTCGCAGTCTTTTAAAGTGTCCCAGTCAGATAAATCCTACAGAAAGAGTAAAATATAAGAATTAACCATACTTATAATTTTTTAGTAAAACTTATAAATAATCTTAGAGGTTACCTATAGAATATGCAATTAGTTGTACAGTTACCTACTGTTGATATAAATTAAACAGGTAGGTACATAAAAGAAAATTCTTAAAATGTGAATTGTAAGCTTTTTATAAGTCAAATGCAATAAAATACACAGAAATAAGAACATTAATATTTTTTTATCAACTTAGGGTGTAGTAACAAAAAATAGGTTAACTAACCTTAGAGAGGTCAACCTCCTCCACGGTCCAGAAGGAGGCCTCGGCCTTCTTGTACATATTCCAGATGTCGGGGTACTTGATGGGGAAGATCACAAACCGGCGCGGGTTCTCCCGCAGCAGGGGCTCCAGCGAAGGGTCGAATTCTACCTCCTTGGACACTTTCTCAACCTCCATTTTATCATCAGTCACGTTTTCGTTTCGTAGAGTCAGAATGTTGTTTTTTACTGGAGACTGTAAATAATTCATTCGTCACAAATACTCTCTTGAAAAATAGCACGCCACACGCAGAGGTTATTGTAAACAAATTGATACGTATCCGTAAAATGAGGACGAGACGCCTTATATCAAGATTTTATTGTTTTAGCGCTACAAGAGGTATTACTATAGATAAAATACTACTTGGCACATAAACATCTACAATATTAACTAGGTACTGAAATTAAAATGACATACCTTGATGTGCACATTGTTGATTCCGTTTGCGAGATTTTCCTTGTCGCTAATAATTGCAGACATTTTGTTCAGTGATTAATTAAGAATTAGCTTATTCGTTTAACGTTGTGCTAGGCCACTTTACTGGAAGAACATTACAGGTAAACGATTTCTATTACACTAATTCGGCGTACGATATTTTGACGCTTTCAATAATGACGGCACTTGGCGGGAAATCTTAACTGTTCCGAATCTAGCAGCTAACAATATAAATACCCTTACAAATTAATACAGAAAGTATTTATGTATATTAAAAACTGATAAATTGAATAATTATTGATTTAATAATAACTTTGTGTATCATTATTGCTCATAGAAGCAAAGATAAAATTACCTGCTTTTATACAAACATTTACATAACAAGCTACCGAGAATTTCGGAACTACACTTTTAAGTTCATTGAACCATTCACAGCTGTTTCTGTATTATTAGCGGGAAATAAACAACTCCCACCATTGCACAAATTTTAACGAAAAATCTAAGTTTTTGAGCCTTAAACCGGGTAATAAAAATGAATAATGCTATTTAAATAGTACTTAACACCGTGATTCAGATATTGTTGAAATTAAATTTCATCGTTTTGGCTAGATTAATAATAAACATTTTCCCGCGTAAAATATGTTATAAATTCGAAGAACATCATTGGCTGATATTGTAACCAATAACTATTGCAGAAGTTATTCGTTAGATTTTAATCAGCGCGCGCGCGGTTTATTTTAAAACAGTAACGTCATTTCGTGAATCAATCATTTTCTTTCTGTTTACTCACTCAATGCTTAAGTAATAAAACCTTTGAGTATTTATCCTAGTCAAAGAATAAATCATTTATAATATTTTTTTATGTAGGAAGTAGCTAGGAATGTATTTAACTAATTAAGTAGTAGTAGTATGTACTTAACTAAATAACCAACCATTCAAAAGCTTTCATATTAATATCATATTTATAGAATGTTAAGACAACTTTTAAATCAAATCGGAGAAAAAATCTGAAATGTTTTGATTACTTCATCATCATTATCATTTTAGCCACAGGACGTCCACAGTCACTGCTGGACACAGGCCTCTTCCAATGACTTTCATCGGGGGGATTGCCAAGCCACGCCACGCTTGGTAGGCGGGTTGGCAAGCGCAGTTTTTTAAAACATTGCGCACGCAGATGCTGCTGCCCGTCTCGTGCTACAGGATTTTTAGATTTTGATTACTTGCATAGAGATTATTGAAATATTTTTAATCATCATTTTAGCCATAGGACATCCACTGCTGATTATAGGCTTCACCAGTGACTTTCAGTCCAGATTAGCCGGTTTGAAGCGGCCTGCATCCAGCAGCTTCCTGCAACGTTTACCAGATCGTGTGTCCATGTTATGCTATAGGTTTCGCACACAGGCGCTGCCAGAAGTCTGTGCGGCCCTGGCGAGATATAATTAGCAATGAGGAGATCCGTAAACGAACAGTAGTCACTGACATAACTCGAACGGATTAGCAAGCTGAAGTGGCAGTGGCACACGGCACGTATAACTGACGGCCGATATTTATAATAATACAATAGTTTTCATTACATTAAATTGGATCTTCACCAGACTCCCGATAAACATGTTAGGATATTTTTGATCTTTCGCAATTTGCTATAAATCCAGTGAACTTTTGTGCAGTGTAGTGCAGTGTTACATTCGATCGAGTTCGTGTGCGGTTCGGGATTTTATGGACTATCGTGTATCATATCATGTATCTACCTACTATGTATCATATCATGTATCTACCTACTACTGAATTAGCTATTTATGGCGTAAAAACTTTTTGAAATGTTGCTACATCTAAGTAGTATGTAGTCTAAAATAAAGGCTGTATAAACTCTACTATCTTTGCTTGGAGGTTACGTTCGTGTAATAAAAAGTAAAATGTCATTCTCTGAATTTTGTGATTTTGCTTGCTGTCCGCCGTCATTCTTGTAAATTATTTTTTCGTATTTAAATTGGACTTTTTAGGATATTAGTGAAACTTTAAACATGTCGGACAACGACGACGATTATAATATGTGCGAGGAAGAGGAGGACTACGGCTTGGTAAACAAATAACCCTTTCATGCTACTACATCTTCATTCGCTGTTGACTGTATCTTTCTCACGGTAGAAAAGCTATATATTTAATTTCCGTTGTCCCAACAACTAGTTTTACTAACTTACTAACCAGGTTTTGTATTAGATTCTAAATTCCATACCTCTTGATAACTTTACTGATTGATGATGCTAAGTATTAAAATCTCTTAACCAATATCCACCTTAGCATCTAATAGTAATATGGACAAGATCAACTAAGTGCAAATAAACATTGACAATGAAAACTTGTCCAGCTGTTGCATTACAGACTAAAACCCAGCTAGTCACGGGTTCGAATCCCGCAAAGGGCAGGTGTTTGTGTGATGAGCTTGAGCAGTTTTATCCATAGTTGCTATAGTATTACAAGACTTGTACTACAAGCTCTGCTTAGAGGTTAGACAATTAGTAATTGTTACGTTTAAAAAAAAAACAATTTAAACAGTAAATTGGATTCGATTTAAATTTAAATTAATGAATCATCTTTATAATTTTGGCAACTTTGAATTTTAGAAGTAAAAATAATCTGTGTTCAAATGTTGCTCCATATTATTTCCCTTGTTAGTTAGTAAGCTAATTTGATTTTTTTTGACACACTTTTTTATTGCTTGAATTAAATAAGAAGGTATTTATAATTTTTCTCAAAAATTCTTATTAGCTTTATCTAATCCAACAGTAAACTTGACTATGTTTATTCTTCAAAACTACAAATTTTCTGTTTTGAGATTTTGCATGAGAATACAGAACTGTATTTGCAAAAAATATTAAATTTGTGCTCACCAGGCTTACATTTATCCACTAAAAATAATAACTATGTTTTTGAGTTATACCCCTTATCACAGGGTAGGGAAATCAACCCCTACCTGATCCAACCCCAAATTTGTGCTTATTGATTCACATGCCATAATCTCTGTTAACAACTTTTTAGATAAGAATATTACAATGTTCTGTTTTTAAAAGAGACATAATTTTTTGTCTTGACACAAATTCATAAACTCATATTTTCTCAAAATTTATTGTAAAATTTTATCATGAATATTAATTGGGTAAGAAACCTTTTTTTTTGTTTTTTATTTTATGTGTTGTTGACATGTAATTTTTGCGATATTAGAGTACACAGATTGACAGAGGTTTTAAGACAGAGGTTATACACCTCTGTCATAATACTCCATTGAATAATAAAAGGTCCTATTTAATCAAATAATTTTATTGCTGGCGAGAAAAAAAGCATGTTCAAATAATATTTCATAGAATTCTACTTTTGTAAAAAAAAAACTATTATAAAAACAGAAATTAGACATTTGGCTTATAAATTTGGAAGAATGTATACTATATTTTTGCTTTTATAATTAATTAGGTTCTCTTCTTGTCTGCCATTTACTCTGAACTGTTATTTTTATTAATAAATATTATGATCTGGTTGCAATTAGGTATTAGGTATGAATGTTGATCCACTGAAAGCCACCATCTCTATAGTTTAAAATTATTTTGTCCAGTGGGTTCAGATTTTTTAATCTAGTCTATGAATTTTTAACATATCTATAAAAATGTGTGACACTAGGCCTGCATAGTGGACTATGGCCCAAACCACCTCATAGCTGAGGTGAGGCCTGTGCCCTGCAGTTGGACATATAGTATAGGCATACTTTATTATTTTACTTTCCATCTCATTTCCATCCAATGGCCTTTATATTGTGTTTGACAAGAGACGTAACACAATCATTTGCATCATGCAGGAATACTCCGAGGACAGCAACTCTGAACCGGACGTGGACCTTGAGAACCAGTACTACAACAGCAAGGCACTGAAGGAAGACGAGCCGCACGCAGCGCTGCTCAGCTTCCAGAAGGTTCTGGAACTAGAGGGCGGCGACAAGGGGGAGTGGGGGTTCAAAGCCCTCAAACAGATGATTAAGATAAATTTTAAATTAGTGAGTTCTTCACACTGCCTTTTTTTCGCGGAGGTAATGCTTTACACTGCATGCCATGGAGACGACAGCTGGTGTGGGACTCCTTGTCTATTGGCAGTGCTGCTCACACAATTCAATAAAATTAATAATTATTCAATCCCACTACTGGGCAAAGGAATCTCCCAGACTCTTGCACCGATCTCTATCTATCGCTAATGACTCCCAATCCCTCGTTACCCAAATCGTCGCACCATCTTTTTTTGGGTCTACCTCTTCGGCGACAGCCGTCTGTAGGTACCCATCGAGTATTAATTGATATAATCCAAACCTTCGTCTTTGAGTGTGGCCAGAGCACAAAGAAATACTAGCATTTTGATTCACAAGAGAGATCTGCTAATACTGCAAGTATCATACTTATTGCAGGAGATCTTAGCAAGTGTAGACATGGTTGGTGACTGTATTATATGTTTATTTGCAGAATAATTTCACAGAAATGATGGCGAGGTACAAACAACTTCTAACATACATCAAGAGTGCAGTCACAAGGAATCACTCTGAGAAATCAATCAACTCGATTCTGGACTACATTTCAACTTCTAGAAATGTATGAACTATTTACATTTCTTATATCTTTATATTTATTTTACTTATTATGACTTTGTAATATCGAAAGATCTTCTAATTTTATAGATGGAATTATTACAAGACTTCTACGAGACCACACTCGAAGCGCTGAAAGACGCGAAAAACGACAGGCTGTGGTTCAAGACGAACACAAAACTAGGAAAGCTGTATTACGATAGAGGAGACTTTAATAAATTAGCTAAAATATTAAAGCAGCTGCATCAAAGTTGTCAGGTAGGTCTCCATCGAACATCTCCTCCAATCTCTGTCTCCTCGGGGCACTCTCGTAAAAGTGACAAATTATTGCAATGCCCCAGACTTTTAACCGCGACGTAAGAAAGAAGAGTCCGTGTTTAAAGTTTGTCATTTATCCTATTATATATTCTGTGGTTTGACGCCTATTTGTGTGTCAGTCTGTGGGGTTTTTGAAATTTAATATTTTGTTGGACTGGTATAAAAGAGTATACCTATTTGTTTTTTGGATTATCGTCGTGCATAGTATTGTCCGTGACATTTGAGCAAGGTAATAATAATTCCATAATTCTATTTTCAGACGGATGAAGGGGAAGACGACCTAAAGAAAGGCACGCAGCTTTTAGAAATATATGCCTTGGAAATTCAAATGTACACTGCCCAGAAAAATAACAAAAAGTTGAAGGCTCTCTATGAACAATCCTTACACATCAAATCGGCGATACCGCATCCACTCATTATGGGCGTCATTAGAGGTAATTCCAATTTATACTACATAAATATATTATAAAGGGGTTAAGTTGACCTCTGCAGCCGAGAGGCGAGCTTGGTGTCGCTATCTCTGCGGTCCCGGGTTTCCGGTCGGTCAATGTAGAAAAATAACTTTTCTGTATTGTCTCGGGTCTGGGTGTTGTGTCGTTGTTTCTGATTTCTGTAAACACAAGTGCTTTGGCTACTTACCATAGGACCAGAGCAATGTATGTAATGTTGTCCAATATTTATAAAAAGTAAAGTCAAGTAAAAAGTTTTGATTTAGAAGGTAACTATAGTAACTACCTTCTACCTACTCATTCGATCTAAATATTTAACACCCCGAAAAATGGTAATTTCCCCAGAAACGGGAGATATATGTAATATATAGATGGCGCTAATTAACGTAGATGTTACTGTTCAGTTGTCAAAAAAGTTCTAGTACTATATGGGACGAATGGTCTAATGCTGCGCTACTTGCTACAAAACCAGCTGTAACTGGTTCGAATCTCGGTAAGGGTAAATGTATCTGTGATGAGCACGAGCATTTGTGCCTGAGTTATGGATATTTATTAGTAAACTAGCTGGCCCGACAGACGTTGTCTTTTCCAAATTAGTTGTCAGAAGATAAAAATTCCTAGAACCCAATTGCATCGCCATCTACCGGGTCCAGTTGTGTTATCAAACTATCCAGGAACCTATTGAAATATACACACAAAATTTTATATAAATCGTTCCAGCCGCTTAGGAGGAGTTAGGTGACAAAAACACGTACAGAAAATTTATATATATGTATTAAGATGTATTTAATTAAGCATGTTCATCCATTATCTAGTCGTAATTGTACAGGTAGTTTGGTTGGAGCCAGATAATTGGTCATCATTTCAGCCATAGGATACTCACCACGCTTGGCAGGCGGGTTGGCGAGCGCAGTTTTTTAATAACATTTCGCACGCAGACGCTGCTGCCCGTCTCGTGCTACAGGAATTAGTCGCCTCTTACGACACGCCTCCTGTTGGCCCCACAGGGCACGGCAGATAATTGGTATGATAGTTGAAACAATTTCTTTTTTCCTTTAGAATGTGGTGGCAAAATGCACTTACGCGAAGGCGAATTCGAGAAAGCGCACACAGACTTCTTCGAGGCTTTCAAGAACTATGACGAGTCTGGCAGCCCGAGAAGAACAACCTGTTTGAAATATTTAGTATTAGCTAATATGTGAGTATACAAATAATAATTTTTTGTTTATTTTTTTACCACTAAAGGCATTGCAGACTATGAAAAATCATCAATGTATCATCAAAGGCTTGAAGCGTCAGAATAACCCTTTAATAGTATCTTGGCTACTCCTTACCATTCAGTAAACTACATTTACCGTTTGTGTTTGTTTATCTACCGTTGTGTACAATAAAAACAAAACTTTCTTCAACAAAAACATGTTTAACTGTCATGACTTATTAATATGCTGAATGCAAGATATTTTTGGCACAATCTATGATTTTATGTTCGTTCTTGTAATAGACCATCTTAATAAATATGGCCAGGATTGAAATCAACATCTTGTATGTGCCTATTTACAACACTTTTGTAACATTATAAAACGTAATAAATATATATCGATTTGATTTATAAAATAAGTCCCTTCTCCGAACTATTTAAAGTTGTGTTACACCGTCCCCTCAGGCTCATGAAGTCTGGCATCAATCCATTCGACTCCCAAGAAGCGAAGCCCTACAAGAACGATCCTGAGATCCTCGCGATGACGAACCTAGTGATGGCCTATCAGAACAACGATATTAACGAATTCGAGTCCATACTAAAGCACAATAGAAACAACATAATGGACGACCCGTTCATCAGGGAACACATAGAGGACCTCCTGAGGAACATCAGAACACAAGTGCTGATCAAACTGATAGGCCCATACACTAGGATTCATATACCTTTCATATCAAAGGAGCTGAATATTGATGAGAAGGAAGTGGAGAATTTGCTTGTTACCTGTATTTTAGACAAGTAAGTACATATTTTTATTTTTTTCAATTAAACGTGGGTTTAGACCAAACGAACGTAGAACTAAAGTAAGATCCTTTAAATCTTGGTATTTATGGTTTTAGTGTAAAATAAATAATAAATATGCGTCAGGAAACACACTAATAGGGATGACGACAGTTTTTTTTCTTCTTCGTCTATCAGGTAGTTTCTCAAAAAGTATTGGATACGTATTTTTTTCTTTTTTCACATAATCAAATATATTGATTTGAAACGTCGCGTGATGTCACACCTAGCTACAAATTTTACTTAGAAGTGACGTCATGACCCCCACACTCTTGAACTTTGACACGCTTTATCTTTGTCATTTTTTGGTTGATAGATAAAATATTTTTTTGATAATCTAACTGACGGACTAAGGGCCGATTTTTTAATCGCCGGATAACTTTTATTTAACGAATTAAATATACGGTTTGACACATATTCTATACGAAAACTGTCAATATGTCAAACTTATTCTTCACAAGTTATCTGGCTATTAAAAAATCGGCCCTAAATAAAATTTGATTTGTCATCCCTATTGTCATGACTTGATAGTAAGTAATTAACATACTTGTGTTTCGAGGTGCCAGACAGTAATATTTGCCAAAGACAAATGCGTTTTCTGAATTGACTTAAACCGTAACCTTTCAAGGCTCCACTACACCAAAGAGCAATCAAATGATGTGTTATCTGCGTTTGCACAAAGATACGTATTTTCTTCTTTCGCTTATCGCTTTGTCCTGTTTAGTTTAGTTATTACATGGTAAACCATCAGACCTCAGGCAACCTTAGAGAGGGGACCAGACCATTTAATTGGATCATCTAGCCAAGATTAATTGTCTTAATGTACAGATTTCCCCGCGATGTCTTTCCTCACCGCTGAACAAGTGGTATAAATCCGCACATGGATCAGAATGCAAATCTCGAGATATTTCAAAAAAAATCTAGAGGTTCGTGCTGGGATGCCATCGAGCACATACCCTATAGAGCAGCAATACAAATCATCTTTCTCCGAAACTAGTAAGTGATTTTTCACTTACATTTAGTATGAAATGACAAGTCCTGTTAACTCTCGCCCATACAAAAACAGTACAGATACAGATTAAAAAATGGCGGAATTTTTTTTTTCGAACAAATCATATGACATTTCTACTCTATAGGGTATGTGCTCTATGTTGAATGCAAACTCACGACAGATATGAAGCAAATTTCTGATCACTGAACTACCATCGATCAAGAGAAATCTATACTTACTTATATTATATTTCTGAGAGACGCCAATGGCAAAATACCGTGGTAAATACTGTAGCTCGCAACACAAAGACGTAGATTTCTTACTTCGAGGGTTCGAGACCATGACAGTTTGGCCCGTATTTATTTATTTATGCTATCCGTAGTAAGCAAATCATTCATTTGGTCCAAAGCCATAAGATGTCTCTTCCTCGTAACCATTTTTCTTATAAAAAGATATTGATTGCAATGGTTACGCAATAGTTTTGAGATTTTTCTGTTTTGCGGTTTCTAGTTGGAGCGAATCCAAGTGGGCGAAGGGGGTGGGTGGGTTCATATGTTTTTACCCGTCTAGGAAAAATACAATTTTTATTAATTAAAATAGCTTATGGCACTATGGAGACAAGGACGAATCTACTGACTATTGTCAAGGCCCATATTTAAAGGACTAAACTTTAAAAGGCGTTTGTTAACTTTAAAACTTGTTTAACTTTTTTCTACTTTGTGTATGTTTGTTTTTTCTTTCACCCATTGGTATTTTATAATAAAGTATTGTACGCACTGCAGTTTTGGGAAAAAAATATAAAAAAGTTGGTAACCCTATCTCCATATATGCCATAGGCTATACTAAGGCGATTATTACACTGCATCGCGCTCCGCTGCGGTATGTGGGGCCGTTGATTTTAACATCCAATGCAAGTATAAAATACCTACCTGGTACTAAAACACACTAAAATTACCATTGGGATCTTGGCAGTTGCTGCCCAGCAGTGCTCAACACACCGCTCTGTAGAGGTTTTTATGATGTGCTTTTCGATGAAGGCAGTTGAGCCGCGTCGTCGTCGTCGGATTTTTTCAGCCTCTGGCTGTTGCGGGACACGGGCGATCGCCCTTTGCCCGGGCGTCTTCTCAGAGGGTCAACTGACACCCCTGGTGATTGGTCGCCACGATTGCGGCTGCTTTGTAGAATGTTGTTTAAAATGGGCCGGCCTGACTGATAATATTATGCCACTAGTGTTTCGCAACGGTCTAGTCGGTTAATTGGGTTGTTTTCCGTGTCGTCAGTACCCAGAAGCTCGAGCTTAAAGGCGAACTAGGGCCGGGCTGGAATGACACGGAATCTCAGTCGGGGGATAGTATTTCTTTGCGGTGATAATTCAAATTCAAATTCAAATCTTTATTCACAGCAAAATACATATTGCGTTGAACATCTTACAAAAAATAATATCTTAAATTTTTCTCAACAAAATCAAACATCTTAACTCATTGAAAATGTCACAATTTATGATAATAATGGTAATTGCAAAAAAAAAAAAACAATTGAAGTATTCGATATTAAGTACTAAGTATTATTAATTAATTACAAATTATGTCAAATGCACTGAAAAATCATAAATCGTCAAAAACAAGTATATTTCTCCATTAAAAATTCGTCAAAAATAACTATCTATCTACTTGGTCCATCCTGAAGGTATTCCACCACAGAATAATAACATTTTCTTAAGAGAAATGACTTAAGTTTTCCTTTAAAAACCGATAATTTGTTGATGGACTTCAGTTCTATCGGGAGTCTATTAAACAGACGCGCTGCCTGGTAGCAAGCACTCTGTTTAAAAATATTCAATTTTGGGCCGTCTGTGTTACCTCTAATGGGAATATCTTTCCTCCTGGTTTTAAGTCTTCTTTCTCTCTCCAGGGGAGTCTCTACTTTGTCCGGGTGTTTAATTATGTCACATAGAGTAACTAATATATATAGGCATGGAACCGTAAGAACCCCTAGCCTGATAAAATAATTCCTACAGGACTGTAATTGGGATAGACGAAAAATTATCCTTATTGCCCTCTTTTGTACTACAAAGGCTTTGTTGATATTGTATTGGTAGCTATTGCCCCAAAGTTTAAGACTGCGTAGTCTTGAGTCAATTAAAGCATTATAAGTCATTTTTAACTGCTCGATTGTAACCTCATCCCTGAGACTTCTTAGTACGTGGCAAGCCGAGCTAATGTTGTTCGCTACATTCTCTAGCTCTTTCTTCCAATTAAGAAGGGAGTCAATAAAAATTCCCAAAAACTTGTCATTTTTTACTGTTGCAATGTCAGTGTTATTCAAAGTGCATTTTACAGTATCGTTATTTCTAGATGTTGATTCGAATAACATTACATTCGTTTTATGGATATTGACGGCTAAGTCGTTAATACAAAACCATGTCGAGAAAGCCGATAACGCCTTATTAACCTTAATATTTAGTTCTGGTAAATTATCTGCTGTGATTACAGCGTTTGTGTCGTCCGCAAAGATTATTGGTTTGACATTTTGCAACTCTATATTTATAAAATCAAATAGGTCGTTTATAAATGTTATAAAGAACAAAGGACCCAGAATAGAACCCTGAGGAACACCTTTTTTTATAGTAACCATTTCCGATTTATAGGTGAACTCCTCACAGCCACTGAAAGATTTCAGCTCAACATACTGTTTCCTGTTTGTCAAGTAGCTTCTTAATAGGCCCAGTTGTTCATGTCTCACACCATAATGAGCTAGTTTATTTAACAAGATAGAACGGGATCCACTAATTTGGTCTTCGACTGAATTGGACAGGAGGTCTCGGGGGCAGGGGCCGTTCAGCACCGTCCGGCGGCCGGGAATGCAATGGGGCGATGTTGTGGAGATGGTGTTGGGGGCCGTTGTTAGCACGATCGATAATGCGATTCGCTAAATTGGTCAGAAATTCTTCAACTACCGGGATCCGCATGTCCCGAGCAATGACGTCGTTCCGGACGTATCGCCCTGCTCCTGTTAACACGCGAAGAGAAAATTGCTACCGTTGCGAATGTTGGGCGATTGCCAAGATCTGAATGGTAAAGGTATAATTCGGATCTGGAAGCGGGTGCCGGAACGCACCGAAGGGATTTGTATTTATCGCTCTCCGATGTCGGCGGCTGTGTCGCGCCGCCAGCGAGAACACCACGCTCCCCGGCAGCGCCGCGTACGAATTCCTCCAGAGCGGGACCCTGCGACTGTCGCGACTGCTCGGCAGCGACTGCCAAGATTCGAATCATACCTTAACTTCACAACGCGACGCGCGTACAATGTTAAAAGCCGCGCACTACAGTGTGTCAATCGCCCGAATGAGTTCAGTGTGCGCGTGGGGAGTGGAGGACTAACCCCGCGGTGGTGGTGTTCCCCCGCAGCACGATCAGCGGGCGCATCGACCAGGTGAACTCAGTGCTGCAGCTGGTGGGCGGCGGCGGCGGCGCGGGCGGCGCGGCGCGCTACGCGGCCACCGACAAGTGGACCGCGCAGCTCGCCGCGCTGCACCGCGCGCTCGCCAACCGCATGGCCTAGCCGCCTAGCCGCCTGCCCGCCGAGCCGCCGAGCCGCCGAGCCGCCGAGCCGCTAGCCGCCGTGCCACTACACGACACGACTACACTACACGACTGAGCTACTATACTACTAGAGATGTAATATGACTGAATCTGACCAGTCACGATGATCAAATACGAATGACCGGTCATTTACTGTCGAATTAACTCAAACATTCCTGCCCCTAGCATGACTACCAAAACACGATATGATATAATATATTTATATTTAATTAGACAGAAATTTTTGAGTCAATTTCACCATATTTGACCGTAAATGACTGGCCAGATTCAGTCATTTTATATCTCTATAAACTACACAGTGCCCTGTGACCCGCTGGTGGGTCAACTGCGAGCGTTGCTGCCCATATCTCACTAGATACATTACGTACCTGTATTACCTTCCCGCTTAGTATTTACGATAAATTTATAGGATGTGATATAGCGATTTATCGACAGCAAATATAAAAATATGTTAGTATAGCCGCTATGTTGAATCTATGTGCCGGTGACGTCGCATGTTATGATCGCTGTTTCGGTAAAAATTCAAAATGTATGTCTATCATAAAAAAAAACAGTTAATGTCGATAAATCGCTATAATCATATCGTGTTTTGGTGGTCATGCCAGGCAGGCAGGACTAGTTGCTGTAAAAAACATGTCCATGTCTATTGATTATCGCCATTTTGGCGCTGGAGGCCACTGTATAAGCAGATGCGGGAACTAAATTAGTAATAACCGATAGGCAATCGTATGCATTCAGATTCAACTGATGAAAAAAACAAACAAAAGTTTTATGTTTGCACGCAAATAATAACCAAAAATATAGAGACGTATTATCACATCTAATAAACCGGTGCCCAGTCGACTTAGCACCGGAGCTTGAATGTTTAAACAGTTATAAACAATCGCACGACACAAATTAAAAATCCATTGAAAAAGCCTCAGAAATCAAATGGAAACGTAACTGTTCCAGTGAGATATGGATTTTGAAACGCGGCACGGTCCGGATTATTCTATATTTGTTATTAAAGGTCCCAAAAATGCATCGGGGTATGGTGTGAATAAGATTTTGACCTATGTATCACTCTTTTGCATGATTCGTAAACTTTGTACGAGGCAAGTTTTATTGTCCCTGTCTCGTACAGACAACGGCACCTCAAAATACCCAGAAAGTTAAGAGGTCATTGAATTGATTTTCAACTTTATGTCCGACACATAGAGATCAATATCAATGGAGAAAATTAGACGTTTTGTGGTAGGTTACGCGCTGTTGTGCAACCATCGCGGTCAAGAACTTGTTCATGCCCTAAGATTTCATTGCAAAGCTTACGTGACCCAAGCTTGACTTAACTGGCTTGACTGTACATTATGATAACTATAGTACGGTTCCCGTAGCAGAAATTATGTAAGTGATATTTTGATAGTGTAAAATACTAAAGGGTTAGTTCATCATAATAACGTTAACTTTGCCTAAGAAACTATTACTTACCTATATCAACTAATTTAGTTAGTGTCAATGACGACCTCCGTAGCCGAGAGGCGAGCATACCGGACTCGGTGTCGCTATCTCTGTGATCCCTGGTTCGATTCCCGGTCGGTCAATGTAAAAAAATAACTTTTCTATATTTTCTCGGGTCTGGGTGTTGTGGTACCGTCGTTGTTTCGATTTCTGTAACACAAGTGCTTATGCTACTTATCATAGGATCAGTGCAATGTATGTGATGTTGTCCAATATTTATTATATTTATGCGAAATTATTTCTAAACAAAACCGCTAACGGCAAACGTACAGTAACAAAATTATGTTGAGATAGGTAATAAGTTTCTAAGGCAAAGTAATTTGTTATGAAGAGTATAAACAAACCCTAAAGTATTTTACACTAATAAAAATGTACACTGTATTTATTTTTTTAGGAACTATCAATGCACTTAAATCCATACTAATATTATAAATGCCTACGCTTTCGCGGCTATACCACTTAGTCGAGCTTTTGATGAAATATGGTACAATAAATGATTCAAGCATTTATTTCATCAAAGGAAATCACAGATTTTTTTTAAATCCACCCAGCAGTAATAGGGTGGCATGCGGTATTCCACGTAAGCGAAGTGACACAGCTTGTAAATAAGTTCCAAGGAAATAAACACTATGATGGTTTCATGACCTAGGAGCACTGCGACTAATTTCTCGGTGGTCGATCGCTAGCATCTGCAATCAACGATTTTTTGATTGAGGTGAAAAGGTATTTTTTTAAAGATATTTTTGTGTAATATTGATTGTAATACAGACAGACAGACTTAGTATTACCAAGGGCCCATTTTTCAACAGCCATATAACTTTTATTTGATTGAAAAATAAGTTTGACATGTTGACAGTTTTCGTATAGAAAATATGTGAAGCGTCAAATTTATTCGTCGAATAAAAGTTATCTGCAGTTTGAGAAATCGGTCCTTAGTCTGTTTCTGGCATCCGAGTCGCAAAAACATGTATGTTACACTTTTTCATGTATTGGAAATATTTCTAATTCTAAGTCTGTATACATGTTGTAGTAAGTATAATACAGACAGACAGACCGACTTAGTGTTAGTGTAATACAAAGTCTAACTAAGTATTAGTGTAATAGTAAGTCTTGTTTCTGTCATCCGAATCACAAAAACGCCGATCGCCGATGCTAGCGTCCAGTCGCAAGACGCCACGATTAAGTGGCGAATGCTCATATTGTTAAAATTCACGCTACGGGAACGAGTTTAAGATTAATTGTAATTGTGTTCAATATGTAAATACTCATGTATGTGATAATTATAACAGCAAAGTGAAAAAGAAGCACATTATTATTATCACGAGCAAACAACATGTATCGCATCAAGACTGCATTTCGTGTTCTGTATCGATTAGTGTGTCCACTCAAAATCGCCGAATTAATAAATGTACGAACCATAAAGTACGGTTCATAAATAACGTACAAAATTTATTTGTAAAATACAATGTTCGTACCTACTATAAGTGCAACAAAACTCGGATTCTTAATTTGAGATCATAAATGTAAATGTAAATAAAGAACTGTCAATGTTGAACTGGCATTTCGATTTGATTGAATAAATTTCCTTGCAATGTTGGCAGAATTCAAGTTAAATGTTGGCATTACTGAAAAAAAAAAACAATAATGAGTTCTATGTTTATTAAATATGGGACGTAAGCAAATAAATCATGCTGTATTTCGTACTTCATATCTAAATATTTCAAATAATTATAGCATTACTTTTGGATGTTTTAAATTTTGCAAGATACCTACTGTCGAACAAAAAAATGCAACTCTTTTTCTTTTTATGGTAAAAAGTAACTTTGTTTACATTTAATTTTATGATCTCAAATCAAAACTCGAGTTTAAACCTAGCTGTGAACCATTTTATAGATACAATTTGTTGTACAATCAAGCCAGAGTTCTCATTGTTAATTGCTCTAAATGTAGTGTGTAACGAGAACGTTTGTACATGCCATCTGATGTGAATGTAAATATTTGTCGCCAATAGATTTTGTACTATAAACGGAAGCCTTGAACTGAAAGTTCTCTTGTGACCATGTTAGATGAAGCCATAGTTGTCTGTGCCCACTTGGACGTATTACCTAACGCTCAAAACTAAGACGATGTTAATTAAATGTTACATTCAAGTTGTTCGGCCGACAACTACGCCAATTTCATTTAATTGCCAATAATTTTACACCCAAGGCCGCAGCAGCATTTATTTATTTAATAACATGTATTTTTTGGCAACAATTGAACAACAATGAATTATGGAAAAAGGTATACTTCCCAGTGGAATTGGTTAGAAATAAACTCGTTTTTAATATAATTATTCTTTTATTTATTATAAAAATAAACTAGTGCTTCATTGTAAAACTACAGCATAGAATGGACGGATTGATGTATCACAGGTTAGTTTATACAATTCTTAAAATTAAGTACAATTTTATTTAATAGTTATTTATGATGATTCATTAATGTTTTAGATTGAGTTACATACATTGTGGTTTAATGGCACTGAAATAAGTTCATACATAATATTAAAACAAGCCATGTTGCTGACTTAAGTATATATTTTTTATAATTATTGTAAATTTGGATATGTAATTTTATGAACACATCGTCTTAGACAAATTACATAATATATTAGTCACTGGTCGTTCTTACGAATGTCGTAAGTTCAGTAGCGCCACTTATAACGTCATAAAAACAAAATCATACACGGTATCAAAAATACAAAACATTCACAAAACACTACAAAGGTTCCTTACAATCTCTCATACACACAAGATTTACTATTCCTCAGATTAATTTTCATCTAAGCTTCGTAAAATATAAATATACACATATTTATTTATGCTAAGAATGCTAAAATACTCTTGTAAAATACATCCAAAGATATCTACTTACAAATAAATGACTCCTTACACACAAAAAAGCTCTGCTCCTGCTTGATAATGATTCAAAAATAAAAGTAACCTATAAATAAGAACAATAATAAAATAGAATTGGAAATTTCTTTGCTAAAGAAATAAACGAAAGTAATATAAAAAAGAAAACCAACACCTATGAGATGCGTCTCGATGCAGTTAAATAAAGATATTGCAATCTCATACGAATTCCTAGGAAATTGTGAATGATTCTTGAGATTAAGTATGTATAAGAATTTGAATGCTTAAAAAATACGTTTGCAGTCAATACTGCAAATGTAAGCCAGTGCATATGGGGCTCAAATAAGACGAAAAGAGAGCAGGAAGTCAGTCGTGTGTTTGCACACGGACAATTTTGTATGACAATACTGCGTCGAAAACAAAAGACAACTACCAAAAGTTAGTTTGCGGTGCTGTAAACGCATGATCACGATTGACGTCCTGCTGACAGGGTCTGTATATCGGTATAAAATGTCTGTATAGTACCAGTAAAAATAAAAAATGACAGGGTGTTCCAAAAATTGTGTCAAGCGGAAGACCAGAAAAAGAGCACCCCTAGGGGTAGGGTAGGGGTTCCGTGTTTTTTTTTTTGTATATATATACATATTTTTTTTAACCCTATATAATAATAAATAATGTTGGTTTTTTCCTAAATAGATGATGTATAGTTTGCTGTAAGTAACAAAACCAATTTGTGGGTCGGTATGATACCATTGCGCCATAAGAAAGTTAAATCAGAAGGAATCCGTTCTGGGACACACTGTACCCTGACACGTACATACAAGTCTGAACAAAATCTGTTTTTTTAATGGTTAATAAAATCAGTAAATAATGCTATGTATAATTAAGTATTTTATAGGCAGATTAGCTTGCCAACGCACACCCCTGCCGGCTTGGGTGGACATTGCATGCTGCACCTGCCGGTAGTGGAGTAAGTAGGCCACTCAGGTGTCAGAAACTTTATAAAATTAGCGGTCAGCCGACTCGGTAGTCGGCCGGCCGCATTGTTTAAATAATGCGTTTGAATAATGCCCATTCAAACGATTAGGGTATGAGGGTTAGGTCCACTTGTTATAAAGAACTAGAAGTCACCAAACAAAATGTATTTTTTTTACTTCTTTGTTCTATGAAAGTACATTACACTTTTCACTGACGTCATAGAATAAAATGGGAATATTTATTTCCCAAAATCTGTAACTGTGTTACACTCACACATACACGTATTGCAGTTACATATCTGTCATTTTTAAATTTGAGAAAAAAGTTGAAGTAAAGTTTTATAAAACAAATGGGACCGACCCGGTGTGAGGGAAAGGAGATACAGTGCCATACAATGGCTCGCTCTCACCCGTAGTCAGTTGGTAAGTAGCTGGCAGTCAGTGCGCGGGCTTGTCGTGCAGCCAGGGGCGGAAGATGGGCAGCGTGGAGGGGTAGATGGCGGGCGGCGGCGCGGCGCCAGGCTCGCGGAAGGGGAACGTGCCCAGCAGCACCGGCAGCTGCAGCTTCACGTCCTTCTCCATGCTCTTCGGCTCGATTATGAACTAGAACGACAGACCGAAATTCACATTTTGAAAACCCGATTGGCGGAGGGTAAGTCCACCGGGATCCCCTAGCGCGATCCCCTGAGGGATCCCAGTGAACTAACAAAGTTCACCAGCAGGAAGGTTCTATTCCCGGTTCAAGTACAGTTCAAGAATTCGATGTAATGTCGACGAGTATAGCCTGTGAAGCCGCACTCACTTGCACGTCGTACTGCACGGAGATGAGGTGGCAGCCGCGCAGGTTGGTGGGCGGCAGCGGCGGCACGTACAGTAGCTCCTGCCGCCACACGTCGCTCTCGCCCGGGCGGGTCTATGTAATGTCGACGAGTATAGCCTGTGAAGCCGCACTCACTTGCACGTCGTACTGCACGGAGATGAGGTGGCAGCCGCGCAGGTTGGTGGGCGGCAGCGGCGGCACGTACAGTAGCTCCTGCCGCCACACGTCGCTCTCGCCCGGGCGGGTCTATGTAATGTCGACGAGTATAGCCTGTGAAGCCGCACTCACTTGCACGTCGTACTGCACGGAGATGAGGTGGCAGCCGCGCAGGTTGGTGGGCGGCAGCGGCGGCACGTACAGTAGCTCCTGCCGCCACACGTCGCTCTCGCCCGGGCGGGTCTATGTAATGTCGACGAGTATAGCCTGTGAAGCCGCACTCACTTGCACGTCGTACTGCACGGAGATGAGGTGGCAGCCGCGCAGGTTGGTGGGCGGCAGCGGCGGCACGTACAGTAGCTCCTGCCGCCACACGTCGCTCTCGCCCGGGCGGGTCTATGTAATGTCGACGAGTATAGCCTGTGAAGCCGCACTCACTTGCACGTCGTACTGCACGGAGATGAGGTGGCAGCCGCGCAGGTTGGTGGGCGGCAGCGGCGGCACGTACAGTAGCTCCTGCCGCCACACGTCGCTCTCGCCCGGGCGGGTCTATGTAATGTCGACGAGTATAGCCTGTGAAGCCGCACTCACTTGCACGTCGTACTGCACGGAGATGAGGTGGCAGCCGCGCAGGTTGGTGGGCGGCAGCGGCGGCACGTACAGTAGCTCCTGCCGCCACACGTCGCTCTCGCCCGGGCGGGTCTATGTAATGTCGACGAGTATAGCCTGTGAAGCCGCACTCACTTGCACGTCGTACTGCACGGAGATGAGGTGGCAGCCGCGCAGGTTGGTGGGCGGCAGCGGCGGCACGTACAGTAGCTCCTGCCGCCACACGTCGCTCTCGCCCGGGCGGGTCTATGTAATGTCGACGAGTATAGCCTGTGAAGCCGCACTCACTTGCACGTCGTACTGCACGGAGATGAGGTGGCAGCCGCGCAGGTTGGTGGGCGGCAGCGGCGGCACGTACAGTAGCTCCTGCCGCCACACGTCGCTCTCGCCCGGGCGGGTCTATGTAATGTCGACGAGTATAGCCTGTGAAGCCGCACTCACTTGCACGTCGTACTGCACGGAGATGAGGTGGCAGCCGCGCAGGTTGGTGGGCGGCAGCGGCGGCACGTACAGTAGCTCCTGCCGCCACACGTCGCTCTCGCCCGGGCGGGTCTATGTAATGTCGACGAGTATAGCCTGTGAAGCCGCACTCACTTGCACGTCGTACTGCACGGAGATGAGGTGGCAGCCGCGCAGGTTGGTGGGCGGCAGCGGCGGCACGTACAGTAGCTCCTGCCGCCACACGTCGCTCTCGCCCGGGCGGGTCTATGTAATGTCGACGAGTATAGCCTGTGAAGCCGCACTCACTTGCACGTCGTACTGCACGGAGATGAGGTGGCAGCCGCGCAGGTTGGTGGGCGGCAGCGGCGGCACGTACAGTAGCTCCTGCCGCCACACGTCGCTCTCGCCCGGGCGGGTCTATGTAATGTCGACGAGTATAGCCTGTGAAGCCGCACTCACTTGCACGTCGTACTGCACGGAGATGAGGTGGCAGCCGCGCAGGTTGGTGGGCGGCAGCGGCGGCACGTACAGTAGCTCCTGCCGCCACACGTCGCTCTCGCCCGGGCGGGTCTATGTAATGTCGACGAGTATAGCCTGTGAAGCCGCACTCACTTGCACGTCGTACTGCACGGAGATGAGGTGGCAGCCGCGCAGGTTGGTGGGCGGCAGCGGCGGCACGTACAGTAGCTCCTGCCGCCACACGTCGCTCTCGCCCGGGCGGGTCTATGTAATGTCGACGAGTATAGCCTGTGAAGCCGCACTCACTTGCACGTCGTACTGCACGGAGATGAGGTGGCAGCCGCGCAGGTTGGTGGGCGGCAGCGGCGGCACGTACAGTAGCTCCTGCCGCCACACGTCGCTCTCGCCCGGGCGGGTCTATGTAATGTCGACGAGTATAGCCTGTGAAGCCGCACTCACTTGCACGTCGTACTGCACGGAGATGAGGTGGCAGCCGCGCAGGTTGGTGGGCGGCAGCGGCGGCACGTACAGTAGCTCCTGCCGCCACACGTCGCTCTCGCCCGGGCGGGTCTATGTAATGTCGACGAGTATAGCCTGTGAAGCCGCACTCACTTGCACGTCGTACTGCACGGAGATGAGGTGGCAGCCGCGCAGGTTGGTGGGCGGCAGCGGCGGCACGTACAGTAGCTCCTGCCGCCACACGTCGCTCTCGCCCGGGCGGGTCTTCCCGTGCGCGCGGGACGCCAACTCACGGACCTCTTTAGCCGCTACTTTGCCGTGGGCTGAGTATTGAATCGTCTGGAATTAAAATTATTACTATATTTTTTCTTTGTAAGGTGATGTAGTGGTATGCGCCCCCTCGCCTTACATTGGATGCGAAATAGCGAACGTAAGTTTGTATTAACAATATTTTAGTGTCAATTAATCTTTAAAAACCAACAGTACAGTTAGATACTTCTTTAATTCGGTCCCCTAGTCTTCTCCACCCTACGGACGACGGCCCAAGCCGAGGTCCGAGCCTACAAAGGAGCCCTTGAGGCCCGAGTCCGACCTGTAAGGTGCCTTATGCACTCAACACTGGCCCGATCACGCCTGCTAATATGGGGCCCGACACGTACAAGTCACACACACGTACGTCACACTCAGCCGGATAGTAGCCGACCGCTAGTGGGGCGGACCTCCGCCCCACTAGCGGTCGCCACGATCTGTGCTGAATCTGTGCGCCCTCAGCGCACGCCACAACTTCCCGGTGAAGCTGCAATCAGCGATAGGTCCGTTCGAAAAAAAAACCCCAGACTTCACCGTGCAGATGCACGGTGACCCTACAAGTGCTGCCTTCGAACTGGGGTGAGTATAAATGTATAATTGATTGTTGGTAAAAAATACTAATACACCTTTCTGGACTTCGCGTTAGTACTACTTTCTGCGATCGATCGCTAGCATCCGCGATCTGTGACTTGGACACTGTATGAATCGCGATTTCGCGAGCGCGACGCTTTCGCCCGACACGTACGCGCCGCGGTCCAGCTCCACGCGACACGCTACAGTACTTACCTCTGTGAGCGCCGCCCTGGTGGCCTTGATGGTGGTCTTGGAGTTGTTGACGAGGTGCGCGCTGAGCGCGACGCTCTCGCCCGGCACGTACGCGCCGCGGTCCAGCTCCCCGGGACACGCTACAGTACTTACCTCAGTGAGCGCCGCCCTGGTGGCCTTGATGGTGGTCTTGGAGTTGTTGACGAGGTGCGCGCTGAGCGCGACGCTCTCGCCCGGCACGTACGCGCCGCGGTCCAGCACCACGCGGCACGCCACGGCGCCGCCGCCCACGCAGCCCACGCCCAGCCGGTGCTCTATACTGCACTCGAACTCTTGCTGGATTTGAAAATATGTAACTCATCATCATCAGGCCACATCAATCTACTGCTGGACGTAGGCGGACCTTTTCCAAGCACGCCACTGAGCTCAATCCTCTGCTATTGTTTTCCACCTGCTGCCAGCAGCTTTGCGTACTTATACGCTGCGTTTGTCAGGTTGTCTCCACTCAATAACACGTCTATGTGCTTTTTCAAAATAGGATATAGTTTCAGAGAAAAGCCTGTTCAGAGCTTAGACTAGACAGACGGAGAGATAAAATATGTGGTTAGAAATGTCAATTTAGTTATAGTAATTCAGCTAACAAGAGACCCTCGCAAGATTGGTGCACAGTGGCATAAAACTGTAACAGTATCAGGTAGTTATGAGTAAAGACCAACAGGAACTGGTATTAGTGAAGATAGAAGGGCACATGATTAGGCAATAAAACAAACACAGCTGTAATGTATTTCATGTTGAAATACAGAAAATCTAATGTGTAAACAGGTGTGGCTATACCATAGTTATGTATCTGTACATAACTTGCGTAAATACCAGGTAGCTATTTATTGCTGAGAAGGACACAACTAAAAACGGAATGCCTATGATATTCACATTCTTCAGAGAACATGGTAAACAATATCATTATCCTTCACAGAACAATGGACATTTTATACATAGCATGTTAGTTAAGTAGACAAACTAACTAACTATACATAGCATATCAGCATACAACATTCAAGGATCATAATATGAGAACAACTTGAAACATTATACTAGTAAGTATCGCATTTCTATACAATTATATAAACACTGAATTAATTTTATTTATACTTACTACTTATAACTCTTATCCATTAAAGCAAAAATAAAGTAAACTTGTCAAATTATTTGGTATGAATATATTACTTCAGAGATAAATTCCTTTATTATGGCGCCGTTTCTTGTGTTGTTTGGCTTTGGTGTTGGTTGACTGGTAGAAAATGCTTCCTTGCCTTTAAGACTTTAAATATTTTAAATGTAAATTAAAGTATAAATAGATAAAAAGAGACAAATACTTACAGCCAATACTGGCGGCTCCAAATTCAAGTCGATAGGATTCATCACTATGAAAACCTGTTGGTTCTTATGTGTCAAGCCATTGGGTTCCCTCAATGCTGCTTTACAGTAGTACTGAACCCATCCATGTGTGCCGAGGAATGTTGAAGGCAGGCCCATGGGCAAACCCAGCTTAAATGGGAAGCTATGGATGCCAGGTGAAAGAACTGAAGTTCCATGGCCTAAAAAAAAAAACTTAACTAAAAAAATACCTCTTAACAATGTAGTTATGGGATAGTTTAAATTTTAATGTTTGTCACATACATAAAAACCTAAAGTATTAAACAAGATATATATATATTTGTAAGATATTATATTAAAGATAAATCATAAAAAACTTAGAAAAAAGTTTATGAAATGTTTTATAAATGAAATAACCTGGTTCTCCCAGCAGTCTCATTCGAAAATCAATATAATTTTCTTTATCAAACAGCCTCTCATGTCGTCCAGATCCCACTCTTACTACTCCCTCTCCAACTACATGAAAATGTAGACCTGGAAAGACAATATAAAAAAAAACAAGTTGTTGGAATAATATTATTAAACAAGTATTTCGTAACTTCTAAAATATGCAAAACTTTATCAAGTATGTATGTATAGTTTGAAACAAAAAACTAATGTATTTTTTCGTTTTTAGTATAAATATGATTTAATTAAAAGTAATTTTTTTAATTATTTTATTCCTAACTTACCTAAAACTGGAGTATCATCCTGTAATTCCATTAACACTTTCCCAGACAGGAACTGACCAGGAAAATATAGTAATGATGTATTATCAAATACTATTAGGAATTTTAACAGTTTCCTCGGCATTTTCGTTGTCGTCCACGCGAACTTGTAACCACTTCACCAACAATTACACATAAAGAATGTAATCACAAAGTATCATTTACTTCCTATGAAACAGACACACACATATCAAATGTTTATTTATGCTAATTTATTAAATTATGTAATTAAACAAACGCGAGCAATCAGCAATACCAGCATACTTTAACACTACCTGTGTTTTAAGTTTCGATGTTTTTGACTAAAAACTTTTAAACTATTTTGTACTACTGCCGGAGTAAATGGGAGCCTTGTAATTACGAAAGATACGCCCACGATGACATTATCCTCAAAACTTCTCACGTCCGTAGGCAGTGGACGACAAAGTTGAGAAATATGTTAATCGAAGGCCATCAACATGCCAAGTTAGCTCAAAGTACAAACCTTAGACACAGGTAAATAATTCATAAAGTAGTTAACTACACTAAATATGACAGAATAGTAAGCTTCCTTAATAAATAATTTACGATACTTGAGTAACAAAAAACTTATGAATCCTAATTCAGCATTTTTACAACGAAATAAAAAACTTCGTCAATCAAGTTCGTTCGAGGAAGAAACTTTTTTGACGTTTTCTATGGGTATATCTGTCGCTGTCAGTATCAGCTGGCTCCTGTCATTTATCAACCAAATTGGGAGCGTTCATAAATATTTTTTAAAACCAATAAATGATTGCGTTAAACTAAACCTTTTTGGCTTGTGAAACTGCTTTGATATATCATAAAAGTATCATTTTTTTCAAGTAACATTTGAGTACATAGTGCAAAATAATTTTAAAAAGCTAAATGTTGAATATTTTAAGTGTAAAATGGCAAAATGCTAGGTAAAATGGTTTTCATGTCCATGTGAACGCGTTTTTTTTGTTCCCTTATGCTTAAATATTCTGCCACCAGCCTAAAAACTATTGGTGTAAAAAAAATACATCTTTGTGATTGGTAAAATCTTCGCAGTTCACGTAACGAACCAATCACTTTAGATTATGGTAAATTGTACGTCAAACTATTGGAAATAAAAAAGAACTCAAAGGTTAAGAAGAACAGACTCGTGATGGAAGGCGGTTGATGTTGATGTGTTTGTTTATCATATTTTGTCCATCAATATTCAATTATTTAAGAATCTAGAGATATTTAACAAAAGTAGTAATTCATACAATTACAATGCCAAGTGAGATGATAACGTTGCAACTTGGCCAATGCGGGAATCAAAGTAAGTTCTACTAACCTACCTACTTAAAATTTTAATCACCTTATTTACCATTATTTGAAAACCATTAAAATTTGATTTACAGTTGGTTTTGAATTTTGGAAACAACTGTGCATAGAACATGGTATATCGCCTGAAGGTATTCTAGAGGAATTTGCTTCAGCCGGATCGGATCGCAAAGATGTGTTCTTCTATCAAGCCGACGATGATCACTACATACCAAGGGCTGTGCTACTGGACTTAGAGCCTCGTGTTATACACACAATAATGAACTCTCCATACGCTAAGGTACGTGTATAAGTGTTTGGAAGCCTATGTACTGATTTAAGAGTATTATTGAGTATGCGAGATATTTCTAAAATCACTAGGGACATCATTGTCTGGCCCTTGTTTGACTAGAAGGGGATGCATTTGACATTAAATCCGCTATTGATACTTTCTATGAGTGTAATAAATACGTAAAAATTAAAATATTACCATATAAAAATTACCTAAATTCATGTTTGAGTAAGTACGTATGTTATTGTGCAGAATGAAGGACTTGTTTATTTATCATATTTAAAATTACAGTTATACAATCCTGAGAATGTATACTTATCAAAACATGGAGGTGGTGCTGGAAACAACTGGGCATCTGGTTATGCTCAGGGTGAGAAACTCAACGAAGAAGTATTTGATATCATCAACAGAGAAGCTGATGGTAGTGACAATTTAGAGGTGAATATTAAATCGTAAAGTAATACATACCTATAATAATAGCATTAATTATTATAGAATATTATAGGAACTCTAGAAAATTATTGAGGAACTAATTTACTTTGAAGTTATTCCTTTAATTTTTAGCCCATTGTAAGCTTTGATATATCTCTATGCAAGGCTGCATGATAAAGTGAGGCATCAGATATAAACTAGTAATTTTTTAAATCCTGATGAAAATATAATATGATATAGTAGACAATCATTTAATGACAAGAGTGCATGAAGTTAGGTAGGTTGATCACATGCAATACATAAACACCCTTTTATGAACCTACATTGGGTAACATTGGTGGTGATTTGTGAGGTATGGCTGAAACTACCTCACTTATGCATTGAATGGAACCATTGCTACCAGAAGTGGTGTCAGCACATACTACTAACCAGTTTAAGAACAGATTAGACAAGTATCTGGAGGAGAAGAAAACAAACTATGACAACGAGATGCAGGCTGTTGTCAGTTGATTCAACTACCTGTCTGCCAATAATAATAATAACAAATCCCCAAGCAAACCTAACCTAACCTGTAAAGGACCGGGTCACTTTTGGCCCTTTGAGAACTTGAACTTTAAGAGCATACCAATAATAATAAATAAAAAGTTTAAATCTCTTGTTGTTGCCAGGGTTTTGTGCTGTGCCACTCGATAGCCGGTGGTACCGGTTCAGGCATGGGCTCATACATCCTAGAACATCTCTCAGACAGGTTCCCTAAGAAACTGGTACAGACCTACAGTGTCTTCCCCAATTTGGATGAAATAAGGTAAAGATATTTCCAATATAGTATAATTGTCATTGACGACCTCCGTAGCCAAGAGGCGAGAGACTTGGAGTCGCCATCTCTGAGCTCCCGGGTTCGATTCTCAGTCTGGTCAATACAAACTTTTATATGTTGTCTCGGGTCTGGGTGTTGTGGTACCGTCGTTGTTTCTGATTTCTTTAACACAAGTTTAGCTACTCACCTCAGGATCAGAGCAATGTATGTGATGTCCAATATTTATTCATTTAAAATTGCTATGAGATCATCTAAAATCCTTCATTATATAATCCTAAATGATATTTTATTGAGATATTGATAAATTAAAGAAAAAACAATCTGTTTAATGGACTAAAATATAGGATTAAAAAAAGGAAAAATGAACCGTCTCAGTTGTGAATCAAACCCATTGAAAAAAATTTTTTTCAAATTGTCTGACTAAAAAAAAGTTTTTTAAATTAGGTTTTTATTTCATCAGTTTTCCGTCAGCTTACTAAAAAAAATGATGTTATTTCGTAATTATTCACAGTGATGTAGTGGTCCAGCCGTACAACTCGCTACTCACGCTGAAGCGGCTGACGGAGAGCGCGGACTGCGTGATGGTGCTGGACAACACGGCGCTCAACCGCATCGCCAGCGACCGCTTGCACATACAGAACCCCTCGTTCGCACAGATCAACACGCTTGTGTCCACTATCATGAGTGCCAGTACTGCCACACTTAGGTAACACAATGGGCAAGATTCAGAGATTTTAATCGGAGATATAAGACAAAAAGTATATCTTATTTTTTTTATCAAATCGAAATTCATTTATTTACATGAAACATGTGTAATGTGTGTCTTCTTCCTTTGTAAATGAAAGAAGACCGCATACAGATGTAACATTAAACATTAGTCAAATCTTCAAAAAACCGGACAAGTGCGAGTCGGACTCGCCTACAGAAGGTTCCGTACAAATTTGTACGTAGGTAGGAAATAAACGTTTTTTGCGGTATAAATGCCCGTACTTGTTTTTTGTTTACTTAGAATTTTTTTTAAAGCTTCAAGGGACTGTAGACCTGAATATATTATGGTTTTAATTTTAACCACTACCTCTACGCGTTTCCGAGATAAAGACTCTTGACAGACGAGACGGACAACAGTGTGATCTTATAAAAATTCTGTTTTTTTTTTGTGGTACGGAATCCTAAAAAAAACATAAACAATATACATCCTTTGTCAGTAAAATTTTAAAAAACGCTTCTTTAATTAAAGTCACGTCTTTTTACAAGCTTTATATTTCATTCAGTCTGGAGACAGAGATAATGAGAGAGGGAGATAGAGAGAGATAATGATAACATAGCTCACAAATTCTCCGTATTTTTGTGTTAGGTACCCTTCATACATGAACAACGATCTCATCAGCCTGGTAGCGCCGCTGATCCCGACTCCCCGCCTACATTTCCTGATGACGGGATACACGCCGCTCACAGCAGACCACGAGTTGAATACTGTATGTAGTAATACTCCTAGTCCGTCTCTGATCTTGTTTTATTACTTGAGTCACGCTAATAATCCTTTCCAGGCCCCAAAAATTCGAAAAACCACAGTCCTAGATGTGATGCAGAGACTGCTCCAGCCGAAGAATATGATGGTCTCCCTCAGTCCCGACCGGACGAATCAGCACTGCTACATATCGATACTAAATATTATACAGGTAAATAATTGGAATATTTAGACATAGTTGCTATAATATTTCTTGTGGTATCCGGCTCGAAGGACCATAGTTATATTAAATAAATAAATATTGAACAACATCACGTATCTCTATGAGGCATTCGTGAACTTAAATATTTAATCAAATTGAATGTATAAAAATACAGGGTTACGTTTCACGGTAGTGCCAATTTTTCAGGGACCACTTAGAATCAGTAACTAAATCGATATTAAAAACAAACTCTTTTTTTTTCATTTTTAACTCTTTTATTCTGCATTTGAAAAATAGAATACGTAGAAAATTTACGATTACTCGATTAAATTGCACCATATGTGCACTACATGAGGTTCTTGTTGGAGCGGCGTCGGCGTACGCCTGTGAACTCTGATGAATGACGGCTCATATCGGGTTCCCTTTTTTTAAAGTATATTTTACTCCAGAAATTAATTACGATAAATTTGTATTTTAATATTGTTCTATAGACCTTATTTTTTAAATTTAGAAAGAAAGGAAAGGAAGACACTGTGAGCAAGAGGGTAGACGTATGCTTATCTTGATGTGTGAAGTACAATGAAGATGATAATTAATTTGATTTATAGAGGGTGTAAAAATTTTGAAAAGGTTAAAGAAGCCTGGTTGCATGGTTTAGCAAGAAAAAAATTATTGTAATAATGGGTAGAATACGTCGTATTCGTTAAGTTTTTTTTGTTACACCCGATATGAGTTGTCAGGAGTAGTCGGTTCGTGCTGAATAAATGAAGTCACGAAGGAATCGAGTATAATAATAGATAGATAGATACTCTTTATTGCACACCATACAAGTAAAATACACATGATTTTTACAGAAAGATGTACAATTTAGGCGGTCTTATCGCTAATAGCGATCTCTTCCAGACAACCTTTAATAATATCGTGTATGGGCTGGTGTAGGGCGAGGTGGACCCGTCGCAGGTGCACAAGTCGCTGCAGCGCATCCGCGAGCGCAAGCTGGCGGCCTTCATCCCGTGGGGGCCCGCCTCCATCCAGGTGGCGCTGTCGCGGCGCTCGCCCTACGTGCACGCCTCGCACAAGGTCTCCGGCCTGCTGCTCGCCAACCACACCAACATATGCTCGGTATATACAGAGTTACTATACTAACAGCGATCATATCATATCATGCGTGCGTTGAATCTGTCCTTCGCTATGGGATTATAATGTGGGGAAATAGCATAAACAAGCATAGGGCATTTATTGCTCAAAAGAGATGTATCAGAGCAATAGGTGGAATAGCCCCTGATGAGTCATGCAAACCACTGTTTAAAAATCTTGGTCTTCTACCGCTTCAATCACTCTATATTTACGAGGTTGCTGTGTTTGTGCACAAAAATAAAAACTTATTTAAAAAATCTGGAAATACCCATCTCAGATACCCAGATAGATTAGTATTGGACAAAATACCACGCTCTGGTAAATATGGGAAAAGCTGCCTTTGCACGTGTGTTCGAATATACAACAAATAGTACCAGGTGAAATTAAAACGCTAAGTCTTAATTCATTTAAGTGTAGATTTTATAGATGGCTCACTGACAAAAGCTTTTATGATGTGAGGGATTATTTATGTTTTAAGTGACATATTATGTATTATCTTTTCTTTTGACATGCTTTTTAATTTTGATATTTCAAATGATACTAATAATAATAATAATTCTGTTGCAATTTGACATAATTTCATTTTATAAAATATATAAATTTGCATGCTATTCTTGTGTAGCAAAACATGTGCACTTTCTCTCATGACCTATGTAACAACTTTATACCATGTTTTTAGCAAATAAACATTTCTATTCTATTCTATTCTAAGCCGCCGACCGGCTGACGTCAGTTTGTATGAAGCGGTGACGTTTTTTTCCCATAGAAAAAGTTGTTGTATTTGAGCACCAGAATCAGCCCCTAGGGGGTTGTTGATGTTTTAAAAATTACCCTGTTAAAGTTTAGTTTAGCTTTCTCCGCACTTAGTCTCATGATTGGGCCATTGTGCGTGAAACCAATAACCCTGTATAATCATAGCCATTTATTTAATACTAGCCGGTACGTGGCATCCATGCCAGAACCATTCTGCCCCATCGGCCGTCAGTTTTACGTGCTATGTACTCCGCCCACTGACACTTAAGCTTGCTAATCCGTTAGGCTATGCGGCAATTGCACCTTTACTTACAAGGTGGACAGACGACCTGGTAAAGGTTGCAGGAAGTCGCTGGATGCAGGCCGCTTTCTACCGGCCAATATGGATGACTGGGGGAGGCCTATGTTCAGCAGTGGACGTCCTATGGCTGAAATGATAATGATAAAAAAAATATTATAATACTAGCTGTGCCCGTGGCTTCGTCCGCGTGAAATTCGGTTTATCACACCCTATTTTAATTAGTTGGGAGGTCGATTAAAAATAGTAACTTATGTCTTTCCCTAGGGTTCAAGCTTTTTCCGTTCAATAATTTATCAAAACCATTTCAGCTTTTATGACAAAAAATTGCCTATGTCCTTTTCCAAGGTCCCAATATATCTTTGTACTAAAATACATCAAAATTGGTTAAGTTGTTTAGGCGTGAAAAGGTAACAGACAGACACAGTTACTTAATATTTTCGCATTTAAAATATTAGTATGGATAATATAGGCCTTTTTCTAGGCACTCAGACACGTCCCGAAAAATATAGCTTTCATTATTTATCATCTCTGCTAAAGTCTACTGCTGGTCATATCATAGGCCTCCTCCATTAAACACCACAGCGAACGGCTCTGGGCCATTTGCACCCAGCGGTTTTCACCTTGACTAGGTTTTTAGTCTATTGGGTGGGTGGTTGTTTTTTATTTTATTTATTTATTTTATTTCTATTTCTTAGGATAGATTTTACCTTACAAATTTACTACAGTTTTAGGAAATTAACAACTAGAAGCTATTAACAAGTTACCACAGATTGCAAAGAGTGCACAATTTTTATCAGGTAAACTTTGTTGTCTGACTAAATGTCAAATAAAATAAACGAGTTCAGACTAACCTGTATAATCATAGCCGTGTGGTCTGAGCTTTAATCTAGTGCCTTCGTAACACGATGCTAATCCTTTTTCTCAAACCTTCCTCGCAGCTGTTCGACCGGTGCCTGCAGCAGTACGACAAGCTGCGCAAGCGCGAGGCGTTCCTGGAAGTGTTCCGCAAGGAACCGATGTTCCGCGAGTCGCTGGAGGAGTTCGACGAGTCGCGCGCCGTCGTCGACGACCTGGTGCGGGAGTACCAGGCCGCCGCCACGCCCGATTATGTGCACTGGAACCCCGGTGAGTACCAGGCCGCGCCACGCCCGCCTGTGCACTGGAGACCGGTTAGTACCAGGCCGCGCTACGGCCGACTATGTGCACTGGACCCCATCGAGTACCAGGCCGCGCCACACCCGACTATGTGCACTGGACCCCAATGAGTACCAGGCCGCGCTTCGCCCGTTTACGTGCACTGGACCCCAGTGAGTACCAGGCCGCGCCACGCCTCGCTGTGCCCTGGAGCCCGGTGAGTATCAGGCCGCGCCACGCCCGCCTATATGCACTAGACCCCGGTAAGTACCAGGCCGCGCCACCCTCGGCTGTGCCCTGGAGCCCGGTAAGTACCAGGCCGCGCCACACCCTTCTATGGGCAATAGAACATTCATATATTTTTTATGCATGTCATGATGCGTTTAGCGGTTGGTAGATTTCAAAGTATAGGTGCGAGGTTGTCGATCAAAATAAACTCTTGTTTATGGTTTGATGGTTGTATATTGAATGAATGCCAATATAAATACATAATTTTAGTGTCAACTCAACTCAAAGCCAAGGGCAAGGAATGGTCAGCCGACTGATCGCCTAAATATAGGGTAAACAGACAGTTACCTATTATACAGGGTTACATTGCAAAGGGGTGCCAAATCTTTAGGAGTGGCTCAGAATTTCAGAAATCAGAATCAGAAAAAAAAATTTTTTTAACATTTAATTATTCCTATCCACTGTTATAAATCGTACGCGTGGATAACTTAACTTATTCATGAAAAAATTGCACCGTTTGTGCACTGCGTAAGGTCCTTGTAGGCTCGCCGTACCTACGCCTCTGATGAATGACCGGCTTTCGTAGTCTCTCTTTTGACTTTATTTTCGGATATTATAAAGTTATTATTTTCGTAACCCTACGATTATTAAAAATAATAACAATTAAGACGCTTTAGACTAGAAAATTTGGCACCCCTTTGCAATGTAACCCTGTATAATAGTTCTCCTTGCTTGTCATTGGCCCTTTACCCTTTTTTTTTTGTTAGATATTAAAAGTCGTTGCTCCTCGAACTTACAGTAATATCTTTCTTGTTTCAGAGAGCAGTCAAATATAACAGTTGATAAATTTGTAAATGTTGGAAATAAGTTCATTACAAGATGGAATGGAACAGTATTGAAGCAAGCGAAGTTGGAATCAGGCGAAGTTGGAGGACGCACTCACAGTTGTTATTTATGTTTTTGTTTAACCATTGTGCCATTTTTATGTTATAATTAATAATCTCATATTGTTCACTCAAATTCGTCTCGAATAAAAGATGAGTGTAGATTAGATGTACACGCAGGAAGTTAAAATAAAACGATTTTGCTTTTTTATCCAGAATTTTATTACATTAACTGCTAACTTTTATCATTCCTACCCCTAGCATGATCAGCAAAACATGATATAATATAGCGATTTATCTTTAGACATACCTACCTATATTAATTTGTAAGACAAAACAGAATTTACGAAATGTTGATCGGCTTATTCGCAGAACGTCCACTTCGCAAAATGTCTACCGGCCGTACAATCTCTTTTGTACGACCGATAGACATTTTGCGTAGTGGACGTTCTGCCAATAAGCCAGTCATGTCGTTTTTTGTCTGTGCCGAAAAGTTTTCGACTTCTGTGAAAAATTTTTTTTTTTTTTTAATTTTTGTGATTAAATAAAAAATCATTTTCTTATGAGAAAAAGATATATAGGTACCTAAATTTATGAATATTACCAGTTTTAGTTGTTTCTTTTATTTTTATACACGAAATACATAGTAAGATCAAGTCATTAAGACGTGTTTTTGCTATGAGTGTTGTTTGTTTACTAAAATATTTTGCAAGCACGGGTCGAAAGTCGCCTATTGGCTTATGGCGCTTCATGCCAATAAGTGAGAGGAGTGGAAACCATTGCCATCACAAGAAATAGGACAAGTAAGGAAACAGACCAAAAGTCTAATAAAGAAGTTAGTTATTTTACATTTAGAAAAAAAGATCTTGATGCTGACTGAACATGATGCCATTGTCTTTCCATACCCTTTCCTATTTTGGGATATGTAAGACGACGGGTGCCATGTGGGGACGGCCGTAAAGAGTACACTTCCCACCGCCAACAGGAGGCGTGTCGTAAGAGGCGACTAATTCACGTAGCACGAGACGGACAGCAGCGTCTGCGTGCGAAATATAAAAAACTGTGCTTGCCAACCCGCCTGTCAAACGTGGCGAGTATTGGCAATCCCCCCTTTTCGGGGAGGCCTACGTTCAGCAGTGGATGTCCTACGACTAAAATGATGATGAAGGCGACATCTATTACGTGCCTAAGATAATACAAATACTTCTCGCACATTAAACTTGCGCTCCTGTGCAAATAGTAGATTATCATTGCGAGCGAGAAAAGTAGGCGCTAAGAGCGAAATCCATTACAAAATCCTTATAATTATTAATTTGTTGACTATTTGAAAAAAAATTTTTTTTTCTTTAACCTAAAGGGAAGAATGTTATAAATAATTTGTGTTTATAAGAAATATACTGTTTAATTAATCGAAGAGTGTAGATTAGATATACTGAAGTTGAATAAAACGATTTCGTTTTTTATCAAGAATTTTATTACATTAACCGCTAACTCTTCAACATTCGATCTGTTCCGTAGTCAAATATCACGTGTGAACATTCACTCAGTGTGGTTTGTACATGATGTCATTGTCTTTCTATGTGCTCTTTTCTATATTGGGATATTTCATATAAGTAGCATACATACATACATAATTAAAAAAGAACATGAGATTAAGTAATCCATTTGTGTTAATATTTTTAAGTAGATTGCCATACTAAACTACTACAAAACTTTCGCCTAAGTTTATATAGATTAGGAAATGTTTCAACTTTTTACTTAGGTCCGCGAACCGCGAACTCCTGGCCTGCAGTATACATTTTTTAATCAGTTTGATCACAAGCAGTTCTCATCATATTTAGGATGACAATCTAAAATTTATTTTTTATGTCTGAAAATTCAGCCAAAAAGATGAAAGTTATACCTAATTTATTATTAACATCAATGATGATGTACACCTAAAGAGGTCGCTTGATTTGACACTATGTTGTTTTTTATTTAAGTTAAATATACATTACATAAAAAAATAAAATTCCCACTCTTCATTGTATAGTATAGGTTCTAGCTCCCTTAAAACTAGTATCCTAGTGTATCCCAGTTGTCAAACTAGAGAGCAGACTTGTTAGTATCCATACATTAATAGCTATACCCAATTTTATGTACAGGAACCAAATTATAATTGCCAACATACCTACTTGAGGACTATCTTGAAATTCATATTAGTATGTTAAAACATTTCTTGAAATCGTAAAACACAGTATTTAAGTGACCCATTTTTTATTTAAAAAATATTACCTCCTTAATAATACAACCTATCTCTAATTACATGGCATTGTGTGGTATGTTCTTATAATGTACACCTACATTTGGCTGCTGTAATAGCATAAATATAGGCTAGGCTATGTACAGAAGATCAGATTATTTTAATGTTAGCATACAATACATATTTTACCAAACTTTATGAGGTCATACCACTGCTAATTTGGACCTAATTTACAAATCTGGCTAAGGATAAAAGAATCAGATGCTATTTATGGCAAGTACATATTCACTTTTCACAAATTTAACCCATCATGACAAGGAGAGCCAGCCACAGAAAATTCCACAACTGCAATTGTAAGAATGACATAATACTCGCATCCTGAACATGCAATATCACATTTATACCTAATTGCTTTTTACAATAACATTTGTTCCTATAAAAGTTTTGACAAATTTCAACATACATTACTAAATTATGATAAAAAATCAAATAAAAAATATTTTTCAGTGCCCAAGTTGATGTGATGAGAGCGAACACAAATAAGCTACTGAATTGGTGTTATGATGATTGATAAAATTATAAGCAATGCTTTAGTGCGATGCATAGTGAAATGAAGTTTGGAATAGTAACATTAGTAATTAGTGACATGCCTCATGCCTATGTTCGGCAGGTGAGGCTAGGAGGTCTGACTTGGTGCCTGGAACTTAGGCTGGATGATGGATGTTTTCCTCACTGGCACAGTCTCTGGGGTAGGGATGGCGTCACCGGTTGGTTGCTTGGCAGGGACTGCGGGTGCTTTGAAGGGTGCAGCAAGATTTCCAGGCCTCTGTTTAGCCATTTGGTAATCGCCAGAGTCGAAGAATTTTTGCTGAAAATTGAAATATTGTTTATGTAGTTTAATAGATCAAGGTATTTACGATTTAATTTACTTTTCAACACACTTCATCATTTGGCAGTCTACAGCAGAGATCAATAAAAGGCATTGAAGTTTATTTGGTTTTACTATTAACATTTTACATGCTACAACAAATATTGACATAGTACCAATTCAGCTTCATTTTATAAAAAGGTAACACTAAATCTGTATGTAGCTATATTCTTTTCATTTTTTCTATTTAATGCAAGTTACAAATTATAGATAGATAGATACTCTTTATTGTACACCACACAAAAGAAACAAATCACAGGAAAATAAATACACTATGAATAGCACAAGTTAGGTGTTCTTATCGCTGAAAGCAATCTCTTCCAGCCAACCTTCAGGTAGAGGAAAGTTGAATTAATAAATATGTATGTACTGTTTATGTATGTATCTATTAGCTTAGGCAGCCACCCAAGGTCAGTTTGATTGATCTGGTCACTTACTCCTTTAGCCAGCCTCTTCTGCAGGAAAGCGGAGTGTCCCCCAGGCCCTCTACCTAACATTGCATTTGGAAACTTTGCTTTGAGTTTTGCTTCTTCAAGTTTCTCCAGTTCTTTGGGCTGAAAATGTATATTAACAACTTAAAATAGTCATGTATCAACATTGCGATTCAAAAATTCAAGGCTACTTACATCTTTTGGAGGGTCATTCTGATCTGGTGATTCACTCATATTGATGCCTGAAAACAAATCGTTTTTTTAATCAATGCAACAGTTAATTTAGATTTATCTTTATTAATAGTTAATACTATTTTAACAATTTGAAGGATACTTAAATAGCTATTTCTAGAACAAGGTCAATAAAGGTCATAGAACCTTCGACTAAAGGCTATTTAAAGTCTAAATGTCGATATGTCTGTCTCTACAAATTCAGGTAAAAGCAAGGGTAGAGATGACATTCTTCATTCGTTCTTATTTTATCACACATTTATATTGCAGTATCTTATAAAAATTGCCAAATAGATTAAGAATCATTAAGTACGGTCTAGAATTGGGAAATTATTTTAGGCACATCTTATCTAAAAGAATTAATGTAAAATCCCAAAAAATTGTATTTGAGTAGCCAATTATCTTATCATGTAAAGTTGCAAAACATTAGTATTGGCAATTGGGTTAATAGACAGAATCACCCGTGGCGACCACAATGAACATACAACTTACTTACAGACCGAAAACCAGGTAGACACTTTCATAGTTTACCCTCTAATGCTGGGTATAAATATGAGGTTAAAGTAGTTTATATTAACCCTTGACCCTTTAGTAAACGTCGTTTAATAAAGAATTAGCAATTAATAAACCGTAAATAGAGAATTTTAGCATACCACGAGAGACGAATGCGACTAACTGTTAAGACCTAACTGATAATGTTTTTAGAACCTTAGCGAAAGTTGTTTACCTTGAAATTCGTAGCGTACACCGCAAAACAATATAAGTAATAGGAGGTAATGAAATATTTAAAAGGAATCGCAAAATTGTCTTGAAAATTCCACAAATTTTCACGCATCAACAAATCAAATTTATTTCTCGTGATTTTCAAGCAAAAATGGCGTTTGAAAAATGTTGCCATAGATTAGATCGAGACGAAAAAAACACTAGAAAACACTATATTATCTGTTTAGTTCAGTTAAGATTTACCCGGTTGCCAGATGGATGAGAATTCGTCTTGACATTGCTCGACCTAGCCCCTGAGGGCCAAAAAAATTTTGAAGTTTGTAGCACTGAAATTTTGTTAAAACATATAAAGGGAAGAGATTGATAACTAGTTTTAGGAGACATTTAATGTTAGTAGAACGGCGAATATTTTTCACCACCTAATTTTTAACATAAGTATTTGTAGTTACTAGACCTAACAAATATAATTGTTTTGTGATGTCTTATTTTGTTTGTGTTTTCTTTTGTTTTAGATACATTTGCTTAAAATTTGCTTGTACCTATATAAAAAATAATAATTAATAAATAAATTGTCAACACCGTGTAAACTTGATATGAAAAATCTTCATATCATCTGCAAAGCATAGAAGATTGGAAGAATATAAGCATGGACATAAATCATTGATAAAAATTACGTATAATAGTAGAGGACCCAGTAGCAACCCTTGAGGCATACCACTTGGGATTGACACACCCAGATATACATATAGTTGCTGACTACCACTGCCTGAGAGCAGTTTGATATGTATGAGGACAACTATCTGAGTAAAACTGGTGACAAGCTGCGACGGACGCGGCTGCGGACTCGTCTTGACATTGTGAGGTCAAGCGCTGCCATTGGTCTATCGTTCAGTCAACTTCCGCCAGCCCAAGGGTAGACCAATGGAAGCGTTTGACCTTACAATGTCAAGACGAGTCCGTCGCCATCTGTCACCGGCTTAAGTCACCCTCAATACCATTTTTTTGCAGTTTTAGTATTAAGATATTATGATTTGTAATGTTCAAATTTTAACGGATACCAATAGAACACTTGATTACATTTCATTAATAAATAACAAAAATAAACTAACCTAAACGTAAAATCTACTTAATGAGGAGGAGAAATGCTTGGAGCATTTACTCGCTGAATAGCTATACTAAACCTTTGAGAGAAGAATGAGCTAACATTTTGATTTTTTTTATTGATGTTACTGTGTAATGTGTAATGGGGCCCATTTATGTACCTTTTGAGCTTAACCAAAATCTGTGTAAAACGATAATGAATGTAATGCGTTTTTTCACGCCTAGAATCCAAAAAAATGCACTTCAAGTAGGCAGAGTCCCGCTTTCTCGAATACATTGCGACTTTGCGACAAGGCGAGAGAGACGGAGGCTAGTGAGTGAGTAATTTTTGCGAAAAGCTTAATATGTACCTTTTGGCAACACAGATGCGGCAACACTGCAAACTACGCTCTTGTTTGTTGTTGTGTTCCCCGCCCTGTTTTTTTCGCGGTACTAGAACGGTGGTATTTAGCTATCTAAGTCCTATTTTAGTTACATTTGGTTGTTCAGATTGCAAAAGAAATGGAAGAAGATATTGACGGATGTATTCACAGTATACATGTCCGTAATTTCTTTTGTCACGAGAATTTGGAGATTGTTTTAAACAGAAATGTAAACTTTATTATTGGTCGAAATGGTAGTGGTAAAAGTGCAATTTTGACTGCTTTGGTGGTTGGGTTGGGAGGAAGAGCTTCAGCCACAAACCGTGGAAGTAACTTACACTGTAAGTGGTTTTTACTGGTACAACAAAACAAAACTTGTAATGATTCTTGTTCTTCAGGTTAAGGTCAAGGGACAGTATTATAAGTTCTGTAAATATTATTTAATTATAATAATTGAAGTTTCCTAATTTTATTTGTTATAAATTGCCCCTAAAATGTAAAGTAATATTTTATTACAGCATTTATAAAAAAAGGTGCAAATTCAGCCACTGTGGAAATTAAAATAAAGAACAACAGCCCAAAAGCATACAAGCGCGAAATTTATGGGGATTACATAACAGTTGTCAGGAACATCAATGCTTCAGGGGGCTCTGGCTACAAAGTGAAATCTGCAACAGGTAAACTATCTTCATCACTTCATCTATTCTGCCATTGACCTCCTAGTAGCTGAGAGGCGAGCATACCTAACTTGGTGTCGCTATCTCTGAGGTTCCTGGTTCGATTCCCGGTCGGGGCAATGTAGAAAAATAACTATTCTATATTGCCTCGGGTCTGGGTGTTGTGGTACCGGCATTGTTTCTGATTTCTGTAACACAAATGCTTTGGCTACTTACCACAGGATCAGAGCAATGTATTTGATGTTGTCCAATATTTATTTATTTATTATTATTTATTTTTCAAAAGGAAAGTATGGCTATATATTTATAAATACGTCCCACTGCAGGTCACAGGCCTCAGCTTAACAATGAGTTGGTTTGGGCCATACTCCACCACAACACCCAGTGCGGATTGGTAGAGGGGTGTTGTAAGGGCCGGTGACTAAACCTTACTGTCAGATGTTTTTGAACCCTCCTAGGGCCTCTTACTAGGCTTCACTACTAGTATCAAGGGATATTAGCCGGGACCAACTTTTGACGTGCCTTCCGAAGCATGGAGATGCTTGTGATAAATGTCACTGAGTATGGTTGGAATGGTCACCCATCACAACCACAAAGTTGGGGGCTTAATTTTAACATTTAAAATGATGTTAGTAATGTTAGTGACTTATTGTACTAATTATTTGGTGTTGAGTTAGTTGTTTCTGCTCTAAAGGTATGGATCCCCATTGAGAATAGGCCTTCTCCAAACTTTTCCACAATTCTCTGTTTCTGCTTTTATGCATCGAGTCTTTCCCTGCAATCTCTATTATATCATTAGTCCACCGTTTGATTAGTCTTCCAACTCTTCTCTTGTGTAATATTGGTCCTTTCCATCTTGTAGTTGTAATATTAACTACTAAAATCAATTAGAAGCAATAAATCAAGTGAAGACCAAGTACACAAATAAATGTAAAATGTATCTTATACTAGCTGTCCTGGCTGGCTCTCTTCATATTTTTTTTTGTGAAGTTCCAATGTTTTAATATGTATTTTGCTATTCAGGGCGGATACAAATCCAAAAAATCAATCTAATAAATGGTGTAACTAACCTACTAACGGCTGGACCGATTTTTATGATCTTTGTATTGTTGTATTTGTCTTCACCCCGAATAGCAAAATAAATATAAAAATACGGAAAAATTCCCAAAAAAATAAATAAAAAGAAGGGCCCGGTCGGTACGAAGTTAGCTGGGACAGCTAGTATCAATATAGATTTCTTAATTAGTATTTTTAATCATAGTTGCTAGTCATCATCTACCAAATAAACAGGGACAGTCATATTATTTTTGAAAATGAAACCTCATTATTACTAATTGGTGATCCCTCTATCTATACTGATTTCTCATTTGTGGAAAAGAAATGTAATTTAATAATTATTTCTATGTTTATTTGTCTAGGTGAAGTAATTTCAACCAAATTTGAAGAGGTCAATGCCATAATCTCGGCCCACGACATACAAGTTGACAACCCAATCTCAGTACTGAATCAAGATGACGCAAGGAGTTTCCATGCTTCAGATGCAAAGAAGAAGTATTCTCTGTTCCGAAAAGCTACAAATTTGGATCAGACTGAAGCCAATTATAACAAAGCAATTGAAAACTGCAACAGAGTTACCTCCAATTGGAACAGGAAAAAAGATGTAAGTCTTTTTTACAGTCAGCAGCTGTTACCTATCACAAAATGTAGAATTTTCTAAATTGATTGATGAACTCTGTTTGTCTAAGATGAAAATTTAATTTTAAAATAAAACAGCGTTACATAAAATACTATTTTTTTGGGACTCCCCATCGAAATTAATTAAAATTTAAGGGAAGCAATAAAAAAATATGAGTTAAAAATATTTTTTTACACATTTAATAATTGGAATCAGCTTATTTACAAAAGTATTAAAACTTGTAAAGACATTATTTACACACTAAATAAGCAAATAAAATATAATAAGTTAAAGCACTGGGAGTGCAGTGCTTTAGTGGCCTTCACCCAAGAAGGGATCCAAACCTCCAACTAAGATAAACTTTACTAACCACTAGTTATAAGTTATACTAACACACTACTTATCAAATGTAAACTAGGGAGTTTTGGATCAATAAAGGCTTTATTTATTTATTTATTTATTTATTTATAAAGCACTGGGCTTAGGGCAGTCAAAACATTTTCTGGATATCCAATTATCGATGTTCGGATAGTCGGAATTCTCCTGTAATTAATTTCTCTGATGATTTTGTATTTACTAATTTTATAGGCTTGTAAAGAGTTAGAAAATGAGTATTTAAAGTGGAAGACCAGCTATGAACAATTGCAATCTCGTGACGAGATTGAAGTGCAGAAACAACTTCTCCAAAATGAGTACTACTGGAGCGAGATAGCTGACTTCGAACGCGAGGCCGCCTTGCTGCAAGCGCAGTACGACAAACAGAAAGTGAAGGTGGAGAAGCTTGTGGAGAAACTAAGCAAGATGAAAGATAATTTTGGGAACAATAGTGAGGCTATAGAGTAAGTGGCAGTCTTTTTAATATCAATTTATTGTAGTTAAGCTAGAATCCAGTGATAAATTATATAAAATCTATGTTGTTTCTGCCCCCTTTATTCTTACTATATTATAAAGTAATATATTCTTTTAAAAATATAATAGATATAGGCGCTGTTTTGATTTTTTATCGAAAGAGCGATCATTAATATATTTATAATAATAATAAATTTTATCCAGATCAATAAAAGAAGAAAAGTTAAAGTCTGTGAAATCGTAAGGTTGTATTGGTGAAACAACATTTCGAATATATTGCTCCTTCTCTGTACAATAAGGTTAACAAGGTGCTAAACATTTACCCTCTCACTAAATTCAAATGCAAAATTATCTTGAGTGAGTGGCTTCTTGGCCTTGATTATGATGCGGTAGAATCTTTAGTTATGTAAACTTATAAAGCTATATCTTTTGTGATCGATCTTTTCTTTTTTTTTTTCGTTATTTTCTTGGAAGTTCAAATTAAAAACACTCACACACACACACACATACACACACACACACACATACACACACACACACATACACACACACACACACTAACACACACACACACACACACTAACACACACACACACACACATGTAATGTCTGTTTGCCCGTCTGTTCTGAGGTTAGCACCCTAATAACTTCTACACAGTCTCTGACTATTGCTGTTGTTAACGCTACAATGCTTTGTATTATGTGTTATGGTTTCAAATAAAAAATTACAATTTCAATTAACACGTGACGTAAACACATGAAAACACAACCGTAAAAAATATGATAGATAGCCCACCGGCTATCTATCATATTTTTTACGGTTGTGTTTTTTACATCTTATCGTGTTTTTGTGGTTATGCTAGGGGGCTGGTTAGTTTATTTTTAGATAAAATTATATATCTTATTTCGTATTGTCATGGTCTAGAAGTAAAGAATTTACATTTATGTGTATGTATGTGTATGTAAGATAGTCTGTTTTTGCTTGGGGAGTCTTTTGCAAACCCAGAACTTAACTAATTTTAAAGAGTTAATTTTCTGAATTTGTCAAACAAAATAAATGATATTATGTACTACTCTAAGTTTGGTTTTGATTGGATTTAGTAGTTTTGATTTTTAATAAACCTTAAAGCGATTTTCTTTTGTTTACTTTTGATTACACATAGTTACTTGCATGATGATTCTAAATATATTATGTTTTTATGCTAGGGCGTTAAAAGCACAATTGGACGAGAAGACTCTTGAGAAAACAGCTCTAGAGCAAGAGCTCCGCGCGTTGGAAGGGGAGGTGCGCGAGTTGCAAGTGGCGGCCAACGCGGCGCAGCAGGCCGCCGCCAAGCACTCCGAACTGCTGAGCAGGGAGAAGCGGAAGGTCACGGACATTGAGAAGGAGATCAACAACGTCGAGTGAGTATACTCTCCATTCATCATCATTTCAGCCATAGGACGTCCACTGCTGAACATAGGCATCTCCCATTGACATTCAGATTGGCCGGTTGGAAGCGGCTTGCATCCAGCGGCTTCCTGCATCCTTACCAGGTCGTCTGTTCACCTTGTGGGTGGCCGTCCTACGCTGCGCTTGCCGGTACGTCGCCTCCATTCTAGAACCCATCGGCCGTCAGTTCCACGTGCTATGTCCTCTGCCACTTCAGCTTGTTAATCCGTTGGGCGGTCGGCGACTTTTGTTCGTTTACGGATCTCTTCATTTCTGATTCGATCTTACAAGGAACAGTCCAGTAGTTATCCTTAAAGTGGACGCATACCTGCCTGCGCCGAACGTGCCAATTTTTAATTTCTTTGTATGAAAGCGTATGATACCTGGCTCACCTAGCGGCGCCAAAACGGACGCTCTGCCGCGTGCCGGTGGGAACTGGTAAGGAAAATTACAAATTTTTAATCAGCCGATAGTTTAATTTGTAATCTAGCCGATAAGTCACACAAGTTCGACCGGAACCAGAACCTGAGACTGTCACTAACTCTTAGGGCTTTTCCTAATAAGACGAAAACTTTATTATAAAATAATAAATTAAATTACACTATACGAGCGGCGTTCAATAAATTCTAGGTATGTGTATGAGAAATAAAAGATTGTGTTAAGTAAATATGTTTATATACATATTATGCGAATACAGGTAAAAGATTGGTCAATATTTATAAATATTCTAATAAAAATATACTTTTATCTTTGGTGTCAAAATACTCCTTCATTGCTGCCTTCAACACTTTTCATCATCAGAAAATCGATTTCCACGGAAATCTTTTTTAAGATTTAGAAATAAAAAGTTGTTACTGGGGGCCAAGTCTGGACTACGCGGCGGGTGATTAGATTTAAAGTTACGAACCCAGATTCGTGTATAGAAACCTTGGCAATATGAGCAGCATTTGCAGAGGCAAGCAAATAACTGCAGATACAGCGTGTTTGGGCTCATAATAATGGTCTTAATAAGCAGGTGTCAGATAAATAATGATCGAGGCCTTGAGCTGATGCTGCACATCAAGAAGACTGCTGATTCTCAACTCCTCGGCAACTCATAGACGATATAGCATGTTAACGCACATAGTCTCAATAAGCAGGTCTAGGTGTTGAATAGATGATGATTGAGACCTTGAGCTGATGCTGCACATCAAGAAGTCTGCGGGATTCCCAATTACTCGGCAATTTATAGCCGATTTAGCGTGTTTGGGCTCACAAGCATGGTTTAAATGAGTAGGTGTTAAATAGATGATGATCGAGGCCTTGAACTGATGATGCACATCAAAGAGACTGCTGGATTCCCAAGTCCTCAGTAACTCACAGCAGATATATCGTGTTTGGACTCATAAAAACCAGGCATCACACTTGTCCGGTTCAAAAATAATATTGAGGTTTCTAATATATTTTTTTTTCTAAACTGAATTGCGCGAGAGACACTTCCAAAGTGGTAAAATGTGTGTAACTGTAACTTCTTAAATAAACCCCCCCCTGTAACTTTTAAAAAAGGATAATGATAAAACTAAAAAAAAATATGTGATGTATATTACCATGCAAACTTCCACCGAAAAATGGGTTTGAACGAGATCTAGTAAGTATTTTTTTTAGTACGTCATAAATCGTAAGCCGCAATTTACCTTTTATTCAATCAACTCAAATATCAAAATAAAAAACTTTGCCGTTTTGTGGTAGGTTGACGAGCTGTCGTTTGTACCTACAAATTTGTACGGAACCCTCGGTGGGCGAGTCCGACTCGCACTTGGCCGGTTTTTCTAGATAATTCGCAATCAGGGTAAAATCCGTTCTAAATTAAATATCTCGAGAATCGTTATGTTTCGCTGAACAACATGGGGGTCCAATCGATAGGTATTAGTGTCCTCTATCACCGGACGCCCGCTTGTCCACCCTTCTTGGGATACTCTGTATAACCAACCGAACGCAAAAAGTTGTTATAAATAGACATGAGTCGGATTACGGTGCAATCAGCTTACGCACAGCATCAACGTTTTCTTGGGTGACTGCAGTTTTTGGACGACCTTGACGGGGATCATCACTGAGCTTGACTCGGCCACGTTGAAATTCAGCAAACCAGCGATAAATTGTGGTTTTGGATGGGGCTTCATTACCAAATGCAGAAATCATCCGGTCAACACACTGTTTTCGTGTTAAACCACTTTGAAAGTCATAATAAATCATCGCTCTTGAATTTTCTCGAGTCAATTCCATTTTCTCAACGACTAAACAAGTTTGACAAGACCTTGTGATAAGACCGAGAATCTTTTTTTTAATAAATAAATGGTATTTGATTTTTAAAACCAAGGAGTTTGCAATTAAAAAGATTTTAATATGACAGGAACAGTGGAAATATTCCATTCCCGATACTTTTAGTGCAGCCCTCGTAGTAAACGTTCGATACTGCGTATCAGAGGCGTCGTAACTATTTAATGCGACTAGATACGGCTACAGGCGTAACTAGAAATGTAATGTTACGCTTCCCTACAGTTCCGGTCGTTCAGCGTCTCAGCGCACGCAGCTGGAAGCCCGCGCCGCGCGCGCAGAGCAAGAGGCGGTCGCGGCGCGCGCGCGGTACGACACCGCGCGACAAGACGCGACACAAGCGTCCGCGCACCACCAGCACGCGCACCAGCTGCACGAGCACGCCGCGGCGCAGGCGCAGCGGGCGAGGGACTCTATCAGTGAGTAGTAACGAGCGAGAGACGCGCACCACCAGCACGCGCACCAGCTGCACGAGCACGCCGCGGCGCAGGCGCAGCGGGCGAGGGACTCTATCAGTGAGTAGTAACGAGCGAGAGACGCGCACCACCAGCACGCGCACCAGCTGCACGAGCACGCCGCGGCGCAGGCGCAGCGGGCGAGGGACTCTATCAGTGAGTAGTAACGAGCGAGAGACGCGCACCACCAGCACGCGCACCAGCTGCACGAGCACGCCGCGGCGCATGCGCAGCGGGCGAGGGACTCTATCAGTGAGTAGTACCGAGCGAGAGACGCGCACCACCAGCACGCGCACCAGCTGCACGAGCACGCCGCGGCGCAGGCGCAGCGGGCGAGGGACTCTATCAGTGAGTAGTAACGAGCGAGAGACGCGCACCACCAGCACGCGCACCAGCTGCACGAGCACGCCGCGGCGCATGCGCAGCGGGCGAGGGACTCTATCAGTGAGTAGTAACGAGCGAGAGACGCGCACCACCAGCACGCGCACCAGCTGCACGAGCACGCCGCGGCGCAGGCGCAGCGGGCGAGGGACTCTATCAGTGAGTAGTACCGAGCGAGAGACGCGCACCACCAGCACGCGCACCAGCTGCACGAGCACGCCGCGGCGCAGGCGCAGCGGGCGAGGGACTCTATCAGTGAGTAGTAACGAGCGAGAGACGCGCACCACCAGCACGCGCACCAGCTGCACGAGCACGCCGCGGCGCAGGCGCAGCGGGCGAGGGACTCTATCAGTGAGTAGTAACGAGCGAGAGACGCGCACCACCAGCACGCGCACCAGCTGCACGAGCACGCCGCGGCGCAGGCGCAGCGGGCGAGGGACTCTATCAGTGAGTAGTAACGAGCGAGAGACGCGCACCACCAGCACGCGCACCAGCTGCACGAGCACGCCGCGGCGCAGGCGCAGCGGGCGAGGGACTCTATCAGTGAGTAGTAACGAGCGAGAGACGCGCACCACCAGCACGCGCACCAGCTGCACGAGCACGCCGCGGCGCATGCGCAGCGGGCGAGGGACTCTATCAGTGAGTAGTACCGAGCGAGAGACGCGCACCACCAGCACGCGCACCAGCTGCACGAGCACGCCGCGGCGCAGGCGCAGCGGGCGAGGGACTCTATCAGTGAGTAGTAACGAGCGAGAGACGCGCACCACCAGCACGCGCACCAGCTGCACGAGCACGCCGCGGCGCATGCGCAGCGGGCGAGGGACTCTATCAGTGAGTAGTAACGAGCGAGAGACGCGCACCACCAGCACGCGCACCAGCTGCACGAGCACGCCGCGGCGCAGGCGCAGCGGGCGAGGGACTCTATCAGTGAGTAGTACCGAGCGAGAGACGCGCACCACCAGCACGCGCACCAGCTGCACGAGCACGCCGCGGCGCAGGCGCAGCGGGCGAGGGACTCTATCAGTGAGTAGTAACGAGCGAGAGACGCGCACCACCAGCACGCGCACCAGCTGCACGAGCACGCCGCGGCGCAGGCGCAGCGGGCGAGGGACTCTATCAGTGAGTAGTAACGAGCGAGAGACGCGCACCACCAGCACGCGCACCAGCTGCACGAGCACGCCGCGGCGCAGGCGCAGCGGGCGAGGGACTCTATCAGTGAGTAGTAACGAGCGAGAGACGCGCACCACCAGCACGCGCACCAGCTGCACGAGCACGCCGCGGCGCAGGCGCAGCGGGCGAGGGACTCTATCAGTGAGTAGTAACGAGCGAGAGACGCGCACCACCAGCACGCGCACCAGCTGCACGAGCACGCCGCGGCGCAGGCGCAGCGGGCGAGGGACTCTATCAGTGAGTAGTAACGAGCGTGAGACGCGCACCACCAGCACGCGCACCAGCAGAAAGTGGAATATATTTGTAATTGTAAGACTCATAGAAACATATGGACACCAATTGTTTTTCTGCACACAGAACAACTAAAGCAACAGCTCCGAGAGTTAGAGTCTCGCGGCAACGACTCGTTGGCCGTGTACGGAAACAGCATGGTGGAGCTGTGCCAACGCATCAAGCAAGCCGTGGCCAGGGGCGAGTTCAGCGCGCCGCCGAAAGGACCCATCGGTGAGACATTCCACTAATTTAACAGTACATTTGCGTTCTCCTTTTCATGAAGATCATGATCTCAAAAACAAAAACAGCAACATCAAGAAACATTAGTAACGCGAAAACATCACAGTACCACGAAAATGACTCAGTAGCACAGATATTTAGGAACACTTAAAAACATCTCAGAAAGATAGAGATGCGCACGACACAGACATACACTGCTGTCATAGAAAGGCATCTTAGTAAAAAAGAGGTGTTTAAATCTTCAGCTCAGAAGCATTCGGGCGTATATTGCATAATGACTTTATACAACTTACGCCGGTATGCTTCTGAGGTAAAGAAATATGGTGTTGCATCTTCGTTTATAAGACGTCATTATAAAATTGAGATGTACAGAAAACAGCACGTCAACCTACCACAAAACTTCAAATTTCTCAATTAATATTGATCTCTAATTGTAGGACTTAAAGTTGAAAATCAATTCAACAACCTTTAACTTTTTGGGTAGGTTTACCTGCCGCTGTCTGCATCTCAGTTGTTGTCTGTCTAATTGTAATTATAGTAAAACAGGCAGATGTCCTATTTGCTTAGGCATCTCAATAACACCTCTGTTTAACTGATTGTGATATATATCAGAGAGTGACATCTCAATAACACAGACATTTTCACAAATTTCATCAAAAATTACTTGTGTTTGTGCAGGTTCATACCTGAAGGTGAAAGATAAGAAATGGGGCGGCGTTATGGAGCACATAATCGGGGGGTCGCTGAACTCCTTCTGTGTGAATTCGCCCGAGGACTCTAGGAAGCTTTTCGACATTATGGGCCAGGTAAGTGCTAGCTACACCAGAAATTTGGCACCTCGCCTTACTTGGTTATTGTTATGAAGTTATTTTGTCTAGTATGATGCGTAAAACGGAGTAGAACTGCTAAAAATATTCGGTGTCTGTGTGATAGCAAAACAGTTGAAAATGAGTCGATTAATTGTCTCGTCTCGAAAGACGTTGTTTTGTCCAAATTGTCCCTAACCTAACCTAACCTAACCAGCTGTTATACGACATTTGCAAAATTCCAAAAAAAGACTTTCAGTTTTTGCCTAATTTAAAAATGTTCCGATTTTTTTTCTTTGCACAACGCAAAGTAAATCAGCCAAATCTGTCTAGCGAGGTGTTCACAAGTTTTTGCGCACTTTTGACGCACGTAACCAAACCTAACGCACGGCAATAGGGAATATGCACGAAAATAATATATATGAAATTATATACAGGTTGTCCGAAAACTCGACGTCAACCCGAAACTGGGTAAAAAGGCAAGTCATGCTGGTTGTTCGAAAAATGTAAAAAAAAACTTAGTTGCATGTTTTCACAATTATAGGCATTAAAAGAAAATCGAAAAATTTCACACCCTCTGACAGTCTTTTCACTCCTGTTGCCACAAATATCTACTCTTTCCGTCTTTTTTTATTGTTGTACACAACCCTGAATAATGCTTCTCTAAACTGTTATCAAAATTTCCAAACCAGTTGCTTTAGTTTGCATAACAAATAGGACTTATTTCCCAGAAAAAAACTCAAAATAAAAAATCGTCTAGTTTCAATTAACTGTGTTAAAAAAATAAGTGCTACGCGAGTTTGGCAAGTAGCATCAAAAGTTGGCGCAGTACCTAGCGGACCCTGGGCTCCAAAGCAATGGCTTTGGACATAACGGGGATTGACCGTATAGATGAAGAAGAAAAATAATAATTTTAAAACATTTTAAAAACATGCAACTAAAATTAATTTTAATTTTTTTGACAACCAGCATGACTTGCATTTTCACCTGGTTTCGGGTTGACGTCGAGCTTTGAGACATAGTGCTAACAGTAAAAACAAAATTGATTTTAGGTAAAAAATAACCGTAACACATGCATCACGGCCGACTGCGTTTGCGCGGGCTTTTATAAATGTAAAGTTTAAAATTGGTTTTTATAGTTTTCAAAGAGCATTAAAAATTAAAAGAAATTTCTGGGGCCTAAGACATCACCAGCAATTCAAAGCCAATTTCGTAAATCGGTAAAATAGCGTATGGGCCTCAGGTGTACGGCAGATCGTCGAAGCCCGCCGTGACGTCCAGCAAGTTCCTGCCGCGGCGGCACGACGTGCGGCGCCACGCGGTGCGCGCGGCGGGGCTCGCGTCCGCGCTCGACTCGCTCGACGTGCCCGACCCCGTCGTCGCCAACTACCTCATCGACAACCTCGGCGTCGAGAGCGTGCTACTTGTGCCCTCGCACGGTGAGTGATCTTATCCTTGTGCCCTGCAGGGTCTATAATGATCTGTTTTATGTACCTATTTGTAACACCTGTGTAACATTATAGAATGCAATAAATATATTGAATTGAATTAGATAGTATGAACATGACCCTAATTTTACTTATGGTTTGTTTTTGGTTCAGTTAAATTCGTACAACGTAACACGTATGGCCTTGATCGTAGTAGAAAGTGTGATGGTTCACTACACTAGGAGTTACTGGTTTCAGTAAAAAAATCTTACGGTCGCACACACCTCATGTTGCTTATCAATGGATTTCAAACTTTTTCTAGGAACTGTTCTGCCTTTACAAAAAAAAAAAAAACTGACCGCAGGTACCCGCGAAAATATGACCGTGAGCTAGTTCTGTCCTTCGTATATGTTGTAGTATTCCATATGCATATCTATAATCTTCGCGAAATGTCCTGTCTGCTGCTGTCCTCTGCGAAGCGCCAAAACCTCACGGGAATTGTTTCCAATCGAGTAACACTTCAATTGTGTATCAGAGGACGCGGTCCGCCTGTCGGACACCGTGGAGAACGTGCCGGAGAACTGCTCGCGCGTGGTGACGCTGGACTGCAGCGACTACTACCCCGCGCCCAACTACCGCTGCTACGGCGGCGTGGCCAAGTCCACGCGCTACCTGCAAGTCAGCACTGCGGAAAGGAAAAGGTATATAGATTACTTACTTTAGATATTCATCATCATTTCAGCCACAAGGCGTCCACTGCCGCCTTTCTCATTGACTTCCAGATTGGCCGGTTGGAAGCGGCCTGCATCCAGCGTACTCTTATACTATACTTGAGATATTACTCTTCATTAACTACTTCTTGAAGAGCTTTGAATTTTGTTTATATAGGGCGACTTTTGAGATTTCATAGGAGTGGATGGCCAAAATAAAAAGCATTAAAAAAAACAATTATAACCGGAAATCTACATTGATTCATCAACAAAACTATCATTCGACTATCGGTCCACTACACGAAGCGACGAAATAGATGTTTTATTTAAACCAGATTTAGCATACATCTAAATTAAACAAGTTTACTATCTCTTAAACAACATGAATATGTTAAATAACAACTGTATTTCATTTGTTTGGTTGCTTGGTCTTATTTTGATGGACAGCGGATCTGTAAGACAGTTAAGGACCTATTAAAAATAAATCTACTTCTCCACAGACAAGTGCAAGCCGAAATACAAGAATCTGAGTCCCAGCTTAGAGAGTTAGAGGCCAAAGCCGAAGAGTTAAACCAAGAAGCGCGTAAGGCGAGGGAGAACGAGCACGCCACCGGCCGAGTGCTTCAAGCGCTTGTCAGGGAGCGGCACGATAAAGACGAAGCGGCCAGGAACGCGGCGGCCGCGTTAGAGCAGCAACAAGCGCCTCACCACGCTGTCTTGGTGAGTGTACTGCAGTGTTGGCGGGGAGCGGCACGAGAAGGACGAAGCGGCCAGGAACGCGGCGGCCGCGTTAGAGCAGCAACAAGCGCCTCACCACGCTGTCTTGGTGAGTGTACTGCAGTGTTGGCGGGGAGCGGCACGAGAAGGACGAAGCGGCCAGGAACGCGGCGGCCGCGTTAGAGCAGCAACAAGCGCCTCACCACGCTGTCTTGGTGAGTGTACTGCAGTGTTGGCGGGGAGCGGCACGAGAAGGACGAAGCGGCCAGGAACGCGGCGGCCGCGTTAGAGCAGCAACAAGCGCCTCACCACGCTGTCTTGGTGAGTGTACTGCAGTGTTGGCGGGGAGCGGCACGAGAAGGACGAAGCGGCCAGGAACGCGGCGGCCGCGTTAGAGCAGCAACAAGCGCCTCACCACGCTGTCTTGGTGAGTGTACTGCAGTGTTGGCGGGGAGCGGCACGAGAAGGACGAAGCGGCCAGGAACGCGGCGGCCGCGTTAGAGCAGCAACAAGCGCCTCACCACGCTGTCTTGGTGAGTGTACTGCAGTGTTGGCGGGGAGCGGCACGAGAAGGACGAAGCGGCCAGGAACGCGGCGGCCGCGTTAGAGCAGCAACAAGCGCCTCACCACGCTGTCTTGGTGAGTGTACTGCAGTGTTGGCGGGGAGCGGCACGAGAAGGACGAAGCGGCCAGGAACGCGGCGGCCGCGTTAGAGCAGCAACAAGCGCCTCACCACGCTGTCTTGGTGAGTGTACTGCAGTGTTGGCGGGGAGCGGCACGAGAAGGACGAAGCGGCCAGGAACGCGGCGGCCGCGTTAGAGCAGCAACAAGCGCCTCACCACGCTGTCTTGGTGAGTGTACTGCAGTGTTGGCGGGGAGCGGCACGAGAAGGACGAAGCGGCCAGGAACGCGGCGGCCGCGTTAGAGCAGCAACAAGCGCCTCACCACGCTGTCTTGGTGAGTGTACTGCAGTGTTGTCGGGGAGCGGCACGAGAAGGACGAAGCGGCCAGGAACCAGGAAAACCAGGGCTTACACCTTACATAATGATACGTAATAGAATAGTGACTATTAAACCACTGGGTCGTAAGTAGGTATAAGGTAACACATAGCAATTAACTTGAATAAACCGCTATACAAAATTAGCAAAACTTCTCCATACAAACTGATGTCAGCCTGTCGGCGGTTCAGTACGGGGAAGTGAAAGATTAAAAGTTCCACTGCACCTATCTGTTACACTCGGTATATGAGCCTTTATAAATACATAGCTTTTTCCCGCGGCTTCGTTCGCGTTAGATTTGATTTTGAGTGATGCATGAATGTCAAACTCAGTAATTTAAAAAAAACTCTACAAAACTTCTTTAAAGACAATATTTTTTACTAATACAGCCGGGGGGCTGTATTAGTAAAAAAAATTCTAGGGGTAGCATGACCATCAAACACGATATGATATGATATAATATAGCGATTTATCAATTTTAGGATAACGCGGGTCTCGTTCTATATATACATTAGCTCCGAAATTACTGGACCGATTGAATTGCAATTCGGCACAAATAATTTCAAAAATTTTTATGTTCACAATATTCAATTTTAAAATCAACGTCCCAAAAAACCATAAAATCTACACCCATATTGATAGACATTTCAACCCTGTCGCATCCCAACAGGGGAGATGGAATTTCACGTCCGCAACGTTAAATTTTAAAATCGTTGTTGTTTTCGTAATCAGCGACCCGATAAACCATAGAAACAATACCCATGTTGATTTTCAGGCTTTGTCAGCCCCCTTCCCCTTTTTAGGAGTTGACTTTTCAAAAAATCTGAAACACATGTTTACTCATTTATCGTAAGGAGAACTTACTCCTGTGAAGTTTCGAATAAAAGAGTCTGACTAATCTTGTTTACCAATACAAACTTTGGACCCCCATTTCACTCCTTTAGGGGATTAATTTTGAAAAATCCTTTCTTAGTGACCCCTAGATTTTACGTGTCAAATTTTGAATCTCTAGAACCCGCGGTTTGGGCTGTGCGTTGATACATCAGTCAATCACTTTTGCCTTTTATATATGTATATAGATTAATTATATAGAATATAGAATGGAGTGTACAAAAAGGCAGTGGTGCGGTCTTTTTGACCGTGAAGCAATAAAGACCGGGTCTGCTCATCGATGCCCGCGGCTGCCCGCGCCGCTTACTCAACGTACACGACGGTCAGTTCAGGACAAGCATTCTAGTAGAGCGCGCGGCGCAGACTAAGCTAGCCGCCCACGCCGCCGTCTGCGTTAGTGTATACAAACTGGTTGGTGCGATCCACGGCGGGCAGCCACGGACATGCCGCGGTGCGGGGCGGGCACTGGCGGCGCGGCCTTATTGACCGCCGTGTGCGTTGCAGTATACAATTCCCTTTGGTCTATTGTTCATGGCGAAATTGTCGTGTACGCAGCGCCTTGATATCTCGAAAACGGTGCGTCCTAGCTCAAAATAAACAAAATGTTGACCCCAGGCGACGTCTCTGGAACACTTCGACCGGAGTTAAAATAACCTAAAGCAGACCTTCATCGAGGGTTGAAATCAGGTAAGTAGCATTAGAGATCAGAGTTCCCCGCGTAATTCCTATGTCCTATGGGAATTCTGGAAAACGATATACTTTATGTCACTTCCACAACTGAGAAGAATCTCATATGATGAAAAACATTTGTAACGGCTTAGGCTGTAGAGCGTGCCAAAAAATTATAATATAAACACACATACATACGCTCGAAAAACATAACCCTCCTACGGCAGCCGAGTCAAAATAACAATGTATATTAGGTTAGTTTGCAACCATAAGCCGAGATAATATATTTGGTGATTATTAATTCGACAATTACAAAATTTTATCCCTTTTGAAATTCTAACACCCTATTTAAGTTGAGTAAGTTTACTATAAACATAAGTTTAGTAATTATAACTTTAAAAATGAAGGACTTTCAAGACACAACTTAATATCTTTTTTCACCCCTTCAGGGGTTGAATAATCAAGAACACTGTAATACATAAATTTATTTTCAATCGTCACCATAAATACAAAATTTTAAAATTATTATTTGAAACTAATATGCTTTCATTAAATTTTCATCCCCTATTTTACCCCCTTAGGGCTATAATTTCCAAAAAACCCTTTCTTAACAAAAGTTTAGTGATTATAACTTTAAAAATGAAGGACTTTCAAGACACAACTTAATATCTTTTTTCACCCCTTCAGGGGTTGAATAATCAAGAACGCTGTAATACATAAATTTATTTTCAATCGTCACCATAAATAAAAAAAATTAAAATTATTATTTTAATTTTTTTTAACTGATATGCTTTCATTAAATTTTCATCCCCTATTTTACCCCCTTAGGGCTACATTTCCACAAAACCCTTTCTTAATGGATGTCTACACTGTATAAGGTAAGGCTGTGCGTTGATATATCAACAATTAGTCAATTTACCATTTTATATAAATAGATAACTGAAATACAAAGTTTCTTTCCCCTTTTCACCTACTTAAGGGTTGAATTCAAGATTTTTTATGTCTACAATATTAAATTTCCAAATCAATGTCATTTTCGTAATTAACATCCCAAAAAACCATAAAATCGACACCCATATTGATATTTAGACATTTCAACCCCATCGCACCCCAATAGGGGGATGATATTTCACGTCCGCAAAGTTGTATTTTAAAATTGTTGTTGTTTTCGTAATCAGCGACCCGATAAACCATAGAAACAATACCCATGTTGATTTTCAGACTTTGTCACCCCTTTTACCCCCTTTAGGGGTGGATTTCGCAAAAAACCTAAAACACGTGTTTAATCATTTATTGTTAGGAATACTCCTGAGAAGTTTTGAATAAAATAGTCTAACTAATCTTGTTTCCTCATACAAACTTTGGGCCCCCATTTCACCCCTTTAGAGGGGGAATTTTGAAAAACCCTTTCTTAGTGCACCTCTAGCTAGACCTTATAAGAAACCTACATGCCAAATTTGGAATCTCTAGCACCAGCGGTTTGGGCTGTGCGTTGATATGTCAGTCAATCAGTCAGTCAGTCAGTTTCTTCTTTTATTTATAAAAATACATAAATTTATTATGTATCGTCTATTGTAATAATAGTATTACACTCCCGTGCAGCTGGACGAGCTGAAGATCTCCAAAGACAAGCTGGGCCAGGTGGGGCAGCAGCTGGAGGCGCACGCGCAGCAGGAGCGGCAGCTGCGGCGGCGCGTGGGCGAGCTGGACGTCGCCGCGCGCACCGTCAAGGGCAAGCTGGCCCTCGCCTCGGCCGCCTGCAGGACGCTCAGCGTGAGTGAAAATAATCTAGACAGACGCTAATTTAAACCGATGATAGAATCGATGTTACGATTACAAAGCAATGGTTAGTGGTTACGGTGGGTTGAAGACCCAAGAAGATTGATGAGACGCGTGGACGCTCTGGAGTGGAGCTGATAGCCAAGTGGGTCGTTGCGTGTCATCTTGTGGGCGACTGCCGGCGTGCTTTAGGGCTGCGGGGCCGCGAGGGGCGAGAGACGCGGGGGGGGGGGGCGTCGGCGCGGGGGCACACCGCCGTGCGTTTTGTTCGTTCATGAACAACGGCTTACACTTCTTTTCAACCGACTTCAAAAAAAGCGAAAGTTCTCAATTCGACTGTATGTTATATTTTTTTTGTATGTATGTTACGCGATTACTCCGCCAATTATGAATCGATTTTGATGATTCTTTTTTTATCTCATAGATCATACTTCAGAGGTGGTCCCATATAAATTTTTATCGAAATTGATTCAGCAGTTTTTGAGAAAATAACAAAATATATGCCCAGATAATGTTTTGGTTCATGATTCTTGTATCTATGTTATCCAATATCTTCGCCAAATGTAAACCGATTTTGATGATTTTTTTTTTGAATAGCTAATACTTCAAATCAAATCATTTATTTGTTATACACAGATAAATAGTTATATTACATAGGAACAGGGTATTATGAGAGCTCTGTGATACTATAATAAAATATTTCGGAAAAAAATTATCCCCTAAGGATGGAAAAAAAGGGGATAAAATCTAGTACGACGGGTCTAATTTAAATCGGCGCCGTCTGTAGGCGCCGATTGGCGGGCTGGCCCTTCCGCCGTCACAGATAGACGGCGGGTGGACAGGGAGGGCGTTACGTTAACTTACGTTCGACGTGGTACAAGCGTTCAGACCAAAGCACTCGCACAGAGAGCGTTCGCGGAACGAGTGCCGCGCGTATACTACGACTGTTGTGTTATTTTACAAAACATTATTCGGATTTCGCACGACCCGCTCTATGTGTGAAGACGACGAGCAGTGCCACACACGCTCGAGAAACGACCCGTTCCGCACATTCTTGTGTGTAGTACGCTTTAGGTCTGATTGCCGACCGCAAGGGGGTTGCTCAGTTTGTTTGCAGTTTCTATACAGTTATGTTAAACTTCAGAAAAATGGAAAATCTACTTCAATATTGCATTTGGCTGGCAGTCTAAATCCGTCCGAATCCAGTCCGTTTGTTTAGGCCCTGAGAACCTTATTACACTAGCGATTAGCGAGCGAGTACAAATCGAGGACAAAGCGCAGCGTAAAGCTCGCCACAAATAACTGATCCTCTAGATCAGAGGTTCTCAAACTTATTTTGTCTACCGCCCACTTTAAAAATAATTTATTTTTCAACGCCCCCCAAACATTAAACTCATCATCATTTTAGCCATAAGACGTCCACGGCTAAACATAGGCCTCCCCCAGTAACTTCCAGATTAGCCGGTTAAAAGCGGCCTGCATCTAGCGGCTTCCTGCAACCTTTATCCGTCCGTCCACCTTGTGAGTGGACGTCGTACGCTGCGCTCGGCCGGTACACGGCCTCGATTCCTGTTTTAGTAATTCGTACGACGTGGTACTTTTAAATATTTGCGATTTTTATCAATACTCAATACTCAATACTCATTTATTCAGTATATAGGCCCTCTTCCGGGCACTTATACACGTCCCAAAATATAGCTTTACCCTACCACCGCTTCGGGACTACATATCGGCTGGTGATGAGAAGAAACGGCGCAACAAACTCAGTCACCTTTGTCAGCCTTTTTTACAGGAAATACAATTACAAGACATGAAGTAAGTGCGAGCTAAGCAGGTTAAGTCCATGCACTCTTGTCGTTCAAAAAATCGTCTACCTTATAATACCCTTTTTTCATAAGGTTTTTTTTAATGTGAATTTTGAACTCATGTACAGGTAGTTCAACAAGAGTCTGTGGAACTTTATTAAAAAATTTAATACATTTCCCCAAGAACGAATTACCAACTTTGTGAAGTCTGAAGCTCGGAACGGCAAGTTTATTTTTATTACGAGTATTATAATGATGAAAATCACTTTTTAAGCTAAACAAACTCAGATTTTTTCGAACGTACATAATATTTTCAAAAATGTATTGAGAGGCTACTGTTAATATATTAATATCTTTAAAAATCTCCCTCAGAGAGTCACGAGGTCCAAGACAGTATATTGCACGTACGGCTCTTTTCTGCAACACAAAGATTGATTCAATGTCAGCAGCAGAGCCCCATAGCAGTAAACCATACGACAACAAACTATGAAAATAACTAAAGTATACTAGTCTTGCCGTTTCGACATCAGTTAAAAGCCTTATTTTCCTTACTGCATAAGCCGCTGAACTGAGCCTTCCTGACAGGGCAACTATATGGGGACCCCATTGGAGCCGGGAGTCTAATGTAATTCCCAAAAAAATTGTGGAATCGACTGCATCTATATGATCGTCTGACATATTAATATGCGTACTGACCTGCCTCACATTGGGCATAGTGAATTTAATGCATTTAGTTTTGTTTGCATTTAGCAACAGGTTGTTAGCTGTAAACCAGCGTACTACTTGAGAGAGAGCACTATTTACATCGTCAAAGGCAGCTTTACCTCTGTCAGTTTTAAAAATCAATGATGTATCATCTGCAAACAATACTATCTCACAAAGATCTTTAGTGAAGTAAGGAAGGTCATTTATATAGATTAGGAATAATAGAGGTCCCAATATAGAGCCCTGGGGCACACCCATGCGTATTGGAGCTCCAGAAGAGTCAGTTCCATTGACATTAACTTTTTGAATTCTATCTGTGAGGTATGACTCTAACAATTTACCTGAATCATTTGAGACACCATAATGCCGTAATTTCATTAATAAAGTCTTGTGATCTACACAATCGAAAGCCTTAGACAAATCACAAAAAACCCCTAAAGCATCTTGTTTTCTTTCAAAAGCATCGAAGATATGCTTAAGGAGTGCAACTCCAGCATCAGTTGTGTTTCTACCTTTGGTGAAACCAAACTGCTTCTCATGCAACAGTTTGTTAGTTCTAAAATGTGATAAGAGTTGATTGAAGACTATCTTTTCAAATATTTTACTAAGAGCTGGTAGTATTGATATAGGTCTAAAATTGGAGGGATCACTTTTATCACCGGATTTAAATAATGGTATAATTTTACTAAATTTCATTAAATTAGGAAACGTACCTTCATCAATACACTGGTTAAATATACAAGCAAGATGAGTTGCTATACTATCGATTATATGGTTAATTATATTGGTCGAAATGCCCCATAAATCTTCAGTTTTTTTCATATTCAGCTCTCTAAATGTTTTAACAATAACATCAGGATTAACATGTCTAAACTTTAGGGAAGAATTGCATTCATCCACATTTGATTTCAAAAAAGTTTCCGCAAGACCTGGCGTAGAGTTTAATTTATTAGTTGTAGCAATTGGTATATTAGAAAAGAAATCATTAAACGCGTTTGCTACTTCACTGTCTGATTTAATAATTTTATTATTAATATTAAGGCTAATTGTGCGATCCGATTGTCTGTTTCTGCTTGTTTCTCTATTAATAATGCTCCAAGTAGCTTTCATTTTATTTTTAGAGCTAACAATAATATTCCGAATATAATTAGCTTTAGCCAGTGCACGTACCTTTTTGAAAAATTTTGAGAATTTTTTAACATATTCAATAATATTAGGGTCTTGAGTGTGCGCTTTTAGGTCGTATAATTCGTATAATTTTTTCCTACTTTTATGAATACCAGTCGTGGCCCAGTCACTAAATTTACATTTATTTGTGTTTATTTTAACATGTTTTTGTTTAAATATATTATTAAATTCATCTTTGACCAATCCAAACAGATTTCCATATGATACATCTACAGTGTTACTGTTGGCTGGTAATAGATTTATTCCACAATCAATATTATTCTTAAATCTATCTAATTGGCTAGCAGTGACTGGCCTACAAACAATATCCACCATAGGCGAGACATGATGGTGCTCAAATGTGGCTATTAGTCCACTATGATCCGATTGGAGACAATTTATAATCGATTTATTTATTACTTTACAATTACAGAAAATATTATCTAAGCAAGTAGCTGATGTAGGAGTGGTTCTTGTAGGTTCATTAAATAGATTATATAAATTATAAGATTTAAAAAGATTTAGGAACCTTGCAGAGTTTTGTGTATCTACTAATAAATCAATATTGAAATCTCCACATACAACTATCTTCTTATTCGATTTACATACCTTTTTTAATACCTCCTCCATAGTGGACTCAAAAAGATGGTAATTTGCTGATGGGGGTTTGTAGACACTAATAATAATATATTGCTCCAGCTCAGCACATGCTAGTTCAATAGTTTGTTCTATAGAGAGTGCCACGATATCTTTGCGTTCTTTGGACTTAATATTCTTTTTAATTAGAATTAGTGATCCCCCACGTATAGCTGACTCTCTACTTAACAAGCTAATGACTTCCCAATTTTCAATTCCTATGAGCACTTCACATTTCTTAAGCCAGTGCTCAGTTAGACAGAGGACATGTATATCCATGTCTTGCAAATACAATGTTATTTCCAGTTCTTTGCCGGAAAAGCCTTGTATATTTTGATGAACAATATTAAGGCAGTTAGACTTTTCCTTTGTCGCTATAGGTAGGTTGCAAGAGATTTCCTCTGTTGTCTTAATATTTAATTTAAATGTATATGATTATTCGTTGGAACTGATTCCAACTTGTGAATTGTTATGTCATTGCTCTGCTCAATAAAAGCAGTTTGTTTAGCCAAGTTCTTGGCTGAACACTTAATAAAATATGATAGCGACATTGCTATCTGTCTTTTAATTTTACTGCTGAGATAATATTTATCTCGGGTCAAATAAATTGAATTATATTTTAAATAATAATTAATGTCAATAACATGAAATTTTTCTGAATTATATGTCATAGTATTTAAACACAAATTAATTTTATATCTAATATTATTTTCTTCCTGTGGCAAGCCGTCACTGTAAGGTAATGTAAACATTACAATTTTATTTAAGTTTAACAATTGTAATGAGTCTAAATATTTTACTAACTCATTTTTGTTTACATTGCCCCAAATTTATATTACCAATCAAAATTATTAAAGTAGTATTTTTATTGAATTTATAATTAATAAAACTATTTACAATTTCATAATATGAAGAACCTGGCATGCAGTGGTTAATAACACTTTGTCCCAAATATGAGTTCAATAATAGGCCCATGTTTTTACCTACTTCATCGCTGAACATAACTATATTCGATTTTACAGGTCTATTTATATGATTATTCTTTGCTTGGGAATTAACGGAGACATTACATAGGTTGTGACTTTTTTTGTTTTTTAATGTTTGAGTAACTGGTGACTCACATCCTAACTGAGAGCCGAGTGAGCAACTTTCATTAATAGTTATATTATTGCAACTACACGAAGAGACCAGACTCGTCAATGCCAAGATATGTTCACCACACTCCTTTTTTGTGCTTATGTATCGCTGAGTCATTACATCTAATGATTTCTTAAATTTACATAATTCTAATTCTAAGTTTTGAACATTTTTCTCATAATCACTCACACTTTTTTCTAATAATAATGAGTACATATCTAGTTTGTCACCTAATTTTCTTCTTTCATTAATTTGTCTAGTGTGAGATTGCATACATTTTTGGTGTTTAATTAATTTTTGAGTTTTTTTAATAAACTTACTAATTTTTACATATTTTTTAATTTTTTTATTACTAAATTTAGCAAGGCCGGCAAAGTTAGGAGATTTTAAAGTGTCATCACGGGTTAAATCAATTGTTTTAATTGGTCCATTGCTAGAAGAAGTTTGACAGAGGCTGGGCGCACTGCCAACTAATTGATTAAATAAACAATCAGTTCGGTAGTCTACACACTCTTTCTTCTGCGTCTCCAGGTTTAGGATATGGTCCTGGGCATCATTGAGGTCTTGATGAAGCGAAGACATACGTTTTAAATTGAGCTCATATTCTTCTCTGCACTGATCGAACCTATCTATCACGGATTGACTACACACACACACGTCTTATCGCAATAAATAAGGTTTGAAAGTAATTGTGTTTACCTTCAAAAGCCCGACGTTTTGAACGCGTAGTAGCGTCGTTTGTCACGGGTTGACTGGCGCGGCGAGATGTTAACTATTCTAGCGAGGGTCGATTTCCTACCCGCACATCACTTGTAAGATTTGTCCGGCACACAACACTAACTGTATCCGCGGATGAGTCTGAGGACAGATCGCGAGGTTTACACTTGTCAAACACTAGGTTCCACGAAGCTGATAGTATGAATCCGTCTTCTCGCAAATACATGTACCTAGATAAGCTATTGTTAACACCTTTATAACTTGTGTTCTGGCAAATAATCGCGTTTACCTTTTTTTTTAACATACTCGGTAGAAGCTTTTATGTTTCTTAATTTCAACCGCTTCAGTACTAAATAAATACTCCATGAAGACTGTATATGTTCCATTCTCCATGTTATCAACCCAACTACGAACACCGAAGGATACCATCCCTCTACTGACGGCGGGAGTGTACAAGATTGACTGCAGTTGTGGAAGCTTGTACATTGGCCAAACCAAACGCTGCAGTCAAAAACAGACTGACATATAAATCTGCGATAGTAGAACATTTATTGGGAGGAGGCACCGATCATTAGATTGAACTGCATGAGCCCAAAATACCGATCGCCACTACTATAAAAGGAATGTGCGTGAAGCGGTTGAAATTAAGAAACATAAAAACTTTAACCGGGTAGACGGATTCAAACTATCAGCTTCGTGGAACCCAGCGATCGACGAGTGTAAGCCTCGCGATCTGTCCTCAGACTCGTCCGCGGATACAGTGAGTGTTGTGTGCCGGACAAATTTTATGTGAAAATCTACCCTCGCAAGAGTAGTTGACATCTCGCCGCGCCAGTCTACCCGTGCCCACGGACGCTGCAACGCGTTCGAAACGTCGGGATGAATTTGAAAGTGAACACTTTTACCACTTTATTTATCGCGATAAGACCTGTTCGTATGTGGTCGTAACGCAAACCGTGGGTTTTATGCCGTCAACCAGGAAGAGTTGGAGCAAGAGCAGATGAAGCTCGCGCAGGGCTCCAGCGACCAGCAGGCCTGCGCGCGCAAGCTGCAGGAGGACGAGCCCCGGCTGGCGCAGGCGCGCGCGCACCTCGCCGAGCGCCGCGCGCACCTCGCCCGCCTCACCGCCGAGGCGCTCACGCTGTGCGCCAGGGTCGACAATCCGAGGTGACCACTACACTAGACACCATTTTTTTTACAGCGATAAAATATTTTCCATGCGCACGCGCACGTCAAGAAACTCACCGGCGAGGCGCTCGCGCTGTGCGCACGCGACCGCTGCACTAGACGACGACAATACTTTTTTTACAGCGATGAAAAAACTTTCTGCACGCGCACACCGAGAAACGAGGCGCGGCGCGCACGACGTGGCGTGGCGCTGACGCTGTACGCGAGGGTCAATGTTCCGAAGTAAAAAAAAAGTAGGCAGCACACAGATAAAAAAAACTTTCTGAAAGCTCACGCACACACCGAGGAACTTACCGACGAGGCGCTCACGCATAGAGCTATACTGTTTAACCTGCTCCTGTCGGTATCTGCACGGTCGGTGTGGTTCGACCGCAAAATAAAACTCAGGCCACACTGGGAGTGAAACGAAACGAAGATAAAATCGAACAATTCTTTTGAAGTTTTGTTCTACTATCATTAATATACAAAATGTCGTTTATCATCATCGTTTCAGCCATATGACGTCAACTGCTGAACGTAGGCCTCCTCCATTGCCTTCCAGATTAGCCGGTTGGAAGCGGCCTGCATCCAGCGTCTTTGTGCGACCTTTACCAGGTCGTCTGTCCACCTCATGGTCGTCGCCGCCAGTTAAATAAAATTGAAAAATATAAGATAAGATAACTCAATATGATGCAGCTACGTACCTAGGTCATACTTTATTGCATCATTTCCTACATACGTCACCACAAGACCGCGCGCATCGCGCATCCAACCAAATCTGGCGTGCGCGACTGCCGCGGGCGACATAATATGCAGGTGTCGTCTCTGTGACGTTACCTGCGTAAGAGCAGCGCGTGTAGGCTCCGCGTAAGATCGATTTAAATATGGATATACAATAATAATAGCTATAAAATTACCGATTCACACAGTTGATGTTGTCTCACCGACCTACTAAAATGATAATGAATTTTTTGTATATAAATAGGTCAAATTTGAAAATGAACGTACATTACTGCATACACGGCATTCGTGTTATAATCATCTCTCAACAAGTAACCAAATTTCGCGCGTGCCAAAGTTTTAAAAGACACGAAAACGAACTTATCTTTGTTTTGCTTCGCTCTTAGTGTGGCCTGCGCCTAAAACAATTTAATGCAAAACATTAAACATTAAATTTCATTTGCCAGTCATACATCACTCTCTCATTATACTGTGAAAGCGAGAGAACCATTACAGTTTCCAATCCGATTTCTTATCTGGGCTGGCTAGTTGAATAATAATAATTGTTTGCTACCAAAATATGTAGTTAGAAGAAAACGATAAATGAAATGCTGTTTGAAAAAAATCAATAAAAAAAACAGAAAAATGTTTTAATCTCGCTCCAAAAAAAAAAGTTTCCCGTGATATATTCAAAAAGAATAATACTCAGCGTCGTTATTATCATCCATCGAACAGAGACCTTGCGATCGTGACGAACGAGCTGAAGAAGACGCAGCAGAAGCTGAGCAAGCTGCGCAGCAACGGGCTCAGCAAGGCGCAGGTGGCGGAGCGGCTGCTAGACGTGGAGCGCCGGTTCCGCTTCACCAGGGCCGTGCTCGACCAGCTCAAGGACCTCGTCGACGAGGTCGGTCAGCTCCACTTAAGAGTAGAGTACTGAATGTAGCCAAATTGTGTAACTAAATTAAAAAACTTTCACCTTCACTATAAACATAAAAAAAAAATATGTGATAAGACCTGTGCTATGTGTAACTAGCTGTCCCGGCGAACTTCGTACCGCCCCCTCGTGAATATTTCCGTTTTTTATAGTTATTCTGCTATTCGGAGCGAAGACAAATTCAACAGATTAAAGATCATAAAATTGGTCTAGCCGTTCTCGACCTATAAATGGTGTAACTAACCCGACTTTGTTTTTAGGGTTCCGTAGCCAAATGGCAAAAAACGGAACCCTTATGGATTCGTCATGTTTGTCTGTCTGTCCGTCCGTATGTCACAGCCACTTTTTTCCGAAACTATAAGAACTATACTGTTGAAACTTAGTAAGTAGATAAGATAAGTAGTATTCCGTGAATGCATTAAGATTTTCACACAAAAATAGAAAAAAAAAACATAAATTTTGGGGGTTCCCTATACTTAAAACTGATGATTTTTTTTCCATTAAACCTATACGTGTGGGGTATTTATGGATAGGTCTTCAAAAATGATATTGAGGTTTCTAATATCATTTTTTTTCTTAACTGAATAGTTTGCGCGAGAGACACTTTAAAAGTGGTAAAATGTGTAACTTCTAAAATAAGTGAATGATAAAACTAAAAAAAAAATGTGATGACCATGCAAACTTCCACCGAAAATTGGTTTAAATGAGATTTAGTAAGTAGTTTTTTTTTAATACGTCATAAATCGTAAACCGCAATTTACCTTTCGTAATGTTATAGATTTCATTCTGCAATAAAAATAGCATAACTATGACTCGATTGTCTAGTTATTTCTGACAATTGGCTAGTTTCCTGGGTCAAAAAAATATTATTAGTTTATTTTGTCTTATGTCAATCATGAACAAAAAACGACGAAGATAAAGCGCATCAAAGTTTGGGAATGGGAGCACGTGATGTCACGCATTGCTCAAAAGTGTCGCAAGGCGTGATGTTACGGGGAACTTTAATGGGCTTAATCTTTATCATTTTTTGTTTGATTGAGAAAAGAAAAACGTGTTCAATATTTTCTGTAAATCCAACTGACGGGCTAATTCGATTTTTTTAGGAAACTAGCCTATTATTCATGATCTACGATCTTCTGTTTCTCTGGCGTGCCGTACCCCCGTAGAGGGGAAATTAATGAAGGTAATTTGCACGGAGAACCACCTTAAGAACGCCGTCCTTACACGAAATGAACAGATACTTTAGCCTCTGACATATGAGCATTTATGAGTTTAAAAAAACCGCCGCCACCGTACAGGCATGAAATAAAAAGAAAGTATTTTCGCATATATTATGTATAAACTTTTATAAAAATTATTTGCCTTTACTATTTGTATCTGGCTCGTTTTGATGACAGTGTCAGTAAGAGTAGCACAAAGTTGATTTAAGCTTTTCAGTCCAGGAATTATGATTTCAAAAATGCAGCTCGCTCTGGTCGCCCTATTTTGGATAAAATGGACACCATTTTAAAAAAATAATTGAGTGGAGCGACATCGGCATATCAGTAGTTACGCTGAGTTAAGCTTATGAATAACAGTTGACCCATTTGAGAAAAGCTAGATCTACCCTTGTAAGACTACTATGTACACCTGTGCCCCACAATTTTTGATTGATTTATAAAGCTAGATAGGTACACAAAAAAGCTCGATATATGGGTGCTACACGAGCTCACTAAGAGAAACCTAATGAACCGTGTACTAATTTGCGATTATTTATTTAGACGTAATAAAACCGAATCGTTTTTGAAGAGATTGATAGCTGGTGATGAAAAGTGGATCACGTACGACAAGAACGTCCGAAAAAGGTCGTGGTCAAAGGTCTGTCAGGCTTCACAAACTGTGGCAAAACCCGAGTTAACTCACAATAAAGAAAAATATGGAAAAATTACATCAAACAAATTTAAAACGTCACCACATTTATGTTAATTTTACTCTTTCGTTTCAGATATATACTACAGCGGACAAGCATCTTAATTTTAGCCACAGAGTGCAGGTTTACATCGCGAGAAGAGTCCAGTTTTGTTTCCAATCAATACTTACTTTACGTGGATACTCCGTAAGTGTGGAACGCCTTAATGACTATTATGTAATGAAAATGTAGGATTTGTTTTAGAAAACCATCGCTAGTTTTACAAATAATGAACTACGAGCCTACCTACGACGCGCCGATAAACGATCCCCTCCAGTAAATGTTGACATGACGTATTCGCTTAAATTTGAATCTATCTTCACGACCAGTTTTAAATCAACTTGTTCAACCACGCTCATTAAAATCTTTAGAAATTATAGGTTTAGTTACAATACCTTTTTTTGGTATGTTACGATTTACGACGCTTAGATTCACAGATAGAACATAGGTTTTCTCATAATAATAATTTTATCTTTGAGTTGGTACTGAATTTTATCGCGACCACCGTGACCGCATTTGTGAATTTCTAAGAGTAATTCTTAGTACTCCTCCATAGGTAACTAACCGTTGTGCTTTCAGGGCTGTTCTTCTTAAGAATAAGATAGTGTCTATTCCAGAAATATTCATAATGTCGTACTTAGCATACCAATAATATTCCGCAGGTGTCCGTCGAACACCAGTTTCTAATGGACACTAGCATTTTTAACGTGCTGTATAACCTCAAGAACTTTTTTATTTTTCCAATGCTATTTTATTGCTCCCGTTTGAGATTCGTAAAACCTATTTAATTCTCTTTAGTAAATGTCTTTATAATCACTTGTTTCTTGCCTCAGGCAACTGTTCTGCTCTTGTTTTGAGAACCACTTGCACTACTTGACGCCATTGACACTTGTGGCGCTACTAGCAAATACTGCACCAGATGTGCGCCTGCGCCAGCAGCGCATCACAAACGCTGCGCCAGATGAGCGTTGAGACCATGGCTGCGTTAGCTGCGCACCAATAGCACCCCGCGAAGCAATGCCTTATAGCTTAAGTAAAGGAAAAAGTCCGAAAACCGTGGTTACATCTTCGTCCAACGACTATGAGCAGTTGTGTTGCTGAATGGCGAGTACATTTCTCATTAGAAATATTCTCTACTTAATTGTAGCTTTCTGTTTCCAAGATATGCCTCCGTTTCAGTCGATGCATTGCTTCCGGAATAGTCAGTTGCACAACAGTTGATTAAGGTGGTTTGCAAGACTTGCTTCATATTTCCGGCTATTGACCTCATTTTCCTCCTTCACCGTGTTTATATTTAGATTTGTATGTACATGCCTCTAAAATCCTTATAAAACCAAGGTGCGTTAGATATTTGCTTAAGGTTGTAGTTCTGACACCTTTATACTCATATTGGAGTTACATACTGACTACTGAGCCCCACAATAGGCCCATATAGGTTTTAGTATGGATTTTGTATATTAGAACCTTGTTGTCGAGAGATAGTTTGGTGTTTCGTCCAACCATCCAGTACAGTCTTCTGTACCTGAGGTCCATTTTATCCCTCTTGCTCTGTATGTGTTTTCTCCATGTGAGCCGGCGGTTCAAGTACATTCCCAGGTACTTGGCGTTGTCGCTTTGGGAAAGCTGATTATTCCGGAGTGAGACTGGCAGGCAGTTCCCTCTTCTAAGAGTATATATAACGCGGACTGATTTTAGGGCATTGACTTTTATTCTCCACTTAGTGAGCCAGTCATAATCTGTTCTAAATTGCGTTGCAGGATTACTTAAGCCTTTATTACTACTGAAGGAAATTTATTACTAGCCAAAATGGCGCGTATCGTCCGTGAAAGTTGCTTTGTCGGTCTGGGGTAAATCACTTGTAAATATTGTGTAGAGTACAGGACCCAGAACCGAGTCACACATCACCACACATAATGGCACACCTACCTGATGCGGATTTTATATGAGGATGTACACTAATCTTCCTTAATTTGAAACATTCTATCGGCCAAATAGGATTTTACGATTACAAAGTATGTATAGGGCAATAATGACTTGATCTTGTAAAGCAGACCCTTGTGCCAAACTCTATCGAATACCTGTTGCACGTCCAAAACTGCAGATGAACGCTATTACCCGCGTTCAAGAGCACCCCGGATTACTCGGCACACTATGAATCTGATTCACTGTGCTGTGGCACTCTGAAACAAAACTGGTATGATTGATCTTTTTAGGAGCTGTTAGCCTCTTTAGAAAGACCTTTTCAAATAGCTTTGAGGTTACAGGTAGCAGACTAATTGGTCTATAGGAGGGTATTTTATGACTTTGGTTGCCTGGCTTCTGTATTATTATTACCTGGAAAACTTTCCAAACTAGTAGTAGCCAGTTCTCATGATGCCATTGAAAAGCATGACCAACAAGTCGATAGCTTTTCTTGGCAGCTCGATTAGTACTTTTTTATCTATCAGGTCGAAGCCAGGTGCTTTTCTGTCGCCCATCTGCCTGATGACGCTCTTGACCTCTTTTGGGTTTGTGGAAGTCATAGGAAAGTCAAGTTGGTTGTCGATTCAATACCTCTTCTAATTCTGTCTCGGTTGTTTCAGGGTTTATAGTAAACACTTTGGGTAGGTGGATTCCAAAGGCATCCGCTTTATCTCTTTTAGATCTGGCCCACTGGTTGTGTGACAATTCGAATTGGAGGTTTGGGTTCTATTGGGTGACCAATTCTATTACAGGCTTTCCAGAGTGAATAGTTGGTAGCACTGGCTGTAGATAGTGTGTTTCACACTCCAAGTGTACTTCCATTGCGATTTTTTTTAAAATAAGGCACAACAACAGAGAGCAAACTAGAAAAAAACTTTAGCTATAATGTTTTTAACTGTTTTTATAGCTTCTTTGAGAGCAGTCTTGTCCTCAGGGTGCCTACTGGAATGCCAAATCCTGCGAAGTCTTTTCTCTAATAAAAAGGTTTTTTTTGCAACTGAAACCATGTTGTGGGTTTTGTTTTTTTATTTTCGGAGGTGCACCTGCAACAGGAGGACCGAATTGTAGTCCTAAATGTCTATCTATGTCAGTGTCATACTGCATATAGTTTTGGTATAAATATAAATGTGTATGTGTGGCAGGGGCGCATGGAGATCGACAACGCGCGCGGCGCGCTGGAGATCGTGTGCACGGGCCGCGAGGGGGCCAAGCGCCGCGCCGCCTCCACCTCCTCGCTGTCGGGCGGCGAGCGCTCCTACTCCACCGTGGCCTTCATCATGGCGCTGTGGGAGTGCGTCGAGCTGCCCTTCTACTTCATGGACGAGTTCGACGTCTTCATGGTCAGTACTCACTACCGCAGTACCGCAGTACCGCACACACACACTACACACCTCCTCGCTGTCGGGCGGCGAGCGCTCCTACTCCACCGTGGCCTTCATCATGGCGCTGTGGGAGTGCGTCGAGCTGCCCTTCTACTTCATGGACGAGTTCGACGTCTTCATGGTCAGTACTCACTACCGCAGTACCGCAGTACCGCACACACACACTACACACCTCCTCGCTGTCGGGCGGCGAGCGCTCCTACTCCACCGTGGCCTTCATCATGGCGCTGTGGGAGTGCGTCGAGCTGCCCTTCTACTTCATGGACGAGTTCGACGTCTTCATGGTCAGTACTCACTACCGCAGTACCGCAGTACCGCACACACACACTACACACCTCCTCGCTGTCGGGCGGCGAGCGCTCCTACTCCACCGTGGCCTTCATCATGGCGCTGTGGGAGTGCGTCGAGCTGCCCTTCTACTTCATGGACGAGTTCGACGTCTTCATGGTCAGTACTCACTACCGCAGTACCGCAGTACCGCACACACACACTACACACCTCCTCGCTGTCGGGCGGCGAGCGCTCCTACTCCACCGTGGCCTTCATCATGGCGCTGTGGGAGTGCGTCGAGCTGCCCTTCTACTTCATGGACGAGTTCGACGTCTTCATGGTCAGTACTCACTACCGCAGTACCGCAGTACCGCACACACACACTACACACCTCCTCGCTGTCGGGCGGCGAGCGCTCCTACTCCACCGTGGCCTTCATCATGGCGCTGTGGGAGTGCGTCGAGCTGCCCTTCTACTTCATGGACGAGTTCGACGTCTTCATGGTCAGTACTCACTACCGCAGTACCGCAGTACCGCACACACACACTACACACCTCCTCGCTGTCGGGCGGCGAGCGCTCCTACTCCACCGTGGCCTTCATCATGGCGCTGTGGGAGTGCGTCGAGCTGCCCTTCTACTTCATGGACGAGTTCGACGTCTTCATGGTCAGTACTCACTACCGCAGTACCGCAGTACCGCACACACACACTACACACCTCCTCGCTGTCGGGCGGCGAGCGCTCCTACTCCACCGTGGCCTTCATCATGGCGCTGTGGGAGTGCGTCGAGCTGCCCTTCTACTTCATGGACGAGTTCGACGTCTTCATGGTCAGTACTCACTACCGCAGTACCGCAGTACCGCACACACACACTACACACCTCCTCGCTGTCGGGCGGCGAGCGCTCCTACTCCACCGTGGCCTTCATCATGGCGCTGTGGGAGTGCGTCGAGCTGCCCTTCTACTTCATGGACGAGTTCGACGTCTTCATGGTCAGTACTCACTACCGCAGTACCTAACACTAATAATATACAGGGACTGCGTCTTCCAGAACCCGATTCCCGTAAAACAGTCTTGTTTCGAACCGGTCTCGTTACATTACTATTAAAAACGTTATTCTCGTAAACGTATAATATAATAATATCAAAATATCAAAAACTATAATTTGCATTTTTGAAGTTACCGTTTTTGATTTTAATGTTACTGGGACGGAGCGAAACTGGTTTGTGACAACTGTTTAATTACCGGAATTGGGCTACAGATTATACAGAGTGTAACGAAACGGTGAAATAAAACTTTAAGGGGTTATTCTACGGTTAAATTACATCAACTTTTTCTATGGGACCAACATCGAAATCTCAAAAAAAAAATTGACGTTTCCATACGCGAATTCAATTCAGCAATGGACTGACGTGGGTAAATTATCATGATAATTTAGCCTAAGAAAAATCTCGATACCCGATAATAACTAAACCCTTTGCGTCTATTTTGTTTCTTAACATACATACAAGTATAGTGATGGTAAGACAATCACATAAAGTAAATGAAAAACAAAAAATATTAAAATAACAGGACAACGTGAACCGCAAAATCGTGATGGAACTGCTGATCGACAACGCGCTGAACAACAAGAGCCGGCAGTTCGTGTTCCTCACGCCGCAGGACGCCTCCGCCGTCGAGGCCGGGCCCAACATCAGCATCCACCGGTGAGTTGCCGGTGCACACGCGTGCCACAGAATATATAGTTATGCGTACACAGAAGTTAAGTATCGTACAATGCGCGCTGAGCAACGCACACATAGACATCGCTTACGGACACAAAATCTCGGAACACGCTCTGGAAGTCAGTAAAAAATGTGTGCGTTGCTCTAGCGCGCATTGTATGAAGTTTAACTTGTTACTACGTGCAGTGCCACTTTAACAGGGTAAGACGAGGAAATCACTTCAAGACGTTGCTTTTAGTGGTGTATTGGAGATGAAAAAAACTGATGCTCCATAAAATAGCGTCGAGGTAAAAGACTATCTAATGTAATGCATCGATCGAAAAGTAACACAAATGAACGTTTACTATTCGATCAATGTATGCGAAGCGATTGTTTTGTGGCACTTACACTAGGCCTTATGATTTTGGTATTGTTGCCATAGTAAAAAAATATTATTTTAATGGGTAGAAATTTCTGTTCTTGCGATTCTCTCGTCTTACCAGTCTTGTTATAATGTCCCAGGTTTAAGCTTAACATATTAGATAACAAGCGGTCGCACGAGACCGCGTAACATTAAAATCATTGTTGTCTCTATTTGTCGGGCTGAGGGGGTTAAGTTAATTTAAGATTTAACAGACAGCATGGCTACTGCGTATTTACATCATCTTGTAGAAAGGACATACGTACGTACGTAAATCGGGTATAACCCTCGCCCATCGAGGACATACCCTATAGAGCAGCAATACGGGCATCTTAACATGTTAGTGATTTTTGACACTGACAACTCCTGTCAACTCTCGCTCATACTAAAACGGTACAGTCGCAAAATAAATGACATTTCTACTCTAAAGGGAATAATGCTCTATGCCCTCGCCGCACACGGGCCACTCGCGACATCCACAGACGCCACTTTTGGCTGAAAGCCACTTCTAGCTTTAAGTGCGGCGAGGGTAAATCATCGGCTCGGACTTGACCGCAAAGTTATTTTCTATCCGGTCAAATAAATGACGTTTCGGGTGCTTATTCCCTCTTCTTTTATTTTACAGAATGGCTGATCCACGACCGTAGTACCATACTGACAAGTATGCCAATGATTTTATTTTTTTATGATTACAATCATAATACACCAGTGATGTGTTGCCATTTGTTACCAAAGGTATTCAAAATGTTCTTACCGGTGTAAAACATTCAGACATTTTGTTACCCGCCGAGTCTTAAATCTGTTTTAAGAATATTAAGGATTGTGATTAATAAACGATATATTTTTAACTTGTTTTATTTTTCATTACATAGATAATAGAAATACAATCAACACCATATTTTATTTAATACTATAACCTCAAAACATTCACTCATCGAAACGCACAAAATGTGATCTATGCATATTATTGCACAAGTGACGAAAGTATAATACAACTCTGAACAAATAGGTTTATGGCTTCCTGTCGAACTGTCTGAGATCACACACATCTTATTCGGGAATACAATTGAAAATTCTACTACATTTAGTTTTTTTTATATTAGCTCAAATAAATTTATGTACTTAACTTAGATCTACAAGCGCCTTATGTGTACAGTTAATGAATATAGTTACATTTTAAGTTATTTCTATACATATAGTAATTCTAAAAGTCTTATTTATAAGGCGATAGTTTGCCCTAAAAGATAAGCGTAATCGTTGGCCTTAATTCTATGATCATCAGTTCACTCCAAAAATGCAAAAACATCCAGCTTTAATATTTATAAATTATATTTGTAATGTAATGACTCAATAACAAACAAACTAGATTCTGTCTTGCACCTGATGATTTAAGATACAGTTTTACTAAAAACTTAGAATGAGAATAATGAATGAATCACTCACTTTCTAACTAAATATTAGGATTATGAAGCAGATGTTTAGGAAATGATTTACGTGAACTATATAATTAATTTAGGATACTCGGGCCAACATCGTAATGGAATTTATGAAAACAAAGTATTGTCATCGCTTTTTTCGAAAATTTTGGTAATTTGATAAATTAAAGAATGATCTTGTATGTTTTGTCAATAATACGTATTTTAGTGTTAGGTATATGTAACCGAAAGAAACAAACTCATACGAAATTACATTTTGTTTGTTTACCAAACATCCATTCCGAACTTGGTGCAAGTATAGGTGATAAACAAGGTTTTTTTAACTAAAAGAAGTTTTTTTATCTAGAATGTCACAAATCTTTTTATGATCAAAGGCTTTGCGTGTCTGTATCGAAATAAGTAGTCTAAAGCAAGCTATAAATAATTTATCAAGAGCCGTGCTTATAAAGATTTGGTAATAATGTTTATTTTATTTACAAGACGATACACAAGTTAGGCATTGCTAATATAAGCATAATATGCGATTTATTTATTTAACAAGAAAAAATGGTGTACTGCATTAGATCGTCATCAAGAATTAATAATAACAATTATACTTTTGACAAAACTAAAACGTTTTACCTCTTTTTGTTCAAATTATAAAAAGGAATCCTTTTCCTCGTACACATTTACTGATAAATTGGCTAGCACTTTTCACCTAGGTCTTTGGCTAAAACGACGCTAATTTGATAAACGGCATATTATTATTTCTTTACAATATTAAAAAAATATTTTTATGCATTCTAAATTTTTTAATCAGTCTCGTGAACAATGTGTTCGTTTAGCGCGTTAAATTAAGGATTAATTTATATTTACAGAATTAGCAATGAGAAATACAGAAAACACTTAAGCTTTATAAACAGTACAAGAGTATCATAGATAGGTTGATAGAAATGAATTAAGTAATTAATGTTTAATTAATTCAGATAAACTAAAATTGATTTATACAACCTGCTAATGCAAGAAAAATTATAATCTTATCATTATAATATTAGGGTTTTTGTTTGTTTGATAATTTTATAAAACACATAGAAAACAAAGTAGTTTTTTATTTTTGGACTTTAATTTATTTGTTAATTTAAGTTGCAAGCAATAGTTTAAAAGTTGATACGTTTACGATCAGATATCAATATACATGTTGATTAGAAAGTGATTATATTGTAATGCATTCATACTTTTATTTACAAAAAGTAATATAAAAACGAAAAATACGCGAAAAAACAAATTAAAAAAGTGCAAAGTTTAGGATTGAAAATTCAAATGACACGCATGAGAAAACAGCGCACACTAGCGAGTTACGTACAATATCATTATAAACGTTTGGAATGTTATTCACACTTGGCAATTATGCCAATTTAGTCAGAACTAAAACATTTTGTTTATTACTATAAACATTTTCAGTGTGGTATCCCTAGATAAGTTTAGGAACAATTCATTATGACTTTATATTCATAACGGTTATCAAATCTTCAGTCTTAATGATTTTTGTCAAAACGTGTTTCTTTCATTATTATTTAGATGTTTCAATTGCTTTGAAAGTGTCCACTCACAGATTGTTTTAGTAAATTTTAATTCTACTCATAGAATGTTTCCTTATAAAAATTACTGGTGTGGTCATGAAACAAGAATAAAGTATACTTACTGCTATAAAACTCTGGAAAGAAGCGACTATATGTACATTTTGTGTAGGTCAGACACTACCCGTATTTAAAGTTAATGACATGCATCATAGTTCGCAGTTAGTTACATTAGTTGATGAGTGAGCTGCACTCTCACACTAAGCAGTTAATAACAATCACCATTAGTATTTTTCCTTCGGGCAATGTCTGAAAAAAAATAATGGTTGAGTGCCGGCACTGTCTATCGAGCGATTATTGTGTAATACCCAATCCACATAGGTAAGAGCTTCGCTTGGTGAGTAGAAAAATGTAAACCAAAATATGCATATTTTGCTAGAGTCTGAAAACGCTATACAGGTTGCGGAGTTTTGGTAACAAAATATATATTTTGCCATAGACAATAAGACGAAGCTAGAGCAGTCACTTATAACGCGGCATAGCTCTAAGCACCAAACGAGGTTTCTACCTGTCTGGCTCATATAAACGCTGCTGCTGTGTTACGCACGCGACAAGCCCACGTATCGAATGCAGATACTTACCCTGAAGCTTTAAACCTACACACGATGAAAATATATCTTATATTGAAGTAGATTGCGCTCTATGGTGCATCTAAGTGTACCAATATTCGCGTTCCTTGACCAATAAAAAATTGACAAAACGTAATTTTGATCTTGTTTTGGCTCAAGTTGCACGGTTAGGTAAGGATGCCAAAGATAGCAATAATCATGCAAAATTATGTATATATTTGTCTTGTCTGATCAGCTCTATCAATGTGAGTGGACAACTCTCTTGTTTTATTTAAAAACAAAATTTGGTGGTACACTTTATTCGAGTTAAATTGTTTAACAGATTTTAAGTGCATAATCAATAGAATTATGCAAACATACAACATGCATTTTTACAAAATATGTCCGTTGGATTGTCAAAAAATGAGGTATATTATACTTATCGGTTTTAAATTCTTACAACGCAAACTGTACTTCTACAGATTGATAACAACAACAAGGATTAATAATACACATCATAGACATAATAGAAGTATAATACAGTGGTTCCACTCGTGACTCACAAAGAAACGTACGCTCAAAACAAATTCTGACTTAATTATATTAAAATAAGCAAGAACATTAATTATTAACACGTGTTGCCATGCTAGTTAGTCGACATTATTTATTCGCACCTTAGGCTTAGCGGCACACACAGGATAGGCGATGTTGCACAACATAGTACAAAAATCACGTGTCGTAACTGTCAACAACTCAGCTATGTGTACGCGGGCCAATAACCGGATAGTAGCTGGCACCGAAGCGCAGAGTAAGTGTAAATTTTCCTATGGTCGCGTGCGCCAGTCACCTCCTAAGGTATGTACGCTTTTGGTGAATTCAAACGTCAATCAATCGGCAAGGTCATGTGCGTGGGAACACCCCACGTGACGCACGCGCATCAGTGTACTCTTTCATCACTACTTTGCGTATCACTCTGTGTCGCAGCTTACACAACTCTAGTAATGCTTGTTTATACATCATAAATCTGCTCTACTCTACGCCGAAGCCTTATCGTGACGCGTTAGTTGCTCATGTGTGTGTAGCCCGTCAGAGCAATCCTACTGTATACACCTATACTATGGCATAGACTACCTTCTACTCATTCCAGTTCCGCGTAGAGGATGTCGGAGTCCGTGGGTGGGTGCCTAGTGGAGGGGGTTTTTGTGGTGGGGGTTTTAGGGCTCTTCTGGTCGGAGTGCGGCGGCGTGGGCGGGTACACGTGCTCCGTGTGCTGCGACGTGGAGGCCGCCGCCGGCGCCTGCTCGAGTAACTGCTGGTACACTTTGTCCTGTTGCCAAATGAACGTGTTTTAGGTTGAGGGCTAGCTGGTATTATGACATCGTCAGCATTTATTTGTAGTTTCATTTTGAGGTCGGGGCAGATGAGGTCTAGCCCCGCGGCGCGCTGCACGAACTCCCCGTCCCCGCCGCGACCACACAGGTGTATGTACTCACAAACATATCCAGCGACACGTTGTGCGACTGGATGCGGTGGCTCTCGTCGAGGTTGAGGTCGGGGCAGATGAGGTCTAGCCCCGCGGCGCGCTGCACGAACTCCCCGTCCCCGCCGCGACCACACAGGTGTATGTACTCACAAACATATCCAGCGACACGTTGTGCGACTGGATGCGGTGGCTCTCGTCGAGGTTGAGGTCGGGGCAGATGAGGTCTAGCCCCGCGGCGCGCTGCACGAACTCCCCGTCCCCGCCGCGACCACACAGGTGTATGTACTCACAAACATATCCAGCGACACGTTGTGCGACTGGATGCGGTGGCTCTCGTCGAGGTTGAGGTCGGGGCAGATGAGGTCTAGCCCCGCGGCGCGCTGCACGAACTCCCCGTCCCCGCCGCGACCACACAGGTGTATGTACTCACAAACATATCCAGCGACACGTTGTGCGACTGGATGCGGTGGCTCTCGTCGAGGTTGAGGTCGGGGCAGATGAGGTCTAGCCCCGCGGCGCGCTGCACGAACTCCCCGTCCCCGCCGCGACCACACAGGTGTATGTACTCACAAACATATCCAGCGACACGTTGTGCGACTGGATGCGGTGGCTCTCGTCGAGGTTGAGGTCGGGGCAGATGAGGTCTAGCCCCGCGGCGCGCTGCACGAACTCCCCGTCCCCGCCGCGACCACACAGGTGTATGTACTCACAAACATATCCAGCGACACGTTGTGCGACTGGATGCGGTGGCTCTCGTCGAGGTTGAGGTCGGGGCAGATGAGGTCTAGCCCCGCGGCGCGCTGCACGAACTCCCCGTCCCCGCCGCGACCACACAGGTGTATGTACTCACAAACATATCCAGCGACACGTTGTGCGACTGGATGCGGTGGCTCTCGTCGAGGTTGAGGTCGGGGCAGATGAGGTCTAGCCCCGCGGCGCGCTGCACGAACTCCCCGTCCCCGCCGCGACCACACAGGTGTATGTACTCACAAACATATCCAGCGACACGTTGTGCGATTGGATGCGGTGGCTCTCGTCGAGGTTGAGGTCGGGGCAGATGAGGTCTAGCCCCGCGGCGCGCTGCACGAACTCCCCGTCCCCGCCGCGACCACACAGGTGTATGTACTCACAAACATATCCAGCGACACGTTGTGCGATTGGATGCGGTGGCTCTCGTCGAGGTTGAGGTCGGGGCAGATGAGGTCTAGCCCCGCGGCGCGCTGCAGAACTCCCCGTCCCCGCCGCGACCACACAGGTGTATGTACTCACAAACATATCCAGCGACACGTTGTGCGACTGGATGCGGTGGCTCTCGTCGAGGTTGAGGTCGGGGCAGATGAGGTCTAGCCCCGCGGCGCGCTGCACGAACTCCCCGTCCCCGCCGCGACCACACAGGTGTATGTACTCACAAACATATCCAGCGACACGTTGTGCGACTGGATGCGGTGGCTCTCGTCGAGGTTGAGGTCGGGGCAGATGAGGTCTAGCCCCGCGGCGCGCTGCACGAACTCCCCGTCCCCGCCGCGACCACACAGGTGTATGTACTCACAAACATATCCAGCGACACGTTGTGCGACTGGATGCGGTGGCTCTCGTCGAGGTTGAGGTCGGGGCAGATGAGGTCTAGCCCCGCGGCGCGCTGCACGAACTCCCCGTCCCCGCCGCGACCACACAGGTGTATGTACTCACAAACATATCCAGCGACACGTTGTGCGACTGGATGCGGTGGCTCTCGTCGAGGTTGAGGTCGGGGCAGATGAGGTCTAGCCCCGCGGCGCGCTGCACGAACTCCCCGTCCCCGCCGCGACCACACAGGTGTATGTACTCACAAACATATCCAGCGACACGTTGTGCGACTGGATGCGGTGGCTCTCGTCGAGGTTGAGGTCGGGGCAGATGAGGTCTAGCCCCGCGGCGCGCTGCACGAACTCCCCGTCCCCGCCGCGACCACACAGGTGTATGTACTCACAAACATATCCAGCGACACGTTGTGCGACTGGATGCGGTGGCTCTCGTCGAGGTTGAGGTCGGGGCAGATGAGGTCTAGCCCCGCGGCGCGCTGCACGAACTCCCCGTCCCCGCCGCGACCACACAGGTGTATGTACTCACAAACATATCCAGCGACACGTTGTGCGACTGGATGCGGTGGCTCTCGTCGAGGTTGAGGTCGGGGCAGATGAGGTCTAGCCCCGCGGCGCGCTGCACGAACTCCCCGTCCCCGCCGCGACCACACAGGTGTATGTACTCACAAACATATCCAGCGACACGTTGTGCGACTGGATGCGGTGGCTCTCGTCGAGGTTGAGGTCGGGGCAGATGAGGTCTAGCCCCGCGGCGCGCTGCACGAACTCCCCGTCCCCGCCGCGACCACACAGGTGTATGTACTCACAAACATATCCAGCGACACGTTGTGCGACTGGATGCGGTGGCTCTCGTCGAGGTTGAGGTCGGGGCAGATGAGGTCTAGCCCCGCGGCGCGCTGCACGAACTCCCCGTCCCCGCCGCGACCACACAGGTGTATGTACTCACAAACATATCCAGCGACACGTTGTGCGACTGGATGCGGTGGCTCTCGTCGAGGTTGAGGTCGGGGCAGATGAGGTCTAGCCCCGCGGCGCGCTGCACGAACTCCCCGTCCCCGCCGCGACCACACAGGTGTATGTACTCACAAACATATCCAGCGACACGTTGTGCGACTGGATGCGGTGGCTCTCGTCGAGGTTGAGGTCGGGGCAGATGAGGTCTAGCCCCGCGGCGCGCTGCACGAACTCCCCGTCCCCGCCGCGACCACACAGGTGTATGTACTCACAAACATATCCAGCGACACGTTGTGCGACTGGATGCGGTGGCTCTCGTCGAGGTTGAGGTCGGGGCAGATGAGGTCTAGCCCCGCGGCGCGCTGCACGAACTCCCCGTCCCCGCCGCGCACGACGCACACGGCGCCCTCCGCGCGCACGACGCGCACGAACGGCTCCAGCCACCGGTAGCACGGCTCGATCGCTTCCCAGCTGTAACCTAAAAATAATAGGTCGTTTGATTGGCTGATGGAAAACAAAGACGCAAAAATGCAGATGAAACAAAAAAAGAGAAAAGCGTCATTTCTAATAAGTCTCGCTTCTGTTCAGTAGACAATGCTGGCGGTCTACCAGTTTGTATATTGAATTACTTGATCATCTGTGCGCCTGCCAATTACAGCTGTTGTAATAACAAGTGCACGGGTACCGGGACCTGTACGAATTGTACCCGGACGTAGACAACTTTTAAAACTACAATTGGTTAATGAGAGTGCAGTTTTCACCTGACAGAGCAACTGATAATACCGTTAAGATAAATAGATACAACTAGCGGCACGGATCTTAAGCGCTGGGCGAAAGATGCCCAGAAGACCATTACGATTAAGTGATTGGCTAGACGCGACCGCACCTCCGACCGGGATTGGTTGCTTGCTTTGCGCACACGCGTCTCTGATACGATGATCGTTTTGTAAGATGCGCAAAGCGATCCCCACTTTCCTGTGCAGCGCTCCACATCCCTGCCGGGAACTGTAGTCTTTGTTGCACACCGGACGTAGAAGTTAGTACAATTTAGGCGGTCTTCCAGACAACCTTCAGGTAGAGGACAGTTAAGGTATTCAATGTTTATTAAAAATCGCCACTGAAAAGAAGGAACAATTCTAAAATATTGTTTCACCACACGAATGTTTCTCAACTCACCCGAGACCCTGACCGCTAGTTCCTTGTTAAAGGAGTGCGCGATGGCGGCGGCCGCCACGGCGCTGTACGAGAACAGGTTCACGTCGACGTGCAGTACGGCCAGGTCGACCAGCTGGCCGCAGATCACGAACTCCAGCGACGAGTACTGCGGGAACACGAACGTGTAGCCGCGCAGTGCGTTCGCGCCTACGTCGCTCTCGCTTAGTAGCCTGAAAATAGAATTAGTTTCATCATCATCGTTATCATCACAGCCTTACAAGGGCGTTGCTAAGGGGGGACAGGAAGGGACAGATGCCCTCCCCTTCCCAGATTAGCCGGTTGGAAGCGGCCCGCATCCTTTACCAGGTCGTCTGTCCACCTTGTGGGTGGATGTCCTACACTGCGCTTGCCGGTACGTGGCCTCTATTCCAAAACCTTTCTGCCCCATCGGCCATCAGTTCTGCGTACTGTGTGTCCCGCCCAGAATTGGTTTATATTTTGGTAACTGTGGTGGGCGCTGTTTATCTCATTCTTCATCGTGTGTTAGAGATGAATACTGAGAGCTGGCTCTGTTGCCGTAGAACGGGTTTAGGGATAGAATAAGCAAGCTGATATGGCTCTGTTTGACGGATTAATTACAGTTGGAACCATACCAAGAGGTGTGGCGCGGCTTGGATGTGGTCGCAGTTAGTGCAAAACTTTCATAGTCATCATATCTTGAACAAATTTTTATTAAGCTTGGATAAGGCTTTAGGAGTATAACAGTATTTGTGGTTTTCTGAATCACAGAGCCAAGGACCATTTTTGTTTAAAACTTATATCTAAGATCATATACACTTGAAAAAAAAAAATACTGTCTTAGGTGGGATTCGAATCCACGACTCCTCGCATGCCGGGCGAGTGCTTTCCCAACTAAGCTATTGAAGACGTTAGCTAGTCGGTCAAGTGTTTCTCGCTGTCAAAGCCAGCGAATAAAACTTGTTTGTAAACTATTGTTTTATCTGTAATCTGCTTTGAGACAAATGACATTCTTTCTATTATTTTCTGGAAGAACAAGTGCATCAATATGCACCGGTTAGTCGTTTTTGTAATAATGTCACATTCGTTCGTTCTAAGGGGAAAGCCTATATGTCCAACAGTGGAGTTTCAAAGTCTTATGATGTTGAGGGACGTTCTATAACAGTACTTTTAAGATTATACATTTACCTGCGTTTCGCACTCCGCCCCTCACTGGCTAACTGCATGTAGACGTTCAACCAGCTGTTGATCGTGATCGGCGTGATGCTCCACGACAGGATCCGCAAGATGAGCAGCTCCTCGGTCAAGATCTCTTCGGACGTGCAAGCGCCGTCTGTGACGTACGCGAACTCGCCGATCTTCGGTGGGTACACTTCTTCCACTTTTGCGGCTATGAAGAGACATGTTATTCCTAAAACAAAAGGTCAGGTCTAATTTTTTGACGACTTCTCTACATTTTGTAGTCAACAAAAACTAACAACTTTGAATGCCCACTATTACTTTATTTTGAAACAGCGACATTTCACATGAAAAAACTGTATAATTACGTCTGTAAAATATTCGACTGATTTATTTGAAAATAAGAAGTAATTTTATAAAAAAAGATCCTTTTATTCACTATCGTGTAAGTTAAAAACGTTAAAGACTCGTGCGTAATCGCTGGTGTATAACGATCTAGTTTACACTTTTTCACGAAAGGGCTGCGTTCTTAATACCCACAGTCCACGTACGACACACACACATACCAAGTCTTCGGTCGGAGATCCAGTAGGTATAAATAAGCTTGTTACAAATTTGAATGAACTACTGATACTGTAAAACCACTACTAAATGTGTACTTTTGCCTCGCGATCACGACTATCGATACAAAATATGAAAATACCGCACTGCGAGCGATTAAAGCGGATGCGGTCTAAAATTCGCGAGTTGTCTGAATAGAAACTAAGTAGATTATCGAGTAGTAGAAAATTCAGTGCGTTATCGTTTGAATGTGCAATTCGCGGTGCTCATAATAATTCCCATTCGAGCTTGCTACTTACGAGCGATAACTTATGCGGTACGGCAGTCTTAACTTGTTTATCTAACAGTAAAAGCTAACTTTAATGTTAACTTTTTTTTCTCTTCAAATTATGAATAGAACCAGCTTAGCATTCTGGTGGGAATTACTAAGTTTAAAAAATATCTCGATAGCGTACACAATGTCCGTTTGTGGTAAACTTATCTTTATTGATACTGATGGGGAATTAAGTTCATTGATAAAAATGACAAAATGGTCATTTAAACAGAATTTATTTTATAAAACTATACATACGAGCATTACAAATTTACACTAATTATCCAGTCACAAACTATGAGAAGCTTGTACTATGGCGAGTAAATAACAGATAAACATACTCATGTAAGTTTATTAACTTAGATAGGCTTATCAATGACTTAGGTACAAATGCTCGTGCATCTTGCCGGATTCGAACCAGCAACCTCTGGTTTTGTAGTCTGGTTCACGCACCACTAGACCAAACGATCGTCAAATACAGGCAATTTTTACAACATTGGGCAACATAACATAAATTGCTCTGATCCTAAGGTAAGTAGCTACAGTACAGTACTACAACACCCAGACCCGACCTAACATAGAAAAGGTCGCTTTCTAAATTGACCCGACCGAAAATCGAACCAAGGACCGCAGAGAGGGCGGCGCCAAGTCTGGCGTACTCGTACAGAGGTCGAATTTCATTAGTTATTCCAGAGTAACTCTAGAGCGCCATCCATATCCAAGCTTTACTGTATTAAAATCGTGTTCGCAAAACCAGTAGTCTTCTCGCTAGATAATTTGCATGAGCGTTTTTTATCAGAGCCATAGATGTTAATAACGTTTTTATACGACTGCAAAAAAAAAGAGTGTACTTAGGACCAGTTTCACCACTTGCTGATAAGTTCCAGATAACCTAACACTTTTTTGACAGCTAATTGTATGAGTTATCTGTCACAGCAAGTGCCAGATAAGTTATCCTGACCTTATCAGCAAGTAGTGAAAGTGGCCCTCAATGTTTTAGGGTTCATGCACGTATGTGTGTGTTTCTTTATTCTAAATACCATAAAGACTATACACCTCGATTATGATGTATGACGTATCGTTCTCCCGGGTGACGTAGGGTATGTGGTGTCATAATAAAAACAACATGGCGTATTAAATTCTCAATATGTGCAGATTAATGAAAAAAAAATCTTTCAAATTTATCCAGTGAATCCAGCGAAAAATACCAAAATAAAAGGTGAAAGGGTTTGAAAGGTGATTACAAAAATACTTACTAATATATTATAATATAAAAATAAAATCAATAACTAAAAACACGACTGATGACCTAACTTTTAGGTTCGTTAGCTACTAGTCGTTTTTTTAAAGTAAGGCGCGTTTAAGTACTACAAATAAAGCTTATCAATCAAATTTTAGTGTAGATTTACAACAGGATAGGAAGCTATAGCCCAACTTTGCAGATACCTATGTCAAGCAGTAAACGATCTCGATGGACCGACGACCTTAGGAAGATGGCTGGCAGTGGCAGGATGAAAAAAGCGGGAGATCGTGCTCTTTCTCGCTCTTTAGAGAAGGCTTGCATCCAGCAGTAAACTGCTATAGAATGCATGAACCAATGTATTTAGAGTTTATCGTCATCATCATTTCAGCCATAGGATGTCCACTGCTAAACATAGGCTTCCCCCAGTGATTTTCAGATTGGCCGATTGGAAGCGGCCTGCATCCAGCAAAAAATCATTAACAAAATTCGTAAACGAACAAAAGTCTGATTAGCAAGTTGAAGTGGCAGTGGGCGGCGCACATAGTACGCAAAACTGACGGCTGATAGGGCAGAAGGGTTTTGGAATAGAGGCCACGTGCCAGCAAGCGCAGCTTAGGACGTCTACCCAGAGGGTGGACAGACGACCTGGTAAAGGTTGCACCAGGAAGCCGATGGATACTTTGGTTTGTTATTATCACTGATCAGAGTAGGTAGATTGATTTAGGGTTAATGATCTCAAACATTGATGTTAATATGGGGATGCCTACAGGATTCCTGAATTTCTAAAAGCGAAAAAAAAAAAAAACATATTATGGTAGCACTACCAAAGTACATCAAATCAATCTACCTACTCCGATCTGGTTATTATTCATCAGACTGAGGGGATTCGTTAACTAACCTATTAGCTGCAACCGGCCTTTGTGTACGTCTTCTGTGTTGGAAAGATACCGGTCCACGTAGTCGACTGTCAGGTGGAACGTCTCTCTGTGTAGTTTGTAAACCTCGCATACCTGGGGACCAACAAAATCAATATTTAATTATTTGTTCCCGCTGACTAGAACATATGCAGAATAGGACTAATACATTATCTCTCGCTCGCTCTAATTGACTGGAGCAAGCTTACAGGTAAACTATGTATATTTATTTATTTTTAGTCCAAAATATTAAATAATTACATAAATACTGGATATCATCAGATACATTGCTCTTTTGGGAGTGTGAGAGGAACAGGGTGTGAAGTTCCTCATCCCCCATTGAATAGGGAGGATCCTCCGACCAGACAGGTGTTGTGTCTGGTGGGCTACTGCCCGACGGTTGTTTGTCGGGTTCTTGTATATATGGTTCAATCGCTCCGATAACTTTAATATCGCGATGTAGGATACGTCAGTTTTATATGTGGCGAGATAGATGTCGCTACACTCTAATCCTAAGGTAAGTAGCTAAAGCACTTGTGTTATAGAAATCAGAAACAGTGAAGGTACGACAATACCCAGACAACATAGAAAAGTTCGTTTTCTACAAGGTGTTCATGAAATTACGCAAAACCTCTCGAGGGGCTAATTCTGGTGCTCAAATATAACGACTTTTTATATGGGACCAACATCGAATTCTCAAAAAAACTATCGACGTTTCCACACAAACTGATGTCGGCTGGTCGCGGTTTAGTATGGGAAAGTGTAGGTATATTTTTTGCAATTTCGATGTTGGCCTCATAGAAAAAGTTACTGCATTTTAGCAGTAGAATCACCCCCTAAAAGGTTTTGCGTTATTTTATTAGCACCTTGTATATTGACCCGACCAAGAATCGAACCTGGGACCTCAGAGATGGCGACCCCAAGTCTGGCAGCTACGGAGGTCGTCAAATATTATAGTGAAGCAGTGGTAGGAAATAAAAAAAACCGGGCAAGTGTGAATCAGACTCGCTTACAGGTGTCATGCAATCTAGTAAAATTAAGTTTCGAAGATTATTACTGCTTTTTCTGAGTTGGTTTAAAAACCTTTTTTTTCTGTGATGTAATTACAAATGTACGGTTTCCGGACATTTTTCCTTCACTTGTGCTCTAAGATTTGCTTCTTGACAAATTTTATGATAGGTTACGGGAGTATCTAATCGGTTTTGATTTACTAAGGAGTATCAAAAATGCGGCACAAACAGACGTATCTTTTGATTGACAGAGAAGTTTGATTTTTTTTAAAGCTTTAAGGGATTGCATTGCAGTCCTGAGTATTTGATGTTATTTACAACTTTATTTATACCTCTACGAGTTTTTGGTAAAAACTTGACGGACAGACAACGAAGTGATCCTTTACTTATTAAGGTTAGGAACCCTAAAAATAAAATTGAGACATGTAATGTTTTTTAAATTATATAATCTATGATAAAGTTCATTGTAATGTAACAAACACATACCCACACACAAAGTGTCGTATACAGGGTGGCCAGAAAAATTACGTCCAAAAATTTTTTTTAGGTGCATCGTGTTGAGAGGTGTCCGAATAAACCCCTATGTATATTTTACGATTTTTCGTAGTTTTCGAGTTACTTTTTTCAAAAATAGCATATGAAGCCTATAAAGTACTACATATTTTTTTTATTATTATGATAAAAGCTTAGAGTTTTGCGCATTCCCTGAAGCTATGCAGAAACTAAGAAATTATCAGTTTAGATTTTTATTAAGTTGAAAATTTTAATGATAACTCACTTACATAAATTCTCAACTTTAGGTCAATTTTGTAGTAACTTCCATTGAAGTTATGAGGCTGTTTATTTTATACATAAATGCACAGTTCATAGAGATTTATGTGCAAAAAAAAATTTTTAGGAAACCTACTTTTTTTTAAAAAAATTTCAAACTGATTTCAGTCATAAAAAAAATCAAAAAATCGTAACTCGAAAACTACGAAAAATCGTAGAACATACATAAGGGTGATTTAAAACCTCAACACGAGGCACCTAAAAAAAATTTTTGGACGTCACTTTTCTGGCCACTCCGTATGTGCTCTGATAAGTTCGCTATTTACCACTGATCAAATAAAACTACGTTATACTATTTACATTACTACAAAAACTTACAAAAGGTAGACTTAATGCCATGTGGCAGTACGTGCTGATTGCCTATTAGGCTTAAGAGAGGTAAGTATATCAAAATGGTTTGAGTGTGTCAGAGACCTATCAGATACTAAATCTGACACCAAAACATCATAATTTCTCATTATAAACTCGAAAGAAGCCACCAAAAGCTAAATCGAGATAGATCTACAATTCTACATACATATTTGGATTACTCGTATATTTGTCAGAATTTAACAGATATAAATTAACCGTCACAAAGCAGGTTAATGATAGCGACAATTCCAATTAAAGAAGAGAATAGCCGAAGACAGACGCTGTTAGGTCATTGTGCAATACAAATAGGATTCTTTGAGGCCGTTAGTTCCGCATCGTCATCGAGCCCGAGGCTTTGAGGGTCGACGTCACAATACAATTGCATTATGTTGTCTATGTATTACTAGTAATATAAATAGTTGCCAGTTTTTGTGTGTGGAAACAATAGGCGACTATGGCTCAATTTTTAGGGTTCCGCAGCTAAATGGCAAAAAACGGTAGCCTTATGGATTCGTCATGACTGTCTGTCTGTCCGTATGTCGCAGCCACTTTTTTCCGAAACTATAAGAACTGTTGAAACTTGGTAAGTAGATGTATTCTGTGCATCTGCATTAAGATTTTCAGACAAAAAAAAAAACAATAAATTTTAGGGGTTCCCCATACAATAGAACTGAAACTCCAATTTTTTTTCATCAAACCCATACGTGTAGGGTATCTATGGATAGGTCTTCAAAAATGATATTAAGGTTTTTCTAAACTGAATAGTTTGCGCGAGACACTTCTAAAGTGGTAAAATGTGTGTCCCCCCTGTAAGTTCTAAAATAAGAGAATGATAAAACAAAAAAATATATATGAGTACATTACCATGCAAGCTTCGACCGAAAATTGGTTTGAACGAGATCTAGTAAGTAGTTTTTTTTTAATACGTCATAAATCGTAAACCTTTCGTAATGTTATGGACCTACAGGTTTGTACGGAACCCTCGGTGCGCGAGTCCGACTCGCACTTGGCCGGTTTTTACTTCTTACAATCTGACATTTGAAGTATGTCTTACAAATGTAGGTTTATTCTGACCCTTGTGTGTGTCATGTCATGTCAAGTGGTGCTTATTATTTTAATATTATACTTTATCCGTTTCGCCAGCTTTTAACTATAATAGATAGATAAAGTACGAATTTTTAAGGTATACTTTGTTGATAAAATATTACAAGATCAGATGTTATGATTACTATGACGTGTTTTTCTTTTTATTTTGTATGTATCGAATTACCAATCACCTTATTTATATTACACGTTAACTATTATGCAGTATCGCTACGAGCGGCATTAAATTAGGAAATGGCACAACACAACGAACACTATAACTAGACGGAAGCACTGGCAAGTCTACAAAGAAAAGAAATGAAGAGCGGGGATTCCCCGACCGTAAAACCTGTTGTTGCCGACTTTGCACTCGATAACAACAGGTCAACATCACATTTTATATAATAATAATACGTTTTTCAAAGAGGCCTTAAACTCGATGCGTATCGGTGTAATATCGCCAATATTGATAGATCGGACAAACCCTAATATCATCGACATACAGTATGTGAATTAACAGGAGACGTATTTTTGAAGCATTAGAAATGAATCTTGAATTCGAACACGAAAAAAATTCGTGTATGAAAATAGTTTCTATTGCTACCGATTTTACGCATTTTTGAATCACTCGAAATAGGTGTCGCTATTAGATGGAAATCTTGTAACTATTTTAGTTTCACGCAGAAACTATCATAAACCATAAAGCAAAAACTCACTAACATACGTAAATAAAAAGTTATTATGTCAAATTTCTGTCAAACATAAGTTTACTTGTCAATGTAATTCTTCCGTACTTTCTTTTAGTAGAAAACAAAAACGAGTGGTCGTTGCAGAATTCACGGAATCAATTTTCAAAAATAGTGATTTTAGGAATTCGCATTCGAATCTTGCGATTTCGTATTCGGATTGGAATTCGCATGATTCAAAAATACGTCTCCAGAGCGCGTTCCCTTCAGCCAGTTTATCTACATCATTACTAGATTTAAATTTAAATGCGCAAAAATAAACATGCAAAATAACGAAATCAAAAATCTAAACGCCTGTTTAAAACCAAAATCGTTACGCGGAGAAGTACCCAACTAGCGTCATTACAATGCGCAAACTGTTAATGTCGCTTTTCTATGTTGCTCGCACGGCGAGAAAAGGGTTGGACTGGTTGGACGTTCATTATTTTTTATGAAATTTGAAAACCTAAAATGTCTTATTTTATATGGGTTTTTTTTTTGTATCATGTGTATTATGGGTTAACGGGAACGCCTTTCGTTAACATAGGTACTGTATAAGGTCCTAATTTCAATAGTTAACTTCCTTTGAGCCAGATCCTAGTGCTCAGTTGCAGCAACTTTTTCTATGGGTCCAACATCGAAATCGCAAAAAAACCAAGTGGGGAAGTCCCCATAATAAACGGCCGACCAGCTGACATCAGTTTGTATGGAGAAGTAACATATTTTTTGAGATTTTGATGTTGATCCCATAGAAAAAATTGCTGTATTTGAGAAGTAGAATGGGGTCATTCTAACTATATTGTTAACTTCCTTCTAGAGGTTGATTCTAATAAAGGGAAGTTAACTAATAAATTAGGACTTTATATAATATAATATAATAAATAATAACTAAATATTGGGCAACGTCACATACGTTGCCCTGATTCTATGATAAGTAGCTTAGGCACTTGTTACAGAAATCAGAAACAACGACGGTACCACAACACCCAGACCCGAGACAATATAGAAAAGTTATTTTTCTACGTTGAACGACCGGGAATCGAACCCGGGACCTCAGAGATAGCGACACCAAGTCCGGTATACTCGCCTCTCGGCTACGGAGGTCGTCAAGGACAACCTTGTAACCACATATTCATAGTGAACAACTTTTGTTGGTGTCGCACCCTGTACATTGCTATCTGCTGATACATCCCATTTATACAGTTGGTATTATACAGTTGGTACAAAAGATTAGAACAGTCTAAACTCTAAAACTAATCAGCTGCTCACATTCGACAAAGTTTACTATGGGAGATACCCAATCTGTGAAAAAATTATATAGTAAAACGACGCAGCGACAGCGCTACGTCGACGCAACGCTGACGCAACGCGCCGTGTGGACCGGCTCTTAATCATCGAGGTATCTAGCTCGTTGGTTTGTATAGACAAATCAATATTTTTACATACGTTACAACATACAACTAATTATTGACGACCTCCGTAGCCGAGAGGCGAGCATACCGAACTTGGTGTCGCTATCTCTGAGGTCCCGGGTTCGATTCCCGATCAGTCAATGTAGAAAAATATCTGGATGTTGTAGCACCGTCTCGTTGTTTATGATTTTTGTAACGCAAATGCTTAAGCTACTTATCATAGGATCAGAGCAATGTATGTGATGTTATCAAAATGTTGCTTCCATAGCTTAAGTTGTTTTAAATAAGCAGCTGATGGTTTTACGGAGTGTCCTATTCTTTTGTACATGGTATAAATGAATTCTGAAGTTGAAACACTTAAGAATGAAGTCCTAAATATAAAATGAATGAATGTACATAAAAACAGAGCCTCGATCAGCACATAGAGGTGTTAAACCATTACAAAGTTTAAATGCCTTATTAGAATGACGCCTGAACTTACCAAATGTGCCGATAAAATTTAATTACGGTACAAAGACGCGAAGGTAAGCAAGAGTTAGGCCGCAAACGCACTGCAGGCGTTAACCCTTTAACCTGGTAGCAAAATATCTGCCACCATAATTTGACTTCATGTAGATCTTTTACGAAGATAATTCTCAAACGCATACTCGCTCGCTACCAAAGGAAAGCACGGGACTGAAAATGCTTACGGGCCGTGTTCGGGACCTTTTAAAAAAATGATTTTGTATGTCAGTAAAGGCTTGGTAGTGGCTTTCGCAACTGTTTTTCGACAAGGTTTACTAAGTAAAAAACCTACGGTGTACCTCGCGACGTATATTGACTATGCATAGGAACCCGAAAGGACGACTTCCATGCATTGCCTACGTACAGCTCATGCCAGGCCATAGGCATTACCTATACCCTATCCTGTACACAAGGGATCATCCCAGTCTGCTATGAGCAGGGGCTAGCGTAGGAGGCTGGAGCTAATGTTCTTCCACACCAAAAGCGCCTAACACTAAGGCTTAGTGAATAATGTAATGTCACGCCAGCCAAACACACTTTCAAGAGGCAAAAGGGCTAATAGAAGCTAGGTGTTATCGTTAAATCATCTTCAGTTTCCGGCGACCGCAAATAAGTTTTTGAGAGCGCAAATAATTGTTAGCACCGCGAGCTTATTACGTTACAGATATTAGATCACATCACATGTTGGGTTCAGCCTATTCACTCGAGAATTTTCTTCGTTATTCGCAGGCTAGTAGCCCTGCACTGAGCGAGGCATCCGCCCAATGCGGACAAGGCTTTATTGAGCGAGCCATATCAGTGCTTGCCGGCATCGTCACAGGCGCCACACACTGCAGTATTTATGCGTTTTAGTATAAACTACCGAGCCCGTATCGTCGAGCGGTATACAACCGATAAAGTTTATTTTTTATTTCTGATAAACGAAACATCGATGCCTAATTATAATGTAAAATTTGAATTTACATAACGTTTGTTTCATACTCCATTCTTGGCTTTTCTCTATTATCTCTTTTACCCTATAATGCTACATTTAATTGTGGTATTTTAGGTTTAATTGATTTGCGAGAAAAAAGGTGGATTTCAACTTGTAATTCGTGTAAAATAATTAGCTTTCATTTGTTTACGAAAGTCTCTATAGTCGTTACTTAATTTATACCGACGCGAGGTTCGTGATCATGAGTTGGAGCGAAATACACACGACCAAGTTAGCAGATTTAATGGTTTCGTGAAGATGAATTTATATTAGTAGTGCATCACAATACATTTACACGAGAAAGCTGAATATCGTTGGAAAGCTGCCTCATTCGCTTATTTATACTACTTTCATGAGTTTGGCAGCCCTTATTTTATTCCTATATAAGTAGCGACGGTCTAAGCAATAATCCCAAATTCCCAATACGGTACAGGACTGATATGTTGCAGTATTTCTTTAGCCCTTCGGCGAGTTTTCGATAATGTATGCAGTGAACTATTAATTGACGTTAGCGTTACGCGCTTGTAGCCACTTGATCACCAGAGTTATTTTGTGTTTTATACTGATAGTGTAGTTGTTATAATAAGGATATTAACATAGATTATTTGTACGTGTGTTGATTAGATAGAAGTAACGTCTGGAACTACAGAATCTATTCTGACAATTATTTCGACTGATGAAAGCTATGCTGTCTTTGAGTGATGATCGGTAAAAAAATATGTGGACAATCACAAGTAATGCAAAGAGCACCGCCACTCTCAAATTGTATGCGAGTCATCAACATAATCATCATTTTAGTCACCGGACGTCCAGTGGTGACATAGGCCTCCCCCAGTGACTTCCAGATTAGCCGGTTGTAAGCGGAACACAACCAGCTGCTTCCTGCAACCTTTACCAAGTCGTCTGTCCACCTTATGGTGGGTGGATGTCTTACGCTGCGCTTGCCGGTACGTGGTCTCCATTTTATAATCTTTGTGCTCCAACGGTCGTCAGTTTTACGTGCTATGTGCCCCACCCACTGCCACTTCAGGTTGCTAATCTGTTGGGATATATCCGCGACGTTTGTTCGTTTACGAATCTTCTCATTTCTTATTCGATCTCGCAAAGAAACACCAAGCATAGCCCTTTCTTTCTATAGCAGGCGGAGCAACCTTGAGCTCTTTACAAATAAAATAAAAAAGTGTCAAGCTGAAAACCTTGCGAGTGGAACAGCGGGCTAAGACCAGTTTATTACAATAAACCTTGTTACATATACAACCAAAAGTTCATACATAGTCCACAAGAGTAAATAAGTGTTTGAATTTATGCAAATATACCACAATCTACTCGAGAAATATTTCCTTGTATTGTAATTAATTAAATTCAATTGCAATTTCGATTTATATTAGACATGGATACATGTAGTGTCAAGTATGCATCTAACCTTGACTGTTATATTCTAATCTAGCTATGTATTGTGAAGTAATTTTAGTATGTTCCCAGAATCTAAAACAATTTCGTAGGTATTATCTCCAGCCTTAAAATAATTCAGATAGAGACAGCGACGGCGCATATTGCAATCAATTTTATCAAGAAAACATTTAAAAATATTCGCGTTAGCACAGCGACATACAATTTATTGAATGAAACACGTCAGGTGTTTTTAAACAATACACGAAACGAAGCTTGTGGTTTGAGCAACTAACTATCACAGTTTTCTATAGAACTTTTTGTGGCCGTACAAAAACGTCACTTTATCCTTTCATTACAACAGAAAGGTAACGGTAATGTTTCTTAATACAATTCGGCTGAAACTCTATCGTCAACAACCCTGCGGGTGGGAATTTTTTTCCGAATGTTATTTTCATTTTTCGGATCAGTATTTCACTACACGTTTGAGTTCTCGGCAGCGTTACATAGGCTTTCGCGTGTGGAAAAAAGCATGAAGGAGAAGACACTAGGTGTACCATTGTTTGAGGAGCATCCAAAAAAAACATCGCTACAGCAGCAGATCTGAGATTGAAGGATATTGAGAGACCCACGTCAGCCAGATACGGATCTGGTAGAACAAATGTTTTTTTTTCAGGATTCTATTCTACCACTTTCGGCCTGATTAAATGTCGTGTCTCTGAGCTAAGCCGCGGACAGACGGACGGGCTTGACGACACTATATGGGTTTCGTTGTGACTACGGAACCTTAAAAATTGATATTTAGTTTAGCCGTTCGTATCATTTATTGAGAAGTCGTTAAAACACAATAGTCATTTACTAATAAGCCCAGCCCATTTAGTAAGCGACAAAACACGTATTCGTTTTAGAAAAAAGACTGAGTTTGCAACCCCTTCATTTTACTATAACCTGAAGCACTAAACAGCAGACATTACGCAGTCGTTCGGGTTCCGATCGGATCGTGAATAGTTATCTAGCTGAATGTATTCAAATCAATAAAGCACTGAGGCCCGAAGAGGGTACGCGAAACAGAGGCGTGAATAAAAAATCGCTAGCACTAAACGACGTCCTAAAAATAACGGTCACTTGAGACAGCACGCGAATTTACCTAAACTGTTCTTAGAAAAACCACTAGCTACTTCCGACTACGCAACATATCGTGGACAATACCTAAAATTGTTTATCATGTATTACCTACTAACATAATTTTTACTCCAGACGTCATTATTTTATTATCTATGTATTTCCTAATGGTCAATAGAATACACGAAATTGCAGAACTCGCATTTAACTCATTAACCTCTTAATTTTAATGCACACAGGCAATTATGTAGACGTTTTAAAAATAGACATTGGCAAGAGTGATTATTGTTACAGATGCTACCCTTATCTTACTAATCTTTCCATGGTCAAAATTTCAACAAATAAAAGTAAGCAAAAAATATGTACCTACTTACTGTCAAGTTAATTACATTAAAAAGCATGTAGTCAACTAAAAACCATTAAATTAGTAGCTAAGAAGGATTGTGCAAAACCAAACACGTTGGTTCTGGAGAGGTCAATGAACACTGTAAAAAAGAGGTCAATGAACCTCCTATTACATCATTTTTACATGTAAAATCATAGTTTGTGAAAAAATGCTGTATCTGCAAATTTTCGTGCCAAGAATTAAGAATGTATCAATGCTCTAGTAGCTATTATGTCACTTACCTTGCCTAGGACTCTTCAGGTGCAGCATGTAAAACAATGTTACCACATAATTAATTTTATATTTAAAAAAAACAATTAACGAAATAAATATGCATTCATAATGATAATCATTAAGATATGGTAGTTACGTCATTACATGGTATGGTATTCTTATTAATTAAAACACTTATCAATATCTGAAGGTGTTCTTTTCACTAGGTTTCTTAAAAGATATTTGGTTACAGACCTCATTCAGCCAGTCCAGGAGTATGGCCCTCATGCGTGGCTGCAGGCTAGGGTGCTTGTCAAACATGTTGGGGTTCTTCGTGGTCTTAGACTTGGCATCACACTCGCACATGCTATTCCACACATCTGAAGGGTCTGCCCAGGACAGCCCAGGCAGGGGACATTTGCGTTTTGGCAAGGGGCATTCTGATTTATTTGAACTAGAGGGGAAGGGTGGCTGGTGATTTTCATTCCTGATAGACAAGGAGCAAAAATTTTATTATAGTAGGTATAGAATAGTACAATTTCTTGTAGTGATTTGTTAAGACAATTCGTGAACAGAAACAGCTCTTACTTAGCTGTGATGTTATGTAAGACTTACCTAGGTCTTTTGTTAGAGTGAGGAGTAGACTCTCCTCTTGCAACATTTTCTAATGGACTCAGCACACAATTGGGCAATTCTGGTATACTTTGTGGGCTCAACAAACTGTCTGCGTTGAAGTCTAAGTCAGTATAAACACTCCTAGGCTGTTCTAGGTTTCCATATCCTTCATCATCGCTGGAGCAGGATGAAGATTCCACAACAATATTGTGTGCTGGTTGGTCATATAGTTCTTCTTCAAGTTTTGGTGTAATCTTCACCGGAGGCATGTTCTCAACCTACAATAAGAAACAGGGGATGAAGGGAATACTTAAGAGGAGCTTAGACTTACACAACAAGTGTATACAAACCTCATCGTCACAGGAGTTCCTTTTACGTTTTAAGTTCATCCGTCTATCATTGTCTTCACTGGAAGAACTGCAAACAATTGGTGACAAGACTATGTAAACAAGAACTTATCAAGGTCGTCTAGTAAACGTGTGTAAGCTATCAGCTGGTTACATACCCAGTTTGTGCCATTGTAGGTAGTACAAATTCGCTGGCACCTTATCTCCTGTGCCTAAAACATACTGCTTATTAGGTTCTCGTCGTCATTGTATCATCAAATTACTCTAGATTAAGGATTATTGACCTAAAATTACCGCATGTCGTTTTCACATCGCAAATAGGGTTATGTCACTTGACAACCGTATTTATTGAGAGCACAATTCCGACTTTTTTTTATTAACTAAGGCTACTTATGTAATGATAGATACCTAAGGCCACCCCAAGTACGACTTAGCATGATAAATTTGTGGTAATATTGCTCCGGCAATGGTGTTAATCTTCAGCGTGCCCCCTGCTGATTGGCGGGCGATTTTTTTCACGAGCACTTTTAGACACGAATATAATGTAAAATCTTTTATTTAGCGCACTCAATGTTCACTAGAATAACTAAAGAATCGATTAATTGCGTTTAAATGTAACTTTAGGCTAATCAGCTGTCTAAAAAAATGCCACGAATCCGTCACAATCGCGCGCGAAATCCTCCGTCAGCGCCATTAGACACGTCGATAGCTTGGGTTTCTGGCCCCATCCACTTTTGGATATTGATAAAAATAGCACACAGATGAGATGACACATTCACAATACTTATTTTTAATTGAAATAAAGCACTTGAAAATGATTTACTAGGCTCTAAATGTACATAACCGTTGATCGTATAATTGGCTTGGCTTATCGCCCCCCTAAGCTTTATAACCTAAATTTTATGTAAAGCATAAAATATATATCGGAATATTGCCTGCTAGAAGATGCTTCACATCTTGTATATCTAAAATAGTAAGCTCAAACATACCTGGTCATTCAAAAAATATATCAAATTCCAAAAAGCAAAATTTTCTTGAGCACTAGATATGGGGACGTGACTTGAACCACAATATTTGCAAATTTTGCAATATTTTTAGCACACACACTTTCAATAACAATAATTATAAATAAAAGGATTACACTTAAGGTATTTATTTCAAGTTACACATCTCTTTTTAGCTTTTCACGGCTCGATAACGCCCGGCTTTCCGCGCGAAAATGTCGCGGTAAAACTTCGGTGCTCAGCAAGTGGACTAATGCCTAACTTCAGCGTTATTTTTCACTGAAATCAAATGTCATTTGTCATAATGTTCTCATTCACGCAGATACCATTTCTCAACTTCATTATCAATTTCAGTTTTTAGTGTCACAAAACCTAATAAATAATTATTAAAAATATTAAAAAAGCATAGGCTACAATGCATTTTTAATTTGAGTGTCTTAAAAGTCTGTTATCATAGTTTTTTATTGTGTTAAGTTGTAAGATATTTTTCATTACTAATAAATTAATAAATTTAGTAATGTCTATGAGTTTACCATAGAAAAAAGCACAAAATATTAAGCCAATAACATATACAGTCGTTAACATTCCGTATAACGAAATTTTTATGCAAACGCAATGCTGGCTTCTGATTGGTAGAGTTTTAACGGCAGCGCCATATTTGATGGCGTTGGTAGCTAAAATTTCACTCGTTAAGTTGGTCAACTTGAAGGCGTTAACTTCAAGGCAAACTACAGCTGGGCGCCAGCTGATAGAAAATTGAGCGAGAAAAGTCAATAGAGGTGCGCTATTTCTGATTGATAACGTGGCGGAGTAGTGAGATTACATTAATATGTTATATTAACAGGTGAATTTGACCCATATATTGTGAATCGAGATGGCGGCACATAATATTGCTGTAAAACTGTGCGGAGTGCTCCAGGCACAGTCGGAGGAAGGTACGACGATTTACCATCTTAATCTTGTCTTTGCTTTATATTAAAAAGCTGGGGACGTTTAACGTTCTTCGTTTCAGATGTAACTGCACATGAGTGGCGGTTATTAGGACAGGAGCAGGATGGGTCTCAAATGCTGACTTGGATCTCCAAAGATAACCAAGATAAGGAAGTATACAACATCGGTGTGTACACAAACAAAACTAAAACATTGACTACTCTTCATACGTTCGATGAGAAATTGAATATAGTACAAGCATCGGTGAATGCTACGAGAAGTTTGTTGGTGTATGTGGTTAAATTGTTGCCTGAAGAAGACAATGATATCAAAGAGCCTTTGTACTGTCCATATTTGATTTGTCTCTTAAATGAGAAGGATAAGGTGCAAGTAGAGGTTGAAGAGAGCTCCACGAAACAGATAATGGTACAGTATGTTTATGGAAAAAGCAATAAATACAGTCCAGGCATTAGAAATGATAGATTCTTGTTATTCAAACATCTTGAATGTAAGTTACTTACCTATTTTATTTCTGTGATGAATATATATTGTATACAATAATACAGAAGTCAGGTATATACTTTTATTTTTTTTAAGGTATTAAGATTTACCGGACTCCAATGTTTTTGAATGAATGCGATGATGGCACAGAGAAATGGGGTTTTGATGGCATCTACCCAGAACCTGAGACCATTGTCAAAGTTTTCTCTTGGGCTCAGTGGGATTGTGTTAATCAGGTAAAGAAATTGAATTACCTAGTACCAGATTACTAAATCTCTCAACTCAACATCCAAGCGGTCTTATGAGACTGCATAACAATATAAATTCTATTGTCTCGATTATGTATGCCCAATGAGTCAAGGAGTTTATATGAAAACTTTCTTAGCATCAAGTTTCTTGTTATAATTTTACACTTATTTACATTAACTGATCAAGCATACATAAACTAGACAATGTAGAAATGGGCTAGTTTCCTGGGTCAAAAAATGATTATTCTATTTAGTCCATCAGTTAGATTATCAAAAAATGTTGGACCCATATTTTGTCACTCATCAATCATACGAAAAATGACGAAGATAAAGCGTATCAAAGGTATGGCGTTACGCGAAACTATAACGGGCTATATCTTCATCATTTTTTGTTTGATCGAGAAAAGAAAAAAATATGTGTCCAATATTTTCTGTTAATCCAACTGACGGACTAATTTTTTTTTTTTTGGAAACTAGCCCATTCTGTTGTTATGCAGTCTCATGCATGACAGCTTGGATGTTAAGGGGATATCAAGATGATATTAAACTGGTTTGTAGTATACCATGTATGTTCATCTTTAGAAGAAGAAAAGCTTAGACTTCATTACTTATCATTATGCAAGATTGAAGGTACAATCAAATGCTTAATAATTTTAAAAAAACCAATGCAATTCTTTATTGGCTTAACTCATCAAAAATCTGTAATTGAGACATGATAGAAATTCCATTGTTATGCGATCTCATGAGACTGCTTGGACGTTGACAAGATAAGCTGCTGAGTATACAAAATTCCTATGGCATGTAAGTTAGCCTTGCTGTAACAAATGGACTTTCATTTAGAGATGGCAATGGCAACCATAGGCAAAGGTTGTTATTTTGTGGATATTTGCAGGTGCTGTACTACATCCACTATCGACAACCCTCCCAGAGCTTTGCTGAGGGTGAAGAAGTGAAGTCACCATCTGAAATGACTCCTACTCTGTCTGCGTTGCAGTTCCATGCTGACTTGCCACATGAGACTGTTGTATGTAAACTATTAATATACAGTATGTTCTTGGATAAAGTATTTACTAACGAAATATAAATTGCTATACCCTCTATTTTACTCCTTTAGGAGATAGATTAAAAAGTTGTATTTTTAAACCCGTGACGTGTGGGGACGGCCGTAAAGAATACACTTCCCAACCACCAACAGCAGGCGTGTCGACGTAGCACGAGACGGGCAGCAGCGTCTACGTGCGAAATCTTATAAAAAACTGCGCTCACCAACTCGCCTGCCAAGTGTGGCGAGCATTGGCAATCCCCCCCAGTTACAGGTCATAGAGGGAGGCCTACTTCCAGCAGTGGACGTCCTATGGCTGAAATGATGATGATTATTAAACCCTGTATTTTGTGTTGCCAGTGATGACTTACGGCACTCAGAGGTGGTCCTCATATAACTATTAAATATTAACTATATTGGACAACATCACATACATTGCTCTGATCCTATGATAAGTAGCTTAAGCACTTGTGTTATAGAAATGAGAAACAACGACGGTACCACAACACCCAGACCCGAGACAATATAGAAAAGTTATTTTTCTACGTTGACCGACCGGGAATCGAACCCGGAACCTCAGAGATAGCGACACCAAGTCCGTTATGCTCGCGTCTCGGCTACGGAGGTCGTCAATTGGGTTTCAACAAGCCCAAAGTCACCCAATGTGCTATGGAGAGAGAGCTATGCTTGCTTTGCGATTATCTGCGAGATAAGATCCGAAATGAGGAGTTCCGAAGAAGAACCAAACCGATATAGCTTTTTTAATTGGAAAGTTAAAGTGGCATGCTGTGGGCAGCCCACATCGCACAACTGACAACTTTTGGGGTAAAAAGGTTCTCGAGTGGCAATGATGAACTAGAAGTCGCAGCGTAGACGAGCCCGTCACGCGGTGGACCGTCGACCTGCTCAAGGTTGCGAGCAGCCGCTCGCTGTAGCGTTCCATAGAGGCTGATGATGACCCTGTATATAAAATTATTTTTTAGCTGAACATTCCGCTAAGTCTTCCCCACGTGCCAAGTTCAAGCGAAGGCGCGGCGTGCGGCGCGTACGAAGACGACCCGGTACCGCTGCGGGTGCACGACTGCAGCCTCGACCTCCAGATACTTTGTGACCAGCGGGGCGTGCTGTGCATTTGCCACCACTATCTCTATAAGGTGAGATGTTTGTCAACGATATGTATGTCCAATTGTCCATGTACTAGTCATGGCTTCGCCTATCGTGGCGATTCTAGATATAGTCTGTATTTTTTGACTGGCGAAAAATGTAAACAAACATCAGAAATACGAGACGAGATAGTCACTAAACTGATTCAATTCAAAGTATTTAATATCTAATTGAAATAAAAATAATGTTTACATCTTTCACCAGCTCAGAAAAAATAGACTAGACTTCGATGACAAGCGAAATTCCCGTAATTCAACAGTAGTCGCAATCCAGTGTCGATCCGGTCCCAGTACCATTACTATCTAAAACAGCATTCTCGTAAACCCAATGATGAGATTATTGTTCGTGATTAAAAATCGAGGAAACTAAAATTAGATTTTTTTTGTTGTATTTTCAGTCGTATTGGAATAGTATTGATCATTTTACGTCAACTCAAATGTAGGTACACACAGAGCTACTGCGCAGGAGTATAGTCACAACTACCCAGTATCTTTCCGGGGATTTTATATGTAAGAACACACTGTCAATTGTCGGGTTTCGATAATTAAATACTAGAATAGACACTTAAAAATAAAGTGACGTTATGTACCTATATCATTGCCACCACAATGCTGTTGTGACGTGCCCGTCCCCTAGTCTAATATCAGAGGCAACAAGCGCTTTAATCACGACAGCAAAGTTTTCTTGAACTTGCCTCCCCAAACATCAGAAGATTCGACCTTTGTAACTCCTATTTTTGTTTTTCCCTTAGAACTATCTATAATACAACTCTTTTAGCCCCTAGACGACTCTACAACATCGTTAGTGCTAGAAGACAGCGCCGACCTAAAGGACTCTGGTGTGAACTTCGCGTACTCCATCACGTTGCTGCAACACGGCTGCGTGGTCCACAGCGTCGTTCCTGACCTACCCTGGGTGAAGGCCAAGTCGCTCCGACCTTCGTATACTCTTTACGCTGGTAAGTGTATTAACGAATGAATAAACTTCGTCACATCATGGTTTCGTCGGCCATATCTTGACTTATATGACGACCTCTGTAGCATACGGGACTTGGTGTCGCTATCTCTCAGGTCCCGTGTTCGATACCGGGGACATTAAACGAACGGGAGTCGGTCAATGTAGAAAAATAACTTTTCTATACTGTCTTTGGTCTGGGTCTTGTGGTACGGTCGTTTCTGATTTCTGTAACAAAGTGCTTTGGCACCATAGGATCAGAGCAATGTATGTGATGTTGTCCAATATTCATTTATTTATATCGTTTTTCCTGACCTACATGGGACTGGGCAATGTATTCGGTCTATGCAAACTCTAGTCTAATACGGCTACATACGGCTATGCTATGATGCAGAAAATCAAGACTAAAAATAAACACTGCTTTTACCTTGTGCAGTAGATAATTTACTATTGGTTTCGATTTTGTAAGTAGCAATTACATCATCTCAAATAAATGATAATCATAGTTTAATGATTATAAAACACACTTTTATATGTATTGGACTCGACAAGACGAATCGAATGAGCCCAAACACGAATGTTTTACTAGAAGCCATTGAAGAGTTACACCATCCACCTCCTGGTTCCTTCTTCAGATCATCACGATGGTTTCAAATTATTGTGTTGTTATCCAAATGTCAGATACTTACAAAGTGTCAGTTTGACACGTCAGTTACAAATAAGTTACTACTTCCAAGATTTGATTACATTATTAGTTATTTAAAAATTAAGTTAATAAAAGTGTGTTAATAATGATCAATATGATAATACTTTAAAAAACTATAAAACACACTTATACTATGTCATGTACTGGAATCGTCAAAACGCCGTTACGTTAACGTTAATTACGCCTACTAATGTCTACTAACAAGTCATTTTCTAAGTAGTACCTAATTAAGTAGCATAAGTTACATATTTTTAAGATTTTTAAGCTAAGGTATGCTTTATGCTCACAATCCCAACTATATTTGTTTGCGCTTTTCGTGGCAACCTGTAATTAAGGCCGCACCATCCCTTGTATAACCGATCTTCTAACTTTTAGCTTTTAAGGTGTATGATTTTGTTGGTTGTCCAAATAAATATTTATTTATTTATTTATTACAGGAAAACCAGGGTTTACACATTATAAAAAATATAACAAAATAGCAACTATTAAACCACTTATAGGTCTTCACAAGTAGTGACGAGCTAGAAATTAAAAATCATATCGAAACATAACCAAAAAGTTCAAGAATGAACAGACGCACAAAACTTATTAATATAAAATAATAATAAAATAAAACGAATCGAATAAGCCCAAACACGTAGGTTTTACTCGTAGTAATTAAAGAGTTCTACTACCTACCTCCTGACTCCATTAGATCAGCACGAAGCACGATGGTGTCAAATTATTGTGTTTATTATTTTGTTGTTTATTATCAAATTATATATATAATGTTTGCAGACAGACAGCAGATCGATTCCGACTTTCGTAGAGAAAACACGCCTTGACGTCTGCCCAAACACAAAATCGCATCGACACTACGTTCACTCACTGCAGCTTTCACGGTGTCGCTGATGTGTGCGTTACTGGGGCGGCATGTCGACTCGGATCGAGATAAAAGTATATAGAAAATTTAGAGCCCTATATCTCATTTATGTGCCCCAAAAATCAAATTAGTGCCCATTAAGGTCTCCGAGTAATTTTAGGAAATAAGATGCCGCTGGAGTTACTTCTGAAAACGTTACTACAGCGGCATGATTTTTACCTATTGGCCCTAGCCAAATTTAGAGTAGCCAAAAGGGTAGCATAAACGAGTAATCTTATTATAATTAAATCTTATAATGTTAATTTATGATCTAACTTGAATTAAAATAAATTCATGGTTAATTTCTTAACTTTTTTACAGATAATCACCTCCTAGTCAACATTCCAATGCTGTTCACGCATCTAATCGACATCAGCTTGTACCACGACCCCTGTTGTCACATCGTGCTGCCTTTAGAAGAGACGGAAGACGGGCCCAGTCTAGCCCCTCTTATAGGCTGGGGTCCCCATGCCATGGTGGATCTGAAGACCTTAGATGTAGTCACAATGACGGTCCAAGAAAAAGACTTGGCAGCAACGTTTAAGAGTGGAACAGTTATTGAAAACAAGCTGGCGATTATGCATTATTTGATCCTGCATGACGGCAACTTAGAGTTGGCCGAAGAGGTGAGTGATAAGCTTTCTGGTGTTTCTATTCCATGCTTAAATCTTTTTATAATGCGTTTTATTTTTAAACTATATTTATATCTAAATATTTTTAAACCCATGTGGTCTGTGAGATTCTAAATGAAATATAAAAACGAAATTGCTTGCCGAGAATATTTGCATGACTTAAGAAATTAACAGAAAATGTATCATTCAAATCGGCTGAAATTGGGGTTCACGTGGTAAAGAATTATCGCTGAATCGCTACCTCCTTTATTTTAAAGTCGGTAAAAAATATGGCCTATGACACCTTATGACAATCGGTTTCTTTTATGGACGAACTATTTACATACCTACAAGTACGAAACCTCCAGTGCGCGAGACCGCCTCGTACTTGGCCGAGTTTTTGAGGATTCTGTACCTCAAAAGGAAGAAACGGAACCCTTATAGGATCACTTTGTTGTCCGTTCGTCTGTCTGTGTGTCTTGTCTGTCAAGACCGTTTATCTCGTATCGATTTTAAATTAAAAGGATATACTCAGGTCTACAGTCTCTTCAAGCTGTAAATAATTAAACTTCTAAGATAACGTAAAAAAAAGAAACGGTCCTTTAGGCCGCAAAAAACGTATATTTTGACACTCTCAAGGAAATCAAAATTAATAGGGTAGGTACTTCCCCTTGACCTAGAATCATGAAATTTGGCAAGAAGCGATGTCTTATACCACAAGTGAAGGCAAAAGTCCAAAAATCGTAAATTATAGTTATATTAAAAAAAGTTTTCTTAACAAACTCGGAAAATCGGTAAATATATTCGAGACTCGATTTCCGTTATAGATGAATTATTTACATAGCTATAAGTTCGTACGGAGTTCCCGGTGCGCGAGTTTAACTCGCACTTGAGCAGAGTTTTTTCTTTCTAATCCCGGTATTCCGAAAAACGAATCTGGCAACCTAGCCCGCCCGCCCGCTGTGATACTAACCCTCGGCCCCGCCCGCAGCTGATCTCGTGGATGTGCGTGCACCAGCGCGACGGGCTGGGCGCGTTGGAGCGCGTGATGCAGGAGCACCTGAGCAGTTGAGGTGAGGTCTGTGCCCTGCAGTGGGACGTATTTAGGCATACTTTACTTCAATTTGACTGGGATACTTATGGAATTGTTTTTTTTATAAAGACGGCTGTCTCTCTGAGAGATTCTAAATGAAATATAAAAACGAAACTGCTCGCCGAGAACATATGCCTGACTACAATCGGCTAATGTCAGGGTTCACGTGGTAATGAATTATCGCTGAATCGCAACCTCCTTTATTGAAGTCGGAAAAAAATATAGCTCAAGACACCTCATTTATGACAATCGATTTTCGTTATTGACAAACTATTTACACACCCACTGGCACGGAACAGTGCGCGAGTCCGACTCGTACTGAAAAACGAATCTGGCAACACTAGCCCGCTCTGATACTAACCCGCAGCTGATCTCGTGGATGTGCGTGCACCAGCGCGACGGGCTGGGCGCGCTGGAGCGCGTGATGCAGGAGTACCTGGTGGGCGGCGCGTTCGCGCTCGCGCGCCGCGCGCTGCCCGCCGCCGCCGCGCCGCTCGCGCGCATGCTGCCCTTCACGCTGCACGCCGCCTGCGCGGACGTCAAGGTCACCCTCCGCTACACTGACAACTTTGCTTCGGCCGCACGTCCGCCGTCCGGCACGAGTCGGTCGGTTAGATGTTGTCATAGAAAAGACTAGAGCCTTTTAGGCTTAAATTTAAAGCTTCGAGTCCTTGTTTTGAGACTGACTCATAAAGTAGGCCTAAGATGTGAGAGAGATGGACTAAGAGTTTCTCACTAAAAAGTCTTTTTTAGCGAGAGCCTTTTTTTAAAGTTGGAGTTGTAATTGGAGTTCTAGCTTGTTAGTGAAAAAAGCCTATAGTCGCTTTGAGGTTCAGGTTAATGGAAATAAAAAATACCAGATATTATTAATTAAAGTTTTATTTTCATTTATTGTAAATATTATAAAATAAAATTTAAAAAATACAGTTAAACATTGTTATGCGAAAATTAATCATAAGTTTTGAAATTAGGAATATGTTATTATTATTTTTAATATGATGATTTATTATTTTGACATATATTTACAAATCTCGACATATTTTGAAAAAGAGGCTAAAAGGCTTGAGTCTTTTCTATCACTAGCAAAAGCCTTTTTAAAATAAAGATCGAGGGCTTAAAACCTATTTAGCCTTCTAGCCCTGTCAATGTGTGAGTCAAAAAAAGAGGCTAAAAGGCTCGAGTCTTTTCTATCACTAGTTAGATGTTGTGTTGCATGATAAATGTACTTTGTAAGAACGTAGCATTCTGTATTTGTTTTGTTTGTTGGCGTTCACGTCACACTGCGGGCGTGTCGATTTCGTTGACGTTTATAATGAGAAGTTTGATTTTTCTATTATCTATTATTAAATCACTGATGAGTGATCATTCATCATCGTCATTTCAGCCATAGGACGTCCACTGCTGAACATAGGCGGCCTCCCATTGACTTCCAGATTGGCCGGTTGGAAGCGGCCTGCATCCAGTGTCTTCCTGAAATCGTAATAAATCATAGCACGAGAATATTCACTTTCAGGATTGCATTTCATCATAGGACACACTGAAAACGCCTTTTCTTTTTAATAAATGTTTTTCTAATTTTCGTTCAGGTGGGAAGCACCCTAGTATCAGTCAGCCAAGAAAAGCTTTGGAGCGGCTCAGCCGTAGTGTTGGCCCCGCGGCAACGCGTGCTCCAGTTCGCGGAAGACGTCTGGACGCGCGTGTGGGCCGCCCTGCACACCCAGCCGCCTACTCGCCTCACGCCGGGACAAGTCGTCGACAAGCTGCGGGTCAGTCTGCACTGCTACCAAGTGAGTGATTGTTTGTCATTAAATTTTCAACTCTGTATCCTAAGCCATTTGGGCTGGGTGAGCAAGCAAGCTGAAGTGGCAGTGGGCGGGGAACATACCACGTAGAACTGATGGCCGATGGGGCGGAAAGGGTTCTGGAATGGAGGCCACGTACCGGCAAGCGCAGCGTAGGACGTCCACTTACAAGTGGACAGACGACCTGGTAAAGGTTGCAGGAAGCCGCTGGATGCGGGCCGCTTCCAACCGGCCAATCTGGAAGTCACTGGGGGAGGCCTATGTTCAGCAGTGGACGTTCTATGGCTGGCATTTTACATACCTATATACTTTCATCCCCCATTAGACACTATAGGGGCGCAAGTTGACAAATGCTGAAACAATTGTATATTGAGGTTTTGCGTATTTGGAGTTTTTTTCACGCGTTTGTTTTATTTCACACTTATACGTTTTATTTCACGTAAAAGGTCTGATTTTATTAGTTAACTTTCTTGAGGGGGCCTACTGCTCATAATATATATTTTTTACTATGAGAACGATATTGAAATCTTAAAAACAAAACTCTTGAACTTCTTTATGGTCGCCACATAGCAATCTGGGCAGGTTCTATTCTGTAGCGCCTGTCTATTGTACATGGCAGTACGGCCGCAGCAGTGTCAGGGTAACATAGAGAGGACTGCCAGAACTACTTGTCGCGTTTTTTAAAAAAGAAGTCCCAAAATTTCTACAGCAACGGACAACCTTGGCAAAAAGTCGTCGAACAAAATGGCCCAATATACTGTCTAATTTAATTTTATTGCAAACAATTGGTGTCGGCGTGTCATTGCGACACAAAGGCTTCTACAACTTTTTCCACTCTTCCGTTATTGTAGCTGTTCGCTGCCATAATAGACCTGCTATTTTTTTGATTTCATCAGACTATCGTTTTCTTTGCCTTCCTCTTTTTCTTTTTGTTTGGAATCTAGGAGTCTATTCTGTTAAGCAAGTTCTTTGTCCTTTATTTTTATTTTTTCTGAGCATATGCCTGCCCATGCACCGGCACTTATGAGTTTTTGTTTTGGTCACGACAACTTCTATTTTCGTTACGTATCTTATGTTCGTAGCTCTTTTTTTGTCTTAATTATGTATACTGTAATTAAATGTATATAAACTTTTTAAAAAAAAATGTCGAGTTGTAATCTGCAATGCGTACAAAAACTGTGTCCCCGACTTCATAGTGGTGTATTCCAGCCCGAGGCGGTGTCCCGCTGCAACACGCCGCTGTCCCCCAGCGGCGGGGGCGGGCCCCTGGCGCTGGGGGCGCTGGGGGCGGGCCCCGCGCGCCGCGCGTCCGCCGCGGGGCCCGACCTGCTGCCCTTCTTCGAGCTCGACGTCTGCACGGCCAGCAAGCAGGAGCACGTCATTGCCGCGGTGAGTTATAATAATAATCTATAATTTATCTTACATATATAAAAATTAATCTATAATTCCCTTGGCCATCGCATCACGCGTGAACGGATGTAACAATTTCTCAAATTTTTTGTTGTTGTGGTAATTATTGTAAGAAGAATGTTCTTCTGAAAGAAGTTAATTAAGAACTTTGCGCAGAAAATCCCTTATGAATAAACTAAAGGCGACGCGAACGAAGTCGCGGGCAACGGCTAGTAAATAAATAATCAACGTTATCCTTTCAGCCAAAGTACTTCTACTCCTAAACATAGGCTTAAGATCAAAATAATTTATTTTTCAAATAAGCCATTAACAGCACTTTTACACGTCCTAATATTATTTTTTTGCCTGACCACTGCTTCGGTAAAATTTGTGGGCTAGTGCCGAGAAAAAGCAGCGCAAGAAACTCTGTCATTGTTGTCACTGTTGTCTCCCCCATGATTTCCAGATCTACGTCTTCTCCAAAATACCTTAAGTGGCAATGGGCAGGTCACATCGCTCACAGAGCTAACAACAGTTCGTATTCGAAGGTTGCGACCACGAACTGGATGACGCAGCGTGGGCAGGCCTCCACTCGGTAGACTGACGACCTAGTCAAGGTTGCAGGAAGCCGCGGGATGCTAACGGCCGAGAGCCGCTCGCTTTCTATAAGAGAAGCCTATTACCGACAGTAGACTTCCAAAGGTTGATGTTAATGATTATGAGACAAATAAAATATACTTATAACTGTGGAAAGTGACAGAACCTGCGTAATAATATAAGTAGGATATGGTCACGCACAACCGTGTGATGACATGCGAACACACATTGTTAGAAAAGTTCTTATGTTCATGAATATAAGAGCTGTGTAACATGACTCAGAATCTCCGCGAGGTGAGCGTGCACCTGATGCGGTCGAGTGCGGGCGCGGGTGCGGGCGCGGGCGCGGGCGCGGGCGCGGGCGCGGGCGTGGAGAGCGGCGTGCACGCGGTGGGCACGCGCTGGGCGGCGGCACAGCTGGACGCGTCTCGCGCGTTGTGCCGCGCTCTGTGTCGCGCGATCGCCGCCACGCCCGTCTCCAACCAGCAGAGAGGATTCACCTTCATGTACTTATTGGGTGGACGGGGTCCGCAACGTTTGTTACTACTGTGCTGTGCTGTTTAGGCATTTGAATTAGAGAAACTATTCAAGTAGCTGATTATTTATATTAGCTGATGTGATACTATTTAGAAAACAGATTTCTATAGCGTCACCAATTTTTATAATACTGGAATAGGGCCAAACCTTTTTATTTTTAAACATTCGATTCTTTTTTTATTCTTCTTACAATTACATTAAATGTGTGATTTGGGGCACTAACGGTTGAGTAGCACGCTATCTATAGCCTACTGATTTAAAAGTACCATTTAGGATTATTGTTTCTATTTTAAATGACAACGTTGCTGACTCCTAGACTATATGCAGGTCTATGCACATGGACTTTGTGTGTTCGCTTCATATTCGTGTTGTAGTTTTTTTGTCTGGACTTTTGGTTTTAGTTGCTGGTGTTGTTTTACTTTGGGTGTTCAGTTGTTGGTTTATTTGCAGGTTTTTTCATGCGTGGTAATTTTTGTTTTAGCATTTTTTTTTATTTTTGTTCCATTTACACGCTGAATTTTTCGCTGCATAACACATTTTTACACACCATGAGGTTTCATAAGATGTTTCTAAATTACTCGTATTTCATCATATTCATTTTCACTTTTTAGGCACCTATGAACTTGGTCGTAACCGTATGTATACTTACGGTTAAAGTTCAAGTGAAAATAAATAACATTTTAGCATCAATAATTTTTTTTTTGCTAAATGGTCGACACTTGCGTTCACATTCACTCCTACCACGCGGTTGTATAGTCACAGCTTACGGTTCGGGGTAATATATTTTCAAATAGCTTCATGATTAATAGTTTATTTCATCGGACGATCCACTGCGCTGCAATCACAGCATCATGAGTGCGACGTGGCGTTTGAGATCCAAGCACACATGTTGGAGAAACGATCCTTTTTCCACGACCCTGAATCGAGAACCGCGGATCGCTGATGCAAAAAAGTCTGGTGTAGACCCAGCTATTAATTAATAGTTTTGGTACTCTTATTGACAGAGACTACACTTTACAAAAACGCACGAAATAATGTAGTGAATAGCTAGAATTATATTTTACCTTGCTTGAACTTGCTTTTTGGCATAAGTTGGTTTTCCGTTTCATTTGATTTATTCTATTCTATCCAGGTAAGTTTAGCTCTGCCTCATTTGATTATTATTGATAAAGGTTAACCTTAAAAATAACTAAATATGGATGATTATTACTTATTGCCTTTTTTATGTGTTTCCGATTTTTCAGCACTTGCAAGGGCCATGTCACGGGTAAACTCTTTTCATCAGTTCATTTACAGTGCCGATATACCGAAAACTCATAAATAAGGTATATTGTAATATTTCCAAGATCAACCTTATTTCATAGCAATAGGGTTCAAAAACATTTGCCCGAGCACTCTGTTGAACACCGTGACAGTCAATTTTTTGACGGTATTTATTTCATTTCAGTGATGAAATGGAGCCCAGCCACGCGTTTATAGTGTTCAAAGTGTTGGAGCAGTACTACCTGGCCGCGGACTCCATCGCGTTCCCCCTGCCGCAGGGGTTCAGCTCGTTCTTCACGTACCTGGGGTACAGGACGCTGCCCTTCCACGCGTTCGTCATGTACGTGCACCGGAACGTGTTCGAGTTGCAGATCGACGTCATGAAAGCTATTATTGCTTGTGAGTTTTATGTGCTACCGTATTTTATTTACAAGGTAGGGCGAAGCTGTATTTTTGGGACGTTTATATGTATAAGTCCGAAAGAGGGCCTATATCCTACTAATATTATAAATGTAAAAGTTTGTGAGTATGGATGTGTGTTGCTCTTTCAGGCAAAAACTTCTGAATGGATTTTGATGAAATTTAGCATACTGATAGAACATGGCCTGGATTAACACATAGGATACTTTTTATCCTGGAAGGTCAACGCAGACGAAGTCGCGGGCAAAAGCTAGTACTCAATTAATGACTATTGTACGGTCTGTACACGCTTTAGTGATAGATGATAGAATTGATAGAAGAGCGGAATGAAAGTCCTTGATAGAAATTGTTTGATATATTGATAGAAACAGGTCTTACGACTAAACGATAGAATGATAATGAGAACGCGAACAGAGTCGATGATAGCCGTACACGAACTGACTAAATTATGAATGTGGAGTAAAAATGCTGATGCGCCGCGAGCTTACGAAATAGTGCATTTAGGCTAAAGCTGATATTGCAATCTGTACGTGCTAGCTCGTACATCCTGCCGGGCCAGAAAGATGCGAGATGACGAATGATGTGATAGGTGATTGATATGTGAGTGACAAGGTGATAAAACAATTTTTGCTTAAAATTATTACAAGGTGATAGAACAATATAGACTTAATTACTACAAGGAACTATACTCTCGTTCACGAATAGGCGACGTGGCCTTATCGATTACACGCGCACTTGATACATTCGATTTCGCACTTTTAATTTCGCTTAACTCAAAATCGCACTGATTAACACTGACCGCACTACACTGATTCACAACACTTTCACTGATACACTGAACCGAGGGCTGTGTGGCGGCCTGGATGCCAGCTGCAGCCCGAGGAGCCCGCGGCCGAGGCGCCCGCCTCGCTCGCTCCCGCAGGCGCCGCGCGACGACGACGGCCAACACGACGCCTCCGCAGGCTATCACTAGATAGATAACTACATAGTGGTGTACGTCATGATAGGTCACCCGATCTGCCAAAACTCCTTCGGCAGCACTGGCCTTCATGTCTTGTATTTGCTGATTGATCTTCTCGAATTCTTTTTGATGGTCAGAGGCCACAGGTTGAGTCTCGATGGCGGATATAGGTATTGATAGATTTATGACGTTGTTGATAGGCGGAATATGAATCTTTATTATGTCGGCTCTTTTATTTAAAACATTTGATAGGCGCCTGTGCGGATAAATTGTAAATGTAGTTCCTTTAATAATGCACTCATTGCTTAACGTAATAATTCCAGACATATTTAACTGCTCAGCTGTAACGTGATCTTCACATATGATTCGTAGAGTGCATTGCCCGCAACAGAAAAATAGGTAAGTATTCATGTTACGTAATTCAGTCCATACGTTTTTGCAGACTGTTGTTATTGTTTCGCACTGATTTAACTCATGATTTTTGATACATAGATTCTTATCTGATTGTAATTGATATACTGGCTGTTTCAAAGGACATAAAAGGGTGTCGGTGTTATATCTAACACAGTCCTGTATATCTCTATCTTGTATAGGAACGTAGGAGTCCTTTTGTATGTTAACAGCTACATAATCAGATACTGGGATGATACTGATCATATTGTTGTTTATTTTTTGTGGGATCGGTATTAACTTATAAACATCGAAATTGTCTCTGCTCACCAAGGGAATATTTACTTCGAAAATGATGTAACTCTTCAATGCTTTCGCCTTTACAGTAAGCCTGAGTAAGCAAATGATAAATACTCGATAGGTCAGACTGAATATTGCTTATTGGGAGTGTTAAATCTTTGGATAATAATCCAGTGATGATATTTAATTCGTACCTTAGCTGATCAGGAGTAAGGAGATGAAAATTGAACTTTCCGAGATAGATGTTTGTAATGGAATCGACTAATGTATCTTGAATACTTTGTAGGTTTATTAAAACGCTGTTTGCAATAACAGATGATAGTGTAAAGTCGTTTGTATTTGCTGCGTTTTGAAGTTCACTTCTCTGATTGTTGAGTTCTTGCTCTAATTTATTTAGATGTAGGTTAAAACTTTTGTGCTGCTTGTTTATTGACGTTTCTACCCTTTTGATTAAATTAAATTCAGCTTCGACGACAGAAGTTTGGTTCTTCCATAATAATGCTAAATGTTTCTGGTTATCTCTTAGTGTCTGTATATCTCTCTCATATTGTTCGGCGAAGTTTTCGTCGAGTACGCCGAATAGAGTATTAGCGATAGAGCCGACCCCGTTGATAAGGCCGCGGCGAGAGAAAGAAAACTTTATTACACAAAGTTATAAATTTATTGATATTGTGCAAAGGGTAGATGCTAGAAGCATTCTCTGCCAGTCAACCATTGGATATTATGTATTTTGCTTGTGTAGCGACTACCAAAGTTGGAATTGAAAAACTAAAAAAACCGGCTAAGTGTTTGGACTCGCACTCCGGATGTTCCGTACAAACTTGTAGGTATGTTAATAGTTCTCTAGTTACTCAGAAGTGATAATGATCTTAAAACCGGGTAAGCCTAAACATGATGTGACGTCCTTTATACCTATCAGTTTGCTGCCAATGTTTATTTATTTATCTGGGTATTTATTTCTTCAAACAAACAGAATTTGTATACAAATATAGATAAAATTGTAAGAAACAAGTATGCATTAAACAGTTTTCGCGAGTAGAAATGTATATAATCCAAAATCCAAAACTACATAATTCTTTAACAGAGTTAACAAACAAAACAGAATTACAAACAATAAATACAAAGCCACATCAAAATGAGGTAGTAATACACTTAAAGAGAGGAAAGTATCAAGTTACACTTCCAAAATTTATGTTATCGAAAATCTTCGTGAAAATACTTCTGAGCAGGTTTCTATGTGCTCTTCAGATACACTTCCATAATACTAGACCATCAGTTTGGATTTAGACCAGAACATGCTACGATTAGTGCAAATACACAGTTTGCCACGGTATCAGGAATAGCCTTGAAAGAAAAGAATACTGTGCAGCGGCATTTCTTGACATACAGTAGGCTTTTGACAAAGTGTGGCATAGAGAACCCTTATGCAAGATCAAAAGATATTTGCCATATCCATTTTACTTTATCTTGTTACTCAATGAAAATCTTCCAGGTAAAGCAAGATGACGCTAAATCGGGATTTCACAATATTCTAACGGGTGTCCCCCAGGGATCAGTACTTGGACCGGTCTTGTACACTATATTCACGGCAGATCATATAAATTGTGTGTCTGTGATGTGTCTTATAAGACATTGCTTCTTGCCAAATTTAATCAATCTAAGTCAATGGGAAGTACTCTATAAGTTTTCCTTTACGGGTATCAAAAAAGCGGCATAAACATCCGTATCTTTTGATTGCGTTGACTTAGAAGGTAGATTTTTTACAGCTTTAAGGGATTTTAGGTCTGAGTGTTTGACATTAATTTTAACTCAATACCTCTACGCGTTCCTAGCGTCTTCTACCATTTGAGGTACGGAAGGGAAAACAGAAATCTAACCACGTTGTTTTTGCGTGAAACTTATTGCATGGTAAGAAAACATGGAGAGTTTCCCAGTTGACATTATGGCATGGATAGCATTACATTTGATCGCATCCATAACGCCGCCCCCAAAATACAGATAGTATCAACAACCATAACCATTTAGTTAATGTTTTTGAAATTGTCCGTGATTTCATTTTTATTTGAGGTGTTGGTTGTTGTGATTGTGTTGGGGCGAGGCTTAAAGTGAGGTCGATTCTCAATATAAATGTATCCTAGATCGTATGATAAAACATTTTCTTCACGAACTTTCATCTTTGTTTTCAGCCAAAGATGACGACAACAAAACAACAGTGAACAACAAGCTCCGCCTCATCCAACTAGTTGGTGAAGGGCGAGCGCGGCGAGCGTTAGCCGCGTGGCCGCATCGCGCCGCCGTCGCACTGCGCGCGCGGGACCACGCCGCCACGCTGCTCAGCGGCGGCGTGGCCGGCACGCGCGACCACGCCCGCCACCGCCCCGCCATACACACCGGTCAGTACCCGCCCGCACCACACTAGCACACTAGCACTGCGCGCGCGGGACCACGCCGCCACGCTGCTCAGCGGTGGCGTGGCCGGCACGCGCGACCACGCCCGCCACCGCCCCGCCATACACACCGGTCAGTACCCGCCCGCACCACACTAGCACACTAGCACTGCGCGCGCGGGACCACGCCGCCACGCTGCTCAGCGGTGGCGTGGCCGGCACGCGCGACCACGCCCGCCACCGCCCCGCCATACACACCGGTCAGTACCCGCCCGCACCACACTAGCACACTAGCACTGCGCGCGCGGGACCACGCCGCCACGCTGCTCAGCGGCGGCGTGGCCGGCACGCGCGACCACGCCCGCCACCGCCCCGCCATACACACCGGTCAGTACCCGCCCGCACCACACTAGCACACTAGCACTGCGCGCGCGGGACCACGCCGCCACGCTGCTCAGCGGTGGCGTGGCCGGCACGCGCGACCACGCCCGCCACCGCCCCGCCATACACACCGGTCAGTACCCGCCCGCACCACACTAGCACACTAGCACTGCGCGCGCGGGACCACGCCGCCACGCTGCTCAGCGGCGGCGTGGCCGGCACGCGCGACCACGCCCGCCACCGCCCCGCCATACACACCGGTCAGTACCCGCCCGCACCACACTAGCACACTAGCACTGCGCGCGCGGGACCACGCCGCCACGCTGCTCAGCGGTGGCGTGGCCGGCACGCGCGACCACGCCCGCCACCGCCCCGCCATACACACCGGTCAGTACCCGCCCGCACCACACTAGCACACTAGCACTGCGCGCGCGGGACCACGCCGCCACGCTGCTCAGCGGCGGCGTGGCCGGCACGCGCGACCACGCCCGCCACCGCCCCGCCATACACACCGGTCAGTACCCGCCCGCACCACACTAGCACACTAGCACTGCGCGCGCGGGACCACGCCGCCACGCTGCTCAGCGGTGGCGTGGCCGGCACGCGCGACCACGCCCGCCACCGCCCCGCCATACACACCGGTCAGTACCCGCCCGCACCACACTAGCACACTAGCACTGCGCGCGCGGGACCACGCCGCCACGCTGCTCAGCGGCGGCGTGGCCGGCACGCGCGACCACGCCCGCCACCGCCCCGCCATACACACCGGTCAGTACCCGCCCGCACCACACTAGCACACTAGCACTGCGCGCGCGGGACCACGCCGCCACGCTGCTCAGCGGTGGCGTGGCCGGCACGCGCGACCACGCCCGCCACCGCCCCGCCATACACACCGGTCAGTACCCGCCCGCACCACACTAGCACACTAGCACTGCGCGCGCGGGACCACGCCGCCACGCTGCTCAGCGGCGGCGTGGCCGGCACGCGCGACCACGCCCGCCACCGCCCCGCCATACACACCGGTCAGTACCCGCCCGCACCACACTAGCACACTAGCACTGCGCGCGCGGGACCACGCCGCCACGCTGCTCAGCGGTGGCGTGGCCGGCACGCGCGACCACGCCCGCCACTGCCCCGCCATACACACCGGTCAGTACCCGCCCGCACCACACTAGCACACTAGCACTGCGCGCGCGGGACCACGCCGCCACGCTGCTCAGCGGTGGCGTGGCCGGCACGCGCGACCACGCCCGCCACTGCCCCGCCATACACACCGGTCAGTACCCGCCCGCACCACACTAGCACACTAGCACTGCGCGCGCGGGACCACGCCGCCACGCTGCTCAGCGGTGGCGTGGCCGGCACGCGCGACCACGCCCGCCACCGCCCCGCCATACACACCGGTCAGTACCCGCCCGCACCACACTAGCACACTAGCACTGCGCGCGCGGGACCACGCCGCCACGCTGCTCAGCGGTGGCGTGGCCGGCACGCGCGACCACGCCCGCCACTGCCCCGCCATACACACCGGTCAGTACCCGCCCGCACCACACTAGCACACTAGCACTGCGCGCGCGCGCAATAACGAAATCGAAATTCAAAATATGTATGTATTTTTACAGGCTTAGCAGCATTGCCGTCTGGCGAGCGCCTGTCCCCGTTAGACACATTCCTGGACCTACTGACAGCTAAAGCCAGTCTCAACGAACTGGACTTCAATCTCATTATCGAGGCGACCCTAGCGTCGGTTCAGCAGGACACAGCTGCGTAAACGAGTTGTATGAGGGTTGTCACTTATTACCGGCTCAGCGACGGATCAGCAACGCCTTACATCTCCCTTGATTTATGATGTTTTCTCATTGATAATTTAATCTTGATTAAGTTTAGCGCAACATAATCGCTAAGGGATAGGCGAGAACCGTGCATATAGGCCTTACAATCTTTACTTCGTATTTATCTCCACTCTTGCCATATCTTGAGAAATGTTTCCAGTACAATTTTGTTTGTTTTATGTGAAGTTCAAACCAAAAATGTTATTTATTTGTTTAGTACAAGGATATTAAGTACTTAATTAGAATGTAGTGAAGGTACAAGTTTTTGCAGTGCACATTAGACGGCTAAGCACCGTGGCAGTACCTCGACGCTTTACAATTGGTTGAGTGTTTGTCCCATCCAGCAAGGGTGGGTAGTCTCTATCCATTAGACCACTAGGCAATAGAATTGACAAAAATAGTATTGGTAGTATTAGCTGCGATAGTATCCATAGTATGGATACTATCGAAGACCAGCATATGTATAGGAACAATAATATCGATAGTAACGATCACTCACACTATCGATAGTATTTATAGTTTTTATGATTTTATACAACGATACTATTACTTTCGATAGTAGTAGTATCGATATTATCACTTTCAATTAGTAATTTTTTGATGTAGAGACGATCGATATTATTACTAGTTTTCAGGGTCAACTATAGATAGTTGGGCAACTCTACTATCCACCTAACTTTTCTGCTGAAAGTACAGTCAGTTCCAAGCGCCACGTGCGCGTGATTTGAGCCATCAAAATGTCTACCACTTAGCAATGTATTACCAAATAGTAAAATACCATAGATTAGTTAACGATTTTTCCGTTAAACTTTGTGATAAGTTAGTATTGTCGTGTGATTGTGATTCAGACATTCCATTAATTTATTTTCATTTGTTGTAACTAAACTTAGTGACCTGATTATGTTCATCAAACCAAAGTGAGCACAAATTTTTGTTTCTACTATTGGGTATTAAATAGGTATTTTAACATTATGTGCAATACAATACTAATAGTGCAATGTTTGTTTAGTTATTAGTTATTACTTTATTTTGTGCAATATACAATAATAAAAGACAAAATACATTTGTAAGTTTTATTTATAACCAATAGAACCTAGGACAATTATATCTTAGATAGAATAAATATGCATTAATTATAAAATGGGTTGTATGTTACCCAGTGAGCTCTTTTTTGCTCCTGATCGGTCTTATGAGAGGTAAATAGAGATTTGTACACTTCACTTGACTGCGGGTCCTTTGCTATACTGTAAGCTTTTTTTGTCTTTTTGTACGAGGGGTCCTCAACAAGCTCTGTTGGGTGTGCTCTTTTGCTGGAGCCGAAGTGTCCTCTAGTTTGCTTGTTAGGGTTATACTTAGGCAATGATAGTGGTATTGTGTCAATCATTTCCTTTTTAGTCGCTTGACTCGGTCCCGCTTCAGGTTCTTCTTTTATATCTTTTTCACTCTTTCCCATTGTTCCTGAAGTAGATGGAACTTCTGCGGCTGTTGAAGGGACAGCAGATGTTGACGGCTCAACTTTAATGTCGACTTTTTCTGCCTTGGATTTTTTACTGCTTTTGCGGTTTGTGGCCCTTACTGCAATCTTTTCTTTATGTTTTAAAATGTCTTCATCAGTTCCGTTAAGGACCACAACATCATTGTCAGTGAAGGGTTGTTGACACTGAAAGTCAAGTCATGTGTTAGTGACCAAAAATATATTTAAACTTTAAAAAGGCACCAAAATACTGGATATAATGTTTAATCATACGTGATTGCAAAATTTTTACTATTCTGACTATTTTTTATTCTTTTAGTAATGTGATTATAGTAGTTTGGTTGAAGCAATGATCATGACTCATCTCATGTGTTGGCCAAAATGGAAGTAGAAATTATTTAAACGAAGTGGTAAAGTTAAATGGCATATTATTAAGATTTTGATAGTTTGGTGCTATATTTGGATGTTTATTTAACATAAAATGACAAAGTATTTTTAAAATATTTGGTTTAAAAAGCTAAAATTTCTATTACTATAGAGACAAATGCACAAAATGATAGTTGCTTTGTTTATATAATTTATTTTGATATCTAGACCCAAATAGCAATGTTTTAAATTCTTACCATATGACAGATATTCTGTTTGACTTCCTTCAAAGCACGTTCAGCCAGAACACAGCCACAGTTCCATAGGAAGATGAATCGGAACTTGCCCGTCATCTCCAGTCCACTGATAGGGCAGATATATGGGGCGCTGCCTTCACCAACCGCACCATCGGTGTGCTCCGTTGCTACATAGGCTGGGTTCTTCACTAGCTTCAAATCTTTAATGTCCTAAAAAATATGTTTGCAAAATTATACTATAGTTGGATTTGAGTAGGGAATTTTTTAATAGCATATGAATAAATTTAGTATAACATTTTAAATCGTCAACCCCAAGCAGTCTCACGAGAGACCGCGTAACAGTGAAATGTCTAGTCACCATAAATGAAAGACGAACAAGCCATTGAGTAAGGAGAACGAAATTATTTAAATCAACAAAAAATTAAGATAACCTTGAGATTTCTGATGTGGTTGATGGACTCGGGTTTTGTCTCTTTGTCCAATAACGCTTCCAGTACAGAGCTTTTGCTGTACAGTCTCCCAAGACCACAAGCAACTATTGGTTCCTGCAGAGGTTGCTGCGATAATGCACAGTTGCGCCACTTAAACGAACGTTCTGCATCTTTGTCTTTCTGCACATAAAAACAATAAATACCATTAGTTTAATATAATTGTGATGGGGAAACAAGATAAAAAATTAAGTTTAAGTACTTACTTGTTCAGGCTTCTTTTTTAAACGCACTAGTTCGTCACGACGAGGTATAGTACCGCCATCACAACCCATTTTTAAAGCAGATCAGATTAATGGTATTTGTTATCAATATTAATACACAGGTTTAATCAGACAAATCAGTGTTGTTTTTCAGACAGTAAAATAAAAATATGGTGATGATGACAGTGGTACTATATGTCAACAATACGTACATACTCTGTCTAATCTGTGATTAACACTGAGCAAGTAATATAGTCATTAACTTGGACGAACATACAAACACTCCAAACACTCATTCAATAATCTATGCTCTCACGGTTCGCGCGTATATTAATCTGTGGGTTCGCGCTCGTAATTAATCGGTGTTTGGCACGTGTTTGGAGTTTGTGGCAAACACCAAGCATGTGGATACAATGTTTGTATTGGGTGCTTGTGTTCGGTGTTTGGCACGTGTTTGGTGTTTGCGGCAAACTTCAAGCGTGTTGAGGCGGCATTAGGTTACACAGATTATTATATGTTAGGTTACGTTTAATGTCAATCTGACGTTTAATGTGAACTGACGTGCAGCAGGAAGTGTCAACTGTCAAGTCAAAAGTCTTTAGACGTACTCTGTCTAATCTGTGGTCAATAGTCTAAGAAAATGTCAACAAATCCGCGTTGATTCCTTTCCTTCCTGATTGTAATTAAAATTGAATCTTATAATGTTTCTAAATCGATAAGCCTAACCTGCGTGTAGCACAAACCACAGATGCCTCCTGCCGTAGACGTGGAGATGGAACGGGTTCCAGAAAACGTATCTGATTGTAGCACAAGAGACAGTTTAACCGACGCTGAAAATGTGGTAACAAAGAAGAAAATCAGAAAGAAGGGCATTATTTATTTGTCTACAATTCCTCCATATATGAATGTTGCTAAAATTCGTGAGATATTTGGCCAGTTTGGTGATTTAGGGAGGGTTTATCTCCAACCAAGTGCCAGTAAGTATTTTGAGGTTAAGTCTATAATGTTATTAAAATGATTAGTCTAAAATAATAATGATCTACTTTTAAATTTCTGTTTCAGAGCCAGGGGAGAAGCGTAAGCGTGTCCCTAACCAGTTTACAGAAGGTTGGGTGGAATTTCAAAAGAAAAAAGTTGCTAAAGAGGTTGCCTCAAAGTTAAACAATACAAAAATTGGGAGTAGAAAGAAGTCCCGTTACTATGACATGATATGGAACATCAAATTCATTCCTAGGTTCAAGTGGGTACACTTAAGTGAAAGGTTGGCCTATGAAAGAGCTGCATACAAACAAAGGCTGAGGGCTGAAATCTCTCAAGCTAAGAAGGAGGCACACTACTTACAGTCTAATGTTGAGAAAAGCAAGAAAATGAAGAAGAGAAAAGCCATTGAAGCTGAATAGGTTCATCAATTTTTAATGTTATTGTTTAATTATATTAGGTGTAAAAATGAGTTATTTCTATGTCAAAACAAATAGGAACCTTGAAGAGTGACTGTCCACAGAGGTGTAGCAAATGAATGCATTTTGTAGCAACATTGCTGCTTTGTTGAGAGTTTAGTATGTAAGCAGCAAGCTGCTAAACCTTGAGCATACAATGTCAAAAAGTGTATGAAGCTATGTTCGTGTGGATAGTAGGCATATATGTAATTATTTCCATGGAAACTGAATAAAATATTGAAATCAGCAGATTTTTATTTATTTTAAGTTCTGGCTAATCTACTGATGAATATTATAAATCACAAGCTTAAAAATCAGGATCATTTGCATTGGTTTTTCCTCGGACCTTATTTCTCACAAAAATTTACTCTCCCACTTACGATTTCTTCTACTCTCATTCTTTGATGAGAGTTTAGAGGGTCTGGTGTCAACTTTTGTATGTAGCGCCGAGGGGGTATTTTATGCGACAGGATGCCTTGGGAGAACTCGCGGTGCACTCTCACGCCGTCCAGCGCATTTGGTTGTAGTTTCTCGAAGCTGTGCAACTCCCGCATGAATTGTTTGCGCTGTGCTACACTGGCCCAGTGGTAGCGGTGGCGGCAAACCACGCGGCTAAAAACGATTGTTAGTTTTCAAGTCCTACATATATGATATTAGAAGAATCATTGTTCTATAAGCAGCAAAACCAGACCTTTACTTAATATTTGAGAACATCACATACATTACTCTGATTCTATGGTAAGTAGCTTAGTAGTAGTTACAGACAACGACGCAACCACAACACCCAGACCTTAGACATTATAGAAAAGTTATTTAGACCGACCGGGAATCGAACCCGGGACTTCAGAGACAGCGACACCAAGTCCGGTATGCTCGCCTCTCGGTTATGGAGGTCGTCTAAATTGATAAAGTGAATATTTGTGAAATAATTGTCCTTCAGTAACTGATGAAACTTGACATACAGGCAGATTTAGAGCATATGGAAATAATAGGTTTGTTCCAAAAAAACTGCAGTTCTCATGGTTATTATGATATAGTTGTGTCTTTCCTGAATATATGTAATTACATGCAGGCGGAGTTAATAAAGTTATGGTGATGTAAGTAATATATATATATATATAGGTGTAACACAAAATGCTTACTATGCCAAAGCCAATTTGGAATACGAAGGGTAGATGCTGACATCAGATCTAGCTAGTTCTGGGAAGCCTGGATACAGTGGTATCCTTCGTTTTTTTTCTTCAGGAGCAAATGAAATAGCCATGTTTACTTTTTATTTGCACTGATTACCAGATGACAAACAATGGCAAATACCAAGAAACAAGAAATTCAACCGAATGCCATTTTGTTTCTATGGAAACCACTTTTTAATAATAACATTTTTTTTTTTTTTTTTTTTTCGATTTTTGGCTTAACACGGCTTGTGCGTTGCCATATTCAAGTAAAAACGGGGAAACGGGAATAATTAAAAGGAAATGCAAGAAAATAACGAAAAAGGAATTTAGGAAGGAAGGTGATCAGAAGGGTAAGGTTAAGGTAGGATAAGGTATATATTTTAATATGATATAGTAAATCTAAGTAAGTAAACTTATTATGTACAAGTTTAAAACAATATAGGTTTAAATTTTAATGTTATTTATAGTGATAAATGAGGCTAAAAAGTTATATAACATAGAGTCGTTGGAAAACAATAATTGAGTTATGCTTGTAGGGAAAGGAACGTGATAGGAAATAAGGCTATTTATAAAAGTTGACCGGTCATAAAGAGGACATGAAAAAACTATATGATTTACATCAGCAATATCCGCTCCGCATTCACACGTTGAGTCAGCAATAATGCGAAGTTTAGCGAGATGGGCCGGTGTACAGACATGTCCTAGACGCAACCGTATTAAAATTGATGTCACCGTCTTGCTAAACTTCGCATTATAAAACCACGGCTTTATGGGTATACTAGGCTGTACTTGAGCATAAAATCTACCATTGGTTTGACAAGATGTTTCCCAAATGTTTTTCCAATTATCCATAAGATAAACTTTAGGTAAAGATAGAAGATCGTGAGGATAATTTTGGTAGGGGAATACGTCCCCACATTGCACCGCATCATTCGCCAGATGGTCGGATATTTCATTCCCTGGTATCCCACTATGACCTGGGATCCAAGCAAAACTAATAAAAAGCCCATTAATGAAGCATTCATACACTATACGCCTTATTTCAAATATAACTGGATATTGAGCTTTAAGATGAAAGGGGAATTTATTCAGAGCCTGCAACGCACTCTTTGAGTCCGTAAAGATAATGCTTTTTTTTAACTTCATAATTCGAATGTAATCAACTGCTTTAAAAATGCCGTAGCATTCCCCCGTAAAAACTGAGGTTTCTGGTGGCATTTTCACCTTTTGGACTATTTTAAACTGTGAATGATATATCCCTACACCTACACATTCCAAAGCGGAATGTTTAGAAGCATCAGAATAAATGTGATGGAAGTCGCTAAATTCAGTGTCTAAGATACAATTAAAAATAGTCTTGATATTAGGGTCTTGTTTATCTAGTAGGTTGTAATGAATAGTGAAAGAAAAAGAAACGGATTCATACTTCTGAGAGTAAAGCGGAAGGCGATTAGATCGATGTGTTGGAGAAGACAGGGATACGAATTTACGGTAACTTTTAACCAAGCAGGGCATAGGTTTGTGAGCCCAATAACTAGATGTGTCTAGCATAACAGAAAGAGTTTGAAGCTTAGTAATAAGTGGATGGTTATTAAACTGAATAATACGGAATAGAAACTTGTCCGATAAAAATTGTCTTCTAAGATGTAGAGGAGGTTCATTGCATTCGATTTGAAGAGCATTTATTGGGCTAGATTTCATCGCTCCCGTTATTAACCTTATGGCCTTGTGTTGAATTTTATCTAATTTTTTAAAAGCTGTTATATTACCGGGTTCTAGGAGAAAGGTTCCATAGTCTAATATGCTTCTAATCAACGCATTATAGAGGAGTTTCATTGAGTAAGGATGTGACCCCCACCAAACTCCTGAGAGACATCTTAGCATGTTTAAAAGTTTTTCACATTTATTAATAACATAATTGCAATGTAACGCACCTGTAAGCTTTGGATCTAGAATAACCCCTAAAAATTTAAACTGATCTACTACAGGAATAACATTATTATCATAAATCAATTGGATAAGTGGAGTCGAACGCCTACGAGTAAATAACATAACTGCGCTTTTAGATAAAGATATTTCCAAACCATTATTATCCATCCAATGTTGTAACAATGTTAAAGAAGAACATAAGCTGGATTCAGCAATTTCAATTGATCGGTTTGAACAGTATAGTAATAAATCATCGGCATATTGTAGAATTTTAATATTATTGCCTAAAGATGTTTCTAGATCGTATGTATAAATATTATATCGGGTGTAAAAAAAGGCTTAACGAAGCCGAATACCACATATTCTACGTATTATTACGATCATTTTTTTCTTTTACACTATGCCTGGGAAATGATGGGTTACCGAGTTATTGACAGTCAAAGTTACAATTTTTTTTTTAGATTTTTACAAAATTGACTTCTGTTTGATAAAACTAAACTTTTTTCCAAAGAAACATGATTAAAGTTTTCAGTACTTCTTTCATAGAAGGCCTTTAAAGGGCACAGCCGGCAATGAATCGTGCGCACGCACACAACTACGCTGTCTTTCAAATGTGCATGCGCGCTCGCTGTATAGCGCTCACTCGTGTGCGCGCGATCAGCTGTTAGCAGTTATCGAGTTCAATGACGCCTTGCCTTGTACTGAATCGCTCATAGTCTTAGATCGATTGGTTTAATCCATCTTATGAAATTGGTCGAAATAAGGAATTTTGTGACTGGCAATTCATTATCTGTTAATTAATTAATAATTTTTAATTATTTATTTATTGAATAACAACAAATGCAGGTGCATACAACACTTTTACATTAGTACTCGTACGAGATCGACTAAGAAAAAAAACTTTGTAATTAACTTTTACACAATACAAATTATTTCAACAATCCAAATTTGTGGTAGGTTGATGAGCTGTTGTCTGTACATCGAAAGGTCTTACATTTGAGACGTAGTCCGTTTCTCCTTATCGTGTGGGCTGCAGAAACTGATGTTAGAATTTAAGCCTCCGTAGGAGTCTGACATGACTTCTGTAACGAATGCTGCCAGAAGAAGCAATAGCCAGGATCCACGCCGAAGCACGAAATCTTGTCTTATCTATCAGATAATCAAGTTTATTTAGGCCTGTATTCAATTCTAACCAAATTTTATTAGTGTGCCCACTTGGAAATCAAACGCAGGACCTCCGGATTACGAGCCAACACTCTAACCATTAGAAAACTGAGGCGCGCAGTGTACTACAAACAATTTATTGTTTGAATTGTTGAATACGGCATTAACTGTTTTACGATAAGTACCTAAGTTAAAATCTAACTGGCAAAGGAATAAACGTTCCAAGTTCTGTTGATAAAAACCCCTACGAACAAAAATAGCAATTCTTTATAACGGATAAATCAAACTAATTTCTTTTAGTTAGGCTCGTACTTTCACATATCGAGCTTTAATCAAGAAATAAAATAAAGCTTCATGGCATTTCCTATTGGAATAATAATAATTTTAAATTTACTCATCATAACTTACTTTAAAACATTTAATTTTTGAGCACGATTTAAAATAAACCTTTATTTGCCCATAAATTATGAAAAACGAAGCGCCTTATAAAATCTTCACAAAGTTTTTTGTTAGTTGTTTAGTTATTCAATGGTTGAACTCCCAGACCCGGAGGTTCTGAATTCGATTCCCAGGCGCTCGCACACAAAAGCATTAAATTTATTGTCTTTTTCTTCTCTTATAAGCAACTCTAGTGCCATAGGCGTCTGACATGACTCATGTAACGACTACTAACGACCGATGCCAGAGGATGGTACTGCCTACTGTAGCCAGGACCGACAGCTTGTCGTGCCCCTTGAAGCATGGAATCATCTCATATCGGACAATCTGATTGATGGATTCAAGCCTGTAATTTCTAAATTATAACTAACCAATTTATTGGAAACTTACTAACATTGCGTTCCCACTTTAGAATTGAACCCACGATCTTCCAAAAATCTAACCACTAAACCACTAAGGCGTAATTTGGTCGCGGACCTTAAATAAAACATTTCAGAAAGAATTGACATGGGTCGTCTGATTTACCAAGAGCAAAGCTAAATTGGCTAAGAGCAAAGCCGATATCATTGTTTTCAAAAAATCGTTACGTTGACTTAAAAATTGTGGCAATACCTACAGAAAGTTTTACACCGAGACCAGTGAGGCTCGCTCGCCCCCGTGGCCGTGCGTGATGGGCGCGGGGCGCGGGGCGCGGGGTACGGGGCGCGGTGTGCGGGGGAGTTTGCGCGAGCGGCGGCGGCGAAATCAAAGCCGAAGAATAATAATGTAATTTTTGAAAATTTAGTTCGGTTTCTAACTTCATCGAATGCGCTTATTACTTGTGATTTTTACTGTTTCCTCTTCCAGTTTGTGTTGTGGTGGCAAGTAGTTGAGATTAGTGTGATAGTGGAGTGTTTGTGAAGATGCCTTGGTATCTTCACAAACGTACATGGTTTACTGCTACGGTATGGCCCATGGCGCATCCTGATGCGCATCACCCTCGTGATCCGCAAGTGATCACTCGGGCTGTTCAGCGTTTGCTGGACAATCAGCCGATTGTACCCGTTTCGGAGACAGGGCGCGGGTCAATACGCTCTACCACGGAACAAGCCATTTTAGACGTCATGCGGGAAAATCCACGTTTAGGCGTGCGAACAGCTGCTGAAGTGCTGCGGAGAAGGCGAGGTTAGCTTAATTAACGGTTATGTAACGAATACTTTAGAAGACATGCCACTAGTCCAGCTGCGGGAGACGTGGTACCAGCATGATGGAGCGCCGCCGCCTCACATTGTGAGACCGGTTCGAGAGCGGCTTACGGAGTTATTTGGTGACCACTGGATCGGGAGGTATGGGCCTCACGCTTGGCCTGACCTAACTCACCTTGACTTTTTTTTATGGGGTTTCGTCAAAGACAGGGTTTTTGACCGTCCTTGTGAAAATAGTGCTTAAATGCGTCAAAAAATTATCGACGTATTTGATGAATTAAAACAACGATCTGTGCGTAAAGGGATTTTGGAGCGAGTGCATCAAAACACGCTATACCGAGCGCGTGTTTGTTTGGAAATGGGAGGTCGTCAGTTCGAACCACAACTGATTCGTATGGAGAGGCCTGATTTGAGAGGTAAGTAGCTAAACAATTTACAAACATAAGAGGTACCTAATTTAATTGAAACATGTGATATTCGTTGTTGTGTTTTTTAAGTAAATTTATACTCATTTGGCGCGCGCGCCGTAATCGGGCGCAGTGCTCTCGCGCCGCCCGCTCGCCCGCCGACCACTTACACACACAGGCATAGACTGTGGCGTGCGCGCTATACATTGCGGGTTAGAAATAAGTTATTTTTTTTGATACCCAAAAATAAAAGTCATTTCCCAGCAATTTTATTTTTTGCATTATACTTGTTTTTATGTATAGAATTCGTGGTTTTGGGCTTCGTTAAGCCTTTTTTTACACCCTGTATAGTAGGGGGCTGAGGACAGACCCTTGGGGTAATCCTTTCGATACAAAGCGATCAGTTTTAAAATCTGAAAAAGGTAAGGTAATATGACGTTCATTTAAAATACTAATAACGAAATTACAAAAAACATTAGGTACTTTCAACTTTTCGAGTTTTGTTTTTAAAATCGGTAAAATAACGTTGTCATAGGCAGAATGAATATCAAGAAAAGCTGCAATTAATGAATCATTTATGGAAAAGGACAGCCTTATATCTGAGATCAGTAAGCTTAAGCTATCAGTGGTACTCCTTGCTTTTCTAAATCCATATTGGCTATCAGCTAAATATCCATTGCTTTCAATGTACCACTCTAACCGGTTTTTAACAAGATGTTCCGCAATTTTAATTAAAACCGATGACAAGGCAATAGGGCGGTACGATGAAGCATCAGAGGGGTTTTTACCGGGTTTTATAAATGGCAACACCAATTGACATTTCCATGATGGTGGAATATTACCTGTCAACATGACAGAATTGATCAAATGTAAATAATACGAAAGGATATTATCACCAACATTGGCAAAAAATGAATATGGTATGTTATCAGGTCCAGGAGCAGAATCATGTGTGTTATTAATAATAGCTTTAAGCTCATAAAGTGAAAAAGGTGAGGTTAGTCCGGTAGTATCTAAAGCAGATTGTTGTATGACTGGTGGAAGTAGATTTATATCTTGGGCTACCCAGGGTGGTGCTAGTTTATCCAAAAAATCACTTGCTATAGACTCGGGGATGGTTCTACAAATTGATTCAGAAAAGGCCGATCGGAATCTCCTGATACATTGCCACACCATAGCGGATGGTGTATTAGGAGAGATGGAAGAACAGAATTTACGCCAACTTTCAAACTTTTTATTTTTAAATAATTTGCGAGTATCAGCTAAAGCTTTAGTTAATAACTGAAAATTTGTGTCAGTCATATTAACATTATATTTTTTTTCTGCAGCTTTCCTTTTTTTAACTGCCTCAGTGCATTCGCTGTCCCACCACGGAGGCGATGGTATTTTATGTGGTGAATTGCCTTTAACTGGAAAAATTTCTTTGGCTGCATCTGTTAAAACGGTTACTAGAGCATCAGCACATGTGGTTTCATTGCCAGGTGTAATATTTGGGAGGGATGAAATTCTCTTTTCAACACAGCTTTTATACTTATTCCATGAATCACTGACTTTACTACTTGGTAAAATAAATTTTAAGCGAGTCATCTGTTTAGGGTCAGCAGTTTTGTTATAGGGAAAATGAATAACTATAGGGAAATGGTCACTACCAAAAGTAGATGGGTATGTCTCCCAAGTCAACAAAGAAGCTAAGTTTGGGGTACAAATAGACAAGTCTACAGCACTCTTGCCCTGATTTGGTAAAGTACGTCGAGTAGGAGCTCCAGTGTTTAGGATGCAGAGATTATGGTGATGTATTAAATCCATAAATTCCTCTCCATGCCTATTGGTACTAGCACAACCCCATGACTGGTGATGTGAATTAAAATCACCTAAAATTAAGAAAGGTCTTGGGAGTAAAGAGAGCATGTGACTAAATACAGAAAAAATCTCAGATGAGGGATAGGGAATATACAGAGAAACAATACATACATTATTTACACTTACAGCTACTATAGACATATTTACATTGTGGGGTGGCAGAGAGATTGAGGTAAATGGTGTGCCATTTTTTATTAATAAAGCTGCACCACCATAACCATCAGGTCGATCATCTCTTACCACTGTGAAGCCATTAATTTTAAAACTGTACATTTGTTTGAGCCACGTCTCTGATAATGCAAAGACAAATGGCTCAAATTTATTCAATAAATAAATTAAATCTGACTTTTTATTATTGATGCTGTGGCTATTCCACTGCAGCACCTTCGCCAATGACGCCATTTTTAACAACCTCCAAACATTTCTCAATAATATAAGCAGCGTGGGACGGTGTACTCATGTTGGATTGGGTTATCTTAATTAAGGAAATAATTAAATTAATTAAAGAAAATTGTTGAGAAGAATCATTTTGTTCATTATTTGAGCTAAATGCACAACCATTAGAAGGATCAGGAATGCTAAAGTTTCTGATGAGAGCTTCATGGGCCTCCTGGTCATAACCCTTTGATAGACTTGGAGAGGGGCGTGGTTTTAAAAAAACTGTTTTTTTATAAGATGTAGGTGCATGAGATAAGTTTCTATTGTTATGACTAGGTGATTGAATAGGATTATTGGGCTTGGTAGCCATCAGTGTATCAGCATAAGATTTAGATGTTGGTGGATGGAGCTTAGAAGCCTCAGCATAAGACAGACAACTATTAGCCATAGAAGATTTGATATTCTTTTGTCTTAAAAATTCAGGACAAGATTTACTTGTAGCAAAATGGTATCCAGTACATAGGCAACAGGAGGCATTATCTTCATTGATTTGACAAGATTCCCCAGTATGTGATTGACCACATTTGTAACACCGAGGCTTTGATCTACATTGCAATTTGGTGTGTCCGAATCTACAGCAATTGTAGCATTGTATGGTCGGGTAAACATACAAATCAACAGGCAGAGCATTATAGCACATAAATATGCGCTTCGGTAAAATTTGACCATCAAAAGTTACTACAACAGATTGTGAAGGTTTCCAAACTGGTGTTCCATTTGTAAAGGATTTAAAGTTTAAACGTCTAACCTTGATTATTTTACCACAACCTTCCGGAACAGTCATGTTGTCAATAATCTCCTCGGGTGACCAGTCTTCAGGCACACCTCGTATAAGGCCCATTCGGGTAATGTTAAAGGTAGGTATAAAAGCTTTTAAATTGTTTGCAACTAGGCAGCCATGCGAGAGAAATGAATTGGCATCATCACTGTTCGAAAAGGAAATAGACAACTTATTCCGTCCAATTTTTTTTAAACTTCCTTTTATAATATTGTGGAATGAATATCTTTCCAGAATTCTACCAAAAACAACAGGGTGCAATGTGGTTCCAGAGTCTTGAGCTACTATCTTTTGTACATGAATTACATAAGGTGAGGAATCAGTACTATTATATATTTGACGACCAACAGGTGGATGATTGGGAGCTGGTAAATCTGTAGAGTTTACAACCATTGGTGAAGGGTTTTCATTGGCAGCTTCAGCTGCATCTTTATGGCGGCCATAATGTTTCCGACGTCTTTTCGGGCGGGGTTTTGGGGAATGCCCAGACCCTACACAACTATCTGTAGCATTTGAGCCATCTGTCTCCTTTCCAGACTCATGTTCCTTTTCCGACTCTACGGTTACATAGCTTGCTGCTGGCGGGACGATAAAACCCCCCGACAAGTCGGGGGGTTTATTCATGTTAAAAGAGTACGTAAAACTTACCTAAATGATGAATATTACACAAATAATAATATTTATACTATTAAAATACTAAAACTAACTTTATTACACCCTACTGATCACTTTTTACCTAGAAAGTTAATATTTAAATTTGAGTATCAAAAAAGACGCCCGCCACGATCCACGTTTCCCGCGCTTTTCCATAATAACATATTATCACAGGCAACAAAGAACTTACAGTTCATAAAAAATAAAAAGGTTTCAACTAATCTCAAGGAGTTTTAATGCAATAAAAAATATTTTCAGGAATTTCACTATATTGGGTTAATAATCTTAGCTCTATCCATAGATTTAGCGTATTTTAAGTCTATGGCTCTATCTATAAATTAAAATAGGTAAACATAAATAAAGAATAACACAAACTTAAATAAACAGTTTATTCATACAGCTTTATAATATTAAATTTTAATCTACATCCAGAGCCAGAAACCTCATAATATTGCATGAAGTCTTTGTTGACTATTATTTACACAACTCTCCAAGCTCAAGAGGATGCAGAGACGGCTGCGATGCGGCTTTTGCAGACACAGTCATTGAATTCATTCACTAGCACTGAACATGAGAGTGACTTATTAGGATTTGAACTGTAGCACTCAAGAACCTGAAAAATATTCAATATAATTATTTAAAAATATCTATGTAAATCACACCTGACGACTTTAACAATTTGTTTTGCAATGATTAAAACAATATTAGAATGTGCAATTGCTAATTGTTTTTATATAGTATTGTGGAATGCACATTAAATTTAAGCGAACTTCCCTATTATGAGTCTTAAACCCAGGATGTCTGAGCTTCATTGGTAAAGCATGCTTTACCAACTAAGCTAACAATATAGCTATAGATTTTAAATGTTTTGTTGTTTTCCTCCTTGAAATACCTACCATCTAATATCTGTACATTATGGAACACAATAAAAAATTGAGTATTGATATTTGGATAATATTGTTTTACCTTAGCTTTTTCATCCTGACAAGGAGGTAACTTAGTGGCAACTTTATCAGACTGTGTTAGCTCGAAAAGTTCGTTGGCCTCCTTCAACGTTTTTTGGTACTCCTGAAGCATGCTATTGTTAATTTTTTCATGCGCTCGTTTTAAGTTCTCAATGCGACGGGCCCAATATGCTTCCTCTGCTGCGTAGTCGGTCTGTTGTCTCTGATCATACGAAGGAGTCGATGCGTAATCGGGCGGGGGTTGCGGCTGTTCTGCTGGCTGGAGAAAAATAAATAAACAAACTAAACACTGGTATCAGTACCTATTGATAATAGTCATGTGATGTGGAGTTTTAGGGCAAGCTATATACTACACGAAATACTTTCTTCACCATGGACTTGCGTTTCTCTCATGTGAGGAGTGTAGACAATACCACAATATGTATAGAAACTAACCTAAAACACAAGGTTCAAATCGATAGAAGGTTAACTAAAATGCTAAGATATAGAGATTGTATAGTTTGCAATAGCATTGTCAGTGATGCTCATTCTGTTATTTTTTATTTACTATGTAGTTACAACAGTTGACATTGATCTAAATTATGTAATGAAACATCATATTTACTTTCGAGGATAGTTGAGCCTGTATCCGATCTAGCGCATCTTGCGACACTTGTATGGCATTTTCATTATCCACAGTAACTTTTCGCGTGCTTTGAGAGCCGCCCATGTTTATAAAAATGATAATCAAATATTATTTTCGGCAAAGCAACTCAAAAACTCATTTTTTGACATTTCCAATAACTTGTGAAATGTCACTTAGTTATTTTATGTCAGTGGTCACTTCTATAAGCTCTATGGCAGTTCAGTATTCTGATGTTGGTACTTTTCTCATTGATGATCCTTTTGAAAACTAATGTTTTAATACACCAATAGATGGCACTAGTAAACAAAACTACAGGTTGTTTTTATTTTGTTTCATTGTATTTTGATATAGTATGTTTATGTGGAGGTCAATTAGCATCAAAATTCAAAAGTAGCTGATAAACACTAGTTTTCAAAACTAGGTACTGACTCTTTTATATGTTAGAATAACCTGTCTTCTGTTTTGCAATGATTCTATTAAAAAATTCAGATTTTAAGCTACATACTTTATATGATGTTTGTACGTTACATGTTTTTATGTTTTTTTGTTTAGACTAGAAAACAGCTATTTTATTTTAGATTTTGGTTCATAATCCTCTACAGTAAGTAGTCATTTAATATTAATGTTGAGGACATTAATTGTTTAGATGACTTGGTTTTCATTTAATATTGCGTATAAGGTATGCAATTTTTGCAGGTACTTGACATTCCTTGCGATATCTCGAAACCTCGATATGGAGGATCTGGTTAAAGAGGTTCAAGATAAAAACATTGTCTCGATGCAACCCAGAGCAAGAACACTTGCGTAGTTGTAGGAGACCCGAATCCAGATAATCTAGAAATGAAAAAAAAAAAGACTTTTTCAGTAGGCTACAATAATTACGTAAGATTTTGGTAGACTGTTGCTTATAGGTAAAGTTGTATCTTTAATTAACTTCTAGTTTCCCGCAGACGTAAAAATCTGCCCCTAATTACTAGGGGTACGCAATATTTCACGTTCAACTTTCATTAAATTCACCTTGTGTTATTTAATTCCAACATTTATGGCTTTCGAATTAAGAGCGCAGGAGTTTATGCGTCTACTGAGGCTGTGTTGTGCATTTAGTGGGATTTTAGGCTTTATTTTGTTGTAAATAGAGTTGATCGTAGGTTGCTGGTGGGGAGTACAAAAACTGACCACAATTGGGTTTAGCATAACCGGTCGGGGCGGTCGCCGCCGCTATCATCCCGCGCCTGCGCACTTTCTTCTGTCTGATCGGCGCGCGATCCGGCTCAACAGTATACGCGATATTATTTTAAGATTTTTAACCATTATTTCTTGTTTTCCCTTCCAAAGTCCTGAATACAACCCAAAGCCGCTCGTGGTGACATTCTATAATAGATAATTTATTTTAATAATGAATTTGCATACATTACAAAATAGAACATTGTAAGTTATTTTAAGTAAAACCAGAAGTAGGTACTTATCTTAACGTTTGATTTGATAGGAAGCCTATGTCTAGCGGTGGACTTCTAAAGGCTGATGACTGATGACGAAGTGTATCCATAGGCTGGGAGTCGGCGTACTAGCACAGTATGGGATGGAACTTTTGCTCTCGTCAAGCTTCATTCTTAGTTATCTGTACCTAATATAATTGCTTAGAAATAATACCTATCTACATTTAAAACAAAAATGCCATTTCACTGACTGACATAGATAATAAACTTGTATGTATCAACAGAACATCCTTTTTATCTCCTTCTTCATAGAAAACTAAGAAGTTAACTAAAAATTTTGGGTGGAGTTAGTTCAATCAAACAAAACTTTAAAGCCCTTTTTTGGTTGAAATTTTTTATTCTTGTTCAGTCAGTTCTGGGGCCATCTCTTGTATATGACACTTTAAGGGCCAGACTTGGTTTGAACATGAGACTCAAGTAAATAGTATTTAGGTAGGCATAGTCGACATATATAGAACCTATTATATCTATATTATACTACCTATCTAAACTATATCTATACCTATTTGACGATCTCCGCAGCCGAGAGGCGAGCATACCGGACTTGGTGCCGCTATCTCTGAGGTTCCGGGTTCGATTCCCGGTCGGTCAATGTAGAGAAATAACTTTTATATAATGTCTCGGTTCTGGGTGTTGTGGTACCATCGTTGTTTCTGATTTCTGTAACACAAGTGCTCAGGCTCAGGATTACCATAGGATCAGAGCAATGTATGTTGTCCAATATGTATTATTTATTATAGTTAAATAACCTATTCGTGATTAGGCTCATACTGAAAATTCCTTATTTGTGTAATACCTTACATAACACTTTTTCGTCCAAAAAACTATACTTATTATTAATTGGCTTTATTAATAAAAATATATAAATGATGTATGTACGAGACACGTCTTAGACAACATTACTAATTGTAAAATCCATAGACTAACCTTGGTGCAAAACTTCCGAGGATAAAACGAATTTATTAATATGAGGGAAAAGAGTAAGTATATTTAAATTTGTGAGCTCAATGAAAGCAAACCGCGAGCCGGATCGCGTTTGGTCCAGCGCAGCGCGGGCGCAGCCAGGCCTTGCCCCTTCGGCTACACTCGATTCCGCCGCCAAATTGAAGTCGAACCGAATGGAACTTGTTATCGTTACTACGCCACGGAACTGGGCTTTTAATTATCACCTTTTAAAATATCACCTAAAATGCCGTCTTGTCGCTTATTGTGATAAACTGGGCCATTACTTATTATAACTTTAAATATTAGGTTCATTCTAAAACAGTTGAAACTTTTCTTTGTGTATTAATTTTGATATTTATCCTCTTTCTTGGTGTCACTACTAATTTTAGCATGGAGGATACATTAGAGCCCCTTTTTCGTGTTTATAGATGCAGGATAACCGAGTATAAAGTTTAGTATTCTGAACTTCTGAAGGTATTAGTTAAAGAACCATATTATGTGTGTTTCTGTGCCAAAATTTTTTTCTAATGAAAACTAATGTCTGAATGTTAGGTTATCAATGTTTTCGTCACATCGAAGTTTCAACCACGACAAATAATACATAGAATAACCTTGATTTTATTATATAATATTCATTTTATTATTATCCTTATTAAGCGGAAAAGTGCGTTATAGTTAGTACTCTTAGTTTAAATTCCTTTTTTTGACCATATTGGCTTAGTTGCGCAGTATTTCACCTAGAATGCCAAGGGTCCCGAGTTCGACTCCCGGTTCGTGTCAGTTAGAAAATGATTTTTACTAAATTGGCTCGAGTCTGGGTGCGCTGGGGACGCCCCTCGCAAGATGGACCTAAGCGACAGCGCCGGTTTATTTGTGTGTGATGGATGTCCAATGTTAATTAATGTTTTTTTTCTTCTTCTTAAATCGCCAAGCAGTGTTTATCGTCACTTAACTCTGCGTAATTGCCGGAGTTGTTATAAAACTAATAGTGGATATAATAGGCTAGTTTCCTAAAAAAATCTAATTAGTCCGTCAGTTGAATTCACAGAAAATATTGGGCACTTATTTTTACTTTTCTGAATCAAACAAAAAATGATGAAGATATAGCCCGTTAAAGTTCCGCGTAACGTCACGCCTTGCGACACTTATTAGCAAGACGTCACGTCACGTGCTCACTTTGATGCGCTTTATCTTTGCCATTTTTTGTTTGATTGACAAAAGACAAAATATGGGTCCAATATTTTTTGATAATCTAACTGACGGACTAAATAGAATAATCATTGTTTGACCCATTTCTCAAGTCTCGTAGAGACGTCGGCGTGACAAACTCAGGAGCAGATTTATTACAATCTACGCCGCAACATGAATTAGGACGTCCGTAAAGATTTCGAGAGCATGAGTAAAGAGATCTGCAAGAATCGAATCCATCCATTTTAGGTGATGTCAAAGGTTTTAGATTTGTTAGGAAGGAGAACCTGCATGTGCCAGTTACATCATCATCATCATTCCAGCCATAGGACGTCCACTGCTGAACATAGGCCTCCCCCAGTGACTTCCAGATTGGCCGGTTGAAAGCGGGCCGCTTTCCGCATCCAGCGGCTTCCTGCAACCTTTACCAGCTCGTCTGTCTACCTTGTAGGTGGACGTCCTACGGTGGGCTATGTCAGCAACTTTTGTTCGTTTACGAATCTCCTCATTCCTGATTCGATCTCGCAAAGAAACGCCGAGCATAGCCCTTTCCATAGCACGCTGTGCAACCTTGAGCTTTCTTATGAGGCCCATAGTGAAAGGCCACGTTACATACTCGTACTTTATAAACTTATTTCCTCACAGGTCCCATGATACCTATGTATCTATCACACTTGTCAATTAGAATCTAAGACGACCGTCTGGTGTAGTGGTCTTCGCGCTCCGGGCTACAAAGCCAGCGGTTGTGGGTTCAATCCCGCAAGGGGAAAATTTTTGTGTGAAAGCAAGAACATTTGTACATTTGTCAAGGATGTTTATAAAAGTATTTAAGTACGTTTATCCGTTATCTAGTCGCCATAGTACAAGTTTTGCTTAGTTTAGGGCTAGATAATTGGTGTGATTGTGAAAACAATTTATATTTAAGTACTAGCTCTCCATAGTTTATTCATAAAGGATTTTCTGCGCAGCTTTTTTATTTTCGCATTTATAATATTAGTAGGAAGTAGGATAGCTTTTAGCCCGCGACTTCGTCTGCGTTGACCTTACCCGGATAAAAAGTATCCTATGTGGTAATCCAGGCCATGGCCTATACGTATGCCAAGTTTAATTGAAATCCATTTAGTAGTTTTTGCTAGTAGGATATTAAGCAAGGCTGCTTATGTCAAAGAAAACTGTGATTGTAAGTATTTTTTTATTTATATTTTCTTTAACTGTTTTTGTTAAAATTTAAGAAACTAATTTCGTAGTTTATTTTTCTTGATACCGCTTACCTGCATAATACCTAATGTGTTAGATAGAAATTAATTCCTGGGGTGTTATTTTTAACAATGTGGTTGAAATATAAAAATAATACTCGTTAATTATTCGCAAAGTAATAAATTTTTTCCATTGTAGTTTGCACTGCAGCTGTCTGTTCCCTGAATCAAAAATTCACAGTTTTTAATAAAATGAATTTATATTATTGTCTGTTGGACTGACATCGAATACAATTGATTTTCTACCTGCTCGCCCCAGGCTGTCAGTGGCCGAGTATTCTCACCCTCTATTCTAAAGGACTAAGTTTTTGAATCGCACGCTCAAGAACCAAAAATGAACTCTAACGTGTCGACCTAAGGTACACTTTTGGTGGGCTTACGTATTTAATAGTTTTATTTATCCAAAAATAACCAGTCATCGGAGTCATCGGGCCGCTTTTAGACACAGGTGCTCTCCCAATAAAAAAAGGGCCAAAAGGACCTCTGATTCCGTCAATTAATGGATTATATACAATAAGAAGCGTCAGTCCCATAAGGCGCTGAGTAAACGCGAACACTTTTTGTTGCCGACTCAGAACACAATCACAGAATAGTGTAGTTGCTGTGTCCGGTAGCGGCAATTGGACACATTGCTTTATGTTACTGACACGGCACAGGCACACCATTACAAAGAAACCTAGATTCGGTGTCCGCAGAACCTCACAAGGGTATCTAAAGAAATTTGTTAACGTTACGTGTCTTCAACTGACAACTTTTATAGTTTAGTTGCTTACACCGAATCCTTATAAATCTGTGTGTGTCAAGTGAAGGCAACTGGATACAAATAGTGCCTACATCTGCGCAGGAAGTAGTTAAAAATAAAATATTCACTGGCAGTTTGTATCCAACACAAGACACAAATGGGTCTACGTCTGCGCATCGCTTAAGATGTAACGTCTCTGAGACACTGTCTCTTATCACCTTTTTAACCTTTACAATTCTTTGCAAGCGGTCAATAAAAGGAAACTTTTTATATGATTATTCCTGTCTATTGTGCTGAATAAACTAAGGTGCCTTGTCATGTCAATAAGGCTGAATAGAAATTAGGTGATATAAAAGGCATTTGCGTTTGCGTGATTTGTAGCAAAGGCATTTCTTGTATGGCACCTACATAATTTCAAAAAGTTTAAGGAGTGTAGTAGGTATGTATTAATCTGTGATATATTTATTTACAGTTGCGACCAGTACGACAGTGTTTTAACTGCCTGCTTCATCATCATCTTGATATACAATGTTATTACTAGAGAATAGGTATTTAATATTTTAAACATATTCCCAGGCAACTATTTAGTAACTAATGTTTTAAGCAGAGTTCGGAGGAAGGTAAAGGCCTCCTGAGACAAGAGGGAAGTAGCTTAAATATTAATACTTACTAATATACCTGCTCGGATTATCTCGGATTATTAAGCCAGCTTAAACACCTTAATATGTCGATAATATTTTCACTATTATCACTAATCTAAATTTTTCATTTAATTTTATGATAATAGATATAATTCAAAACTAAATAAACTGTTTTCAATACCTCGTATGTACTGTACTGTACTGTACCTACCTAAATATACAAAATGAGTAAGATGTTCATTAAATTCATGCTAGTAAACACAAGCTAAAGCTTAGCTTCTTCTCGGCGCTAGCCCACAATTGTCCCGAAGCAGTAATTAAATTACATGTGTAAAAAAGATTAATTTAGGCCTATTTGCAGAAATAAATTGGTTTTATTGAAGAGGTTTAGCCAATGATAAATTTTAGTCAAAGTGTCACACCCCCTAAAACAGAAAAGATACCTACTCCATGTTGGTGCTCCGTTTTCGCCCTTCATATCATGACATCACGTTAACAAGTCACAATATTCGATGAAAATTAGGGCCAGTTTCACCACTTGCTTTTATGTTCCGGATAACCTATCTGTTACTTGTTTTGACAGATAACCCATACAATTAGCTGTCAAAATAGTGTCAGTAAGTTTATCTGGAACTTAATAGCAAGTGGTGAAACTGGCCCTTAACGTTATATTTATGTTTAAAATAACAATGGTGGACTTAATGCCAAGAAGCATTCTGTAGCAGTGGTCATATAGAGAGGTATAAACGTTACAGTAAATGTATAAGAGTTATCAAAATGGGCAAATGTGTCGATTTTTATGAAAATACGCGTTGATATTACAAACTAAAAAATATCGCCATGAAAGCAAAAAACCCTTTTTTTTTTCAAACTTTACCTGTCGTAACACTATTTAGCCGTAAGTGTCATAAATAAATACTTATTTGTCAAATAAGACAAGAGTACCTATACCTACGATTAAAATTAAATTCATATTAAAATCGTTTGGAAAACCCAACACACGAGCAGCGAAAATAAAACTTTTACAATTATTGTTTGTCCAAAGAAATCTGAGATTGACTTTGTTTTGTTGTAGCTTCGTTTGTGTACAGTATTGATTTTGTCCTTATTCCTTATTAGGCCAGCTTCCGGATATTAACGGCAACACGCGTTTTTGGCAATGTTCGTTATTTTTTTTTAGATAATCATCATCGTTTTAATTGTTTCAGACATACGAGTAGGACGTCCACTGCTGTACATAGGCCTCTCCCACACCATAGTTGTGGTGATGATAGATTATTGGAAGTACAAAAATACTTTACTTTTAATTCCTCCGAAACTGTAGGTTATATATGAAAGCACAATATTGACGCAGAGACAGGGTCAAAAAACATTGAGATGTGTAAAAGAGTTACATTCAGGCCTAGCAGCAGGCTTTAAAGGATTTGAAATGGTTATTAGTCCTTTCCACGGTAAATTTATGGAAGTAAGTACAATTCGTGGTACAATGAGACACCAAGATGTCTGAAAAGGAATGCTAGCTTTATAATATCAATATCGGTTCATCATTTGCCATGAAAATATACAAAACGTATGTTTTTTTCATTATTTTTGTCTATTTGAAGCATTCTCACTACGGGTTGTCTGCGAGATAATGCCCTCAGGAATTAAGTCCGCCAATCGTACACAAATTGTTGGAGCAGTAAAAAAAAATGCAACGAAATGAATAAAAAATGATGAACAGAGAGCATATCTATATGACCATGTTCTCTTCATTATAAAACCACATTTATTGCATAGATGTGGTTTGTTGGGGTTTTAAAATTGTCGTTGTCACTGTCAAAAGGACGCCACCTTAAATTGATCTCTTCGGGGTCGGAGTTACTTTGTTCTTATGGAAATTAGATAGCGTTCCTTCACTTTTTAAGTCACGACGTCATTATTTTGAGGAGCTGACATTGATTTCATGATTGGTTATGGGCTGGGTTACAATGTAATTAGCTTTTTACCTTTTTACTTTTATACCGTTTATAAAACTATACTCACTTGACATAAGCTAACGTGGCGACCCGAATTAGTCATTATAAAAGAAGAACACAATTAGCTTTTGAAAAGACAGTTTCATATTTAGTGTTGTTTTTTTAAAAGTAAAACATGCTACACATAGAAAAAGAGTTTGACAAATAGACGTAGATTTTTCAAAATTATGCATAGGTACTATGATATGATAAGGTTTCATGACAGTACTCATTATGCATGACTAGATATATGATAAAGTTTCATGACACCCGTTTCCTCTACCTTTCATTGGTTCTACGACAGATGTGGCCGGCCCACTGGCACTTTAGCTTGCTACATTTTAGAACTATGTTTATTACTGTAAGTCGGTAGGCCAACTTTTTTTTAGATTTTAGTGTTAATATTTAATATTATGAAAGGAGTGCACTAAAACTTATGTTGAGTTTCGGTTTCTAAGGATTTAATAATTGTTATACTAAATTAGCGTGTAAGCATACGTCGTTTTTGTTTTAAACAAGAATACACACTGGCTAAGCTAGGACTTATTAATCTTATATATAAAATTCTCGTGTCACAATGTTCGTTCCCGTATTCCTCCGAAACGGCTTGACCGATTCTCATGAAATTTTGTGAGCATATTGAGTAGGTTTGAGAATCGGCCAACATGTATTTTTCATACCCCTTAGTGATAAGGGTTGTCCACCCTTAACATTTTTCTTTAATTTTTAGACCTTTTTTTAATTTCTTTATTTTTTTAGTATGTCGCATTAAAAAATACATACAACCCTAAATTTTTACCCTTTTATCACCAACCCCTATTTTTTAATAGCCATTTTAGTAGTTTAATCATTTTTAATATTATAAAGGGGCGGTACGAAGTTCGCCGGGACAGCTAGTATTTGATATTATACGACCTGGTAAAGGTGACACGAAGCCGCTGGATGCAGGCCGCTTCCAACCAGCAAATCTGGAAGTCACTACGGCAGGCCTATGTTCAGCAGTGGAACTGATGATGATGATTATAATTATACCTACTATAAGATTTAAAGTCACAATTAAGCAAAGTCGGCTCGTAAAGTAAATTCAGCTCCATGGACCGACGACATTAGGAAGATGGCTAGCAGTGGCTGGATAAAAAAAGAGGGAGATCGGGATCTGTGGCGCTGTTTAGCGGAAGGTTACGACAAGCAGTGGACTTCAATATAATAATAAAAATATAAATTATTCCTGTTTTTTTTAAATATATCAACTGTTATTTTATGCAAGCATTAGCTCTGCCGAGATTTCGTCTGCGTCGATTTCAGAATTAAGCCAAGGATATATGTTAATGAAATGAAAATGAATTAAATTTATTTGCTCAGAGACGAGATCAATATCAAAATGTGTGCTAATTTTAATTAAGTAATTCCGTTCAACCGCGGTAACCTTAATTGCGTAACAAGCATCCTAATCTACAAACTTTTACTTTAATAAGATCTTAAAACAGTACGCTTGTAACACCTTGTAATTGCATACATTGCAACACTTGCGTTGAAATCATACCTTACCCATACAAGGCTGTCACCTGGACTCGCTCGCAGTTCCTCTTGGAATAAATTAGAACGTAATGGTGTTCGCCTGGGAACGGGGCCGGCGCGCAGTCACGACTGAGCACCAGGCCTTATCCAGACACGAGAGCACGACACATATGCCGGCAACTGGGTTACGTAAGGGACCTCGCGCACAACACGACCACGACTGCAGCCAGTGGTCGCAGCGACCAGGTTCACTAAAGAAATTGCGGACGCAACAGGTAGAGTACGCGACGTTTATATTATTTCTTTAGTTAGGTAAGGCCTAATTACCGTAATTTAAGTGTAGTCGTTATCCGGTTTTGATCCAGTCCTTTAAGATCAAAATTAATTTTAGTTCGTAATGCGACTGAAAATGTAACAAATCAAAATGAGTTTCTTTTTGTCCCATTTTTAATCTCATTGTGTGAACTTTTTGTCAATTTTATGCTATATTCATCAGCATCATCATCATTATTTCAGCCATAGTACGTCTACTGTTGAACATAGGCCTCCCTAGTTATGTCCAGATTGGTTAGAACCTTACCTTGTGAGTGGACGTCCTACGGTGCGCTTGCCAGTACGTGGCCTTCATTCTAGAACCTATCTGCCTTTTTAAGTTATATAGCTGCATATACTAGAACGAAAATGCATTGCGACTAGTGTTAAATAACGGCGATTGGGCTGCAAAGAATATGCGCACTCTGGACGTTGGTATTAAATTTATACAATTTGACATTTGCATGCTGTGTTAGCGAAATATGCTTGGACATTCAAAAATTTTACATCTTGTTACCGTATTTGTTGTGAATGAATAAATGAATATGAATATTGCGTCCGAGTTCGTTCGTTCATATGATTTCTTTAGTTCATTTTTGACGACCTCCGTAGCCGAGAAGCGAGCATACCGGACTTAGTGTCGCTATGTATGAGGTCCCGGGTTCGATTCCCGGTCGGTCAATGTAGAAAAATAACTTTTCTATATTATCTCGGGTCTGGGTGTTGTGGTATCGTCGTTGTTTCTGATTTCTGTAATACAAGTGCTTTGGCTACTTACCATAGGATCAGAGCAATGTATATGTGATGTTGTCCAATATTTATTTAGTCCAATTTAGTCCAATATCATTTATAGGTTATGGTCGGTGCGACCACTGGCCGCAGTCGTAGTCGTCTGGTGCGCGAAGTCCCTTAAGCGGTAAATCTTAACCCTTAATCAGTCACAAACTAATGAGACTTCAGTCATTTAGTTTTTGGTTAATTTTGAATTAAGACTAATTTAGAAAAAAGGTAAAGTTTGGATGAAGGAGATATATGTTATTCTCTGGAACTACTCATTCAAATGAAAATTAAATAAACCTTTTTTAAGATGCACAAAAGCCATTTTCGATGGTATAGGTACCATACCATTTAGGTAGGCCGAAAAAATGGACAGATTATTTTGAAGAAGTCTAATTTTGACAGCTATTAAGTTTGACACTTCAAAATTTATAGTCTGTTTTTAAGGTTATAAACGTAAAAGAAAACTTGTACGTCAAAAAATTTAAAAGTTTTTGCTTCAGTTTTATTAATGTAGTTTACATTATGCAATTGTCTGGTTACAGTGTAAAAATATGTAGGGTATAATGTGTCCCATTTCTAAGGTTAAATCAGCTTATTAAGTATGGTTAGATATATAGATACTCTTTATTGAACACCATACAAGTAAATTACATATATTTTTAGTATGATTTTAGTATATTATAGAACAAAGGTTTTTGACCATGATGTATAGAATAAGTGGTGACAAGATTATTCTTGAGTTACAGGACACCCTGTATATATTTTAAAGTGTCTACTTTTTACGATTTTTACACCTTTTTAAGATTCTTAGTAATTTTTCATTAAACCTGAAAAATTACTAAGAAAATTACTCAGAATATTTCAGGCGGTCACTTACCTGGCCACATTGTACAGTTTGAAGTAAAAATAACATAATAATGAATAACATACTGTTTAGCTTTACGGTTGGGTCGCAGGCCTCTTATTCAAGTTTAAAAAAACCTATTAAATTTAAAATTAGAACACTCTTAGTTGATACGAAAAAGATTTTATATCTATAAATAAGGTTTTGGTTCTAAAAAAGCAAAAAATAGCAAGGGTCGAATCAGAGATAGTAATAATAAAATATCCGAAGGAGTAGTGCGTTGAGTTGCGCGGGCGCAGGTAGCGCGTTGATGTCTATTGTATGCAGCTACGAGATACAGTGCTAGCGCTTCATTTTTGATTGCGTTCTTCTTACTATTTTGAGTCACTAAGCTCATTGCTTTTACAATTGCATTATAAAAAGATAACCTTTTTTAATTACGAGTATTGTTATCAGACCTTCGAAGTTTATGGACATAGAACTCCAGAGCGAGTGGCTTGTGGCCGTAGTATCCAGCGGCTACTCGCAACCTTGACTAGGTCGTCGATCCACCAGGCGGAAGGAGATTACCCTTGCATCATATGTATTTAAAAATATACTTGTTAAACTTAGGCACTAACTTTTGTCCAACATCCTAAATGCAAAAGTCCAAGTATTTATATTTTTATTTAAGCTTATTTAATTTTATAATTTTTAAACTTCTAATTTTAAAATTATTTGTTTTTCCAATAAAAAAAAAAGTTTTTTTTAATTTATTTTTATTTTTTTATCTCACAGCATATAAACTACGATTTATTAAGTATGACTTAAATGGTTCTATGGTTAGTTGGTTCTATGGTTCAAGAAAAAAAAATAGACCATAAAAACGAGTGTGTTGTCTAAGGCATATAATAATTTATTTAATGTGTTAATGGAGGTGCTTGTAGCTCAGTGGCGGAAGCGATTACCAAAGTTAAGTCACCTACGCCGCGGCTGTAATTGGATGGGTGGCCATTCCAACCATATTTAGTGACATTTATGACAAGCACCTCCGTGCTTCGGAAGGCACGTTAAAAGTTGTTTCCGGCTAATATCCCTTAATACTAGTCGTAAAGCCTAGTCAGAGGCCCTAAGGCCTTAATCTGCATCTGACAGTAAGGTTAAGTCACTGGCCTTACTACACTAGGCCCGCGTGGTGGAATATGGCCCAAACCACCTCATAGAGGTTGAGGCCTATGATTTACAGTGGGAGGTATTAACATATATCACATTTACGAATGTGATAATTAAATGATGAGATTATGACTTAAACTCTATATTTTTAAGTAAATGCTATTTATTAAGATTTATAGTTAGGTGAGTATGCCATTATAAATATCCTTGAACTTGTGGTTAATTAAAGTATAATTTGAAATTAATCATAGATTGGAATATCCGAAATTCCGATCGATCGTAAGTATTACGTCAGCTCACGACACGAACTTAGGCCATAAAGCTTTTGATGTGTTTGTCAAACTTTTAAAATAAATAATTCAACATTGGACAACCACATATACAATGTGTATTTTCGATACTGATTAAACGAAATTTGCGGATACTAGACCCAAAATTATCGACAAAAGCGAGCAAGCGCAGCGTAGGACGTCCATCCATTAAGAATCCCCGCTAATAAAAAAAACGAGATGCCTTCCACTACATATTTTCCTAACCTTTGTTGTATATTACGATAAGATATGAATTTATTGCTAACGTTTTAATTTCTCCAACTGATTATCCAGGGGAAGATTCAACGACGCGGAAAACCTCTTGGCTCTTGGGAAAATGTAAAAGCTCAATAATATTAGACAATAATTCGAACTTAGCACCAGGTCAGAAAATTGTTCAGGGCAGCAGTGGATAAAGTGAAGATTGCCATGATGATCGCCAACCTCCGGCAGGGAAAGACACTCCAAGAACAAGAAGATCAATGACCTCGTGGTAAAATTTTCGGTGTTATGGAAAAGTCAAAAAGGAAAAATTAAAGCCATCTAATATTTTGATTGATTATACTTTTAGCGCTTAAACTTTTCAAGCTTCAGGGATCTTCGGTTAACATATTGGGAAGCGCTGAGCTAGAATGTATTCAGGTCTGATCTAGCGTGCCTGCGGGGTCGTTGACCCGACGAGCACGACTCGCGATTTGCCACACTCATCCGCCGCTCATAATATATCAAAAGTTATTGAATAAAAGATTCGTTGACCTCACTGACCCCGCGGTTAGTAGGCGGGACTAGACAAATGAGGTAATTTTTCTCATCTGTTTGGTCTGGATGGAAGTTATCAGAACGTAATACAGCTAATGTAGGTAATAACTATCCATTCCAAATGATATTAAGTGCTAAATATGGGAAGAAATCTCTCTCGCTCTGCCTCGCTAAACCACAATCATAAAAATTACTAAATTTCGCAGAAATGAGCTACATTTTCCTCAAGACGCATATTTTTTACTTATCTTAAAGAATTATTACTACGAAATAAGCAAAAGCTAGTCACTACTGGTTCTAATAATACTTACAAATCACAAGGCGATGCATTGTCTCTCTACAAGTAGCTCCTACGCACTACCACAAGTTGAGCTACACATTAATTATATTAGAAACTTAGGTAAGTAGTGCTTTCAGATCAAACTGCCTAGACCGTCATATAATAAAGAGATTGTTTTTTAAGGTCGAATGGCCCGCGGACCATTCAATTTGATACATCTAGAGTATTTAGTCTAAGTTCAGGATATAATAGAAAGATATATCTTGACTTGTGGCTGTCTGTACTTTGTTGTACCTCGCAGGCAAGTTGAGGGTCAGGTAGTGGTCTTGAGAGGTACTCAAGGGCCTTCACAAATACTCAACTCATTACTGGACGGTGACGCTGCACTCAAAACACATAAACATAGACTTAACTCTTGTTGAGAGTAAAGAATGTCATAAAAGAGTTCAATGAACACGAGCATTTGTACCTTAGACATGGATATTAATTTATAAATGATATAAATTTACTAGCTGTTGCCTGCGACTTCGTTCGCGTGGTTTCAATTTAATTATGAATAATTTCTGCGCAGCTTTCTTATTTTTTTCTTTCAAAAGAACCTTCTCCTGGCAATAAATAACACAACAAAAAAAAAGAAAAAAAGAAGAAAATCACTCTTCCCTCTTGTTTGAACTTTAAGTAGGCGTATTCTGACAGACCTGACGTTAAGAACCTTATTTTATTCGTTATCTGTCCCCGTAGTACAGTCAACGGCAGGTCAACCAACCCCAAAGGTAAAGGTCATTGAGCCGATTTTCAACTATAACTCCGACACATAGAGATCAATATCAATTGCGCAAATTTGACGTTTTGTGGTACGCTGACGAGCTGTTGTCTGTACCTTTGCTAAGTTTGGAGCTAGATGGTAGTATTAAAAAAAAACTAACAAATTATTTATTGGTTACAGCTGGTATCATCTTGTTCAATTTGCGGACATACTGGCTAGGTCTGGTAATTTTATATAATATAATTAAATATATGTAAAAAAACTCAATGAAAAACCATTTAATCTTCCAAAACCTATGGCTCAGTAACTATAAGATGGACTTAAATTATTTACAAGTCTTGCAAGTGACTTTAAAAAAAGATCAGCGTCACATAACTTTTCAGAGACATTGCAGCGTTACTTCTGACACTTTAAAGAAAAACTGCACGTTCAATCGTTGTATTTCATTCAAAAACTCTGCATTAGAGATTTACTAAAGAGAGGCTAAGGTCCAAGTCTTGTCTAGACATAGATTCAAAGAAGAAACCTCAGTAGACTTCAAACTTTCTAAATAGCACTCCAGACGTATAATTCCAGACGTATAAATCTGAGTGCGCCGATTTTCTCTCGCCCACAAATCTCGTTACGTGTTCGTGACGCGCTAAAGGGCATCCTGATGCGCATTATCCACTACTGCTCGTAACGATGCACTTTCAGACGTTCGTGTACACTCAACAGCTTAACTATTTAGCCATCGAGCACAGTCCTGTCAACTTTCGCCCAAACAAAAACAGTCATAGACAGTCGACGGAACGCGACGGCGACGGGACGCTAGCGCGACGCCAGTGTTTGTTATGTGCTGAAGTCTATAGAAGACGACAACTATGAAATTTAGCAAGTAATAACTCATCTTAAACTACAACTTGTAGTATAAGACGATATTACTTGTTTATTTAATTGTAGTCTACAAGTACAGGGAAAAATCTGAAAACTTTGCCTACATTTGTAATTATATTTTGTAATTAATTTGTAATTAAACTGCAAGACTGAACTACTTATAATATGTACTTACAAATTAGGACGGAACCCTCGGTGGGTGACTCCGACTCGCACTTGTCCTTTTGTTTAAATTGACTCCACTGGGAATCGAAACCCTTTCACCTAAAGCGCAATTATCATGCCACTGCGTCAGTCGGTTAGGTTAAAATACATTTTTAATCTCAGATCGAAAGTTAAAGCAAAATGATAAATTAAATAAATCGTTATAACAACCAAACCAATCACACCGTATGGAAAATATGATAGGAGTCTTGTGTTTAACAAGAAACTCTAAATGTTAAAAGATTCATGAAGAGTTTGGTTGCTATTTATGAACTCACTGACAATTAACAGGATTATAATGGCCGAAACAATAACAAAACAATAATTTAATTTGCATCTAATTGTGTTTGTCTTGTTGTTTGTACTAATTAAATCAAATATAAAATAATATTTAGTTCAAAATGATAAATTAAGTAGATCTTTGTAAAACGATTTTTCGCCGGAAGCATCGCCCAGTTCCAGTACATCAGTATTCAAGCCAAATTGAAAATGATCATCATTTCAGCCATAAGACGTCCACTGCTGAACACAGGCCTCCCCCAATTACCTTCGTTTGGGGTGATTGTCAATACTCGCGACGCTTGGCAGGCGGGTTGGCGAGCGTAGTATTTTATAACATTTCGCAGGCAGACGCTGCTGCCCGTCTCGTGCTACAGGAATGAGTCGCGTCTTACGACATGCCTCCTGTTGGCGGTGGGGAAGTGTATTCTTTACGGCCGTCCCCACACGGAAATTGAAAATGACAGGTTTTTTTTTATTGACCAACCTACTGTTTCTTGAACCTTCTGTTTCGTGTCCCACAGTAAAAAAATAAAATCAAACTTTGTTTGTTAATACACAAAAAGTTTTTGTTATTTATTCAATTATTAAAAAGAAAGTTTATGATCATTGTTGCCAACAAAGTTTCACACTTTAAGTATCTACACTCAAAGGATTCACATGTAAATAATATTCTTAAACAAAATGGCGCCCACCAAAATCGGCTTAGCGAAATCTCGTCGTCTCGTTGCTCGTCGGCAGACAATTAACAGACGATATTTGTACCGACGTTTCCACATAACACTTTATTTGCCTCGAATTAATCCTTCCGTGGTTTCGCAGCGGTTAAAAAACGACCGATCGACGCCACATTGGCGTTTTTACAGTCATATAACCTCTTTTTAATATAATTTAAACCTTATTTCCTATTACTTAAGGTGATATGAAGTTATTGGGAAGGAGTAAAAGCGGTTGGTTCGTGTAGTAACATGTAGCGGGTAGGCGCGCGGGGCAGGGCGTTGGAATGCGGTCTTCTGAGATACCCCCTAAGCTATATGCGAGTATTGATATCTGTATAAGCTTTTATATCGTGTAGGTGTTGGTCTGGGCGACTGGGTAGGCTTCGGAGTGACTTATTTTACAAATCTAGAGCTGGCAGAGATTTTGCATTCGATCACCGATTGATTTCTCTTTACGACTTTTTTTGGGAAAGGTATTCTCTAATCTTTGGTCTACTTATTAGGTTCTAAGTAGACGATTTTTGGTCCCACTGTATATCTAAAATAGTGGTTGATAGTGCCACGAGTTGGTTACTTGATTAGCCTTTTGGAGTATTTAGCAGCATTTATTTCCGTAAAGTTACAAATAAAGTACGAGTAATATTATTTCGGAAAATTCAATTTCAGTCCAGACTATTATCCTTTTCATATACTGTGTAAAATAGAGCACCAGTTCTATATACGAATGAAACTTTATAGCCTAGATATATTTTAGAGACCGATACATGAGCTCATAAAACAGTATTACTTTAGCCTTGTAGTCGGTTATTTCCATAGATTTAGTATGGCGTTTTCTAAGTCTATGGTTATTTCTGTATAGAGTTTGACGTAAAACAACACTGCTTAGATACTGATTGTGTAATGTAGATTTTATAGGTTGTAGGTTAGTAATGGCTGAAAAGTAGTAATCTTTATGCCAATTAACAACACAAAATTGTATTTTTTCTACTCTTACTGTTGTAGGGCTTACAATAAGTTTATAACAAGCTAGCTGTACTCGTGGCATCTTAATCCTCAAACAAAATAGAGCTCTACAAGCGTGTTCCCATTCTGTCAACATAGAGAACGGTAAGTAAGGATTAGTGTTAGTAGTGTCCATCGAAATGCTGCAGGCTGTATAGTTGAGCTCTAACAAACATGCTGTTAACACTGTTATGACAGCTACAAATAAATAAATAATAATAAATAAATAAATATTGGACAACATCACATACATTGCTTGATTATAAGTTGTAGATCTCTTTAGCATCCGGAGCCGAGAGGCGAGCATACCAGACTTAGTGTCGCTATCTCCGAGGTCCCGGATTCTATTCGGTCAATGTAGAATAATAACTTTTCTATATTGTCTCGTGTCTGGGTGTTGTGGTACCTATGTTGTTTCTGATATGTGTAACACAAGTGAATCACACGCACACTGTAATCAGAACAATGTATATGATGTTGTCCAATATTTATTTATTTTATTTAGTATTGTTCTTATTTTTTACAGAATGGCAACAGTACTCATTATCATCAACCTCTAGACCAGTGGTTCTTAAAAGGCCGTGCACCTTTTTTCAGTGCAAAATTTAAATACAGTTCTATGCTTGTGTGCGTCTATGATGCGGGATTAAGCGTCAACAACGTTGATCCTTTACAAGATAATATTGATAATTTATTAGATAGTGGACGTCTTACCTGACGTGACGGTTCAGGTTTTGCGCGCTTGATTTTATAGTTAATTTTGACTTAGGTTCATAACCTCAAAGACGATATTCCATACCTGACAGTTTAACCATCAGTAGGAGATATAATTACACTTAGGGACATGAATGTAGATGTTAAGCATGTTTTATCATATCACCGTAAAAGACTATGTAGATACTCGTAGATACAGTACAGTCTCATATTCTGGCACTTCTGTACATATGTGCTTATGCAGTAATCCATAAATCCACAGTAATCCACGTCACCGTTCGCTCCGGACTGTTGTAAAAATATACCATAGTAATCAACTATTTTAAAATAAATTATTAAAAAAAGATATTGGTCATTCAAACAAATGTACATAAAGTTAAATACTTTATTTTCATTTTATTAGTACACTAGCTGTTCCGGCGATCTTCGTACCGCCCCTACATACATTTTTTTTCGTGAGTATTTCCCTGTTTTTATAGTTATTCTGCTATTCGGGGCTGAGACAAATTTAACAAATCAAAGATCATTAAAATTGGTCCAGCCGTTCTTGAGTTATAAATGGTGTAACTAACCCGACTTTATTTTATATATACAGGGTGTAACGAAAAGGTGAAATAAAACTTTAAGGGGCTATTCTACGGCTAAATTACATCAACTTTTTCTATGGACCAATATCGAAATCTCAAAAAAAAAATTGACGTTTCCATACAAACTGATGCCAGCTGGTCGCGTTTTAGTATGGGAAAGTGTTTTTTTTTTTGCGAATTCCATGTTGGTCCCATTGAAAAAGTTGATGTAATTTAGCCGTAGAATAACCCCTTAAAGTTTTATTTCACCTTTTCGTTACACTTTGTATAGATATTGAATGTTGAAATTACCTAAAATTCTATTTAAAGTTAAATAATCCGAATATTCCAATAATCCGCGTGAAAACACCGTGGTTTTTAATAGCGCCGGATTAGGGGGGCTACTTTTGGGGGATTATGTTTGTAAACCTTTTGTCCCAAGTCTACAGCGAGCGCAGTCGCACCTTTCACATAAAGAGCGTAAAACTGCTTGCGGCTCAACCGCCAGTCCACCACTCGTTTTTTGGGCAGCGGGGTCGGCGACCCGCTTAAACAACTGAGTCGTACGCGATTCATTTATATCACTGATTACCAGAATATGACCTTTGTGGCCCAAACGGTACTCGCAAATGAGCTGAGATTATGACTGGTTTTTTTTTGGACTTGGATTGTTATGTACTTAACCCTTTATAGTGAAATAGTTCTACTAATGACACCAATTATCTAGCTCCAAACTAAGCAAATCTTGTACTGGTGACTGAAAAAAGGAATGGAATGGAAAACTGAAAAACCTAAACATACTTTAATACATTTAATAACTCCATGACTCTAATACAAATGCTTGTACTTATCACACAAACATTTGTCCCTTGCCGAAGTCGAACTCGCAAACTCCTGGATTGCAGTCCGGAACGCGAACCACTAGACCAGACGATCGTCCTCAAACGGTTTGTAGGGTATTGCCCTAAGAAGGTTTGTGTCGGTACTTAATGTGGACCGAGGATCTAACCGAAATGAAAATTGTATAGTCAAATAACAAGTACTTATCGAACCCAAAGCCAAGGTAAGTAATATTACGCTGTTACTATGCTAAGCTCGTCTACAAGTCAAGCTATTACATGCTACAATCTGAAATCTTATTGACGTTAATCATTTCAGTAAATATTAGTTCTGATAAAAGGTACATAAAGCAATAATACGACTTCAATTAACCATTAATTTATATTTCGAATCGAATCTATTGAATTAAAAATGCTAAGATAACGAGATATATTTTATGAGACACATGCACACAATAAAAACATAAAGAAAATACATAAATATTGCTATTTTTTTTATTTAAAATGTTTTTATTAGTTGGTATTAGATGTTACGGAAATAAAAATTGAGAAATTCGTGAAAAATTAACGTTTTTTCGATATAGGATTTCTACTATTACTAGCGCAAATAACCGATTGTTGAATTGGGACAAAACAACGTCTAGTCAGTCAGGTCAGGTCAGCTAGTCAAATAATATTTAGAAAATGTTTAATCGCATGGTTACAAGAACGGTTGAACAAACTTAATTACCACGTGTGGAACGATAGCATAAGACAAAATATCATAATTGTGATGTCCAACGGTACTCTAAAAATAAATTGTTCATTTGCAACAACCAGTTTTCACTTCATGTGAAGAATCCACGGCAAATTGCCTATTATTAGAGCTGTGAGCCAGTGTCGACCACTGTCAATATTGTGTTAAGCTCACCTATGTTGGTAACAGAGAGCAAATATGTGATCATCTATTTCACGTGAAAATTATTCAATAAACATTGTAGAGATGTCACAAAATGTTAACTAGATGTTGTGAAAATCGACAAAAACCCTTTGTAAAATGTTGAACAAGGCTAAACACTGACTGACGGAGAAAAGTTTTTTACCTTTTTTCAAAAGCCAATCTATGTAAAATAACAAATCAAATAATTTAGATTAACATAGATGTAAGAACCATCATCTGAATTAAGCTTTTTATCTCAACAAATTATATCATCACCGCCAATTTGCGTTAGACAAAACAGAAATTATCATGATCTCGAGATAGGGAATTATCATATTTGTGTTACTACGTCGTAGACAGTGAGGTCTGCTGCTAGGGGGGAGTCTCCTAGTTTATCCATCGTCGATCAATTAAATCCAAACTGGAAATTGAACCAGAAACTCTTTGTATTCAAGGGGAATCACCGCGCCTCTACACTACTCAGTTTGTCAATAAAAAATAATCTTAAAGTTGACAATTATCTTTAAAATAAAAACAACATAGCTTTCTCTACTCATGACCACGCAATAGTGTTTATTAAGTGATTAAATCAGTATAAGGATAGTAAATGTATTCCAGTCGTTATTCGACGTCGCGACGCTCGTGACTGCGCGGGCGCAGCTGTCACGCGCACGACAGTCTGCGCGCACTGGTGTGTGTTCGGGGAATGATAGGAGATCGTGCTACACACGGGCACGCGGTGACTCATCGGTATTTTTTGGATCAAAACTATATATTTTTATTAAAGATTTTGTGTTTTTTTTGTTGAAATTTATTACTTAGATGCTTATTTGCTAACAACATTCACAAATTTCCAAATACAGACACAAATTTTTAGGACATCGAAATACGAATATAACGGATCTACTTAATTATCTTTCCAGCAAACAATCTTGTCCAAAAGGATTATTACCGTCATTTTTCGACGACCTCCCTAGCCGAAAGGCGAGCATACCAGACTTGGTGTCGTTATCTCTGAGGTCCCGGGTTTGAGTCCTAGTCGGTCAATGTAGGAAAATATATTTTCCAAATTGTATTGGGTCTGGGTGTTGTGGTACCGTCGTTGTTTCTGATTTCTGTAACACAACTGCCTTGGCTACTTACCATAGGATTAGAGCAATGTATGTGATGTTGTCCAACATATTTATTAATTTTAATTATTTTTTCATTTACCTGGAGACGCCGCGGTCAAATCATCAGCATCCATAAGTATTTTAATGACCCTTCGTACGCGAATTGTACCGTTAGTTTACTTAATTTCTTTCCCCAAATTGCGGTGCAAGGTTGGATATTTTTCTCTCAATTCTGGGTAAAAATTAAAAATTTTGGGGAAAAAGAACCTTTGAAGAAATGTTCAGATAAAAAATAATTGTGCGGAATATTGGGTAACTTATCTTTTAGTTTCAGAACGTATTTTAATGAAACGAACATGCATTTTTCGAGCGCGTCCATTATAATAGTTTTCGAATGATCAAATAAATGTATTCTTTTCATTTATTCGCTTTAATTACTCACTCCACAGTTGTGAATGAGGTTTCGTTTCGTACGTACGGTACGTATCAAACTTTTTTGTTTGTTTTGTATCAAGTATTGTTAGGTGAACTTTGGCACAGAATTAGTTCAGGTTTGTCAATTGTCGCTATCATTCTATATTTTATTATTATCAAAGAGAAGAAATTAGTTTAAATAATTGCATTGTAGTAGTAGTAGTAGACACAATGTCAACAAGATAATACAGATCAGCTAAACACGAAAGCTGAATCGCAGCTTTCTAATGAGTTTATGCTTTTTTCCTTAATTTGCCAAACAAAACAAGGGTTACATCTTTGTAGTTAGCAATATAGTATCTTTTGAAAGCATTTTTATTTATTTATTAATATTGCCTTTGGTAGTACCTACCAGTCGAAATACTACAGGGACTACAGGACTACAGGACTACAGGGAAAAAACAAGTATTTTATGTAAAACTAAAAAAAATATCATTTGGAGAAATATAATTTCAAATGAAGTAATAGAAAATCGCACCTGGCAACCCTCCAGAAGTATGTCAGATAATAGCACGATGAGCACAATATGAAAGTTTCAGGTCAAGTTTATTAAGAACCTCTCAAAATATTATTGTTGTAAATAAATTGTGACCTAAGATAAGTTAGTGAACACAACCCAGTTTTTGTTGCTACGCTACTCTCCAATTCAAACGATTTATCTTTAGTGTTCATTAACCAACTATTGCCCAACTCCGAACTGGCTATATAAAGTTTTCAATTACCTTTGAAATCACTTGCCCCATCTATAGTTGTAATTAAAAGTTCGATCACCATTATAGGTAGCGGTGCAACTTCACCGCTTCCGACCTAAGGCCCGTATTGCCACATGGTAGCTAATTTATACGAATCCAAAAGGTTATTTAGTTAGTCGATATTTAATGTGGAAATACATTAGTTACTATGACTTTAGAACCTTTTAAGGGCAAGAGTGAATAGGAATTACTAGGCAAGTATTTCCATCCTCCACTTAAAATCAAATAGATTACATCAAATTACATCTGTCCAGATATTCGCTTAAAAACTGTGGTATAAGCTTTTATGACACAAGTGCTATTTAAAAAAATATATTTGATTAAATTTTTATAACTGACAATATTATAAAACCATCCAGTGGATAGACGACCTAGTCAACGTGGCGGGAAGCTGGTGGATGCAAACGGTTCAGAACCGCTCGCTAAATGTCCAGTGGACTTCCAAAAGTGATAGTGTCGATGATAATTAATATAAAAATTGACGAGTAAAATAAGTGGATAAATAGATATGTCCAAGGAATTCTTTGATGGGAAAAATGTCTGCTATTTCGAAAAAACTCACTCTATGATATGCAGTGAGCAAGCTTATTTGCTTTTGCACAGCTCATTACTCAATTGAGATTGAGAAGAACGACTTACTTATATACTTAGCAAGGTACTCTTACCGTCAATAAAAAACCAGTTGATGTTTTGTAATGGTACTTCTCCTTTACAATAGCAAAAAAGGTGGAGATGTTTGATTCTTGCGTTATTTTATGCGCTACTTTAAACTATAACCAAGATTAAGTCACGTTCTATAATAAGGGTTCTCGAGTGCGTGACAAATGTAATCGGTTTTAAGATGCTAGTCGAATGGCTGAAAACACTGGGCCATTGTGCAGTAACTGCCGTGAGCCATTCAATGAAACATAGTTTTTGTTTTATATTATTTTTACTATAAAAGTATTCCAAAGGTGGAGAGTATTTTGAAGATTTCGAGGTGTTGTTGGAGAGTTAGTTTTGTCAATGTGGTAAAAATGACCATATTTTTGCTTTCGTCTATTTATGGAATAGATAGATTGACACTTTATTGCATATAAACATTAAAGGTTATTGCAAACAAGACACAGTTATGCACAATCAGGCGGCCTTATCACCAAAAGTGATCTTTTCCAGACAGAATACAGCAGAGAAATGCCAAGAAATACTTACCTACTTAGGATTACTGCAGGCAGGTTCTTCATAATCTCTTTAGGTTTCGATGTTTAGATTTGAATAAAATATTAAAAACATGTAATTATATCTAAAACCATTAAACATCTGTCTGTGGATTTTGGTTTCACTATTTTAAGTGAAATCCTATTTTTTCAGTTGTTTAGAAGCCTATAACCAATTTTCGTTTGCCGTTATACCCAGACAAAGTTATTAATTTGTTTGTTCAAGGGAAACGTATCATTATGCCTTAGACAGTGAGTTAGGTAAGAATTTTGATGATGCTGTAATGTTCTCCGTGAACATTAGACCACATCCGTCTAGGTGGACCGTATTGGCACAATGTATCCGTCTGTATGTTTTGAATATCTCTTGTACAGAACATTGGAGTATACTGACAAACTGTTATTGTCTTTTTAAGTTTCTGAGGCTCGTTATCAAATAAAAGTTTGATAGGTCAAATCTTGTTAGAAAATGACTCAAGATTTTAAAAAAATATCACATTTATTCCAATCATATTTTTATTATTTTTTTATGTTTGTTCGTTGACGTAAAACATTAATTAATAAGATTGATTGTAATTTTAATAAATTTTAATTTAATTTATAAATAAATGTTATTTAAAAAAAATAAATATAGTCATCTCCGATGAGATGTCGAATAATACTAGCCAGTACAGTACAGATTTATAAATATTTTTCTAGTAAATTATCACAGATTTTATTTTACTAAAATATCGCAATAACGACAAAACCTTCAAATTATAGTACGGTCGCGGTTCAAAGCCGCAAGATATAAATATGATATTTTATGGAAAGTAAACTGCTTGTGATGTCGCCCGCTAATTATCCTTCTTGTCTATTCTTTATGTCGTAAATACACCTCAAAATGGCTGACATGAAGCGTCTTAATTGATCTCTGATTGGATCGATTGTGGTTGCGTTCAGGGGGGTAACCATGAACTCTTACAAAACCAACTTTGTTTGGTTGCACTTTGATATGAGATTATATGTTAGGTCACGTGATTTGGTACCATGATCTACGTAAAACAATCTTGTATAAGGCTGGGAAAGACCGAATGGTATGTAAAAATAGTCTATGCGTTGCAAGTGGTCCGAATCGTCATAATTACAACTAACAAAATGTCAGTGAAATCAATAAATACCTATTCTTGTGTACTAAATTTGCCAAAATATTAAAGAAAATGTATCTTGCTTCTACTAGGAGGCATGTCAGCAGCGCTGAAAATTATTCTATCGTAGATATCACCTTTACTAAATGAGCTACGACTAGGCTCTGAGTTTTTCATAAATGTTTCGGAACAATGCATTGTCCGATACCAACCTACTTAGTGCAATGGTGTTTTGACAGTACTTATTAGAAAAAAGTAAAAGTCATTATTTGTTGTCAACATTCATAAATAATTTATTTTACAGAAAATACAAAATAGTATTTTCAGTTAGTAAGAAATTAGATTAGAAAATGGTTTAATGAAACATCATAACAATCATTCAAATTGTATTATGTAAGAGTACGTCGAACAACGTCGATTCACAATATTTTTTATAGTAATAGTTTTATTGCAGATTAGTTTCAAGAAAAATACAATCAAAGCATTCAAGTTTTGAGTAACCCCTGGTACTAAAGGAGAAGAAAGCTTATGCTGGGCAATGATTAGGAACGCAGGAAACTGTAAGCTGTGTAAATTAAAATTCGATGCACAGAGCATACAAGTGTACCTATACTAATAGTAGTTTCATAAAATTATTGCAAAACGCCAATTGACACAAATAAATAGAGAAATAAATATGTACGCTTTATTTTAGTACTATCTAGTTTTAATAAGAACCCGGTAGTTAAATATGTTGTTAAAAAATCCCGATTGATAGCTAATTAGCTACTCAAATGAGTAGTTAAATTCATCGTATAGAACTCAAATCGTCTTGTGATACTCACTTATTTGCGACTCAAGAGGGGTCTGTCTTACCATGTTCTTAAATACATTCTCCGCTCCAGTCAGTTTCCAAAGGTATAGGAAGCGTGGTGCGACATAGTCGTCTCTGAACTAGGAAAAGACCAAGAGACGTTTACCTTATAGCTATCGACCCATCACATTATTTAACACGTAGCAAAGCTGTTCGAGCGTTTGCTGCTTTGAATATGCTAGTTAATTTTACTAGATGTCAAACAATTTAGTTTCCGCAGTAGCGAGTCCACCAAGCTCCAGCTAACACGCGGCACACGTGGTCCACCAGCTCAACGATCAGCAGGACAATACTTCCGGAAAGATGTTATTGCCCTGGACATGACTGTGGGTTTTTTAACAAGTTAGGCGCGTCGCACGTTCGATCGTCCTCATAATAGCCCGTACCCACCATCATCTCCACAACCACGCTTGGAGGCGGGATGGCGAACGCAGTTTTTTATAATAGTTCACACGCAGACGCTGCTGCCGTCTCTTGCTACAGGAATTAGTCGCCACTTACGACACGCCTTCTGTTGGTGTGTTCTTTACTGCCATCTCGGCTTACTTTTACTTGATCTTTTCTTTTTTTATTAAATTGATTTTAATATTACCTCTTTTAACTGCGTTTTGGCAAATGAACGTTTGAATTTGAATTTGATCTTAATAATGGCAATACATACTATTGCCATTACTAAGAGTAATACTTAGTAAATATAATTACTAAATTTTTTAAGAAAATATGTATCTCGTATGTATGCCGTGTGGGGACGGCCGTAAAGAATACTCTTCCCACCGCCAACAGGAGGCGTGTCGTAAGAGGCGACTAATTCCTGTAGTACGAGACGGGCAGCAGCGTCTGCCTGCGAAATGTTATAAAAAACTGCGCTCGCCAACCAATCCCAATCCCAAAGGCAATCCCCCCCAATGAAAACCATTGGGGGAGGTCTGTGTTCAGCAGTGGACATCCATGGCTGAAATGATGCATCTTGTGTTTAATATAGTACGAAGGATGCGAGTCCGACTTGCACTTGGTCGGATTTATAACGTTACTAACTTACTACCTTATATCTAAATGTACTTAATTAACTTGAGATTTTACCAAATATGTAAATAGCGTACTTTATAGGTACAAGTAAGTAAAGTAAAATGCAGTAAGATAAAGTGGCATTGGGCCAGCCATATCTGTCGCAGAACCGATGAAAGGTGGACTAAATTGAGTGGAGACCACGCCACGGTATACGTAGTGTTGGACGTCCCCCAGCTCGATGGAACGATGAGCTTAGGTTAGGAAGATGGCTGGAGATCGTGCTCTTTGCAGGAGGCTTACGTCCAGCTGTGGACTGCAATAGGCTTACATGATGGTGATGATGGTAACTTTTTAGGTCAATAGCTTACATATTTTTAAAATATTATATTAGCTACTGCCTGCAACTTTGTCTACGTAGACTAATATTAGTAGAATAATCGTCCCACGGTAACCTAGATCAATACCCATGCATGTGTGCCTTTCAGCTAATTAAGTTTAGCCGTTAAACCGTGATTGAGATAATAATAATTAGTAAAGGTATGATTTGTATCTTGGCAGTCGCTGCCCATCATCGCGAATGCACCGCTCTGTGTCTGATACCGGCGGCTGTGTCGCGCTGGCGGGAAGCGTGGTCTTCTCGCCTGCCGCACAAGAAATCCAACAATTGACAACAAATTAAACGCAAATCTAAATGATGTTTTTTTTGTCATTTATTCAATGCACAAACAGAGTTTAATGTTTTAGGTTTACATAAAACTTTCTACGTTTACGTTTAGTTAACCCGTCCTCGATTCAGAACCGTTCGGTAACGAATTGTCGACCAGACGATCACGTGACACTTATGATTCAACAGAATTTAACATTAGTGTCACGTGGTTTATCGGTTGACAATCAACTCTCGAAGGGTTCTGTATCGGGGTGTCACAAAAACCAGACAATGGAAATTTTATTGTTGGCCACATGTAGGTGGTTTGAGCTTAGATAATGTAGTTTACAAAAGACCTATACTCAATGCCTACAATATAATCTAATGGAATATTAAGAACATAAACATACTTGTTTACCTGTGTCCCTCTAATTACTTGCTTGACTTTTAAAGTAATTAGTGGCGTTTGATACGATTATTCTTTTCATTTCTTTTTATTATGATAGTAAGTAAACTTGTGTGTTTCAAAATAACAGAAAAGAAATCAAAATATTCCCTAACAGCAAGGCTTTATATAACATAAGTAAAGAATCTACAACTAAATGTAACAGTAAGGCTTAAGATTTGATGAGCACTTCAGGCGCACTTTCGTACTTGTAAGTTTGCTCTGCAGCAGGCCCCTAATTGAGCAGTTTTGGATTAAGCGCCACTTCATTACGTAATTAAAATGTATCAATACCTGTAAAAATAAAATGTTTAGCTATTGCTCGCAGATCCGTATTCATTGGTTTGAAACAAAAAAGAAGTAGGTTGGCATGATAGCTTCTCCCTTGAAAACCTTATTGTATATTCTCAAAATAAAAGTCGTATACTAGGTCGTGATGTATTTTATGCGCCAAATTGAATGTAGATCAGTTTTAAGACAAAAAGCTCGTTTTTGCTCCTGCTGTTCTTATCCAGGGTCTAGGATCTCATTATAATAAAATAATAATCACTTTCTCTGGAGAAATTAAACACTACGATACCACTCGCAAAAGTCGTAAAATGCGTGCCTGATTTTGCAGAATACAATTTTAATGTCAAGACATTTGCCCCAAGGTGCTATTACTACGATTTAGACAACGTAATTTCATCATCTTTTTCTTCTTCCTCTTCAGCATATGTTTTGTCCACTGTTGGACATATGCCTCCTGAAGCTCTCTCCAGCTACCTCTTAGTGCGGCGATTCTTGTCCAGGCCGGTCCTGCCGTCTTTGCAATATCGTCCGACCATCTTGCTGGTGGTCTGCCCACGCTTCGTTTTCTTGTGCGGGGTCTCCAGAGCAAGACCTTGTGGTTTCATCTTTCGTAGTCTCTACGGCATACGTGGCCTGCCCATTGCCCTTTCAGTCGTGCCATCTTTTTGCCACTTCGGTAACTTTAGTGCGCTGGCGGATTTCATAAATACGAATAAATATTTTTATGGTTTTTACCAGTTTTTGATTTTAAAATTTCCGCGTGTCACTCCTTTGACAACTGTCATACTATTAGCATTTTTTTTTTTTTATATGGCGTTCTATACTATTAGCATTGATCAAGTAAACTATTAGAAGCTGACTTAAGTCAAACCTATCAATCGGTTCCGAAACTGAGTCTCAACATTAGGCAAAATTTATAGCTCAAATAGCTCATTGTTTGGAAACAGTTTTGAGCCATGTAAAAATGTCTAGCAATTGACAAACAATCTCAATTTTAAAAAGCCGTATAGCCACCGCTTAATTGCATTACCTCTCGCCTTTATTTTTTTTATAAAAGAGTAGATTATTCCGTTCTCTTTACCATAATTTCTCGTTTCGGACAACTGTCTCATGCTTTTAATAGCAACAAAGAATTTATAAGTAGGTGTTCGTAGTACTTATACATTCCCTGGATGGCAATGACATTAGGCCATAGACTTTGGAGATAAAAAATTGAAAGAGACGAAGTGATCTGTTGTCAGTGGTTTTAAATATTGCGTCTCTTTTCTTCTCAAAGCAATTAATAGACAAAACATCCAAAACATTCGTTCTTTTACATCCCTAAACAAAACCTAATTATGTAGTTCATGGTACAAATTCAAAACAAGCTCAAATCAAAATCTCGAAGCAGCATAATTGCTTTCACAATTTTGTAGCAGCCAAGCAAAGTATCATTATTTAAATTAGAGATCTATACATATAATTCATTTATTTCTTAGATTTTGTTACTGTTTTTACAGTATTCATTCAGAAATTAAGAAATCAATGAAATGTCTGCTATGACCATTTTCCATACCAATAATTTTGACATAAGAAATCAATTTGTAACTGTCATTAGTGTCAAAATAAACGTCATTTGTATTGAATTGAGTGAATGATAAACAAAATTGTATGTTGTCAAAATCGATGAAACAAGATTGTTTTTACGACCTCATGGTACCAAATTGACGGATGGGTGTAATTTGAGATTGTTTTAAGAGTTTATGGTTACCCCCCAGAGATAAATATGCGCTTGTGATGACTGTTAGCGATTTATTATACTTTAGAAAAACTTTTTAACTTTGTATCGATTGATTTTAATTAGTTTTTGAAAGTTTAACCACTAAAGTTTATAACTGGGTATAGGCAGAATCAAATGAAAAACAACGTATCTTTATATCTATATATATACAACAAAGTCGGGTTAGTTACACCATAAGTCAAGAACTGCTGGACCGATTTTTATGATTTGATGAATTTGTCTTCGCCCCAAATAGCAGAATAACTATAAAAAACAGAAATATTTACAAAATGTATTAAGGGTCAGTACGAAGTTCGCCGGGATAGCTAGTTTAATTTAAAGTACTTATTAGAACTTAGTTCCTTGACATTATGCTCCATAATTTTGAAATATTGCAAAAGGAGACAAAATAGTTTTAATGCAACAAATAAATATTTTAGTAATAATAAGTCAATGATTTATTATAAAAAATTGAGAGAAAAAGCTTCGTCGTTTCTCTGCGTCCATGTTTAAATATTCAGTTTTCAAAGCACTCGTTTGTTTTCAATGGAAACGTTCAGTAGCAGTTTCATTTGCAATATTCTTCTATAAACGTCTCAAATATACAATAAGGTTGAGAACGGCAGTAAAATTCGTGAATATTAATGAAAATTTCAAGACGACAACGAATAATATCGCCCACGAAGACATTTCACTTCAGTTAAGAGTTTTGTAGGGTTGTCACCAAAGTCCGGTAAACTAACTATACAATGTGTAGTTTTTTGGACCCGACAAACTTTAAGGGTGGATTCTACGAGTAATTTCATCGAGAAAAAACCCCCATATGTGGGGTCAAATCTCATTATTTTAGGAATGGCGGCCATTTTAAAATTTTGATAATTATTTTAGCCGCCATTGAAATTATTTTATTATTTTAGCCGCAGTGAAAAGTGCCTCGTACAGTCGTCATCAAAAGTACCTAAGCTTATTATCTGAATTTTCCAAAAGAAGCGCATTGCAAAACATTTTGCACAATATGTGCGTGGTGCATATTTTTGTGATGTTGTAGTGTCAATCATTGCCTATGGACATTCGGAATTTAAGGGAGGTGTCAATTAATTGTCGATCTCATATTATATATGAATGTTTTTGTTGCATGTGAAAAAAAGTTTTTCTATTCTCTCTTCATACAAGTTTCGTACAAATAGTTTCGTACCCCCCACAAAAATATGCCTTTTACTTAGTAAACTTTTTTTATGTTGACCCGCGAGGTAGAGTATGGCCTAAACTACTTCATAGTCGAGGTGAGGCTCATGCCCGACAGTGGGACATATATAGGATACTTTACTTGTTAACTTTTTTTTCATGTTTTCGTTTTTCCCCAAGCGTCAACCCTAAAGCCCACACGTTCCCAGTTTGTGTAAACTGTTCACACTGACTGTTTGTCTATGTCTGTCTGGCTTTTTGCCACCAGGCTATTTGCGCTCTTACTCCATAATTTTAAGAGCTAAATTGGTATTTATGTAAAGTGTATCGATATTAAACTGTGTTTGGTGCAATGATGGGGCATTTCACGTGGCATGGCCGGAGGCAAACAGACTTTCGTTTTTATTGACATGGCGTCGTTTTGGGCTTATTAGGCGTGTTATGTAATTGTAGGGAGGTGTGAATAAGATATATCTACTGTGAGTTTTAATCAAGTCGACAAGATCCTAGGCACGATCTTTTAATGTTATAAACGTTAATCGTAGTTTAATCGATAAACAAAAATTCTTTTTAGTTTTACTTGTAAATACTATAAGATTGACAGCTTGTGCAAATGGAACTAAAGTAAGTAAAGCAAGAAGTAGAGATCTACTTATTATATTATAAAGCTAAAGAGTTTGTTTGTTTTGAACACGCTAATCTCAAGAGCTACTGGTTCGAATTGAAAAGTTATATTTGTATTGTATAGTCCATTTATTGAGAAAGGTTTGTGTGTGTGTGTGTGTGTGTGTGTGTGTGTGTGTGGTGTGTGTGTGTGTGTGTGTGTGTGTGTGTGTGTGTGTGTGTGTGTGTGTGTGTGTGTGTGTGTGTCATTCCATGGTAATCAAATAAGTTATAGAATAATAATAATTATAAATAAAGCGAGAGAGCGATAAATAAGCGATAGCGTCGCTTTTTATTTACTTTTAGAGCGAGGAATTGATGTGGTTAATTGTATTATTTGGTTTGATTATTTTGAGGTGGGAAGTAACACGGATCTTTGATAAAGTCTTTAAGTGACAGATTAAACTCCACGCGGGCGTTGCCGCGGGTGGAAGCTAGTTATGTTTTAAATGACATTCTGTATCTCTCGGTTAAAAGTTGAAACCTACGCAATATTGTTTAATACTTATTTAATAAGTAAAAAGATTTAAGAACCATAAATCTTAATAGGGATACAAGAAGAATCGGATTTAGATACAAAAATAATAAAAATCCTTACGAGAAATGATATTGTAATACAGATTAATATTTAAACGACAAGAGCGCGTGGGCATTATAACCTGTCTAACTTGCACCTACTACATATTATCTTGTAACAGTATTTCTTTCCTGTAATAAAGACTGACAAAGGTAACTAAGTTTGTAGCGCTGTTTCCTCTCATCACCAACCAGTATCTGAAGCGGCTTTTAATTTGAATAAATTATTATTACTAAGTAGCTCGTTCCAACAGGAGTTACATTAACAATTCTCTAAAATTATAATTGTCTATTGCATTCAGAAGAAAATATTGTTTTGTTTGATAAAGATAATAATTATCAAAAACACTTCAAATTAAATTAAATAATGTCAGAAACAGGCATTTTTCAAATAATAAGATAACTATATAGTCCTAAAACGTAGGCGAACATACGTGAAGACGTGTTCTTGAGTGGAGACCGCGACTAGGCAAGCGCAGCGTTGGGCGCCGGTATACGCAAGGCTACTGTCATTAATACTCATTCAGTATATAAACATCGTATTATTTGTGTACTAACCGATATTTCTTAACTAGAGTTTTATGTATCTAGGCTAAGTTCTTATACAGAAATTATTTTTATCTCATCTTCATCTTATCTTATAAAGGCCCTCTTCCAGGCATTTATACACGTCCCAAAATATAGCTTTATCCTACCACCGCTTCGGGACTACTACATATCGGCTGGTGATGAGAAGAAACGACGTAACAAACTCAGTCACCTTTGTCAGCCTTTTTTTTACAGAAAATACAGTTACAAGACATGTAGTTAAGTCCATGCACTCTTGTCGTTTAAATAATCGTCTACTTTATAATACCCTAGTGGATGGAAAAGAATAGCCGAGGATCGGGCTCAGTGGCGTACTAGCGTACATTGGGAGAGGCCTATGTCCAGCAGTGGACCTACTAGTGGACTACCGTGACCGACGTAAAGAATACACTTCCCTACCGCCAACAGAAGGCGTGTCGTAAGAGGTGACTTCCTGAAGCACAAGCGTCTGCAGCGTCTGCGTGCGTAATGTTATAAAAAACTGTTCGCCAACCCGCCTGCCAAGTGTGGTGAGTATTGGCAATGGCAGACGTGGAATAGTCCTTAGGTCAAAATTATTTAAGGATGCACTATAAAGCTCTGAAAATTATACACATTAGACGTCTCTCTGGCTAATGCGCTGGTTACCCCTTAATCGAATAACTGCGTAGGAAGGGTATTGTTTCTAACATCTTTCGTACCAACTTGTTTGTAGTTTACACAAAAATATCAAGATAGCAAACTAGAGATGACTGTTTGTGAAAAAGTATCGATATTGATAAAAGTCCAAGTAAGAAATAGTGACACCGTAAAACCAATAACTTTTTTAGTTTACTGCTAAATCGCTTATTCAAATATAGATTAGATTACCATATTAAGCTCGTAATTATTAATAATTAACTTTAATTAAGGGATTCATTGAAAACTGGGAAAACTGTCGTGTGTTAGTTAAACTTCGATTACAAATTATAAGTACTTTAATTATAACTTTTAGAACTCTAACGTCAAATTAACCTTTAAAAAAAGAATGTCATCATTGACGGGAAATTGGATAAAACACGCATAGCACATTACAGTAATTTGACGTCTTGCTACATCAGCACATATTAACAAACAACACAAACATATACAAGTTATTATTTATTTTATTGGTCATTATCAAATAAATTCACGAGTGGGGTAACCTATCTAAGCCCTTTCGTATTATTCTGTATGATTACAAATTATTTTCAGTTTCTGTGTTATCGATATTAAGAACATCCCTACAGCAAGCCGCTTAGAGGCATGCTCGCACAATGCACTATAAACTAGCCTCTGCAAATGTGTCATTATAGTAAATCTGGCAGAGAATATACGAGGATATTTATTTAAACGGCTAGGCGGTATGTATCTAGTTTGCATACCATCTTGGAAGCGGTCGGGATTGTTTGAGAGCCTTTTACACGCGCGTCTAGACGTTTTAGTCGTAAAATTTGTTTTTCAAACGCATAGTTTCGTAGATTGTACAGGCATTTTTCAAATAATAAGATAACTATATAGTCCTAAAACGTAGGCGAACATACGTGAAGACGTGTTCTTGAGTGGAGACCGCGACTAGGCAAGCGCAGCGTTGGGCGCCGGTATACGCAAGGCTACTGTCATTAATACTCATTCAGTATATAAACATCGTATTATTTGTGTACTAACCGATATTTCTTAACTAGAGTTTTATGTATCTAGGCTAAGTTTTTATACAGAAATTATTTTTATCTCATCTTCATCTTATCTTATAAAGGCCCTCTTCCAGGCATTTATACACGTCCCAAAATATAGCTTTATCCTACCACCGCTTCGGGACTACTACATATCGGCTGGTGATGAGAAGAAACGACGTAACAAACTCAGTCACCTTTGTCAGCCTTTTTTTTACAGAAAATACAGTTACAAGACATGTAGTTAAGTCCATGCACTCTTGTCGTTTAAATAATCGTCTACTTTATAATACCCTAGTGGATGGAAAAGAATAGCCGAGGATCGGGCTCAGTGGCGTACTAGCGTACATTGGGAGAGGCCTATGTCCAGCAGTGGACCTACTAGTGGACTACCGTGACCGACGTAAAGAATACACTTCCCTACCGCCAACAGAAGGCGTGTCGTAAGAGGTGACTTCCTGAAGCACAAGCGTCTGCAGCGTCTGCGTGCGTAATGTTATAAAAAACTGTTCGCCAACCCGCCTGCCAAGTGTGGTGAGTATTGGCAATGGCAGACGTGGAATAGTCCTTAGGTCAAAATTATTTAAGGATGCACTATAAAGCTCTGAAAATTATACACATTAGACGTCTCTCTGGCTAATGCGCTGGTTACCCCTTAATCGAATAACTGCGTAGGAAGGGTATTGTTTCTAACATCTTTCGTACCAACTTGTTTGTAGTTTACACAAAAATATCAAGATAGCAAACTAGAGATGACTGTTTGTGAAAAAGTATCGATATTGATAAAAGTCCAAGTAAGAAATAGTGACACCGTAAAACCAATAACTTTTTTAGTTTACTGCTAAATCGCTTATTCAAATATAGATTAGATTACCATATTAAGCTCGTAATTATTAATAATTAACTTTAATTAAGGGATTCATTGAAAACTGGGAAAACTGTCGTGTGTTAGTTAAACTTCGATTACAAATTATAAGTACTTTAATTATAACTTTTAGAACTCTAACGTCAAATTAACCTTTAAAAAAAGAATGTCATCATTGACGGGAAATTGGATAAAACACGCATAGCACATTACAGTAATTTGACGTCTTGCTACATCAGCACATATTAACAAACAACACAAACATATACAAGTTATTATTTATTTTATTGGTCATTATCAAATAAATTCACGAGTGGGGTAACCTATCTAAGCCCTTTCGTATTATTCTGTATGATTACAAATTATTTTCAGTTTCTGTGTTATCGATATTAAGAACATCCCTACAGCAAGCCGCTTAGAGGCATGCTCGCACAATGCACTATAAACTAGCCTCTGCAAATGTGTCATTATAGTAAATCTGGCAGAGAATATACGAGGATATTTATTTAAACGGCTAGGCGGTATGTATCTAGTTTGCATACCATCTTGGAAGCGGTCGGGATTGTTTGAGAGCCTTTTACACGCGCGTCTAGACGTTTTAGTCGTAAAATTTGTTTTTCAAACGCATAGTTTCGTAGATTGTATGCAGAAAATGGATTCCATTTTACTCTTGTAAAGCAGTAAAAATAGATAAGTTGCCACAGAAGAAATCTTATTATTGTTTGTCTATTTTATCGTATAATGACATTATTTGATTCATTATGTATGTACAGACAACAGCTCGTCAACCTACCACATAACGTCGAATTTTCTCAATTGATATTGATCTCTACGTGTCGGGTTTAAAGTTGAAAATCGGTTCAATGACTTTCAACTTTTAAGGTAGGTTGACCTGCCGTTGACTGTACATTTTGAGGCCTTTATTAGTTTTTTGACTCTCATATCCAACCTAGTTCTGAGAAATATGTTCCACACGATAAAGGTTTTTTTTTTAAATTTCGATGATCATAGAGTAATCGGGAGACTATTATTGGGACTGGGAATGTCGCTTAGTCATTGCCATAGACCACCCATAACAACTTAGGGTTTAATTAGCTAAATAAATTAGAGATAGACAACGCACCAGGTTCTAGGCAATCATTTTTGCCATAAAATTAAACCAATAACTTTTTTAATTGACCTGAAACAGGAATATCCAATCCGGTAGCTTATCCGTTCGCGCCACTGCGCCAATTGGCTTATCATGTCTTGCTTACATTTAATTATCCTCTCATAAAATTAGTGGACATCTCTTTCTAAATATCATAACGTAATATTTAAAATGTAACAAGTTAAAGTGGCAGTGGGCCTGCCACATAATATGCAGGTCGCAGAACCGACGAAAGGTGGAGTAAACGGGTTCTCGAGTAGAGGCTGTGCCTTGGCAGACGTAGTGTAGGACGCCCCCCGACTCGACAGACCGACGACCTTAGGAAGATGGCTAGCAGTGGCTGAATGAAAAAATCGGGAGATCCTGCTCTGTGGCGCTCTTTAGGGGAGGCTTACGTTCAGCAGTGGACTGCAATAGGCTGACATGATGACGATGATGAATAATTATAGTAAACTAGCTGTTGGCTGCGACTTCGTTCGCGTGGCCTTAAATTCTTAAATAATTTTCTGTGCAACTTCCTTAATTTTTTCTTTCATAAAAACCTTCTCCTAATAATAATTAACACAACATAAAAGAATTGGCGAAATTGTTCCATCCGTTCACGCGTGATGCTATGACCAAGGGAAAAAGAGATTCATTTTTGTATATATAGATATAAAATTATATAAGTAAAACATCGGTAGTTACTATTGTAATGATTGTTGCCTTCGTTAAAGTAAACGAGCGAGCGGTGAGCAAGCACATTCCGACAGTCATGCATAGAATTGATGAGTGGCGCGAGTCAATTTGCTAGACATAGTTTGCTGTTACTAGGGTACTCTTTCTGTTTTTAACCGACTTCAAAAAAGGAGGAGGTTCTCAATTCGTCGGTATCTTTATTTTTTTTTTTATGTATGTTCAGCGATCATTCGTTACTGCGTTGACCGATTTCGATAATTATATTTTTGTTTGAAAGGTAATACTTTCAGAATGGTCCCATATAAATGATGGAATCTATAAGAAAATCATCAAACATTGCATGAACTCCGTACCACGCCAACTGATTTAATCTTACCTAATATCTTTGCCAAATGTGAACCGATTTTGATGATTTTTTTTAATGAATAGTTTATACTTCAAAGATACTCCATTAAAACATTTTCGGAAATAAATTCACCCCTAAGGGTGGAAAAATAGGAAATGAAATCTGTGTTCAGCAGTTAAATTATGTTTGCACTCGTAAGATTTGTTTTGATTAGGATTTATCACTAAAATGGATGAAATAAGTTAATTTTATTTAAAAAAAAACCGACTTCAAAAAACTAAAACGCTAAAAATAATTTTAACATTTAAGTACCTAATCAGTTACTTTTGGAGTCGGTGCCAGTCGATGAGAGATTCTATGTTTTCGTTTGCACCGACTCCAAAAGTAACTGATTAGGTACTTAAATGTTAAGATTATTTTTAGCGTTTTAGTTTTTTGAAGTCGGTTTTTAGTTTCTTTATAATCATTTCAGGTTATTATGACTAACAAAATAATACATCATCTGCATTTATACAACAAAACTATACATTTTATACCTCTATACATTGATGCACATATTCTAACTAAATTTTTTCGAACAATCACATTAATTATCTACCTCAAACTAAGCACATATTATATCATCTAATTTTATTACTTAAAACGAGCAGCTCTTGTATACGGGGTGTCCTGTAACTCAATGTAAATGAAAATAATTTTGAATTTGTAGATAGTGTTTTAAATGTTAATTTTTGCATGACGATAAATTGTCAAACATGAGCTCATATTATTTAAACATCAATGTGTTACCATGTTACAAGCAAAATAAATACTTATCATTTCATTTAATTTCAAGAACAACTTGTAACTACATACTCTATACGTCATCGTGAACAACTTTTGTTCTATGACTTTTGCAAATTTGCATGAAAATTTATCGACTTCCCATATGACATTAACAAAAAGTCGATTGATTTTTTATAGAAAAACTTAAAAATTGTATGCATATTTATAAAATATACATACATTATAATGATCAAAAGTTGATCACTATGATGTATAAACAAGGTTACATTGCAAAGGGGTGTCAAATTTAAAAAATAAGATCTAGGGAACAATATAAGTAAGCATCTTAATCATTATTATTTTTATTAATCGTATGTTAAAAAAAAAAAAACTTTAAAATATCTGAAAATAAAGTCAATAGAGAGACTACGAACGAAAGCCGAAGTGACGTGTGGGGACGGCCGTAAAGAATACACTTCCCCACCGCCAACAGGAGGCGTGTCGTAAGAGGCGACTAATTCCTGTAGCACGAGATGGGCAGCAGCGTCTAAATGCGAATTCTTATAAAAAACTGCGCACGCCAACCCGCCTGCCAAGCGTGGCGAGTATTGGCAATCCCCCCCAATGACAGTCATTGGGGGAGGCCTATGTTCAGCCGTGGACGTTCTGTGGCTGTAATGATGAACGAAAGCCGCGCGGTCATTCATCAGAGGCGTAGGTACGGCGTGCCAACAAGGAACTTACGCAGTTCACATACGGTTTAAAGGTTATCCTTGAGTAACTTGGGTGTCCCACCCTGTATATTCATGCTTACTTTTAACAAACTAGTCAATATTAAGACTTATCGTCTTATCAAGACGCCATACAAATTGAATGCGTATGTAACTTGGAAATCTTATCAAAGCGCTTTACAAATTGAATGCATTTCTTTATATCTTCGTAGTGAGCAACTGATTCTTTTAAATAAATGAGAGTAATATCTACCTGCGAGTGCTACAATCAGAATTCCTTTAGAGTATGGAAATGCGGAGATCCAATAAACGGGTGGCGATACCGGAGTGTCGTCGACAACTTGTCATTGTCGCTGTCGTATTATTGTCCAACTGCGATTGCAACTGGGGCCTAATTATGAACGCTAAACAGTACTTAAGCAGTGTTGTTGTCTAGTAGACATCTGTTTCAGATAGGCTGCAACAAATAAACATAAGCACACATACATTCAAGTCATCATGGCAGAATCACTCGAGGATTTGCAAAAAATACTGCATAGTCTCAACGCTGCCTCGCGATGTGTAGGCCTAGGAAAGAACTTGGACAAGACTAAAGTCATGTTCAATGACCAGTACCGGTTTCCGTCTAAAGCGTGGCGTCCGAAGTTGTCAAGGAGTATGTCTACCTCGGACAAGTGCTGCAGTTAGGTAGCACAGCTTTGAGCCAAAAATCGCTAGAAAAGTGCAGCTTGGCTGGGCAGCATCTGGGAAGCTGCGTCATATCTTCTCGTCACCACTGCCACAATTCCTGAAGAGCAAGGTCAGTGCGTCCTACCAGTGATGCGACCTACGGAGCCAAAACGTGGAACATGACAGTAAAGCTGGTCCACCGACTTCACGTCACTCAGCGAGCTGTGAAAAGTTCTGTGCTTGGAATTTCGTTAAGAGATAAAATCCGAACGAGCTCATTCGGCAGAAGATCAAACTAATGGACATAGTTCTAAAATGTAGCAAGCTAAAGTGGCAGTGGGCCGGCCACATCTGTCGCAGAACCGATGAAAGGTGGAGTAAATGGGTTCTCGAGTAAAGACCACGTTTTGGCAAACGGAGTATAGGATGCCTCCCAGCTCGATAGACCGACGACCTTAGGAAAATTGCTGGCAGTGGCTGGATGAAAAAAGTGGGAGATCATGCTTTGTGGTGCTCTTTCGTCCAGCAGTGGACTGCAATAGGCCATCATGATGATGATGATTCATATATTATGCACACACTCACACGTGACATACGCATTTTTTTTTACTACTATTCAAAATCAATGAGTTTTTTAATAAGGTTATTATACTTTCTGCGTAAACGAAAATAGTAACAAGATTTCAATCTGCTAGTTTCCTAAAAAAATCTAATTAGTCCGTCAGTTGGATTAACAGAAAATATTGGACACGTATTTTTTCTTTTCTGAATCAAATAAAAAATTATGAAGATATAGCCCGTTAAAGTTCCGGGTAACGTTACGCCTTGCGACACTTATTAGCAAGACGTGACGTCACGTGTTCACTTTGATGCGCTTTATCTTTGTCTTCGTCATTTTTTGTTTGGTTGACAAAAGAGAAAATATGGGTCCAATATTTTTTGATAATCTAACTGACGGACTAAATAGAATAATCACTTTTTGACCCAGGAAACTAGCCCATTGAAGCAACACTTAATTCAAGAGATTAAAAATGATTAAAAATTAATTACATACACGAACTGTTTTCGAGTTCAAATTAAAGATTAATTTCTAGTGTTTCAAAAATACGTCTCCTGGTCCTAAAGTTGTTATTAGATTACATAGCGACTAGTCGCAATTGTTATACGTAATACAGGCCCCGATAGAGCACTACACTTTAAACGCTATCTGTTCCGTGTCGCGGTCTGTCCCTAGACCACTTTTCACGCGGTGAAAATTTAAGTCGACCAAGTTGTTTGCGACCACCATTTGCATTTGAAACGGTTTAGCTTTTTCACGTGTTCTAGAAACGATAACGTGATTTATGCTGACTATTTTATATAGTGTACTTTAAATAAACCTATACCATAGTAAATGTACACGAATATTATTATCTATATATATAAAACACAGTTGGGTTAGTTACACAATTTTTTAAGTCGATAACGGCTGGACCGATCTTTATGATTTTTGGTTTGTTGGATTTGTATTCGCCCCGAATAGCAGGAATAACTATTACAACATTGAAAAATTCCAATGTTGTAATAGTTTTTCCTAAAAATTATACATAAGAATATAGACTTTAATAAAACTAAGATGGTCGGACGTGAACAATTAAATATAAGGTGCTTCATAAATATCTGCAACGGCTGAAATGGGTAAAAGTATTGCCTATATAGATTACGATAGTGAAGGAATTACGTGCCCCGGATCGGTAATTAATTATTTGCGAAAAGACAGTAAATAAATGGTTACTTGCTTCAATTTGCATAACACACTTCGTCATCCGCCCTTGACACTGCGCGGGAGCGGTATAATGTAAAACGTTAGCATTTTTGGACAGATGTGGACGGTTAGAGACAGAATAAAGCCTAATCTTTATTTAATATATTTTTTTTAATGAAAAAATTAATGATGTTCTGGACATAAAATTCTTTACTATCGTAATCTATATAAGCAATACTTTTACCCATTTCAGCCGTTGCAGATATTTATGAAGCACCTTATATTCGTTAATTTGTTAAATTAGTTATTAAAGGTAATAGGAAGTACAAAGTAATACATTTTATTATTACTCGTATATAAGTACCTTTTGCACTAAAAAGTGGCATGGATCGTCTACTCAACATTATTATCAGTTCTCACATAGATTCGTAGTTTTTCAACAAAGACTGTCTGGTGTAGTGGTTTGCGTTCCGGACTACCAAGCCAGCGGTTGCGGGTTCGAATCCCACAAGGGGAAAATGTTTGTGTAATGAGCATGAGCATTTGTACCTAAGTCATGGATGTTTATAAAAGTATTTATGTAGGTTTATCCGTTATCTAGTCGCCATAGTACAAGCTTAATTTAGGGCTAGATAATTGGTGTGTTTGTGAAAACCAATTTATTTAAGTAAGTAATTAAAAAGTAAGCTTTTTAGGCTATGCGACTAAACACATAGTAATCCCGCTATGAGTATTACTTAGTGATTGCCACCAAATCGTAAATAAGGGACAGATGCAAGTTATTTTTATAGATTCTTGTAATGTATAATAGAAATTCGTAGGGCTTTTTGATTCATAAAATGAACAACTGTCCCAAAAGTATTTTTTTTGCACGATTTACAAGACTGTTTTCGCGACGAGATATTTTTTCAGAATCTAAATACATAAGTAATCGTCATTAGAATTACTATATATCACTGCATTTATATCTAAGAGAAATATCTAATATAACAAACAACCCACGTATTTATGAAAATAAAACTAAAACAGTTCTTAATAGTTTTGTCGAATACGTCATTTATGTACGTTTAGTTAGTTTAGTGATAAAAGGTTTTATATTTTAGGTTAATTCAAATTTTTATAACCTTAATTTTACAATAATTTATTTACCAAATTTTTATTTATCTGTTCATAATAAAAATATATTTTCTACAATAAAAAACTTGAATAATATACCTGGGTAAAGGATGTAGGAAGCCGATGTATACAAGCTGCTTCCAACCGGCCAATCTGGAAAGAAAAGGAAATGGGGAGGCCTTGTTCAGCAGCGGACGTCCTGTGGCTGGAATGATGATGATGATGATGATGATGAATATACAAATATCAAACTTAACAAATTGTAATTTATTAATGCAAATTCTGTAGTTAAATATCAATGACGACACTTCCAAATCATACTACTAAAAAATAGGTCTTATTTTTAAAGTCAGTGTTCTCGAAATCGCACTCGTAAATTTTTCGAAAATACTATCCTTGCAGCTTTAAAATACCTTAATAATACCGATAGTATCACGTTGCGTAAAGCGCAGTGTGCACGTATGAAGCCATGGCAAATAGCCAAGCTAATACCAATCTGCGTTCACGCAATTACCTCGTTAGGCCGAGATGTGGTCAAACGAACGAGCCCGGTTTAGTGCCAGTAAGTTAGTGGACACTTCGCTTGATTAGTTATCTTGTTTTGAGCGGAATTACTCGTGTTTATGGCCGCGAATAGGAGACTTTCACACGGTATTTGATTTATTCAGGGGCTCGGTGGGCTCCAGTTTGGCAGTTCTATTAAGAGCAATAACACTGCACGTTCTTTAATATAAACTTTTAATTCAAAAATTTTGACATAAATAACCCTATTCGAATGAAACTTACTACGCATAAGCAGGAAAAAATACCAGGCAGAGAGATCTCAAATTCATAAGTATTCAAATATTTCACTTGACATAAAATAGAATACAGTACATAGAAAATGTGATAGAAGCTCTCCCAGTACATCCAGTCCTGAACCAAGTTATAAAAGTTAGCTTTCTTGAATAAGCTGTACCGGAAATCGAACCCGGGACTTTTACGGTCGATGCGAATGACTGAGCCACTGCAAGGTCGTCGAAATAGACTGTACAATATAAAAAGAGAAGGCAGTAGACAGATTGCGAGAGACATGGACGGCACGAGGCTGATTGACTAGAAAAAAATAATTGGCTCAATTTTAACAGTGATTTTTATCACTGTGTGGAAATGTGATTAACTATTATATTGAGATAAGAATCTTTCTTCATTTCTTGTTCCACTATCAGTTCGCTTCTTGTGTCTATGCTTTGTACAATTTGCTTCGATAGTTTAAGTTCTCTGTTTTCAATGTTAGGGTTGTGTTCACTAGTCCTATTTTATTTTATACATATATAATATTTCTAACTTTAACATCACTCGTATTGTCGGACTTAAAGCTATGACAGATTTAACAAATGAACACTGCTTTTTACTAGGTTATTCAGGGGTTTACGAAGTTAAAAAAGCTATAAAACTTAAAGGATTTCTATTCAAATTCAACAACCATTTTTTTGCATTCTTCCTTACATATGTTGACATCTTGTAGGTTGCATTTAAGCAGCAGAATCACTTTCTTTACAAAAAAATTAACAGTTATATCAGATGGATTTTTTATGTGGTTTGTCTTCCAGATTCCAGGTTCTTGTCTTGCCTAGGCCTGTTCTGCGTGTTCCTTTCTCTGCTGTTTCACCTGCTGTCGGCTACGTTATGACCTAATAATATATACGAAGACCATTAGCTGCCGTGCTGGAAACTGGAAACTGTGAAACTGGAATTCCTCAGAACTCGGCAATTTTTTAGACACTGTATAAGGCAATATTCTGAAGGTCTACTACGAAAATGTTTAGTTCGTACAGACGTATAAACCTAACAAATTAAGATACCATTATAACTTGTATCAAACCTTTCTTTTCTTTGCGACCGGCCTTCTGGCGCTGGGTCCCATTATCTCTAAGCAGAGATATTAACGTACTTTCTCAGAGTGGCTTCAGGAAAGTCATCCTCAATACTTCAAGTCCATGAATTATAAATAAAATTTAAATTAGTTAAGATATAGAATAATATTATAATCAACTGGTCAAGTAATATCCGTTTAGCCGGCGGCCATAACAATAGATAAACTATTGTGTCTAGTTTTTCGTTGCCTGACCAGTTAAACTTAAAGCATAAACATAAAATTGAACATAAAATTTAAATAGTGAACATAAAATTAAATATTGGACTAAGTCACATACTTGCATTATGTAGATACTTAAACAGCCTGTTTTATCGATGTCTAACTTGTTTATTGATTGTTTGTCTCTTATTTTTATATTTCACCTTACTTATTAATTGTCTGCGTAAGCAATTTACTGTTTAATTGTTTCGTTGAACAGGAGTACCACTAAGTAATTTTATTAAGTTTTGTACAAGCGATGTTTACCTTAATATAGTTATTTACGTAGCCTTAAGAAAAATGGCATGTTGTAAGTGAATGTTATTGTAATATAACTGCTGGTGAACTTATCAAATAAATAAATAAAATAAAAAAGAGTTGGATTCGACGATTGACCTCCTACTCAAAATTTGACCTACCCAACTAGATCACTTGTCCCAGGTAGACATATTGGTCAACAATTTTAAGAGTAAAGCTCCCAACTGATACGGGGTATGGTGCAACATGGGCATTCGATATGATCTTTGTTTTGTCCATGTTCATTCGAAGGGCTACTTGTTGGGAAAATCGACTAAGACCATCGAGCATTGTGCCGAGGTCTTCAAGCGATTCTGCTATGACCACGATATCGTCGGTAAACCGAAGGTGAGTGATGGATGTACTCGCCGTCCGTCGATGTATCCAACTCGGCTGGGCAGCGTTCGGAAAACTACGCAACGTCTTCTCGTCCAAAATACCTCAGTGCAAGACGAAAGTCTACAACCAGTGTGTGTTACCAGTGATGACATATGGATCTGAAACGGAGCCTCTCACTATGGGCCTCATAAGAAAGCTCAAGGTTGCACAGCGTGCTATGGAAAGGGCTATCCTCGGTGTTTCTTTGCGAGATCGAATCAGGAATAAGGAAATTCGTAAACGAACAAAAGTCGCTGACATAGCCCAACGGATTAGCAAGCTGAAGTGGCAGTGGGCGGGGCTCATAGCACGTAGAACTGACGGCCGATGGGGCAGAAGGGTTTTAGAATGCAGGCACGTACCGGCAAGCGCAGCGTAGGACGTCCACCTACAAGGTGGACGACGACCTGGTAAAGGTTGCGGGAAGCCGCTGGATGCGGGCCGCTTCCAACCTGCCAATCTTGAAAGCACTGGGAGTGGCCTATGTTCAGCAGTGGATGTCCTATGGCTGAAATGATGATGATGAGAGTGAGAAGAACACGGACAATAAACGGTCAATTAATTCGAACACTAGGTTTTATGACCCATCCCTTACTTCTTTTAATGTAAGGGCCTGGCCTAAACAGAGACTGCTGCTTATTGTTTCATATTAAATCTTGGAGTATTGGCAGCCCTAACCATAGTTAGTTGTTTGTTCAGTGGAGGCTTGTCGTTAAGTTCCGTTCAGCGCGTACCAGATTACAGAGAATAACATCCCGGAGTCTGCGCGCTCGTAACTCGTTTGTTGTTCAATGAAACTGCTGTTTTTAAAAAGGATAAGGTTTTAGAATTTTTCCCTTGGGGAAACGAGGGTTAGTTGTAGTAACACTGGGGAAAGAAACTCTTCAAAATATAAGACAATTTTTAAGTCTCTGAGCTAGAAATAGATAACATTTATACAAAAGTCCCAAAACTTAAGGATAACCTTGTAATGTTATATTATTATTATATTATATATTATTATGTTGTAACCAGTTATTAGTTTTCCAACGATCACACCAATCTAGCCCCATACTAGGCAAAGTATGTACTATGGCGACTAGATAACGGATAAACATACTTAAATACGTTTATAAAGATTCGAGCAAATGATCGTGCTCATCACACAAACATTTGGCCCTAGCGGAATTCGAACCCGCCACCGCCAGGTTTTGTAGTCCGGAGCGCGAACCACTACACCAGACGGTCGTCTAAAGGTTGTCATATTCTATTCATCATAGTAAACAACTTTTGTTTCATGACTCAACAGTCAATAATTTTTGTGCATATTTGCAAACAAATTTGCACTTAAATTATTTACTTGCCAAACCAAAATTACCAAAATCTATATTACAATAATTACATGTAAATGTTTGCAACAAGGTCCTCCGACAAGGTGGAGCGATGATATATGCGAAGCTGCTGGCAGTGGATGGAAAAGAAAAGCCGAGGACCGAGCTCAGTGGCGTGCATTGGGAGAGGCCTGTGTCTAGTACTAGACATACGTAGGCTGATTATGATGTAAAAGTTTAGATTATGTGTATGTGTGTATGATTAGTGAAATAATAATAATCATTTCAGCCATAGGACGTCCACTGCTGAACATAAGCCTCCTCCATTGACTTCCAGATTGGCCGGTTTAAAGCGGCTTGCATCCAGTGTCTTCCTGCAACCTTTACGAGGTCGTCTGTCTACCTTGAGGGTGGACGTCCTACGCTGCACTTGCTGGTACGTAGCTTCCATTCTAGAACCTTTTTGCCACATCGGCCGTCAGTTCTACGTGCTATGTGCCCCGCCTACTGACACTTTAGCTTGCTAATCCGTTGGGCTATATCAGCGACTAGATATAGCCAACGTTCGTTTACGGATCTCCTCATTTCTGATTCGATCTCGCAATAAAACACCGAGCATAGACCTTACCATATCACGCTGTGCGACTTTGAGCTTTCTTATGAGGCCCATTGTAGGAGACCACGTTTCAGTTCCATATGTAATCACATCAATGATACACACACATTTGTGCAGATTTTTAGGCACTGTGGTATTTTAGACGACAAGACGTTGTGTAGTTTCCCGAACCCTGCCCAGCTGAGTTGGATTAGACGATTGACCCCCACACACAATTATTATATGATTTGATTTAGAGGTTTTTAAGATTGTTCCTCAATCCCATCAAAGTGAAGCTTAATCATCCAGGTTGAACCAATTAAATATTAGTTTCAAATGAAGCAAAACAGCAAACAGCACTAGAAAAAGTAATTACTTCTTACAATCACATTGAAAATAAAAGTAGAAATTTTCTAGACAGTCTAACAAGCTGAAACCTTAGACAAAGCTAATTGTTCGAGTTTAACTCGATCACTGTTCAAAGAAATTACAGAACTAAAAGGTAATAAGGGCTTAACTACTAAGGCCAGGGAGTGCGGAATGTGTATAATGGAATTGTGTCCACTTCGTACTGCTGGGAGCAAATACGCTTGTCTTGTCGAGAAATTGCGCTATGTCTTATCGCAAGAAGCAGAAACACTAACGATGTGGCAATATAGTGTTGTTCAGTGTCCGCCACAAGATGGGACATGCGACCGAAGTTAAAGAAGAAAATATTTGGACTGAATATAAAGGTTCTTAACTTGCTTTCTGTATGACACTAACTTTAGCTAGCAGTTGATTTTTTTGGCATTAAGTCAGCCTCTGTACTCTTTTTAAGTTTGTTTAATATATTTTTGAAAAAATAAAGTGTTATTTAATCAGCTCTGGGTTCCGTATTGAAGTAAGATAGGCAGCGTATTTAACTGCCTACCTATCTGAGCAAGCTTGATCCACCTAACACTTCATTATCATTATTATAACACTTCATCATATCGAAATTTCAAATTAAAAAAAACAGCGATGGTCAGTATCGAAGAAGATTTTATAAAAAAAGTACCCGATAGTTGAGTTCAAATTTTAATTGAAAACATACATGACCTAATTCTAATAGACAACTTATTCGGAATTCGTTTTATCATATTATTTATTATCATCAGCCTTTGGAAGTCCACAGCTGGACATAAGCTTCTCATACAGAACGCCACAGCGAGCGGCCGTTTGCATCCAGTCAAGTGGCTTCCTGCAACCTTGACTAGATCGTCAGTCTACCGGGTAGGAGTCCTACCCACGCACTCCAGTTCGCTTGTTATTATGATTGCTAAAAGGTATTTTTCATTTGGTAAACAGGTCAACAATTAAAGCCGGGATCTTAGATACTTAAAATTAAAATGTTTTTTTACCGACTGCCAGTTAACAATGTTATGTTAATAGTAAATAGTATTTAACGGGACAAGACAATTTTTTACTGTCCCATCTTATTGAAAAATTAAAAGACGAGAGTTTTGCATTAATATGCCAACCTACCGGGACACTGCGTATCTTTGACCAAAAATCTTTAAAACTGACAACACTAAAAGATGCTGCACAAGCAATTGCACGATTGTCCTTTAATTATTATCGTGGTTTACGGCAGTAAGTGCATTCGTTCGGCCACTTCTCACGTCGTCGTGAACAGCGGGTGTTAGATGAGTTGTAGCTACCGAGGGAGCTGATCACTTGCCTTTCATTATTACTAAATGCTTATTAGAAGTTTTAGAATAGCTCTCTTAATGGCCAGAATGCCAGCGGTGTGATTAACTAAGTAGAATGTTTTTATGAAAACTTCATCAGAAGACAGTCGTTAATTGTTGAGACCTAGCTTTTTTAGACTGTAGCTACTCTAACCTATAACTATTAATCTGAGCTTTCACTTTTTATGTATATACTGACTGAAGAAATTTAAAGACAACCATTTAGTAAAGAAAACTAAATAAGCAGTGTTATTACTAAAACTAGCAAGTAAGTATTAGAGATTTGATTGTAGGTGCAATTTACATATCAGATTACTATCACATTATCAACAAACAGTATTCTCTACGAGGACATTGTTTCATTATTGTTTTCTCTTTTCAAATTGAGTTTATATTCTAGAAATTACTTCCTTGTGTTCCTTGTTTAAACATTTTTTGACAATTTTTTAACATGCTCTTCGCATTACGGTGCACTTAACGACATCGGTTAACCTCGTTTTGGCGCAGCGATGATCGCAGCGTCGGTGCGCGTGCGTTTGCGAAACTCGAAAATTTTAACGGTTTCGCTGAATTTAAAAATCGAAGTCCAATTTGCATTGGACGCTACAACTGTATTGCTCGACAACTCTAGTCGCGTCGCTGTAATTATGTAGGTAATAAATTACTCTGTTAGTGTGGCAAATGTATCAAAATTAATGGAAGTGTATAAAGCTTGCCATTAAACCAAACTAATTACAAGGTTTACGGTCTTAAGTTAATTATGATTATCTAATTCCATAATATCTAAATCTTGTTTTACGATATTTAATGTATTTAGTAAAGCCTTATAAATTATAGCAGTGATGCCGCTGCCAACGGAGACCTTTCTTCTTCTTAAGAGTCGTGGTATACTTCTTTTTCTTAGTCAAGCATCTCATGGCTAAGAGTCATGATCATTACAAAAGTGAACCGAAATACAAACGATAGTTGAATTGCAATTATAGTGAAGTGGTTTGACGTTGTTTTTTCTATTTATAAATAATAAATAAATATTAGACAACATTACATACATCGCTCAGATCCTATGGTAAGTAGCCAAAGTACTTGTGTCACAGAAAACAGAAGCAACGACGGTACCACAACATCCAGACTCGAGACAATACAGAAAAGTTTTTTTTCTACATTGACAGACCGAAAATCAAACCCGGGACCTCAGACATAGTGAAATCAAGTCCAGCAGAATGCTCGCCTTTCGACTCCGGAGGTCGTCATATTTAGTCTACATCCGACAAGTGTGCAGGTTTCCTTACGATGTTTTAGGGGTTTAATCAAGGAATCATGAAATAATTTTATTACTGTTGCGTTAAATTCAATAAAAAAAAAAACAAAATTAAGTGATCATAGGCCTCTAGTGACTGGTCTGAAGTGGCCGCGCTATAACGGCGGCTGCTCGGGACCGGTTACCGCGTGACCGGTCTGTTTTTTTGCAACCCGCTCCTTCCTGGCCCGGCGTGTTCTCACACGGGTTTTCGATACTGCGGCATATAGCTGAGTAGGTACTCGTATATCGTCCAGAAACGTGCGTTTCTACCTACGAAAATTTGTGAAATTTTTGGGTAAGATCTCTTTCGCAACTTATACCCCTTTTCGGACGAGAAGTTGTCACATATTTTTATTGAAAAGCTTTTAACGTGTTTTCCACACGGTTCCACAGATGCGTAAAAACGCAACGAACCGTGCGGGAAGCAGGCAAGAAAATAAAATACCCCTCTCTCCTTGAAACAAAATAAAAAACACACAACTATAAACATTTTGTGTTAGAGGCGAATTAGTACCTACATGACCACAATCTTACTTGAATGTGGACTAAGATAGTACTACAAAACGTCAAATTTTCTCAATTGATACTGATGTCCACGTGTCGGACTTAAAGTTGAAAATCAGTTCAGTGCCCTTAACTTTTTGTGTAGGTTTACCTGCCGATGACTGTACATGGAAAGGCCACGGCTGGCTAACGTTACCATTGGAAAATCCATTGCAGGATGCTGCTAATTTTGTGTGTTTTTTTTACTACACAATGTACCTATTAAGAAAACACTTATTTGCTTTAAATTGGTCATCAACTTATACCAGTTAAATAAATCATCATCATCATTTCAGTCATAGGACAACCACTGCTGAACAAAGGCCTCCCCCAATGACCTATCATTGGGGGGATTGCCAATACTCGTCACGCTTGGCAGGCGGTTAGGTGAGCGCAGTTTTTTAAAAGATTTCGCACGTAGACGCTGCTGCCCGTCTCGTGCTATAGAAATTAGTCGCCTCTTACGACACGCCTCCTGTTGGCGGTAGGGAAGTGTATTCTTAACGGCCGTCCAGACACGGCACGGTTAAACAAATGCCAGGCAACAAACTAGTCGTCATGGTCTTAAAGTAAGAAATGTACCGTAGGTACAGACAACAGCACGTTAACATACTACAAAACGTAAAATTTTCTCAATTGATATTGATTTCTACATCTTGGACTTAAAGTTGAAAATCGGTTCAGTGCCCTTAATTTTTTGGGAAGGTTGACCTGCTGTTGTCGTATCAGACAATAAATTTAGAATGGTACAATTTAGGCGGTCTTATTTATTTAAACTTTATTGCACAAGTAAGTACAATTGGCGGACTTAATGCTATACAACATTCTCTACCAGTCAACCTTGAGGTAATGCAGATAATGTAGTCAGTGGCGGAGTATAAAGTATCCGACATATTTTTTAAGACGAGTAAAGAGCGATCTCTTCCAGACAACCTTCAGGTAGGGAGAACCTATACCACGTATGTACAAACAATAGTTCGTTTTAGTGTTATATTCGTAGTAATTAAAATGATGTAATGACGATTCGTAGTAATTAAAATACATAAAAAGTCTGTACTGGCACGCACAGGTACATTTTATCTTGTAATGTAAACTTACTATTCTGCCATCATGAGGAGAAAAGACGTATCTCATATTACAAAAATCGAATTAGAAAAATACTGATTATGATGCGTCTTTTTTCTCTGATTCTGAATATGAATGTAACTCAATTCGTAAAAAGTGTGACAGATACGACTTTTTTCCTTATGACGGCAGCATTTTTTATATCTTGCGCTGCTTCTTCTCGGCGCTAACCACAATTGTCCCGATACAGTGGTGGAGTAAAAAAAAATTAGGACGTGTAAAATAGCTTAGAAATAAATTGATAGATAGATACTCTTTATTGCACACCATACAAGTAAAATACACAAGATTTTTACAGAAAGATGTACAATTTAGACGGTCTTATCGCTAATAGCGATCTCTTCCAGACAACCTTTAGGTAGAGGACAACCATTAGAGAAAGGGGAAGGTGTTGCAGAGTTCTTAAAATTCTTACCTGATACAAATAGGATTGCAAAAAATGGCATAGACGTATACATACATATTATAATTGGTTTTATTGTTTTTTTTTTATTTATTTATACTTTATTGCACATTTAAAAATAATTGTACAAATGGCGGACTTAATGCCAAGAAGCATTCTATTCTACTCATAAAACTGACAGCATTTTATATACCTATACAGGGTGTCTCGTTAAGAATAACCTTGTGAAAACATATTCTATACATCATAGAGAACAACTTTTGTTTCTATGACTTTTAAAAATATAAAATTTTTCAGGTTGCAATTTTGCGAAAGTCATAAAACAAAAGTTGTTCACCATGATACATACAGGGTTATTTGTAAAACATCAACAACCTCCTAAGGCTTGATTCTGGTGTTCAAATTCAACAACTTTTTGTATGGGACCAACATAGTAATAAAATAAAAAAATTCACTTCTTCATACAAACTGATGTCCGCTGGTCGGCGGCTTAATATGGGGAAGTGAGTTTTTTTTTTGCGATTTTGATGCTAATTCCATAGACAAAAGTTGTTGTATTTAAACACCAGAATCAGCCCCTAGGAGGTTGTTGATGTTTTACAAATAACCCTGTATATGGGGCAAGGTTATCCTTGAGTTAACACCCTGTATCTTTATGTACCGACTATACTCTTATCTCGATAATTGTATACGACTTGTCGAAAAAAGACAACATGGCCGAATCTGCGGAGCGTTGACTCCGATGGACCATTTAGCCGATTAAGTGTACAGGGCACCACGGCGGTTGATCGTTATATTCGTCTTTATGTTATAGAAAATAAGGATCATAAGTGGTCATCTGCTGTTTAGGTTAGTTGTACATGTACAGAGCACTTATGTACAGAAAACGAGTTCGAGCGTGTTTCCGTTGCACATATAGAAGGGATGTTAAGAGTCTTATCTTAGACAAGATACAAGTAAGTGATCTGTAGCCGAGAGGCGAGCACGCCGGACTTGGTGTCGGCATCTCTGATTCAATTCCCGGTCGGGTCTGTAGAAAACGAACTTTTCTATATTATCTCAGGTCTGGGTGTTGTGGTACCGTCGTTGTGTCTGATTACACAAGTGCTTTAGCTACTTACCTTAGGATCAGACTTAATGTGGTGTTGCCCAATAATTAAAAAAAGCTTGGTTTACTAATAGAAAAGAAGACTGTAGGAGTACAAAAGCCCAGTTGGCAGTCCCTAATCATCATGTCAGCCTATTGCAGTCCACTCCTGGACGTAAGCCTTCCCCAAAGAGCGCCAAAGAGGACGATCTACCCCTATTTTCATCAAGCCACTGCCAGCCATCTTCCTGAGGTCGTCGGTCAATCGAGGTGTCGCCACCTCGATTGACGGTGGCGTCATACACTACGATTGCCAAGGCGTGGTCTCCATTCAAGAACTCGTTTACTCCACCTTTCATCGGTTCTGCGACAGATGTGGCTGGCCTACTGCCACTTTAGCTTGCATTATTTCTATAACTTGTTTCGGTTTTTATACCATACTGGACAATACAGGGACAACCCCTAGATTCGGTGGATACGAAAGTAGATATTTAAAACAATACTGATGTATTTTGTCCCATCATCACTATTTTAATGAGCTCCTGATATAGTCTTATAAAATGTAAGCTACAGAGCCTGCCCCCCTAGCATGACCACCAAAACACGATATGATATAGCGATTTAAGACATGATAGATATAGCCGCCATTTTGAATTTTTATCAGAACATTGACGTCACCGGCACGGCGAAGTTGGCGAAGTCATATTATATCCTATTATTGATTGGTTAGGTTCTAAGTCAGCTTGTTTTTATTTTTTGACATTCTTATACCCATTTCTTTATAACTCTATCATATAACCATATTTTTTATTAATTTTGTTTATCACATAACCAATTGAAATCCTCCAGTGTGGTCATTTATTGAAAGGAAGTTATTAAAAGACTCCGTCGCCAGAACTTCTTAATTCACTCTCGGGTGGCCGATTCTTGGTACCAATATCCTCAGCTGTATGAGATTCCGGCTGAATTATGCCGGCTATTACTCCGCGAATGGAGACGAGGGCGCACGCGCACACGCACACGCGCGGAGAAACGCTCACATACGCATGAGATACATGCAGGGTTGCCAATGTATTACTTAAGAAAATTATTATCATACTACTTACTTGGTGTCTCTATTCTGAATCCAAGATCGTATAAAAGAGTCGACGTAATAAAAAAAGTCCACAGCTATCCTAGAAACGTCTTAAACACAAATGTTGAAACTCATCCTTAAAGCTTAAAATTAACATAATTAATATTCCTTGAAGATTTAATAAATACTTACTTACACAATAAGATGTTAATAGCATGACAGCACATTTAGCATATTTAGAGGTAATCATAGTTTGGTGTAAGATAGAAAATATAGTTTAAATAAACCTTATCCGTCAGCCTAAGGCGATCAAGGTGCTAGAAAGATTTTAGCTATTGAATGATTCAAACTTCATTTTATTCTTATCTCTCGACTGACTTGACTGTACTTATAGGTTATCTTAGCAGTGATATCGATCTGACAAATCACATTCACGCTAAAGTTTCCAGCTTGTCGCAGCCCTAGGTCAGTCACGAGCGGACCCGAGATTATACGAAGATTGTCTTCTCTTGTCTAGGCCCCGTCTATGTATTACATAGTCTATGTCTATGTGCCTATTGTTCGCGATGACTCGTATAGTTCAATGCGAAAGGCATTCCGTTGGGCATCGAGGAAAGGAGTTGGATAATTAGGAGATGTTGGGATGAAGTTAACTCGCAAGTCTTCCATTTCAATTGTTTTTATTTCAATTCCATTTGTTGTACAGTTTTTGTTGAATTGGTTCTTCGAAGGCTCGACGAGATTGTGCTCTATGATTGTAGTGATTTCTTTCTTTTATTAAGATACTAATATCCTTAAATGATGCTAAGCTTCCAATGCATTGCAAAGATTGGTTTCTTCACAATATTGTATTAACTAGTTAATCGCAAAAGATTCGAGAGTCAGTAACAAGAAAACACTGGATTGACTTCCTGACATCATCATCAGTGAACTTAGGCCTTTCCTATAGAACACAACAGAGAACAGGTCTGGGCCATTTGCATTCAGCGGCTTCCAGCACCCTGACTAGGTCGTCAATCCACCGGGTGGAAGACTCCACGCCGCGCCTTCGAGTTCGTGGTCGCCACTCAAGAACCTTTCTCCCCCTACTGTTGTCAGTTCTGCGAGCGATGTGGCATGCCGTTTACCACTCTAGCTTTGCACTTCGAAATGCTGACATGCTGACTGACCTTTATTTCCATCGTGTAAATGAGACACCAGCCTAACATTGATCCCACACAGCGCTACAGTTAGCAGTCTTCGCTTTCCTCATCCAGGCTACCACTTTAGAGAGTTCCATGTGGCACCTGAAAATGTTGCTTGACTGGCACGATCTCATTTGAATCTTGCAAGCCGTTGAGAACGAGTAGTAGCTCTCTAAATTTGCATAGTAGCTTAGGTAAGTTTACCATGTAGCTTGTATTTACCACATTTAAAAAAGTAATGTAAGTAATTAGTTTTATTACCATTTAAGGAGTATTACCAAAGGCAACCTGCTACGTACGGAATCTAAACAAACTCATCTATACGAGATAATTGCACCAGAGCTCGGTGAATGCTTAAGCAGCTCACTAATAATGTCCTGTGCAGTTGGCAAAAAATAATTAATTTCCTTACGATCTAGCGAAAAACATGTTTCCTTTTTTAAGATAGTAGACGTAGGGCAAGTCCGATTGCTAAGTTAACCTCAGGTTCTCTTTATGTTTTGTATTTACTAGCACAATACAGAAACACGGGCACACCTTAATCTACACATCTTTGACCGGGAATCCATCTCTGGATATAAATTTACAGCTTTCTGTAAAACAATCTACATAGTATAGGCTTACAGGTTTGTGTGTGATACTCATGCGAAGCAATAAATCCACAGGGACAAGGTACGCTATGTATCAGAAGCAGCAGGCGGTGCTACTGATTCGCTGGGAAGGATACCACTTTTCTACTTACTAATACCATATAATATCTTGATAATACCCAGCATAAATCATTCCAGCTAACGTCCCCGTTGAGTATCGCGCACGAACTTGTCGGGTTAGTATCACGAGTATCTAGGTTCCCAAAAACACATTTGCTCCTAATTGCCTCACTGCAAATACACCTTAAAAAGGTAAATCAAACCAGCTCGTTGATCCCTAAAGCCAAGAAAGACGGGAGGAGGGTGGGCACATAGGGACACTGAGACAAGACGTCATTCAACCCGCCGCGCGTGTAATTGGAATTAATTGTGTTAAGCGAGCGCGTACGCAGATGTTGCAGTGACCACACGGTAAGTTTATGTTCGACAGAGTAGGAATAGGGAATATGCATGAAAAATATTTTTTTTTAACTATATTTATGAGAAAATATATGTAATTATAGTGCTAATAGTGAAAACAAAAGTGTTTATAGGTAAAAAATATATGATCTTTCCGACCGTTTTCGGCCATGGCGACCACTTCGACTCCTAATCGGACGGGCGCTGGTGCATCCGAAGATGGCTTATGTAGCCGATCTTCGCAGCGAACTCTCGTGCACATATGCATATGCATATCTGAGGTAAATAATAACCGTAATATAGTAATTACAAATTAAGGTATACCTATCTCTTTCTAAAACAACTTTCACTATGAAAAATGTATGGTGGACGTGTAATGTGATGTCACGGTACATATCGGATCTCCTTGTCTAACATGCGACTTTAATGGGCTGTAAGTCAGGTATTCATCAATATTTTTCGAAAATTTTTAAAGTTTTATTAATTATAATTAAGTACTATTTATTTTAGGACCAAATAAAAAAACATGCATATTCCCCATTAGCAAAAAGAAGGTACGACTTTTTATTGGCAGATTAGCCCGCTAGTCTAATTATTTTGTACCTCGTGATAGACGTGATGATTGTGTGATAGATTAGTAAAGGACCTTTATAGGAAAGTGGCGTCAAAGAGAAGTCAGACAGTCATATGTATCGTTAAGTGAAGATGAGTGATCGCAGGTATTTAAAATTGTGTCCAAGAAACCCATTTTGTGCGTCATATTCAAATGCGTGTACGAGTAAAATAAGTTAATTAAGACATCTTTGCTACGATTACGTTTACAAAAACACGTCAAGATTTTACGTAGGTATACGTTTTTAGATACGTCTCTATCTCAGATAGGACTGCACTCCGCACCTGTTTCTGACAAGCCCAATTAGAGGCAAAGATTTCACTTGCCTTATTGAAAACTTGCATTCGGATTTATAAATTCCGTGAACTTTAATGCAATCTTTAATATCGACTTGTGATGTATCTTTAATTGTGATTTTTTTGTGACATTTTATATGTATTGAATATTAGCAAATTCACATCATTTTAACTCGTGAGACCCATGAGACGGTTGCCATGTCCCTGGGCCAAGAGGTGGATTGTATAAATGTAGGTACTGTATTGCCTTAAAATGTATTACAGTCACCCTATAAATACGCATTTATACTCTTTGAAAAAACTAATTGCATTTGCGGGGCTTGCTTTACGGCGGGGAATGCAAAAATTGCCCGTAACTTGCATTCAGACCTCTGGAAAAATGTGTTTTCCTCTCCCATTCCAACAACGGATAACAGAATTGTTTCCATAATTACTTTGTTAATTGTTATTTCGGATTTGTTATAGGGAAAACATTAATATAATACATTAGTAACTACATAATATCTTTTTTCTTAAATTATAAAAGGCAGTGCTAAAACCTCTGTTTTAGCACTGCCTTTTAGAACGTTTTAAAGTGCAGAAATAAATAGTTTTTATATCAAATCAAATAATTTATTTGCAAAACAAATGTTACAGTTACAAAGGTATTAAGTATTAGATTCAGTTTCAATTATGTTCTAGCGATAATTGTGCCGGTGTGCAAATGTCTTTATTAATAAAAAATATTAAATTAAAATAATATTTAAAAATCTAAATAATACATAATGACAAATTGTAGTAATGATAAAAATACTTAGATAATACCATTGTCTTTTTTTATTCAAATGATCATTTTTTATTATAATAATTTATTTCTACTACTAAACTACTTGTAGAAAAAAACGTAATACATTTTTGTTTTATTAATTATTCAGGTTGTGTAGCACAAAACGAGTTAGTTACCCGGTATCGCGTCATCATATATAATGACGTTACACTTCCCCACATACACAAATCTAGCTCTGTCCATAACACCATCATAATATACACTTAGGTAGGTACTCGTATGTAGTATTTATTACTTACTTTTTTATCGTAAATACCCTACTCTATTCAAATAAAATATACTGCGGCGAGCCAGCAATTGGTCATAGTTTCGTGTCAGATAAAATCCCGCGTGGAACGTGATTTATCTGCAACTCTCGTGATGTCTACATCGTAAAGATTTCATAATAATATTTATATTTTTTGGCATTCGTAACTGGAAGCGGTAGATTATTTTGTTTTTAGAGTTTCATACCTCTAAAGGTAAAAATTAGCCTTCATAGATCACTGTTATGTCTGTTTGTCTGTTAAGACTCTTTTTACAAGGAACACGTGGAGGTATCAAGTTGAAATTGATATGAAATACTCAGGCTTAAAATTCCTTGGATCTGTGAAAATATCAAATACTTATGGGAATCAAAACCTATAGGGAGTTTTTTGTTTAGAAAAGTGGGTCTAGCGGGAAGAGTTATTCTTCTGTGAAAGGAACAAAATGCAGAACTCCCTTTTTTGTTTTCTCTTTCTGTGACAGCCATCTTGTAGAACTGACGATAATGAGTCTTTCTATTACTAAAAATTCAATACCTAAAAATATTAATGGGCTAGTTTCCTGGGTCAAAAAATGATTATTCTATTTAGTCCGTCAGTTAGATTATCAAAAAATATTGGACCCATATTTTGTCTTTTGTCAATCAAACAAAAAATGACGAAGATAAAGTGCATCAAAGTGAACACGTGACGTCACGCCTTGCTAAAAAGTGTCGAAAGGCGTGACCTTACGCGGAACTTTAACGGGCTATATCTTCATCATTTTTTGTTTGATTGAGAAAAGAAAAAATACGTGTCCAATATCTTCTGTTAATCCAACTGACGGACTAATTAGATTTTTTTGGAAACTAGCCCGTTGTGCCCATACATTATTAGAGGGCTATGGGCAACGCCATAAAGCATGAGTAGAATAATATATCAAAACTTTTATAGTAAAAAGTAAATACAAATCAAAAGATTATGCTTAGATTAAACTATATTAGGTTTTAATTGCTGCCTCAGAATTAACACTTAATTTTCAGAACGGTATAAAAGTAATCTCACTTTATTATTGCACTTAAAATACTATCTTTTCCTGAATGACGACGTTATCTTCTCCCGAGCAATTGCAGTAAATTAGACTGAGACCTAGAACAGCTCGGCAGTGAAACCTGCCTGCAAATTTATTCAGATATAAATGCGATTTTACTGCATCGCGGGCGCAGCTCAGGGCGGCTAGAAAGTTCCCTAGACCACTGATTCCCAATCTTTATGTATCACTAGCTGTTGCCCGCGACTTCGTTCGCGTAATCTTTGGTTTATTCATATTTTCTGAGCATCTTTCTAATCTTTTATTTCATAAAAGCCTCCTGACAATAATTAGCACAACAAAAAAAGAATGGGCTTGTTTCCTGGGTCAAAAAAAGATTATTCTATTTAGTCCGTGAGTTAGATTATCAAAAAATATTGGACTCATATTTTGTCTTTTGTCAATCAAACAAAAAATGACAGAGATAAAGCGCATCAAAGTGAGCATGTGACGTCACGACTTGCTAAAAAGTGTCGCAAGGCGTGACGTTACGCGAAACTTTAACGGGCTATATCTTCATGATTTTCTGTTTGATTGAGAAAAGAAAAAATACGTGTCCAATATTTTCTGTCAATCTAACTGACAGACTAATTAGATTTTTTTAGGAAACTAGCCCATTAGCGAAATTATTCCATCTATTCGTGATGCGACGACCAAGGGAAATAGAGATTCATTTTTTTTGTATAGAGATAGATGATATTACATATATGTGCCAAATCTTCTAACAATTGAACAATTGGGGTGTTGACATAAATAATTCTCAGTAACCATGTCTTATAATTAAATACTTATAAATTTTTTAAGGGATTGTTTCATTCATATTTTCTTAATTATTTGCAAAAATCTATTATTCATCGCTTTGTATTTAATAAATATTTAATCATTTCACTTTGTTTGGGGCTACATACTCGTAGAAGTGCAATCACTACTATTTATACTCATACAAAATCTAAAGGGATATCGCGTTTTGACAGCTCATAAAAAGTACGTCAATTGATTGGTGGTGTCAGCATCATTATTATCTTACCCATTCATCCTAATGGATGAAAGAAAATAATAAGAATTGCTCAATATAATTATTGAGCTATTCTAATTGTTTTCTTTTCGGTGTACTTCATTTGTTTTCACAACCTAGCCCTAAGCAGAGTTTGTACTGTGATGACTAGATAACGGATACATCATATGACGTCTATAATGCTCGTGCACGTCACATAAACTTGCCCCTTGCGGGATTCGAACCCGACTTCGGACTTGAAGTCCGAAGCGGAAACCACGACATCAAGACGGTCGTCAAATTTAAGCATTATTTAAAGTTATACTTTTTAGCACAGGTACTATTCTTGGTTAGTTTGTTTCGTAGGTCTTGTCTGTAAGGTATGCCAGTAGCTGTAGGCCCAATGTGCTAGGTTCAATTTTTGGGTGAGTGATATGATTATAATATAAAGGGTTATTTGTAAAACATCAACAACCTCTTAGAGGCTGATTCTGGTGCGCAAATACAATCACTTTTTCTGTGGAACCAACATTGAATTCTAAAAAAAAAACACGTCTCCATACAAACTGATGTCAGCTTGTGGCGGCTTAGTATGGGGAAGAGTATTTTTTTGCGATTTCAATGTTGGTCCCATAGAAAAAGTTGTTGTATTTGAACACTAGAATCAGCCCCTAGGAGGTTGTTAAGTTTTACAAATAACCCTGTATATTCGTCATGTTTTGATGCTGTAGTCATTTTATTGAAAAGTCTGTAAACATCATTCTAAGAAATACTAGATAGCGTACAGTTTGGTGTTGTCCTTTCAATGTCCATTTGATCTTATCTCTTCCTTGTTTCACTTTTTCATTCTGTCCTTGGACACTTCGTTATATGCTCTGAAGGTTGGGAAGCGCTGTCTTAAGTCATATCTCGTATAGAAACGTCGCTCTGACTAGGTTGTTATGAAGGCAGATTTGTCTTAGTTCATAATGATACTATGTTGGCATAAACGCTTTGGTACGTACGATGGATTACAAAGTGCAATTAAAAGTATGGGGAGTATTCAGTGATTGATGTCCACTACTTTCTATAGTAGTCTAAACGTCCTCTCTTTATTAGTTGTTAAATAAATAGAAATATTATATATTGGACAACATCATATACATTGCTCTGATCCTATGGTAAGTAGCTTAAGCACTTGTGTTACAGAAATCAGAAACAACGACGGCACCACAACACCCAGACCCGAGACAGTATCGAAAAGTTATTTTTCTACATCGACCGATCGGGAATCGAACCCGGGACCTCAGAGATAGCCACACCAAGTCCGGTATGCTCGCCTCTCGGCTACGGAGGTCGTCAAGTTAACTAATTCACTTCAGATATTGAATTAGCCTCTTTATCTAATTAGCCCTTAGAAAAATTTATTTTCTATTCGATTCAAAATAACTATGTAACAAAATTTGGTTGTTACTTTTACACACCTTGTATTTATATATCTGTATTTATTATTACTAGCGTCACCGGTGATCCTTCTTAGAATGCCGTCCTTACGAGAAAAAATCAAAAACGACCGTTGCATATCAGCATTTATTTTATACGTTTTTTGGTAAGAACAAATACGTACGGGCATTACACTTAATAACCGACTTCTATAATCGTAAATAAACATGCTATTCAAAAGAATAAATTATTGTTTTAAATAATTTTAAAGTACGAATCATCGGAAGACAGCTTAGGACGGCGCTCTTATACCAGATTCACGATGTGCAAAGACACCGCTGCTCCCTCCCTCAGAGAGCCATGCTCCAGGCAAACATCTGAACCCAGGTCGTCTGCCTTAGGTTAACTTAAGAATGTGGGACCAGACTGATAGCACTAATGGCAACTGCAATTGCGTTACTTTCTCTTAAACCATGGGTCACTTTCAGACAGCTGCACACGAGAAGACCTGTAACGCGATGGTGGTGTACCGATATACAACGACGCGATGGTACGCTTCGTGTGGCGAAATACTGCTCCGAGTCCGCATTTTACAGAATTAATTTGACATACGAGTAGTTACCATCGACACTATAAAGAAGAAGATTATTATTTCTTTTATTTTTCACCCTAGCAGAATTTGTTTTTTGATCTTCAAGCCTGATTTCACCAATCTTAACATACGATTACAAATGAACCAAGCCTTTGTTCAACCTTCATGAAATTGGGATTCTTCAGCTCTCGGAGAGCCCGCTATGTACCGTCTCCTTGACAGCTCCCATTAAAAATGTTCTCGGATATTTTTGAGATGGATTTAAAACAAAGATGGCTGTTAATGGTGAACACACATCTCATCGATCATAGGCGGTCAGTTTCCGAGACCGATTACCGTGACCCTTTCTGTTGGCAGCAAAAAATATCGTTAAAAATGAGCCCGTCATTTATCACTAGGATCTAACGTTCGTTATTGGGTAAAGACGCTAACGATAAGATATGCTAAGTAAATATCGGATTTCTTAGGATATTGAGATGCAAAAAGTTTGTGATTAAAATTGCTTGAAGCTATTTAACGATGAAACAAAAGGTTACAGCCTTAACATAGCGTAATTTTTTTCATACCTACATATTTTCCTAATTTTTGCAAATTAACAACTATGCAAATTACGCAATAAAACTTTCTGTTTCTAGTGCTTAAATACAACAAGTTTTCTTTTAAAAACAATATCAAAATCTCGAAAACTGCTTTCTAACTGACTGATTAACCAGCCCCCCGTAGCATGTCTACCAAAAAAAGATATGATATGATATGATATATCGACACCAACTTTAAAAATATGATAGATATAGATGCCATTTTGATTTTTTATCAACGGTCTTTAACAGCGATCTTAATATGTGACGGCGATTCAAAATTGCAGCTATATCTATCATATTTTTACAGTTGGTGTTGATATTTCGGTATATCATATCATATCATATCGTGTTTTAGTGATCATGCTAGGCAGTTTTTTTAGAATATGATTATTATTCATAAATGGAAAGTTCTTGTATTTTAGCATTTTTTTTAATGCAGACTACACCTTTGTAATAGTAATGTAGTGAAAAAAATTGTAGATGAAATCATATTCCTAAATTATAAATGTGGAAGTTTGTAATTCGAGAACGCTAACGGCTGAATGGAATTCGCTGAAATTTGACACACATAAAAATGTTTATCCCGTATTATTGATTCCTCTGTATCCTGATTCTGATGTCTATGTAGACGAAGTCGAGGGCAGAAGTTAGTCTCAGAAAAAAGCTATGTCTGTATCGGTCATAAGTTGTCAATTAACTTAATTTGAATTGATTTAAAGATGAGACAGATTGTTTTTGGAACTTCTAGAGCTATCGACGGACTGTGGTTGGACGTTGGTTTTTTTTCAGACAATACTTGGCGAACTTTCGTAGCGAAGTTTGCGTACATGGTAAGACCCCTGATAAGTTTACGCCTGTTCGAGTCTGATGTAGACCTACTTCTTTATGCCAGAATAGCATTTCTCTTTTTACAATAAAAGTATTTCATACTAGTGTTGTATTGTTTAATCCACATACAAGATTAGCTACGTTTGTAGCTCTTGATTGACTCGTCTCCAGGTGTAGACTAGCTATGCTATCCTTTCTTGCTCATTAATTGACAGTTGAATCAGTACTCGAATTAATCGGCGCGTTGAATTATTTATGGAGCGAGTGGTCGGAGCGGGGAGCAACAGGTCCGCATTGTGTCGGGATGCAAGGGATGCGGACCGCGCAGGGCTGGCGACGATGGTCAATGTTCAATAAAATATATTAAAAAACTATTTTTATATACTTTTTCATCATCATCATCATCATTTCACCCATAGGATGTCTACTGCTGAATACACACGTCACTGCTGAACATAGGCCTCCCCCAGTGACTTCCAGATTGACCGGTTGGAAGCGGCCCGTATCCAGCGGCTTCCTGCAACCTTTACCAGGTCGTCGTTTTATACTTTTTAGGGAAAGCCAATCTGGAAATTACTGGGGGAGGTCTATGTTCAGCAGTGAAGGTCCTATGGCTGAAATGATGATGATGATAATACTTTTTAAGCAAAATACCCGTAAAATTAATCATTCATCAATTAAAAAAAACATTACCAAATAGACAGTTATTGTATGTTACAATTAAATCGACTTTTTTATTAACTTAATAATATTTACATACAATCCTGTCTGGTATCCTGTAAAAGGATAACCTTGTAACCACATAAGTATTATATACATCATAAAATATGCATATGTCTTTTTGTATTTCTTTCTATAAAAATTCTGAAATTATTTGGCGCATACTACATTGAAATAAAAATATTAAATGTAATAAAAAAACTTATTTAACCAAAAACCCTGTCCATGACTCCAATTTGATTAGATTACAAAAGCACGATTTATAGAATCTTATTAGTATCAGTTGTGTTGTAACTACTTTAGAAACACGTTTGTGGTTTTCGTCAGAATCGTTGTCATTCCTGTAGTAAATCTATCCCAAAGTGACAGATATTTATACTCTGTATCCCTGATTTGTGGATGCCTATTGAAATCCTTGGTTAGTAAATCTGTCAAATAGCATGTTTACAAAATTGATTTCCTATTTTAGTTGTCTAGGTCCTAGACTCATGGAACTGATGCTTAGAATGTCTTTTGTTTAACTGAATTTATTAGTCTGTATTTAACGTTACTTGTTCACAAATAATCACGCTCAGCCTGACAGTGAGTAAATAGAGTAAAATTTTACATTCGTTTGCAATCGCATCAAAATTGTTTTATTCGTTTGATATCAAAAAGAACGAGACTATTTTATGACGCAGAATAATAAAAATATTATTTTATGCCCGTGAAAAATCAAAGAAAAAAATGTTGGCATCGGCACCCCTACGCATCGGGCCGGGTGAGGGAGGCGGGGGGTGCGGGGTGCGGCAGGAATGCCGGCTCTTGTTCGTTTTGGGAGCGTCGGCGCAGGTAGGCGCGCCGCAGCCTCTCTGCGCCCGCGCACCCCGCGTTGCTAAGGCTATACTCGACTCGCGAGTTTTTTTATTTATGTTTTAACTTTTAAGAGTCGGTTTGGTTGAAACTTTTATTGTTACAGACTTTCTTATCGTAGAATTAAGTTTATTTCGTTGAATTATTTTAATTAACAGTAATATTTTTCTTACTAAAAATGTGGCAATTAACAATCAATATTTTAGTAACGCTTTAAGCTGTATTGTTCCTATGATAAGTCCTATTTAGATGCTTGCTTTTAAGATTTGAGTTACGTAAATTATGTCCTAGGTTTTTATGATAATAGTTAAAACACATTTTATTCCAGCGCATTTAGGTATGATTCCGTATATTCAAGTAGACAAATACGAGGAAAAGTTTCTATTGGATCGCGATTAATCGTATGAGCATGATCTTTTGTTCAATCCACATAAACATGTTAATTTCAGGATAGGCTAGGTATTTATTAAACATCAGAAAAGCATAGGCGAGATGGTTGCTAAAAGTAGACTCTCATTTTCTATGTAAGAAATAAATTTCCTACGTCTTTAACACGCAGTCGAGTGTACCCAACGAGGCCCTTCAGTGTTTTTTTTCTCATTTGCGGTGGAGGTCAGCCGAGTAGTAAAAGTAAAGTATTAAATCAAAATAAAAAGCGACCGCGTATGGGAGCCGAATCCAGGTCATAAACGGTGCGACCACTTAAACTACGTCCAGGAAAACGAAGTTTGTTTAGGATTCCGTGGTCGAAGGACCCTTTTCAATATGTCGAAACGTTTCATAGTTTTATTGAGTGAATGAATAGCTGAGAAGTAATTTTGTGTAAAATGTACACACCATCATCTTTAAGCAATTTACCAAAAAAATAACGTGGCAGAACAGTTTTTAGGTCATTCATGAAGCTTACGGCTTTTACTTTTTTAATATGCTAGTGTTAGTTACTTTCAGGGGGGGGGGGGGCATGTTCAGCAGTGACTTCCAAAGGCTGATAATGATGATATTATTCTTCATCATTCATCAAAATCAGCCCGTACATTAGCTCCTGATTACGTCGTAGTTAAGTGGTAAGTTACGTAGTGGTAAGTAAAAAAATGAAATCTTAAATTGACGCATCGATTTCAAACTTTGTAAGTTTTATGATATTTTTTGATGCCTTTGTGCTGACCTGATGATGGAGCTAGGAGGTGGACAGTGGAACTTCAATGGCTATTAGTAAAACTTTCGTGTTTGGACTCATTAGATTCGATACGATGGGTCTTAAAAATCCAATTCACATGAAAGTGTGTTCAATGGTTTTTAACTATGAATTTTAAAAATTAGCGACTGAGTTTATCTTTAATTCAAAGGAAAGTGGTAATGAATTCAAGGTGGACCATGCTTATTTAATTAATTAAATACGCTACATATATTTATTTGTACTAGGTACTAGACAATTTGATAATTTATAGTAATAACATTATTAGTAATTTTTATTTATAATTTATAAAATTGTGATCTCTTATGATTTTTTTTTCTTGGTGTTTTAAACTAAAATGATCAAAAATCTAAATATATTTATTTCAGTCTATCATGGTTGTGACATAAATAGTAGTTGGGACCAGCCTAGTAGGAGTTGAAGTAAACTCCTGTGTCAGGCAGGAGGTCCCGCTCTGCAATAACTTACTTCTAGACATTTGATAGACATGTAAACTTAAAAATTAGTACAAAACATGCAATGCAAATAATACTTATTAAGGATCATCTTATTGTTTGTGTAAGATAGTTATGTTATGTGATATGTCAACAAAACTTTAATTATATTGTATATCGTTGCTACGTCATTACGGGGCGTCACATGTACTCTAGCGTTAATTATTTACAACTTGCTCCCATGTGACATGCAATAAAGATAACACGAAGGAGAATTTGTCCATGACAGTATTTGAAAAAAAATTGCAGTACAATAATACAGAAGTATAACACGTACAGATGTCTTATATTCCAAAGTATTCAAATATAAAATAATGTTTTCCTAAGTCCTCAGCGTAGGCGGGTCGGCTCGGGCAGTCAATGAGGTAAATCCGATTAAACGTTATTAAGGAACGCCGTTTCGAGGACTGTTGTGTATTTTGAGGGATTACACTTATTTGTTTTAGCTTAGCGACTGTTTGTTGCGCTCTAATAAGCAAAATATGGCTTGTTGATGTTCAGACTTTAGGGGATTTGAACAAAGTTTCCTTGTTAATTTATTTATTAACAAAGCCCTCGTAGTATATCTGTCCTTCTTTAGTCCATCTACTGGGGCTGCGTTTAATAATAATTTCTTTCAAGTTTCACATCAATTAGCCCTAGACTAAGCAAAGTTTGTATAAAGGCGACTAGTTAAGACAAACTTACTTAAATACTTGTAAATTTTTAATGACATACAAACATTTGTCTCATGCGGGATTCGAACCCGCGACAGCCTGGCTTTGTGGTCCGGAGCGCGAACCACTAGGCCAGACGGCCGTCAAATTATATAGTTAAACCAGTAGGCCTAATATGAAAAAGTTACGTTCGTTCGGATGTATTAACCTAATAAATTGAAATAACCATTCACTCGTTAAAATAATAATAATACATAGTACAATGAATAATATATTTTTTTTCTTTCTTCTTTTCGCTCATTTATACCTAAGTCATAGATGTTTATAAAAGAATGTAAGTATGTTTATCCGTTATCTAGTCGCCATAGTACTAGCGTTGCTTAGTTTGGGGCTAGATAATTGGTGTGTGACAGGAGGCGTGTCGTAAGAGGCGACTAATTCCCGTAGCACGAGACGGGCAGCAGCGTCTGCGTGTAAAATCTTATAAAAAACTGCGCTCATCAACCCGCCTGCTAAGCGTGGCGAGTATTGGCAATCCCCCCCAATGAAAGTCATTGGGGGACGCCTATGTTTAGCAGTGGACGTTCTATGGTTGAAATGATGATAATAAATTAGTGTGATTGTAGAAACAATCGAATTTTTAAACTATTTATTTTATTTTTAAATAGTTTGTCTTTAGAATTGAATGTGACGTTAGTGACAATAAATGTTTAAAATGTCCGTTCACATTAAGAAAATGTATAATTTGCTTAGTCATATTAGTCCGACATTAACGTGACTTACACATTACAACTGTAAGTATGAGATGATGAAAAATGGTTGGAAATAGTCTCCTCTATCGAATTTCCAATCATCCAGTATAAAACTCAAACTCAATATAATTTTGGTTGTATTGAAAACTTTTTTTTTAAATTATTTTTTATTTATAAACTCTCTTACCGCCCAGGTAATAAAAAAAAACATTAGACAATCTGTAGGTACATTCAGATGGCACTAGGTGTGTGGCCAGGGCAAACACGGTTTAAGGGTTACAGAGAAATCATAATAATTGGAGGAGGCCTATATTCAACAGTGGACATAATGATGATGAATGGCGATCGCTCCAAATGGAATAACTAGATTTACCTATTATAAATCTTGGATAGTGATCAAGAGTCTGGGCCGGAATAGAACAAAGTGCTAAATGGAAGAATAAATTTTATATGAGTTTATACAAAAAAAACTAATACGAAATTAATGCAATAGTAACTCTGTTTGTTACGTTTTCTCGCCTAAGCCGTAAGCCAATTTTGATGTATTTTAGTATAATGCATAGTTTGTACCTTGGACATAATATGCTACTTTTTGTCGTGGATGCTGAACCGATTTTGATTAAATTGTATACGGAAAAAGCTTGAACCCTAAGGAAGGATATAGGATACTATTATTAATTCACCTCTTATTTATTATTTATTTATTTAAACTTTATTGCACAAAATAAAATCGTACAAAAGGTGGACTTAATGCCATGTGGCATTCTCTACCAGTCGACTATTAGGCTAAACAGTAATGTTAAACGTTATTAAGGTGTGAAAAATTTCAGCTAGTTTGTATATAAAAAAACCGGCCAAATGAGAGTCAGACCGGCGCACCGAGGGTTCCGTACAAACCTGAAGGTATTTATGTAAAAGTTCACCTATCATGAATTTCAATTTAATACCTCTACGCATTCATGAGGAAAGGGTTAGTAAGTTTAAAATAATTTAAAAAAAAATTATAATATGATGTAACTAAAAATTTTCGCAATTTTCCCTTTATCTGTGCTATAAGACATTGCTTTGTACTAAATTTTAAGATTCTGAGTCCACGGGAAGTACTCTTGATACTTTGATTCTCTTGTGAGTGTCGAAACTATGCGGAAAGTTTCGGCATAAACGGCTGTATCTTTTGATTGCGTTGGCTTAGAAGTTTGATTTTTTCACAGCTCCAAGGGACAGTAGACCTGAGTATTTAATATAAAATCCAGCTTGTTTCCTCCACGCGTTCCTGAGAAAAAGGGTCTTGACAGACAGACAGACTGACGGACAACAAAGTGATCGTACAAGGGTTACGTTTTTTCCTTTCGAGGACGGAACCCTAAAAAGATTTAACCATTCGATTTGTTTCTAAAAACTTACTCAAACGACCACATATTCGTATAATATTTATAAGTGTAGATAAAGTAAATAATAAATTGAGTTTTCGATAATTTTGAAGGTATTTTAAGAGTCATCGTTCGGAATGACCATCGAAATAATCTTAAATATTTGTGAAGGCACTCAAAAAATAATACGTATGGTTCATTTGAGAGCAATGGACTCATTTATGTGAACCTCAAAACATCATTATTTTTAGGTATTTATCGAGCAAAGCAACTTCAAAATTAAATTGAAATACAATCTAAAGTTAAAACAAGCCATTTCTTATTATAAATGCATTATTAAAAGCCATTTGAGCTACCTTGAAATAATATAAATACGAATAAAGCTTACACAAAATACGAAATAGAAACATTATAAGTTGACTAATTTTAAACACTTAATCTGTCTGTATCCATAGTTAGTGCTTTTTAATGTACAAACTGAAAAAAATATACTTTAGGAACGTTTTATGTGTGTGACTTGTATAGTGGTAGTGAAAACTAAAATGGTTGACATTGTTCAAGTATAGTTTTGACGACCGTCTGGTGTAATGGTTCGCGCTCTGGACTACAACGCCAAGCGGTTGCGGGTTCGAATCCCGCAAGGGGCAACTGTTTGTGTAATGAGCACGAGCATTTGTACCTAAGTCATGGATGTTTATAAACGTACTTGAGTATTATCCGTTATCTAATCGTCATTTTGCTAGGGACATTGTATGATTTATGACAGTTAAATTTTATATAAAAAAATTGTAAGCCAGTGATGGTAAATGTGTTTGTGCTTTGCTCCATGTTTGTCACCTTATTGTTACCCACATTTTCACAAATAAATGATTTGATTTGATTTTGCCATAGTACAAGCTTTGCTTAGTTTGGGGCTAGATGATTGCAGGTGTGATTGTGGAAAGAATTTATTTAATAATATTTATAATCTTTGACAATCTTCGTAGCCGAGAGGCGAGCATACCAGATTTGGTGTCGTATCTCTGAGGCCCCGGGTTCGAGTTTCGGTCGATTAATGTAGAAAAATAACTTTATATTGTCACGGCTGGGTGTTGAGGTACCGTCTTGTTTCTAATTTCTGTAACACAAGTGCTTAAGCTACTTATCATAGGATCAGAGCAATATATGTAATGTTGTCCAATATTTGTTTATTTATTATTTAGTAGTTTTCAGCATCAGTCATCATCACATGAGCAAATTGGATAGCAGCTATCTCTGTAGATAGTTGCTATCCAATTTATTCATGTTTAACTTTGTGTCCTTGTCGTTACGAGACCGATCGCCTTAAAACAAAGGATGTTCTTACAATTTATGCCCGTTATAAAAAAGTGGTTAACTTGGATTTTACTGCAGACTAGTTTTCGCTCGCGACACCACCTAAGTCCGTTTTTCTTTGTCCGGCGAATATTGTACACAATATTGGCATGTCTTTTTACAAAAATATCAGTTTTTAAAATCAATAACTGTTAGAATAAAAAGGATTTGTTAAATGATTAATTGCTACAGTAGATTATTGTTTTAGTGTTCAGCTTTTTTACAAGAATAATTTTATTTGTAATGTCAAGATTGTTTATAAATTCGCCAAGCAAAAAAAACGGACTATAAGCGGATTTGGTGTAGTAAAATTATCGCGCATAGTGCGGAATGCTATAGTTTGACCACAAGTACTGTACCGCTTCACAAACTATATTTAATACTAACATAAATAGACTGTTGATGTCTAAATAAATAAGAAATTTAAATTAATTTAATTCATATTGTAAAGAACGAGAAAATAATGAAGTCGTCTTATTAGTATAACTTTAAGTGCTACTGCGGCGAAGGACGTAGGAAGAAATCGTCTAAATATCATTAACAAAGTGCACACGTCTTCAAAAACTATGTGACTATTTTGGTAGACATAAAGGCAATCTGAAAGTCACTAGGAAGGCCTATGTTTATCAGAAGACGTCCTATAGATGAAATGATTATGATGATTAAAGCCTATATATCCTTCCATAGCACATAACATTCACATCTCTACACAGGACATAGCGTTGGCAGGCCTCCCAATAGTGTTGCCCAAATGCAAGACCAAGACGAGGCATAGCCAGTAGAGACTCGCAGGCTCAGTCTTGTTCTTGCTCAAGTCTTGCAGGGTTAGTCTTGCTGTAACAAGGTGGCCTTGCTTTTGGTCTTCGTCTTGAAAAAATGCAAGACTAAACAAGTCTAAGACAATTTTTTGGCAACACCCGGTGGATTGACGACCTAGTTCAGGTTGCAGAGAGCCACTGGATGCAAACGGCCCAAAGCCGCTCGCTGTCGCATTTTATGATCCAGCAGTCAAACTTCCAAAGGCAGATGATGATTATCCTTCCCTAAGAGTGGAATTGTCACAGTATTATTCTTAGCGATTTTAGTTTAGTTAACATAACAGACAGACAAAACTTTGCAGAGTATCTATAATATAAAATTCCGCATCTTAAAAACATACAGCCTTTCGGCTATGTTCGAATAAAAAGTATATCGTTTCTTGTTTGAGGAGATCGTTAAAGGAGATGTTGGTTTCATTTGAAATTGTAATTTCTTCAGTAATCCGACTTAGTAGCTTCTCTTTGAAATGTTTTTTCGGTACAAAAAGTCGGGATTTCGATTAATTGAAACGTTTTTTGGGCCACTTCGTTAATACGTGAGTGGAAACAAATAAATACTCTCCCATTTTAAGTCTAGATTATAATTTGGCATTAGCTGTTATGAGAATTTTTATTCCTTTGAGTGTTTTCTTTTAAAAAATATCCGTAAAGCTATGTTTTTTTGGCAGATTCGTGTCTTCGTTTGTTCTTAATAAAATTATGCCAGAGTAGCTCTTAAAACACTGTAAGTTTAATTTCGTTTAGTTCTTTATGTAACTATATGTAGAATTTGGCATAAAACAACATTATTCAGGTCCTGTTGATAGTTCAACATTAAGCCCCGGATAGTAAGTGGTGTACCTTAGCCTAAAATGTCGTATAATGTATTTAGGTATGTTGTTTTCATTTAGCTGGCTGGCTTGAATGACAGAGAAAAGCACATGATGAATAGACCACATTTTTACGTTTTTTATTTGTATAGTAACTAACTAAAATAAATATGGTCGTTATCTAGTCGCTGTAGGATAAGCTTTGCTTAGATTAAGGCTAGATAATTGGTGTGATTGTTATATAATATATTACGGGTAACTGCCCGTAAACACATTTTTTAACATCACTAAATCATGAAAAAAAGAACTTGAAAGATATAATACAACCATACAAAACTATTTATACCCATTTCGATGTTGTTCCCATAGTAAAAGTTGCTTATATACAGGGTTATTTTAAAAACACTAATAACCTCCTAGGGGCTGATTCTACTACTTTGCGACTTCGATGTTGGTCTCATAGAAAAAGTTGTTGTATTTTTTTTGTAATTATTTTCTTGGTCGATTGACGTATGTTTCATAGGTGTACACCAAAATAACGTAATTTTAGGTACTTGTAATAGGTATGCCAGGCTCCACACAAGTTAGAAGTCTTTTGTAAATAAACAAGGTCTCAGTATCAAAGTCATTTACAATAAACTTATCACTCCTACTAGCAACTATTGTGGTTTTGCTAGGGCATAGCAACGGCTATTTTTATACTGCAGAAATAAAAATAGTAAAACTAATCGCTGGTATCTGTACTAGTTAATTGTGGAGCCGAAGGGCTAAAAATAGAAGAACCAGTCCGAAAGCGAGAATAATGCTATTTGAAGACGCTTTTGAGTATGCTAGGAGATAATTGAACTTTATTCTTTTTATTGTTTTCTTCCCCGTGTAAAACGACTCGCTTTCATTATTTGTATTTTTAAATTAAATTGCGAACGCAGTGCGACAAAGCACAGTTACATTTTCGAGTAAAATTGACAAATTATATTGTGAATACTATCTGTTGTCCCCGACTTTGTTTGTGTGGTCTTAAGTTTGATTCAAAACTTATCAAATTTTCATCGAAATCGGATAAAATGGTTAAGGAATTTAAATGTAAATGGCACCAACAAAAATACTTTTTAAGTAAACAGTGATTTAGAATTTCATGTGGTTTATTACTTATTGCGTTGCTTATTAAATTATTAAATATTCTCCTTTAACTTTCTAGATTAAATTGCAACTACATTTAAATGCAGTTACTCTACGTTTTTACAAAGTTATCCAAGGCGCAAAGTTGTTATTTTCCAAGGATCTTGTTTGTATGATAATTAAGTTCTTACAAAATTGCAAAAATTGCAATGGAAGTAAGCAAATTAAATTGTTGAAATTTTCCTTAAGAAACATCTAAGATTTAAGGCCGGGAAAAATATCGCTTATTGCATTAACGAGACTGGCTTCTGGCGAGAAGTCGCGCTTTCCTTCACCAAGATAAATGATGACTCTTCCCAGACGTATTTTTCTTTATTTATTAATCTTAGCTATTTTCTTGTACTTGAGAAATATAAGGTCCTATTTTATTAAAGGCCGATTTTTCGATATTCCGAACTATAACTTAACTTAACTTTTATTTGAAGAATAAGTTTGACATTTGACAGTTTTCGTATAGAAATTGTGTTAAAACATAATTTTTATTCGTCGAATAAAGTTATCTGGCAATTGAAAAATCGGCTCTAAGTAGTTTTGTAACTTCTTTTTAGGTAAGTATTAAATTATTGTCTTTTCTTCTGAATGTCACATAAGTACCTACACAGTTTCAGATCGGTTTGACAGAAGGTTCACACCAGCTTCCAAGATTTGATTACTTAGTTTAGTTATCTGTTTTTTTCAAAAATTGGAAAACATCACAGGCTCTGATCCTATGGTAAATAGCCGAAGGACTTGTGTTACAGAAATCAGAATCAACGACTGTACTGTTCTTCTTTAGCATATGTGTTTAGCCCACTGTTGGACATATGCCTCTTGAAGCTTTGAGCGGCGATTCTTGTCCAGTTCGGTCTTGCCGTCTTTATTATATCATCTGACCATCAGGCTGGTGGTCTGCCTACACTTCGACTTCCCGTACGGGGTCTCCAGAACAAAACCTTGTGACTACATCTTTCATCGTCTCGATGGCATACGTGGCCTGCCTATTGTCATTTTATGATTTAGGTATCTGTTAGATAGTAATAAAATTGTTCTTAAAAATATGTTATTGCGTCAGATTTTGGATGATTTCTAGTTATTTTACGTCATCAAAGCGTGAACCTAAAGACCCATCGAGACAGAGTAAAAAGAGTCGGAACCCACAACAGGTTCCCTGAACATGGCTGTAAACCGCCAGTAATTATATTGCCGCAGACGTGCTATTATTTGCGGTGGGCAGGAGACTGCTTCACGGCGAGATCAGACAGACGGGTACGTGGTCGAATTCTACTTTTTTAAAATAAATAAATAAATGAAAAATACGCCAGGAAACACCAATCGTAATGGTCTAAAGGGAAAGGCTGAATATTATTGTGTTACGAGTTACCAGATAATTACTTATTATTGTGCCAGGAGCTTCTCTAAACTCACCCAAAACCGTGCCAATTTTGGAAAGTTTTGTCCATCTTGACTATTAGACTATACAATGTGTTAATTTTACACTTTATCAAACTTTCAGGGAGTGCTCTACTCATGGTTGTGAACAACTTTTACTATGGAACTAATACTCTCAAAGAGAAAAAAAAATCAGCTGTTCCATACAAAACTTGCTTTTGGTTCAACCATTTTGTATGGAACAGCTGTTTTTTTTTCTCTTTGAGGGTATTGGTCTCATAGTAAAAGTTGTTCACAACCATGAGTAGAGCACTCCCTGAAAGTTTGATAAAGTGTAAAATTAACACATTGTATATTGACTATACTCTGATAGTGAACCCTGGATCCGTTGCGTTTGAGACAAACCACAGGATTACTAAATCGATTCGTTACATATTTGTATATTGTTTTTCTTAGACAAAGAAATCACTTCTATACCACCGATAATAAAGAGCATCCATCCAACTGTTAAGCACTAAAAATACCCATCCTCATTATAATGTATGTAATAGTCACTGGCCTTGCAACACACCTCCACCAATCCGCACTGGGCCTGCGTGGTGGAGTATGATGACCTAAACCACCTCATTGTTGAGGTGTGTCCTGCAGTGGGACGTGTATAGGCATACGAATGTCTGGTAGTAATTTGCGCTCCGGACTACAAAGCCAGCGGTTGCAGGTTCGAATCCCGCAAGGGGCAAATGTTTGTATGATGAGCACGAGCATTTGTACCCAAGTCATGGATGTTTATAAAAATATTTAAGTATGTTTATCCGTTCTTTAGCTGCCATAGTACAAGCTTTGCTTACTTTGGTGGTAGATAATTGAAGTGATTGTAAAAAAATATTTTTTTTTAATAAACTTTAGAAATCAGAATCAATTATTTGCTATTAAACAAAGTACCAGCAAATGTTTAAACAAAAACATCTTTCGATTTTTGTATTCTTTTGTATGTTCTTTTTATTATAAAATATACAATAATTTGCCTAAACACCTTAAACTACTAAATGACGTAGAATTTAAAACGAAATTATTTCAATGGTTCCACAATAGAATTTTTTATGAGAAAAATGACTATTTTAACACAAAAAACTGTAGTGAATTAATTAATTTGTAATTATGTTCTAAATTTGCATGCTTAAATCTAATTAAACAAAACATGTCTTAGAGCTTAATAATAATAACATCATGTAACACCATGTTTTAATGCAAATAAGGATCTTTGATTTGATTTGACTTGATTTATATTTTTTGCGAGTTATTGGTTTAACCTGACCTCAATTAAAGAGGATTGTAAATGTACAGTGTTTAGATAACAATGAGTTGCACTTCAATGGCATTTAAGGCAGTAGTCAGGCGATCGCTATAGATCACAGAGATATCTCGAACAGGGACAAAAATGTCTCGAAAGGTCACAAAATTCCCATGGGCCAAGACGAATGGCCACATTTACTCATCGGTTTATCTGAGGGCTTAAATAATAAAACCAAGTGTGCGGCGTAACGATAAAAATAATATTGTTGCAATAAATTTTATTGAATAAATACGGTACTCGTTAACACACTTAAATTGACATTCCTTAGCATGAATGTTCATGAAACAAGTCCGGTTTAATTTTTTAAGACACCAAAATTGTAGTAAGGTTACGTAATTTTACGTCGAATTACTAAAATTTGTTCCCAATAGTTCCAAGCCCGTAATTAGATTCCGGGCTCCAAAAGTGTATTGTTAATTTGTTTTCTTTAAAATTTATCTTCAAATATGTTTAGGAGCCAAAATTTGGAGCGGAAGGGAATAAGACGTTGATCGTTAAGTAAACTTAGTAAGCATATAATATGTCTGATTCTTGCTTGCTTTCTTTCTTTGCTGCTTGATTCGGCCCACCAAATAGTTTTCGTTACTATTATTATTCAATCTCACGCAATTACTGCTATCAGGCTGAACAGCATCTATGCCTTTGCGCACAATCTCGTCTTATAGATCTCCGAGTTAGATAGCCGATACAATATACACACAAACACATCGAACTCAATAGTGGTATCGCCGAGTCGCGAAAAGGTAACCTTGGTTTAAAAATATGTGAGTGCGATCAACTTCGACGATACGCTTCTATAGTTCTATTTTCACCTTTACTGCTTTTGTGATAAGAATGCAAAGTTGTGTTCGAGTGAGGCTGCGACCACAGGCGGGGTCTGCTTTTTATTCGTGTTTTTTGTCTTATTTTTTTCACCGGCTCGCCCTGACAGAAACGGCCGTTGAGATGTCGAAGCCACAGTTACTTAGACGTTGTAGTAACTTGGTTAACATTGATCAATAGACGTTAATTAAAAAAATATAAATTTATGCACAAAACAATTTGGTTTGCCGCAGGTTAATTCATAGTGAAGAATGCGATTAGGCAAGCGAACAAAGGACATGTTATTTTGTTAAAATACAAAAAATATGTATTCAATTGTAGAAACTACTAGTTACTGTTTACTACCTTATTATACTGGTCCAAAGGCTGTTATTGATGGATTGTAGTTACAAAATAAAGAGTTCTTTTACGTTATGTGCACGAACTAGACTCTAAAAAAGATATAGTAATAGTTTTGTATAGATTTATGTTCCTTTGTTCGACCCGTAATGAATATCGTATGCTAGTTTTCTCTAGAGTTTAATATCAATCAAAACATACATATAGAAAGGTGAGCTATGTTGGTTAGTTTAGTTCTATGATGACCTTACTTCTGATTTTATCCATATGGGAAATCTCGATTAAATTGTGTTCGGCTTCAATAAAACAATATATAAGTCACTGAATCTCCAATTGCAAAAAGTGGGTATACCTAGTGCGTTAGTTAAGCCATTAGACCGTATTTAAAATGATAGTGTAAATCGGTTTAACGATTTTTAGACTTTTTATACAGGTGTCCCAGAAATGGCACGCAAGACTGACACTGGAGATAGTTAAGCTACAGACCTTTATAAATAACATGCTTCTAGTAAAAGTCGCATAGATTAAGAGAAAATCTCTTTCTAAAAGTCATCAATTATCATTTCAGCCATAAGACGTCCACTGCTGAACACAGGCCTCCCGCAATGACTTTCATCGCCAGCTTTGCAGGCGGGTTAGCGAACGCAGTTTTGAATAACATTTTGCACGCAGACGCTGCTGCCCCTCTCGTGGTACAGGAATTAGTCGCCTCTTACGACACGCCACCGGTTGGCGGCGGGGAAGTGTTTTCTTTACGGCCTAAATTGAAATTCTCTAATAAAAGTCGTATACTTTAGGAGATAGTCTCCAGAACCTGCGATTTTTGCTAAAGGTATGTTATTTTTATCTGATAGGTCTGTAGCTCAGCTATGTACAGGTCAGCCTGGCGTGCCATTTTTGGGACACAATGTATAAAAAAACTACAAACAAAAAACTGTACAAATATTGTTTGCAATACATTTAAAGTAAAGTGATACATGAATTCGCAATCAGTTAATAAAAATATTGCAGGATGCAATAAACTGTTCCGGCTTTCTCTGAGCTCTCCATGGTTGGCTGGTAGACAATACTTTCGGTATTAAGCCTGCCATTGTGTGTATAATATAGTACCTATAAATAACTTTGATCATGATTTCACGGGTAACATGCATATTTTTGTTGTTTATTTAAAAAAAACTCGCCGACTACCTACCCAGTCTGCCTAATCTGTTCGTTTCGTTTAGTAATTACGTAATTACTAAATATTTATTACTTTACTAGCTGACCCAGCGAACTTCGTTCTGCCAATTCGTTTGACAGGTACAAACAGTTTGTATAGGAAAATAAAATAGTTGTTTTACTACTTTCCTTACATTTTTTTTATGTATTCTGACCTTCTAAACCTTCCCTGAACTTCCACAAATATTTCAAGATCAAAATAAGCCGAATCGGTCCAGCCATTCTCGAGTTTTAGCGAGATAACAATGCTTATAGCAGTCTTCTTTACCTTTGCTGATGATGTAACCATGTTATTTACCAGTCGAGTGCATTATTTTCTGAGGCCTTGGTAAATAAACATACCTTGAAAGCAAGCAAAATAAACCAGACTTGTGTAACTAGGTATCAGACAGTAAATGAACCACCAAAACACGATATGATATGATATGATATAGCGATTTATCGACACAAACAGTCATTTTTAAAATATGAAATATAAAAAATAAAAAAAATATAAAAAAGAAATATAAAATATGAAAGATATAGGCGCCATGTTGAATTTATATGATCGCTCTTTCGATAAAAATTCAACATGGCGGCTATATCTATTATATTTTTTTTTAAAACATCAGTTGGTGTCGATATATCGCTATATCATATCGTGTTTTGGTGGTCGTGCTAGGGGGCAGGAGCGTTTACTACCGGTAGTCGCTTCGAATAAGGTAAGGATAGTCTGTTTGTTTGTAAGCTTTCTCTTTCATCAACGAAAAAGGACTACTATATAATTATTACAGATCCCAGGAACATTACTGTCATAATCATAACCTACTTCCCCTACCGTGTGACTTTAGCCTCAGCACTATCAATATCCCGACATCTCCACTACGAACCATTTGGTTACTAATGACGCCGAGTTCATTCCGACCCTTTTTAGCATCATCATTCATCACTCACCCGGTTCTTATAGCGTAGATAGAAAAACTCGGCAGTTCAGCCTTGTTGGGACGTCTAAGGGCCCGTATGCGAGCTAAAGGGCTCAGCGTGTGGACGTATTAAGGGCTTTTAGGGCCCTTAGATGATATTTTTAAGGCTGGTTTTTATGATGTAAAAATTATTCACCAGTTGCCATGACTAGGTTTTATAGTATGCTAGCTTAGACTTGTAAGTTTGTTAAGCTTAAGACCCGGTATTTTTGACTTTTTGGGATCTGATAGATTTATCATGCAGTGTAATAAGTACACAATATACGCTGAAATCAAAAGGTGATTTTAAGTTTTGAAAAATTTTGGAAACTATTACTTTTTTTCTGCTTAGCAACTTATTTTTTGTAGAACCAAAGAAAAATTTAAGCATTGTCTACTTTTACAGGACATTGCTATCGGCAGGACTACTGTGCAAGGGCCCAATTTAACCCCGAGTACATCTCTGCCTATTATACCATAGAAAGTAGCTGTAATTACGACGTCAAACGTGTTACTCAATGAAATTAATTAGTTTGGTCGATTGGCGAGGAATGGCGGGTTTGTTTGCCGGTTAATGAATACCTATGTTGTGTTATCGTCATAACACCAGGTGGATACCATCTAAGAAGTTTTTGTTACCATTTAAGTGTTCATGATGGTGTAAAGCTTGCAAGATGTTTGGCCAAAGCAATTATTTTAGCCTTGGTATTTTTATTTTTGTTGCTTCAAATGCGGAAAGAGTGCCTGAATTATAATTTGTGTCGGGTAGATTTTTAACAAGTTTAATTAATTACTGTAGAAGTACTTGAGGTAAGAATTGCTGTCATTAACACTTACTTGTCAGCTAGGCCCATACACACTAAGTAATCAGCCGCAAAGCTGCAAATTAACGGCATTCAAAAAGCCTCCTTTTTATTTTAGTTTTCCTAGATTTCTGTCCATCCTTCTAATCTCTGTTTCTATCATTATACAAGGCGTACAAGAGAATAGGACACTCCATAAAACTGCGTGATCAGCTGATCATATACAACAACTTTTACTATGGAAGCAATATAGAATTTTTTTTTCTTCAGATGTTTCATACATTACCGTCGAGGTAGCGCGTAAGTTTGTATGGAGCATCTAAAAAAAAATTTCGATTTCAATGTTGCTTCTATAGAAAAAGTTGTTGTGTATGAGCAGCTGATCACGTTGTTTTAAGGAGCGTCCTATTCTTTTGTACGTGTATTCTACCTGTATATGAGAGCAAAAGTTGTTTACTATGATGTATGGGATATATGATTACGAGGTTATCCTTGAGTTACGGGACATCCTGTATAATAAAATAAAATTTAGTTAAATTGCTCTCCTGTAATGTAGCTATTTAACATCATCATAATTATTTCAGCCATAGGACGTCGACTGCTGAACATAGGCCTTCCCAATTGACTTCCAGATTGGCCGGTTGGAAGCGGCCCGCATCCAACGTCTTCCTGCGACCCTTACCAGGTCGTCTGACCACCTTGTGAGTGGACATCCTACGCTGCGCTTGCCGGTACGCGGCCTCCATTCTAGAACCTTTCTGCCCAATCGGCCATCAGTTCTACGTACTATGTTACGTACTTACGTGTTATTTTAACTTACGCATTATACAATTTTCACTGACAAATACTAAGTACTCTGTGCTTGGTGCTCGGACAAACCCGCGCAGGCGCAGCGCCGGACATATTCTACAAGAGTCCCGTTAGCGACCCGGAACTCGCACTAATGGCTATCAACTATCCGTCGAGCACAAAGCCTTACGTTGACGATATGGTTAATGTTACTTATCCACGCTTTAGGCGACCCGGCTTTGTAGTTCTGATTGCGAACTACTAAATCATACGATCAAGAACGGTTACTAGGCTTATATTCTTTTACATTATCATCATCATTACCATTATAAGCCTTTTACCGTCCACTGCTGAACTTAGGCCTCCTTCAATACCCGTCATTCTGCTCAGACACTTGCCTTGCTAACACAGCTCAAACCTTCGTTTGGGTATATCCAACAAGTTACTTGATATCCCACACTGCGTTTGCTGGTATGAGTGGAGATCCATTCCACAATTGCTCCATCTCTGAAAGTATATTTAGTATTTAAACTCGCACCGGTACATATTTTCTTATAAACATGATAGCTGACAATCTGACTGATGTTTCTTGCGTTGCTTCTTGTCAACACTAGCCCACAATAAACCGGATCAACGGTTATACGAAAAAAGTTATTGTGACGAGTAAAAGAAAGGTCATCATGTCAGCCTATGGCAGTCCACTGTTTGACGTAGGCCTCCCCCAAAGAGCGCCAGAGAGCCTGATCTCCCACTTCTTTCATCCAGCCACTGCCAGCCATCTCCCCAAGGTCGTCGGACCATCGAGCTGGGGGGCGTCCTGCACTACGTTTGCCGTCCTGCACTACGTTTGCTGAGGCGAGTTCTCTACTTGAGAACCCGTTTACTCCACCTTTCATCGGTTCAGCGACGGATGTGGCCGGCTGTGCATTGAGAAAGGTACAGTATAGTGTTATTTACAGTGTAGTGTATTTACGTTTAATATAAGATGTTTAAAATAAGTAATGTTCTGTATAAGTAGATTTAACTTTATCATATTGCAAAATTTTAACTTAGGGATTTAGTCAAAGCAGCGTAACAGTGATAAAATGCAGATGGGGTCGGTGTTTAATAAACTTTATAGGTCCAGAATTTTGTATTCTTAGGAGTACCTTAGAGCGCATCCTCATTCCTAAGATAATTCCAGGTACATTATGTAAATTATTCTGATGTCGAGCCTAATTCAAAAGCAGCACGCCACAGTTTATTTTAATTAAGTTTTATTAGACCATAATATAGATAAATTTGGTAGGGTCACTTCGTATTCTAATTCACATACGATTTATTCCAAATCTTGTTCAGTGGTGAAAGAAAAAATCGTGAGGAAACTTGCACATTTAGATATGTGTGGACAGCCGTGGTGGAAAATGGATTGGTTCTCATTTTTAAAGGATTGAGGTCTGATGGAAATTGCTCCAAATGTAATAACTAGAATTGTGCCGCAACTTGGATCATGGTCTAGCGTATTCTGTCTAAAAATGAGACAAAGCCAAAGCCATAGGATAAAAACTTTTCCTACATAAATGTATTGGAGAAACAGAGTTATTTTTTGTTCGGACGCGATGGTGCTTTGCTATTATGAAATACATATAAATAGTTCTTGTTGAATTATTGTTTTAAAGACTTTACCTACTTTTAGGTAACTGCAGTTTCAGTGGGAGCCTTCTGATTGTATTTACACTGTAGCATTACAGCCCCACTAGGGTGGTCTAAAGACGCGTGGTTCTTTGTCGGTGTGAAGCGAATCAAATTGCTAATGATACCACCAAGAGACAATATACCACCTTCACAAACAACCCTTTTCTTCACACTCCTTGTTCTATTCCAATAAAGTTCAAATTGGCATGGCTTAGTCAATTTCTCTGTAGACGTTTTAAAGACAGTAGAAATCGACACAGTATGTTCAGTTTTTAGAGATGTGAGGATTTCCTCACTTATGCTGCTGCTTGCGTTGCACTTTGCATAGATATACTCCGTGCTTCGCTTGCAGCGTTACACAACATGCTTAATTTCCATCTTGCGCTTTATCCCGTTTAAAAAAAAACCTTTGTTATTTTATAATCAGGGTACGCAGGGATTATGATTCGATGAGATTAATTAATGTCTTGTTTGCGAGTATCACACATTTTATGTCTCACAGCAGAGAAAATGATATAAAATTATACTAGTTCCTAAAAATAATTGTGTACGTGATTCTACCTAAGGATCTACGGATTTTAGGAGAGACATAACTACTACCGCTACAAATTACTATGTAATACAACGTGTTCTGGTAACTTAATGGGTAAGCCATATTTAAATATGTTGTTGTGTTCATAAAATTTAAAAAGTTTGCCAGAGAAATATGAAAAATAATTTGAATTTTCGCACACAAAACGCACGGTTAACTAATTAATTTAGTACTTATCTCACATAAGTGACTCAGCAATATTTTTCATATTTTGACGCATGTTTCTTTATCACAGTTCGTTTGTTTCATAAGCACAATTATTGTTCCTTACAATATGACTTGTGTAACACGTTGTAGAGCGAGCCTTCGGTTTGTTTTTATATTATGTTTCTATTGTAAGGTCAAGAGGCGTTATTTAAATTTTGACAGCTCTAGAAAGTGCGACGACCTTTGGTAATGTTGTTTTTTTGTTATCACATTTATTGCTCGTTCTCTGGGGATCATTATACGTATTGGGTTCAGTTGGAATGGTTTTTGTTCTTTCGTTATAGTTACGTTGACACTACTTCGTGAAAGTTGTGTGGTTTTATCTGCCAGTCGTTTATCTGCGGAACCAATTTTAATTGAGAATGGAGAGTTTCAATAAAATATTCATAAAATCGATGTTGTTGGGTTTCATAGTAATAAAGTAAAGCATTTATTTTTCTTTATATTAGAAGATACTGTTGCTTACACACGGCTCGTGTTAATTGAAACCCACCGCACTTAGAGTACTTTTCTTGCGAATGTTAAAACGTACGTATGGCTATTTTGAATGTTGAGATATGACCAATTTTTGTTATTAAAAAAAATCTCCATCATGTTTGTATCAGAGTTTTATAGGTAGTAGTTACATCTACGTCTCAGAGAATAGTTACTTGTCATGAAACAATCATTTTTTAGGTGACAGATAATGTGAAATTAGGATACATTCTTAGTCAATCTTAACTTTATTCTCACACAAAACTGATCGACTTCGCCTAAACTGACTGAAAAGTCATGAAACTTTTGTATGGACATGTTAGGCTTGTTCGATGCGTCTTGGCCCTATCTCCCTCCTGTGTCAGTGTGATGTGCCAATTTTGGGACATCCTGTGTAGGTATTAGTAGGGCTTAGTAACTTTTGATAAAGGCAAGATGATCTTTAGTTTACGTAAGTCTAAAATGTACACGAAAAAACGTCCAAAAATACAGTTTAGCCACATATGATAGAATAATTATCCATATTACCGACCTCCGTAGCTGAGAGGCGAGCATACCGGACTTGGTGTCGCTATCTCTGAGGTTCCGGGTTCGATTCTCGGTCGGTCATTGTAGGAAAATAACTTTTCTATATTGTCTCGGGTCTGGGTGTTGTGGTACCGTCGTTGTTTCTGATTTCTGTAACACAAGTGCATAAGCTATTTATCATAGGATCAGAGCAATGTATGTGATGTTGTCCAATATTTATTAATTATTTATTTATATTTAGGATACCTATTGGTTAGTATAATCATCATCATCATCATCATTTTTCGTCTGCCCTATTCCCAGGTTATCTGGGTTCGGCGCAGTATGTCTTTCTCTTCCATGCAATCCGGTCACTCGTCATCGAGTCATTCACTCCCTTCTCAGTCATATCCTCACACAATCTACCCATCTCTTCCTAGGTAGGTTAGTATAATGTTATTTCAAAATAATGATTTTATGTCTACCAAGTCGTTTTTCTTAACAAGTTGAACAAACGCGTATCTCAAACGTCAAACTATCTAAATGTCAAAACAAAAGGAGATAAACTTTATATACAGGATAGATGTTAACAACCAATGATAAACGTTTAGTCCATTTATGGAGGCCAGGCCAGGCCAGCTACTACGTAATGTTATGTTCATTCCGACGTATAAACCTAACAAATTAAAATACCATATACTTGATACAAACCTTTGACAATTTATAAACATTTTAAAACGGCCGTGTTTTTTACCTGGCAAGGATTGACACAAGTGAATTTAAGACGAGTAGTTTCCCTAAATTAGCGAGTTGACGTTTGTTAGTACCGATATTCGTAGTCGTATATTCGTATTTTTGTATTCGTATTTATTATGAATTAAATATTTTTTTTCTCCCGAAATATAATTGCTACAAACAAATGCTAAGCTCAAAATGTTGTGAAAGTTTTGACAATTTTTTCTTATATTTTTCTGACAATTTGAGAAGTAGTAGGCTTTTGAAACCGCATGCGAATTTTCATTTGGCGCCTATACTCGCCTTAATAGGCTTACACGTCCTAACAATCGAAACTTTTTCGTAGTAGGCCTTTTGTACAAAATTACGTTGCGCAGCTGCGTAAGAAGTAAACCTTTTTAAGAAGTAAGGCTTTTAATTTAGTGGTTTAAAAAATGGCACTGTCACAAGATCGTCAGGTGTTTTGTTTGATCGTTTAATATGTTAACGTGCATGATAAAATTACTTACAGTTTGTTTTCTGTATATCAAAGTGGTAATGTCCACAGTGCAGTGGGAAACTTTTACTGCAGTAAAACTCGAAGCATAAAGCAGCTCAGTATTTCTTTTAAGTATTCAATATTCTTTTCTATATTGTCTCGGGTCTGGGTGTTGTGGTACCGTCGTTGTTTTTGATTTCTGTAACACAAGTGCTTAAGCTACTTATCACAGGATCAGAACAATGTATGTGATGTTATCCAATTAAATTAATGTCCAATTATGTTACCTAATATCAATTATGTTACCCAATATCAACAATGTTACCCAATAATAACGTTTCTTGAATACTTTTTCCTTATTTTACTATTAACCAGTAATTGCTTACTACCTATCTCATGTAAAAATGATTTTATTTTAGAAGATTTGAATAAACTCTTTCCTTACCCTTCGCTTATTATTTATTGCAATAAAGTTGTATTCTATTCTATTTTATTCTATTCTTGGGAAATGTATTTTTTATATTTTTATTACATTGGTTGTAAGATGAACTATATTATATAAAAGTTAACGAGTATTATTATTAGCACTATGAGGAATTAAATAATAACAGTTGCTATTTCCAACCAACAAGGTTTTATTATAATGTTGTTCTCATAATCTTCTTTGTTCACGTGGCTAATCCCTAGCTTTCTATAAAGTCGTGATATAATAACGAGTGCGCTATTACTAGATCGCACGACTTACTCCAGTCTGAAAATTATTCACGACTCTAACTGTTTCAAATAGTGGTGTTCAAGAGAGATATTTTTCGATAGCAGACTATTACTGGTAAGTGCATTTATATCGCATTACGTTTAGCAATCGCAGCAGTGTTAGAAACTGTTATTAAACGCGATAAATAACTAATAAGCGTTGTTTCCTATATAACGCCTTGAAATAATGATAATGACTGCTCGATAAGTAAAAGACAAGCTTCAGTAGCTATCAATCGAGAAATAGATGTCGATGGGGCAGAAAGGTTCTAGGAAGGAGGCCACGTACCAGCAAGCGCAGCGTAGGTCGTCCACCACCAAGGTGGACAGACAACCTGGCAAAGGTTGCAGGAAGCCGCTGGATGCAGGCCGCTTCCAACCGGCCAATCTGGAAGACACTGGGGAAGGCCTTATTCAGCAGTGACGTCCTATGTCTGAAATTATAACAACGATTATGTGATCTAAAGGAATGAATAAAGTATGTTACATAGCTACTGGATCTAGTTCTTTCGAGCCCAAACTTCAGCGATTTGTATGGACTCAGTACCGTTGTAAAGCAGCCCCCCTAGTTTGACCACTAAAACGCGATATGATATGATATGATATAGCGATATATCGACACCAACTGTAAAAATATGATAGATATAGCCGCCATTTTGATTTTTTATCGAAACAACGATCATAATATGTGTCGTCACCGGCACGGCGATTCAACATGGCGGCTATATCTATCATATTTTTACAGTTGGTGTCGATATTTCGCTATATCATATCATATCATATCGTGTTTTAGTGCTCATGCTAGGCAGGCAGGACTGCTTTAAGAGCTCATAGTAAGGGGCCTGGAAAACTTTCAATGACAGTTTTACACGGCTTATTTCAATTAACCATACTCAAAATGTGTAGCACCTACGTACAAATACTATTACTTTGCAATCAATTTGGATTATTCTTGATGTAATTTACAGCTGCGCCGAACTAGCGCTTAAAATCGTCAACAGTCTCGGCGCTATATTTCCAACGTTATTTTTAGGTTCCGTACTCACAGGGCACAATAAAAAACCTATTGTTGTCACTATGTTTTCAGTCTTTGTATCCGTGGGTCAGGGGTTTCTAGCTCTGTGTAGTATTTGTTTGTTTGTTTTTTGAAGAGGAGGAAGTGACAAGGTGTTTAATTTCACTGGTTTAGCGGACTTGTAGAAGTTACGAGTTGTAAAAATGCGTCTGGAACTGTGTTAGTTACTGAAAAGTGCATCCAACGGAGAATTGAATCCAATAAGAGCTATTCAAGGTGCATAACTAACTCACTGTTGAATACTAAGTTGATATTGTTTTTATTTGTTGTTGCGTGTCCTGTCTAAAGTTTTGTGGCCTACACAGCTCTACATGGAAACACAGCAGACTGCGAGGAGACATACACTAGTCTTTTGGAGTATCATGAGTATGAGCCGTGTTTGAAGTTTGATGACTCAAAGTATACGAAATGAGTAAAAAAGCGATTGGATTTTTTATGAAGAATGTTGAACTAAAACCAAATATTTAATTAGATTTCTTTATTCAAAGATTATTTACTCTGTAGTTAAACAACTGATAATAAAATCCGGTCAAGGATGAAATGTGTTCTCGCTAACGATCCTTTTGAAAGTGAATAAAAAAGGGTGGTATCCCTCGCTTTATCTGATTGGCACTTGACCGGTTTTTAAGTGATAGCATAACGCACGCTATTTGTTATTTAAAATCGCAAAGCATCGCAACAAGTCGCAAAAAGTATCACACGTATTTTTCGTTTTTCAGAAAAAGGAATGGGATGTCAGAGGTTTATTACGATTTCGTGCGGTGCGATGCGGTGCGGCCAGCCCTAATGTGCGCGTGCTTTTAGAATTAAATTGCACGCATTCTCTTTGAGATTTAGAAATGTAGAACCATATTTTAGTGTCCGTTGTAAGAATATATGCGGTACTTAAGAAACTCGATATCTTCTTTAATTTGCTGAAACTTTAAGTACTGACTGCCTTTACTGCGGCTAGGTAATCTTGTTGCGCCAATATATTAATAGAATCGTGTTTGTGTGGCTTCGATATCGCTCTAAAAGACAGTAGAGACCTATTATTATTTTAAGATGGTACACAACATGTTTTTCTATGGTAATGATAATACTCTACTTTGCATCGACTACTTAGAAATGAATTTGAAAGCTTTAGTAGTTTGATTACTTAAGCACAATACCTATGGACATTTATTTGCCAGACATAAAAATAAACCTGTTTAATAAAAAAAAAGATGGAAACTCACTTTTATGTGCGACTAGCTGTTGCCCGCGACTTCGTTCATGTGGTCTTTAGTTTATTCATTATGGGTTTTCTGCGCAGCTTCTTAATTTTTTCTTTCAAAAGAACCTTCTCCTGTCTATAATTAACACAATTCAAAAAAAGAATTAGCGAAATCGTTCCACCCGTCCACGCGTGATGCGATGACCAAGGGAAATAGAGATTCATTTTTATATATATATAGATTGTTTTAGTAGCGCTGTAATTGGACATTGGACGCAATGTGTCCCGGGTTCGATTTCTGGCTTGGATCTGGGTGTTCTAGGAGACGCCCCTGGCAAAATTTAACATCTGGTACATCGTAATACAAGGATGTTAATTTCTTCCTTCGAGACTATGACTATAAAATTAGTGTTGTGGCGCATTTTTACGTATATTTTAACTTATTAGACTCGTCTTTAATGGAAATATCATGACATCAACATCATGTCAGCTTATTCCAGTCCTGGATGGACGTAAGCCTCCTCCAAAGAGCCCCAAAGAGCACAATCTCCCGCTTTTATCAACCATCCACTGCCAGCCTTCTTCCTAAGGTCGTCAGTCCATCGAGCTGGGGGCGGCCTACACTACGTTTGCTAAAACGTGGTCTCCACTCCAGAACCCGTTCACTCCACCTTTCATCGGTTCTGCGACAGATGTGGCCCGCTGCCACTTTTGCTTGCTACATTTTTATAGTTTGTTTATAGCTGGCCCACCGACCTCACGTCACTCAGCAAGCTATTGACGACCGTCTGATGTAGTGCTTCGCGCTCCGGGCTACAAACCCAGCGGTTGCGGGTTCGAATCCCGCAAGGGGCAAATGTTTGTGTAATGAGCAACGAGCATTTGTACCTAAGTCATGGATGTTTATAAAAAGTATCTAAGTATGTTTATCCGTTATCTACCTATCTTATTGTTGTGCCCTACAGGGTCTATAATGATCTGTTTTATGTATCTATTTATAACACCTCTGTAACATTATAGAATGCAATAAATATATTGAATTGAATTGAATCTAGTCGCCATAGTACAAGCTGTGCTTAGTTTAGGTCTAGATAATTGGTGTGATTGTAAAAACAATTTATTTATTTATTTTTTATGACGATTTTTGTACGACGACCTCCGTAGCCGAGAGGCGAGCATACCGGACTTGGTGTCGCTATCTCTGAGGTTCCGAGTTCGATTCCCGGTCGGGTCAATGTAGAAAAATAACTTTTATATATTACCTCGGGTCTGGGTGTTGTGGTACCGTCGTTGTTTCTGGTTTCTGTAACACAAGTGCTTTGGTCCAGTATTTATTTATTGAAAGGTCGAAGCTTGGAATTTCGTTAAGAGATAAAATCTGAAACGAGATTATCCAGCAGAAGACGAAAGTAATGGACATAGTTCTTTGAGGGCGTATTTACATTTTTTTTTATATAGACATCACCCGAGAAATTATCTCTTGAGCGCGTAAATAGCGCATCTTTATTCGCTATCTTATAATCGCGGTTATGTCCGACAATGTGCTGTATACTTCATAGGCGATTTAATACAAGCGATCCTCATCTTTATGGCCTTGGTCTTAAAGTCCGACAACCCTAAGTGGGGTTGTATATGGGTACACGTTGTTCTGAGATTAAAATCTTGACGCGTATTGTCCAATGGACCTGAGTTACAGCCCCTTATAGTTGCGTCGTTGTAAATTGGCACTTCAGTTTATTTTACGATTGGCTTTTATCGATATTCCTTGGCGTAGGGACACTTACTGGTTTCTCTAATCTATTTGACTGATGTCAGGTTATTGCTTTCTAATGTTCGGTTGTAGGTAATAAGTAGTAATGTGAAAATCTAATTACGAATGCTATTCCGTAATAGCGGGTACGGTTTTGGATTGATGGGATGAGAAATCGTTTCAAGTACGAAGGTAACTACCAACTTATTTACTTAATACCCTTAAGTAAATTAGTTGGTAGTTACCTTCGTACGCTGACAGGCTTTCAACGTTTAAGATGCTCAGTTTAAAAACAAGATTATTCATATGTTTTTGTTTAAGATTGTGAGAGGTGGTCTGGACTGACTAGGCTCTTAGAACAGCTTGATTTCAAAATCCAGAGACAAGGTAGATATTAACTACCAACGGATCCAAAGGCAATCTCGGCAATTACTCTATCATGAACAAGCATGTACGACAGTAAAATGAGTTACAAAGAAAGCAAGTGTATTTTTCAATATCTTTCCAAATCCAGAAATTTAGCAATAGATGTACGTGGCATATAATTCTTATTAGTTAAATTTAAAGTTTTACCTTGTCTAAATCTGACTCTGAAAGGTCCTTAATCCATTTTCTACAGTAAAATATTGTTTAAAAAGTAACTTAAATTAAATTAAATATTGTTTAATTAGTAAAAAAGTATAAACACTTACATTTGCTAGAAGTCGTGGCAGCCTTTAACAGAATCTACACAGCGAATAATATAGTTATTATCTGTTAAATGTATTTTTGGTGTAAGATTTCTTGGTTGTGTTGGAATAAGAGTTTATTAAAAAATAATGTTTTAAGTAAATTGTGGTGTAGTTCTCATTAGAAGCGAAATCTGGTGTTTAAATATTAATTTGTCGCAAAAAAAAGAGATCCAGATATAATTTTATGACGACTATAAAGCCATCTTTTTTATGACGATTCTTTTAAATATTTACATTCGAAATTGGAACTCAAATTTCGAATCCGAAATTTTAAAATTCGAACGTTGAGAATTTGCAGCACCTTTACCTTCCTACGCTTAAAACAAAAAAACTTGGCCTGACTGGCCTTATAGAAAAAAATAAAAAAACTATTCGTTCAAATGTTTACAGACTTTCCTACTAATATTTAAATCTAGATATAATGAAACATGTACATATCTTCGTCTATTTACTTTTTAAAAACTTCAAGCCCGTTGAGAATAAATTCGTCTGCGTAACAAACCTGTGCACTATTTTAATGTTTACCTAACAGAATTGCAGAAACGGACGTCGAGAAGAAATAACTACTTGTAAGTTAAAGGGTATTTGTGCTTGCAAATAATTATTGTACCTGCAAATAGAGTACAGCTAACTATTTCCCCAGTTATGGAAGTAAAAATACGGGGTTCCGACAAGATGTTTGCGGTGCGGTATTGGCTTTGGGCCCTCAAGCGGGAAGGCGGGGCAAACATTATTAGTGTCGGGTAATATTTTGATAGGAGCAAACGGGGAAATATAGGATAAAGTCAGGTGCGCACATTTTTGGCAACTGATACTGTTATATTTTTTGGGAAGTCAATAAATAAAACTGGAAAAGAGTACAATGTGATATGAACTTTAAGCCGTCATTTGTTATTATTTATGTTAGTCAAAAGTGGTCTACCAGTTTTAACAAATCTTAATGTGTAAGTAAAATAGCAATAAGGTTAAACTCGTGGACTTTTACCTTTTTAACACGAAAGAGATGCACAATTATGACGGATCATTTATTTGTTTTTGACGTAATATGTTAAGGACAGCATTAGTAGCTGTCAAAATATTTTTACATGCGAAAATCAACCCTGTTGTTCTATGACGCGCGAATGATTTTCAACCTCAGGGTGATAGACCACTTTCTTGGCCGACTGTACTTACATAAGACCATAAGAATACTCTTTAATTTTTAGCTTCTTTTTTTATTTAGTTGTCATAGCGGCCATACTGAACTCTGTAATAATTTCAAGTGTCTGGTTATCACGATTCAAAAGTTACAGCATTGTAACAGACGGACGGACAAATAGCGGGTAGTAGGTAATAGAATCCAGTTGTCACTTTTTGGGTACGGAACCCTAAAAAGTAATACAAGTGATTGCTCAGATGCGGTCCGCAATATTTCAAAAGCGACTATTGTTGTGCAGATCTGTAACTAGCCTCGGACTGTCATGTTCAGACTGCGAACTGTCATGATCCATCTATTAGAATTATTAATGGGCGTGGCCTAATCAGTTTTCCATCCGTGGCTCCTCCTCTCATCTGTCACATTTCGTTTGGCTACACTCATACAATTAAATGATCACCGAGAATTCGCGAGGTCGTTGAACCTCGCCGTGTGAGTCAAAGTCGGGTCCGGTTACGTTCGATTAATTGAAATACCTCATGATTCAGATTCTTCGAAGAGTCGAGGTGAAGTGGCACTTGGCACTCGCCAGTTCTTGGTATTTGTCTTTTTTTAAATATAAATAGCAACGTTATTTGACACTCGAAAAAAACAACAACAAAATAATCAAGGGCATCTGGTGTGTCAAAAACTTTCCCGCTCAGCATTTGTCGTGACAGTCACGGACTTATCACGACGCTGATTTTCGCCGGAAACCCCTTTTACTTAATTTCATACAACCTCTTATGTGTGCCGCAAACCTGGACCGTTTATGTTGAGAGCGATAAAGAGTTACTTCTACTTCCAATCTTCACACGTTATAAACGTCTTAGTGAATTAAAATTTACCGTAAGATCTTTCAAAGGATTTTCGATGAAGGGTTAATATCGAATGTAATTAATTGAAAGTGCGCTTTGGTAGTGATTAACAAAGTTAAGCAACACACTCCGATCGGTCGTAAGTGGATGAGTGACCATTCCGACTATTTTTAGTGATATTTATCACAAGCGCCTCAGTGCTTTGGGAGGCAGTTTACCACCTTAGACCCGAGACTCGTTAAAAGATCTGTTCAAAGAAATTAATATATTAACAGTGGCTTCACATGAAATAATTGAATGTAAAAAAATATTATGTACATTCGTAAAAACCTGCATCTATTCCTTAAGAAAAGTGACATACATAATCTTAATACCCGGAATGAAGACAAACTTACCGTTCCAAATTTCAGACTGCAGAAAGTAGGTAATTCGTTAATGGGAAAATGTATTCGCTTTTTTAACAAATTGTCGCAGTCTATTGCTGAACTACCTATACATTTTAAATCGCATGTCAAGATGGTTTTAATGAAAAAAGGTTATTACACTATAAATGACTATTTAAATGAATAAAATGAATGGAGTTAAATACTGCCCTGCTCACACAGGTACATATTATCTTGTAATGTAGACATACTATTTAAAAAGAGGCTGACATTAGTTACCGAGTGTCTAGCGCTGCTTCCTCTTGGCGCTAGCCCACAATTATTGTCCCGAAGCAGTGGTAGGGCAAAATAAAACGTATTAAAGAGATTAATTTAGGTCTATTTGCAGAAATAAATTTGTTTTATTGTTTTTATTGGCTCGGTAATAGGTACTTATTTGGTCTCAAATATTCACTTGATACTAGTCGCGAAGCTTAGTGGCCATTGATTGAAATCACCGGCAGATGCTTCGCTTTAATAAATTGAGGCCTTCAAGTAAAATCGCTCGTACTTTTGTTAGACTGTGATAGACAAGTTGTATGTTGAATAGGTAGACCACCTCAGTAATACAAAGCACGTATGCGCGACCACAGAGGCGGTGCGTAGGCGCATTACAACTGAGTTCGGCGCGTGATTTGGCAAAAATAACGAGTGTTGCCCAATCATGGGTTTGAACTTGGCTTATAAGGGTAAGACATGATACAAAATCTATAATTTGTTAAAAATTGCTTAAATCTAAGTACATATTTTAACAGCCACAAGAACTGATTGGGAGCAATCTTAGGCACAGTAATTTTAAATTATAATATCTTGAAACGATGCAATGTAAAGGATCACAGTATAAGCTTTGTCTCTTTGGGGCTAGATAACTAGTGTGGTTATTAAAAGATTTTTTAACTAAATCGATTTTTTAAAGACATTGAATGAATCATAACACGACCGAGAAAAAAATAGTTTATTCTCTAAGTTAAGGCTATCTTGCATTGATGGCCTGCAAATAAAATGGCTGTGGCATTCGTGCAGGCTCACTGATAGACGGATTAACGAAATAACAAAAGATCCGTTTTTGCCATTCGTTCACAAACCTAGAATAATTTGGGCATTAGGAAACTTAGTAGGTTTATATACTCTTCTATCTTTGCAGTACATATCTTTGTCTTCTGACTTTTCCACCAGATTTGTGAGACAGAGTTATTTATTTAGAAGTTAAGATGCTCTGGCATTATAAAACACGTTGACCATTTGTAATCAAGAACCCACGCTATTTTAATTCCATAGCAACAACATAATGTAAAGATCTAAATAGATCCATATCAATTAACGGTCGTCGATCAATCTCGATCTCCGAACGTTCGAGACAAGACTCAAACTGTATCGTAATAATTTGTCGACGGATCTATGCGGGGTCGATGACTCCAAGACCTGTTTGGCAGAGAAACAGCCTGCCAGTTGGCACACTTACATAGAGTACATAATATGATATACAACACTAACGAACCATGTCTGTAGATTGTCCTCTTCATAAGGAAAATAGTCGTGAATAGCAATCTCCTCAGTTGCACGATACTGGCCGGAAAAATGAACCAGCACCTCTTATTATATAGGTACTTGTAGTTTAGTGGTGGTAGCGCCTTGGTATTGATTATCAGAGTTTAGTAATTCAAGCCGCGGTAGTTAGTTGATGGGTAATATTTCACTAAATAAGCTGTGCTCATCTTGACTTGGCGGTTGACCGCGGCAAATATTGCTTGATTCTCGTCATAAGGTGCTTGTAGTTCATTCTACCAATGGCAGTGATTACTAAAGTTAAGCAACCTACGCCGCGGTTGTGAGCGGTTGGGTGACCATTTTGATCATATTTAGTTTAATATCGTCTATAATTTTTATTGAAACTATGTTTTGAGTTTCTTCTAAGTATCATTATTTTTATATAATGAATACTTCACTACAGTTTCTTACTTGATTTAATGTTATCTTGAAGGTTATCTGCAAGAGACCGCTTCGATCGATAAGGCTGCCTAAATGGTGCAGCCATAAATGTACTAAAACAATCTATATAGAAATCAGCACAAGCAGTAAAGTCACTTAGCGCTGGCTCCAGTTGCATATTATATATATATTATCATGGAACTTGATTGCAATAAAAAAACATATTTTTTCGTATGCCAGCAGCCAATGAGCATGTAGTCTCTAAAATCCTTTAATGAATGTCAGTTTTTTAACTTATGCTTCATCCTTATCATTATCACTTATAAAATCAGTTAAAACATTTTTATCTGCCTTATTCTTACATAGTACTTACTTAATTAAGAGAATTCCCCCTAAATTTCCAACTTAAAACGTTCTCAACAAAAATGTTTCCCAAGTGACAGCCACAGTAACGACCTTACAAAATGTTTGATTTGTCCCCTTGGGACGGAGAGTCCCAAAACTGAGTAAATAAAAAATGTATTATATAAACTTACATTAGAATATTTGAGGAAAAGCTTCACTAAGCTCCCCAGGGTAGATGTTTTACTTTAAGTTTTAAATACTTCGGACTGTTTATTTTTCAATAGCGAAGAAAATACAATGTTTGTAAAAGTAAGAATCAAGGCGCTGTTGCGAAGTCGTAAGGAGAAATCAGAAAAATTTCTTTTGAAACACTCAAGGAGAAAATATGTTTGTGTAATTTGCATTTCAGGAGTTTCCTTTTGAAACTGGGTTAGAGAATTTGTTATTTGTTAGATGCAAAAATAACACAATATGATTAAGCATTTTGCCTATTTTGGAGGTGTTTTACAGTCCAGCAAAAGAAGACGCAATATATATTTTATTATCACGGTCTCAAGCGACTATTCGGCGGCCAATGTGTTTAATGTTAAGGCTTATCGCATGCTGAGATGTAGCACAGTATTGAAGGTAGGTATAGTAAGAAGCGACTAATTCCGGTGGCACTAAACAGGCAGAAGGGTCTGCGTGCGAAATCCTATAAAATACTGCGCTCGCCAACCCGCCTGCCAAGCGTGGCGAGTATTGGCTATCGCTTCCTTTTCGGGGTGGGCCTATGTTCAGCAGCATAAGTAGTAATAGCAGCAGTGAAGTGATGATGATGATAGTAGGAGACTGGGGCGAGGCTCCAATCCTTCTTAAACCGGGAGGCACTCGCTGACAGGCGAGCCACAGCCGAGCTGCGACTGCGTAGTATGTCTATGGCCCTGGGCCTATTGCGGAACCCGTAGTTCACTCACATGGCTCTGGAGGGAAATCGTCAGGTTTTTAGTTGGTATAGGCCTCTGAGGTACACAGTCCCTTAAAACCCCCGGCTGCCTCTGCGACTTGGTGTGGTATGCTTAACGCATTTTCCTGATGATAAAAAAGGTATAATTGACTATCTTGCTAGTGTCCCTATTTGTATAGCCATTTTTTTAGCTCATTTGTCTAGCAGTCAAAAACGCAAAAGACAATAAGGATTAAGTGCTATGCAATATTTTTATTTTTTTGTTATTTTTAAATAATTAACTTAATTGTGTTTTTATTATTGTTTTTTTTTTGTTACACCTGTGGTCAAGCTCAAAATATCAGTGTCTTGGCAGCCATTCGTTTTCACGACTAATACTGAGCGGGGGATCTTTTTGGCACAACTCTTGTCTTTCTTCTTATGTCTGAATGTAATGTATAATTCTGTGTGCCAAATATTATTATTATTATTCTTAATATACGTAGATATAACGCATAAAACACTGTAGCAATGTTTTCCAATCTCAAAAATCATTTTAAAATTGTCTGCGCTTACAACAAAGCTACCTACTTATTAGTCTATTCTGTTAAAAGGCATTTCCACGTGTTCGGCAAAACAGCCTTTGTCTGTTGCAAATAATGGTCGGAATTCCGAGGGAAAGAAAAGGAGAGATAATCTCATAAGAATAAATGGGAAAAAACAAGCGACGCCGCGGGGCAAGTCACTCCACATTGAAATATAGCTCGGTGCAGACGCCTACAGCCTAAAGCTTCGTGCACACTGAGAGCATTCATGTAACGTGCAAAACCTCTCTTCTTCTTTGACAGAAAGAAATCTAACTTAGTTATACATAGATACCTATTTGATGTATTTAGTAAAACATAAGTTCTTATAGCTTTTATTATTACCTTAAATTTATTTTGTTTTTTTTCTGTATAAAGTTGACGTCAACGTTATTGGATGGGTGAATACTGTTAAGCGTTTAATTAGGCCCTATAGGTACAATTATGATATCATTTTCTGACCTAATAAGGAAAAACCTTACGTTAATTGTTTGAGAAGAGCCTCATAGTTTTGTGTGTATCTTATTCGGAGCACCAACAGCATTGCTACAATCTATGAGAACAGAGTTATCAGAATATCCGTAAATGGTAACGTTAATCGTTACCATTTACGGATATTCGCATACAGAAATGTAGTATTCAATAGACTACATTTATTTAGATAGGTTACTTAAAACAAAAAAATAAAATTACGGAATTGCTACCTTTGGAGCAGGGGTCGTGAAACGCAGAATTAATTGTTAATAAACAAATTGTTTGTTTTGTTTTATAATATCGTATTGCATAAAATCTACCTTTTGCCTACAAGTTAACCCGAAGCAGTGTCAGGCTAAAATATTAATATTGGGACGTCTAAAACTGCCTATTTGCAAAAATAAATGATTAAATTTTTGATTTTAAGTACGTAGACGTAGACGTTTTTCTTATTTTTCTTTTAATTTCTGCAATAACTGAACTTAGGCTTACACCCCCAGCGGACACATCAGACCGCGTTACAAAATTTCCATTGTTTCTAACTTCCCTGGGCTAAAGGGTTCATAGAAAAACTTTGTTTGTATTTAAATTCTCGCGCAAAAATGCTCTTGTTGTGACCGCACCTTTAGAACGACTATTGTACTAAACCGGATTTCTGACAACTAGTTTTACTAACTATCGATATATTATTACAATCATACGTATGTATAATGGCGTCGGATCTAAATACGGATATTATCGAATGACTTAATTATAATGGTTTCTCATATTTTATGGGTACACGTTTTCGAAGACAAACAGGACGTGAAAAAAATGGATCAAAAAAGAAGTTAATAAGTTCCTTGAACGATTAGCTGTAGTAGTAGTAATAATAAATATTTGAAGGTTATAGTCATTACCTATATTAAAGCTGACACAAAAGGGATGTCTATTTAAAAATGAATATAATCCAACTAAGCATTGATTTAAATTGAATTGCTGTATATAAGATTAGCTGTTGCCCGCGACTTCGTTCGCGTGGTCTATAGTTTATTCATAAAGGATTTTCTGCGCAACTTTCTTATTTTCGAGTAGGATAGCGGTCAGCCCACGACTTCGTCTACGTTGACCTTACCCGGATAAAAATATCCTGTGTTAATCCAGCCATGGTCTATCTGTATGGCCAAGTTTAATTAAAATCCATTCAGTAGTTTTTGCGTGAAAGATTAACAAACATCCATCCATACTCACAAACTTTCGCATTTACTTTTTTTCTTAGAATACAAGACAAAAAAGGGTCTGAAGGAGATCTAGAAAAAGTAGGTACTTAGTTTAAGGGTAAGATAAGATGTGATGTACTTGATTCCGATTTTTTTAGCATGCTCAAATTTGGACTGAATTTTACTACCTCAGTTTGCGCACGCTGAAATATATTTTGGTTAATTTAGAACAATTAGGAACGCATGATATAAATAACATATTCAAAAATAATTAACCCCAGACATAATCATAACGTGGTTGTCACTCAGTGGCGGCAGCGCTTTGATAGTCATTACCAAACCATACCATTACCATACCATTAGGTAGTATTTAGCCACCTACGCCGCGGTTGTGATTAGATTAGACCATTACAACCATATTTAGAGACATTTATCACAAGCAATTCCAGCCTAAGGAACACTTATCACTAGCATCTCCGTGCTTTGGAAGGCATGTTAAAAGTTGGTCCCGGCTTATATCGCTTGATACTAGTCGTGAAGCCCAGTCAGTGGCTGTAAGGGGGCTGGCGGCCTTATAACATCTGACAGTAAGAAAGCCTGTGCCCTGCAGTGGGACGTATAAAGGCATAAATTACTGTTTTACTTATAATTATAATAAACTAGCGGACTAGTATCGCAGACAACTACTTAAAATTACTGCAAGTTCCCATATATATGTTAGCATTATCATTTCTAATTTCATAATCTTATATCTCGCCACCAATCATAGCTTTACATAGTTTTTATCCCGGAATGGTGTAGAAAACTTACTTCGCCTAATAAGGCAGTTATTATCACACTGTATAGGCGCGTAGACTTTATATTAAACTTTCTAGCATTACGTCAGATAGAAAGGCGCCGCCTACGTCTGGTATCAAGCTGACTACACCTAGGTCAAGTTAGAACACTGGTTCTCAAAAGCAGACGTTGGAGAGCAAAGGAAAATGTCTTTAAATCTAATTCCAATAAAAATCTAATTATTCCGTCAGTTGGATTAACAGAAAATATTGGATACGTATTTTTTCTTTTCTCAATCAAACAAAAAATGATGAAGTTCCGCCCTTTAAAGTTCCGCGAACGTCACGCCTTGCGACACTTTTTGGCAAAGCGTGACGTCACGTGCTCACTTTGATGCGTTTTAACTTCGTTATTTTTTGTTTGATTGACTAAAGACAAAATATGGGTCCAATATTTTTTGATAATCTAACGGATTAAATAGAATAATCTATTGTAAGGTAGTGGTTTGTGAGTACTTGAAGAACCGTTTATGTTTAGTAAGTAATAAGTACTCGTATCAAGCCGATTGCACCTACATAGGTGTGTTAGAAGCGGTTCTCAAAGAATGATGCAGTTTACGCAGGTCCAAAATTAAATGAAGGAAGGTTAAATGTATTAGACGACCTCCTTCTATAGCTGAGAGGCGAGCATACAGAACTTGGTATCGCTATCTATGAGGTCACGGGTTCGGTTTCCGGTCGATCAATGTTGGAAAAATATTTTTTCTGTATTGTATGGGGTCTGTGTGTTTTGGTACCGACGTTGTTTCTGATTTCTGTAACACAATTGCATTTGCTACTTACCATAGGATCAGAGCAATGTGCTGTTGTACAATATTTCTTTGTTATAATTCCAATTCCAGGGTCAAGCGACATTATCATCGTCATCATCATTTCAGCCATAGGACGGCCACTGCTGAACATAGGCCTCCCCCACTGACTTCCAGATTGGCCGGTTGGAAGCGGCCTGCATCCAGCGTCTTCCTGCGGCGACCCTTACCAGGTCGTCTGACCACCTTGTGAGTGGACAAGTGGTCAAGCGACATCGCCGGCAGACATTTACACCGTCGCTAACCGCATGCGATACGTCATAACTCCTTTACATTAGCATTAGTATCATAAAGAATACATTACGGTGTGAATGACATTTGCCACTGTTGTCGCCGGTATCGATATTATATCACATGGTGTTTTTGTATGAATGTACCTACAGCTGCGGTACAATACGAATTGCTTTGTGGTGTCCAAAAAGATCAATTATATTTTTAAAATGTATGTTTTAAAAATCATTAACATAGGCCTTCCCCATTGACTTTCAGATAGGCCGGTTGGAATCGGCCTGCATCCAGCGTCTTTCTGCGACCTTTACCAGGTCATCTGCTGTCCACCTTGTGGGTGGACGTTCTATGCTGCGCTTACCGGTAAGTGGCCTCCATTCTAGGACTTTTCTGCCCCATCGGCCGTCAGTTCTATGTGCCTATGTACCTCGCCGGCTGCCACTTCAGTTTGCTAATCCGTTGGGCTATGTCAGCAACTTTTGTTCGTTTACGGATCTCCTCATTTCTGATTCGATCTCGCAAGGAAACACCAACTGTTTTAAAAATACCAAAAACATTATGTCGTTATTTTATAAAATATAAAATAAATTGCCGAGAAAAGGTTGTTATTGAAAAGCATTCCACAAAAATGTACTTATCAGTAAAAAGTTTAAGAACCACTGATTGCCAGCCTAGAGCCTAGATTGCCAGTATCCTACTGAGTCACGACTCTGCCTACGCTAGGATGTGGCTTAGCCATTGTATGCATAGTTGCAATTGCAGTTTATTTTGAGAAAGCGCATGTTGCAGAATGCTGAACCATTGTTTCGGCTAACCGTACCTTTGACGTCAATTGTGGAATATTTACATGTGCATGGGAGGAGTGGGCGAGTTGGGAAGTTGAAGAAAAGACAGCTTCTTAACATAGGTTGATAGACAAATGATGCTCATAATGAGGTTATCTAGGAAGATTTAAATAAGTTTAAAAAATTCATAATTCATTAAAAATGTCACACAACAGGAATCTATTAGTTGAAAATCAGAAACTTATAACGTAGGTACAACCATTTTTAATAGTAACACATGTCACGCCCACAATTATTTGAAAAACAACCGAGTAATAAGCCTTGTCCAGCAAACGCGTGAGTTTTTTTTAAAATATGTGTGCTGGTAGCTCTTTTAATGTTAAAATTGCTTAAAATGTTTAATGTGTTTGTTGCTAAATAAAAGCTAATCATCGTTGGATAAGTATTTATTGTGTGTTATTAAAGATACCTATACACAAGTTAAATTTATATAGACTTCGGTGTGCTTTTTAACCCCCGACGAAAATATTGTTATAAGTTTAACGTGTGTATCTGTCTGTGGCATCGTAGCTCCCAAACGAATAGACCGATTTTAATGTAGTTTTTTTTGTTTTAAAGCTGATATTACAGAAATTACTTTTAAACGTCTTATATTACAGAGATGGATCTTAGCTATATTTTATGAAGATCTGTTCAGCCGTTTGAAGGTTATTTCCTACTTGACAAAAGGATTTTTTAGCTTAGTGCAAACTTTTACAGGTCCGATTGATTTGAAATGACGCACTGTTACCTCAGTAGTATTCCCAAGAGATGACAACCTTGAACTGATGCTGCAGCATCAAGGAATCTGTGTGATTCTCAACTCCTTAGCAAATTACTGCAGATACAGCCTGTTTGGGCTTAAAACAATGGTCACATGATGTTAGATAAATAATGATCGAGACCTGATTCTGGACATCAAGAAGACTGCTGGATTCTCAACTCCTCGGCAACTCATAGACGATATAGCATGTTAGAGCTCATAGTCTCAATGAGTAGGTGTTAAATAGATGATGATTGAGACCTTGAGCTGATGCTGCACATCAAGAAGACTGCTGGATTCTCAACTCCTCGGCAACTCATAGACGATATAGCATGTTAGAACTCATAGTCTTAATGAGTAGGTGTTAAATAGATGATGATTGAGACCTTGAGCTGATGCTGCAAATCAAGAAGACTGCGGGATTCCCAATTACTCAGAAATTTACAGCCGATTTAGCGTGTTTGGGCTGTTCCTAATGTTACTATTGTAGAGTTGGCTTCATGACTCACAAGTGCCCATAAAAAGAAAAGACATGCCTTGTTCAATAAAGCGGTGTCTATAGTTACTAGGGTCAGCTGGGACTGACCTCAGGGTAATATTGCATTTTCCGCGGGCTTCATAATAGCGCGAATGAAAACCTGATGCCAGTGTCCATTGATGTAGTTGCGCCTGAGTGGCACTATTAAGTGCTAGTTATATAGTACCTTTGTCTTTTTGTGATAGGTAGAATAAGGATATTTTGCAGGGCATTTCAAAGGCATGGGTCATGTAGACCTTGCGTTCTGCCTGTGAGGTTTACAGTATCTCTTAGAGAGAACTTACAACGTGATATTTCAAAATGTCATAGGGGAAGATTACAGAAGAAATACAGTAACATTTTAAGATAAATACTAGAATAAAATTTAAAAAAAATAGTTTTATCATGTATTATTATTTATTTTTATTTAAAAGAGCGTTGTGAGTTAGCTGTATTCCAGCCGCAGGTAAAAACCAATTAACACTTAAATTCTGGTCCAATATTCTATAATAATAACAATAAGCGTCAAGTTATTGACGTTGGTACTAACGTCGAAAGTACATGTGAAAGTTTTACTAAAGAATCTATTTATTCTCTTTATTAATACCAATAAAACCAATTTATTTCTGCAAATAGGCCTAAATTAAGCTCTTTTACACGTCCCAATTTTTTTTTACCCTACCACTGCTTCGGGACAATTGTGGGCTAGTGCCGAGAAGAAGCAGCTAAAGAAACTCGGTCACTATTGTCAGCCTCTTTTTAAATAGTATGTTTACATTACAAGATAATATGTACCTGTGCGAGCAGGGCAGTATTTAATTCCATACATTTTTATCAATTAAATAGTCATTTACAGTGTAATAACCTTTTTTCATTAATACCATCTTGACATGCGATTTAAATTTATGTATAGGTAGTTCAGCAATAGACTGCGGCAATTTGTTAAAAAAGCGAATACATTTTCCCATGAACGAATTACCTACTTTATGCAGTCTGAAATTTGGAACGGCAAGTTTGTCTTTATTCCGGGTATTATGATTATGAATGTCACTTTTTTTAGGAAATATATGCAGGTTTTTACGAATGTACATAATATTTTCATAGATGAATTGAGAAGCCACTGTTAATATATTAATTTCCTTGAACAGATCTTTTAACGAGTCTCGGGGTCTAAGGTCGTAAATTGCCCGTACAGCTCTCTTTTGTAGCACAAAGATAGACTCAATATCTGCTGCTGAGCCCCATAACAATATTCCATATGACATAATACTGTGAAAATAGCTAAAATACACCAATCTTGCCGTTCCAACATCAGTCAATTGTCTTATTTTTCTCACGGCATAAGCAGCTGAACTAAGTCTTCCCGACAGAGTCTCAACATGAGCACCCCATTGCAGACGGGAATCTAAAGTTATTCCCAAAAAGGTAGTGGAACTAGACGTATCTAGTCGTTCATCTTTTACAGTAAGATATGTTGGGACTTGCTTTACGTTCGGCATTGTGAATTTAATACATTTTGTTTTATTTGCATTGAGCATAAGGTTGTTGGTAGTGAACCAATGCAACACTTGCGAGAGAGCATTATTTACATCGTCAAATGAATGTTTACCTCTCTTGATTTTAAAAATCAGTGAAGTATCATCTGCAAATAACACTGTCTCACAGAGGTTTTTCGTGAAAGAAGGAAGGTCGTTAATGTAAATTAGAAACAACAGGGGTCCTAATATCGATCCCTGAGGCACACCCATGGTAAGAGGCGACCCAGAAGACTCAGTTCCATTGATACAAACTTTTTGTGTTCTGCCTGTGAGATAAGAGTTTACTAAATCTAAGGCATCATTTGAAATACCATAGTGCCTTAGTTTTTTCAGTAAGGTTTGATGGTCTACACAATCAAAAGCTTTAGAAAGATCACAAAAAACACCCAAAGCATCCTGCCTACTCTCCCAAGCATCAAACACGTGTTTTAAGAGTGCAACTCCAGCATCAGTAGTACTTCTACCTTTCGTGAAACCGTATTGATTGTTATGCAGCAATTTATTGAGGACAAAGTGTGATAAAAGTTGATTAAAAATTACTTTTTCGAAGACCTTACTGAGTACTGGTAATATTGAAATCGGACGAAAATTAGAAGGATCTTTTTTCTCGCCTGACTTAAATTAATTTTACTAAATTTCATTAGAGTCGGAAACTGTTTATTGTCAATACATTTGTTAAAAATAGTTGCGAGATGAGGGGCTATCGCATTTATAATTGTATTGATAATGCTGACAGAGATTCCCCATAAGTCCTCAGTTTTTTTCATGTTTAATTCCTTAAAAGTTTTTATTACTATTTCAGAGTTTATATGCCTAAAATTTAATGGAGTTTTACACTCATCAACACCCGACCTGAGAAGGGATTCAGCTAGTTCAGCAGAAGAAGCCAGTTCCTTAGTTGTGGAGGGAGCTATGTTTGAAAAGAATGTCTCAAAAGCATTTGCAACTTCTGCATTTGAACTAATTATTTTACCCCCAATTTTCAGAGAGTAATCGTGATCATTCGGTTTATGCCTACATGTTTCTTTATTTATGATTTTCCATGTGGCCCTTGTTTTATTATCTGAACCCATGATAATATTACGAAGATGATTTGATTTTGCAGTGGCACATACCTTTTTAAATATTTTAGAGTAATTTCTAACATGATCTATAATCTGTGGGTTCTGGGAATCTGCTTTTAGACTATACAACTCATATAATGTCTTCCTACTTTTGTAAATACCGGGTGTAGCCCATTCATTAAACTTGCACCTGAGTTTGTTTACTTTTATCTTCTTTTGTGTAAAGATTTTATCAAATTCCTTTTTAATTAAGCCAAAAAGGTTCTCATATAACAGATCAACAGTATGAATACTGCTAGGTTTTAGTGAATCTATACCGTCATAAATTTGGTCCTTAAATCTGTCTATTCTATTAACGGTAATAGGTCTATAAACAGCTTCTATAATGTTTTGGACACGATTGTGTTCAAATGATGCCCTTTGTCCACTATGGTCAGATCTTAAATAATTTATAATTGTTTTATCTATTACATTGCTATTACAAAAAATGTTATCCAAGCAAGTAGCTGATGTAGGAGTCACCCTTGTGGGTTCATTAAATAGGTTAATTAAATTATATGATTTAAAAAGATTAAGAAAACGAACTGAATTCTGTGAATTTACTAATATATCAATATTGAAGTCTCCACATACAACATTTTTTTTTATTGGAATTGCAAATCTTTTTCAAGGCCCTTTCCATAGTAGACTCAAAAAGCTGGTAATTTGCAGATGGGGGGCTATAAACACTTAATATAATATACTGCTCCAGCTCAGCACAGGCTATTTCAATAGTTCGTTCAATAGAAAGTGACACAATATCTTTCCGTTCTTTACATTATATTATGGTAGGTATATTTTATTGCACATAAAAAGGTCATATGGTGGATTGAATGCTGGGAAGCTATCTCTATAAGTCTACCAGTACAAACAGAGAGATACAGATGGTGCAGTAAATTTTGGAATTATCAGAACTGGCAAATACAAAAGAATAGTTAATTATATTTAACCATATTGGTAATATATCAGTTATTTAAATTAGAGACTTATACATATAATTCATTTGTTTCTTAGATTTTGTTACTGTTTTTACAGTATTCATTCAGAAATGAAGAAATCTATGAAAAGTCTGCTATGAACATTTTCCATACCAATAATTTTGACATAAGAAATCAATTTGTACCTGTCATTAGTGTCAAAATAAACGTCATTTGTATTGAATTGAGTGAATGATAAACAAAAATGTATGTTGTCAAAATCCACTAAACAAGATTGTTTTTACGACCTTGTGGTACCAAATTGATAGATGGGCGTAATTTGAGATTGTTTTAAGAGTTCATGGTTACCCTGCAGATGCCCATTATTGTTTTGTTGTTGTGTATTTTTTTCGTGTGTGTCAAATAAACGTTTTCTATTCTATTCTTATAGTATAACTAGGGATGTATATAGGTGTTGCACGTTGGTTAAACGCCCCAACGCGGTCTGCCTAGTACATAATACGTACCTGCTCATATTACAGGAAGTGCCCTAGTGAGACGCGATTGATGTCTGCCGCTCTACAAGTATATTCTCAGAAACATGAAGATATAATTTATTAATTAAGTGAAACTTGTAAACTACAATTTAATAGCTTGGAATCGTGGTATTTTATTTGATTTACTTATTTCAAAGAACTTTAGCAATAAATGTTCAGTACACTGGGGTTCTGGTATGTTTGATTAAAATATTACAGGGAATTTGTTTATGGCTATGTAATTCTGATATACTGCTGCGTTCCAATCTCTAAGGGGATTGATCTGCGTATATGCACAATAAAAAAACCGGTGCGATTCGGATTAACCTCGTTATTATTTTATCAAGTTAAAACTGTCAAGTGTGAGACTGGCTCGCGCTTAGGATCTTGAACTACCTCTAAATAAATAGGTAATTTTATATACAATTAAATTACCTATAGCTGAAAGTGGGAAATTGCTTTTTTGTGTATAAGGTTTGTCATAGTGAATAGAACGAGCCTAAACTCAAAGATTTTACTCATAGTTAATAAAAATACAAATCTATAATATATTTAACAATGAATTGACGTTTGTTAGACTCACAAAAACTTATAAACGGCTGGAGTGATTTGAAATATTTTAAGAAGTTCAAGGAAACGTTTTAAAATTGAGAAAATACAAAGAAAGACAACTTTTATTTTCGGTACGAAGTTAGCCGGGTCAGCTAGTAAATCAATAAATAAATATTAGACAACATTAGTTTAAGCACTTGTATTACAGAAATCAGAAACAACGACGGCACTACAATACCCAGACTCGAGACAAGATAGAGAAGTTATTTTGCTACATTGACCGACCGGAAATCGAACCGAAAATTGGGACGTAATGCCTATTTGAAAAATAAAAGATTTTGATTTTGGTGTCGCTGTCTCTGAGGTCCCGGGTTCGATTCCCGGTCGTTTGATTTAGGAAAATAACATCTCTATCTTATTATTATCAGAGCAATGTATATTATGATCTCCAATATTTATTATTATATAGTATAGCGTTTATTAGCATTTAAAAAAAGTTACCCAAAAAATCAAATAAAGAAACGTACAGTAAGTAATCTTATATGAAATTTCACGTTCCGGAAGAGTTGAGTGGACTTCATTGTTTCTCGGGTTCGTTAGTAGCTCTCCCACGACCGTGAGCGCTCGTATTTCGGCGCATTGTTTTGGGGATCCGCGGGCAGAACGTGCCCAATTGCGCTTTGTTCGGTAGCTGACGTGCGTACGCGCAATGAGTAAGGATTGGTAATTGATTAGCTTTATTTATACGGTGTATGTTGAGAGTGTGCAGTGAGTACGACATGGGGCTGTAGCCCGTCATCGTGTTGCGGCCGGGTCGATAAACCCTTAGCTGATAATTAGGTATTATTAAAAGGAAAGTTGGGTAGGTCAAATTTTGAGAAGGAGGTCAATTGTCGAATCCAACTTGGATGGGTAGCGCTTGGGAAACTACACAACGTATTCTCGTCCAAAATACTTTAGTGCCTAAAGATTAAAGTCTATAACCAGTTTGTGTTACCGTGATGAAGATGGAACAGAAACGTGGATTCTTACTATAGTCCTCATAGTAGGTAGAGTAAGAAAGCTCAAGGTTGCACAGCGTGCTATGAAAGGGGCTATGGGCTAAACGAACAAAAGTCGCTGACATGGCCTAACGGGTTAGCAAGCTGTATTGGCAGTGGGCGGGGTACATAGCACATAGAACTGACGGCCGATGAGGCAGAAAAATTCTAGAATGGAGGTTACGTACCAGTAAGAGCAGCGCAGGACGTCTACCCACAAGGTGGACAGAGGACGGAGAGTAGTTTCAGGAAGCCGCTGGATGCAGGCCGCTTACAACCAGCCAATTTGAATGTAAATAGAGTTGCCAGATTTAGAATTATGGCCTGTCTCTTATCTCCAAAGTATTATAAAAAGTAGAATAGATGTATAATATAGTATAATTTATTTTAGAAACTAGTCATTCATTTCTAAAAATGTACAAGTAATAGCTGGTATGTGCTTCTTCTTCTTCTTAGGGTGCCTTCCCCTGCCGGAGGCTGGTGATCATCATGGCAATTTATAATTTGTCCACTGGTGCCCTGAACAGAGACCTGGTGATAAGTCCGAACCACTGTCTAAGATTCTTGAGCCAAGAGGTCTTACGTTTGCCTGGTTTCCGGCGTCCTTGCGGCGGTATGTGCTTGTGAATGTCTTAGACTTATGCATTTACTAGTTGAGGCAGGTAAGGGTTTGTGCATATAGTACTACCGATTACTATTAGCTTAGCATACCTAATCATCAATTATACAAAAACTTTTGAGTAATTTTCCTAAACATAATTTACTAAGTCTGATTAATGTTTTTGAGATGGAGATCTCCTCTTATGCAATGAGTTAGGCATTTATGACCGAACTCTCAAGCTTACCGGAACATTTTCATTACAAAAGTATTAATTTGAGGGTACCCTACGGAACCCTCGGAGGTAATTACGCACGTATCATCAAGCAGCGCGGGCGCAAGTGTAGCGAGACACGCTATCTCCCGTGACGGCTCACACGGCGACCTCGCTCTAGGCGAAGAGATATTGGGGAAGTGAGAACTGAATGCACATTACATTAGAATGTGCACTGAATGAACGCTCAAAATAAGTTGCAAGGTTGTTGAAAACAGAGAGATACTGAAACTGGCAACGACAGTCATTTATTTAATTTTTTAAGCATAAATTACTCACATGAACTAACTTGCCCTTAAACTAAGCAAAATACATTATACATATAGGGTTTTTTTTAAAACGTGCTTATCACATTATAATCTTTGCCTTTTGCGGGATCAAAAGCCGCAACCACCTGGTTTCATAATTGTAGTCCAGAGTCAAAAGCACTATTCCAAATGGACGCCAAATATAGGCATACTCATAGTATTTCATAAATAATGATCAAAATTTACTACAGGATCAAACAAATTGTCTGTAGAATGAAGAGAAGAAGAGAAGAGCAATACTTTTTTAATGAATAAAATATAATCGGTTTTTTATGTTAAATGACATATCAAGAAAGAATAATAAGAATACCAAGAAAGAAACACAAGTTTTTTTGTCTCACTAAGGGTCCAGCAGTCTAGCCGAGTTTTGAAATTGGACTGGACCTAGAATCCGTTAAAAATGTTTTTTTAAGAATCGTAAAAAATAAAAATAAAGCGTTCGAATTGTGACTGGACAGCCGTCTAGGCGTTTTGTGTGGTTTTTTGCTCATATTTCGGCGCTTTGTGTAACGGCCGCGGTGGCCTTGCCAGAGTCCGTGGTCGAGCACGTACGAGTTGCACGATTTAGTTGTATTTTATTTCATAGATTTGTGTTAGAGAAACAAACATGACATTTTAGCGATTGTCCGAATTCGGTCAGATACAAAGAACAGGGAAGTGTTTATCAGTTCTGTGACAAGGAATCACATCGGAGTAATGCGTTTCTCTGGAATAAAAACTAGCTTTAATGCTATACTGGAAGTAATTTATCTGTATATTTTAACTTATTGGCTTTCGCATGAGACTTTTAACAATACTATATCTATTTTAACAAGCTCCGTAGCGGAGAGGCGAGCACGCCGTGGCGTCGCCTATCTAAGGTTCCGCGTTCAATTCCCAGTCGGGTCAATGTAGAAAATCTTAATAATATCTTATTTAAAAAAGATTGACAGCGCTTTATTTACATAAATTCTTCATAACTCTGTGGGGAGGTTGAATTTAGACTTTCCTATGTAGCGATAGAATTTATTTTTAAATTATTTTACTTTAAAGCGATAACTGAATACTGGTAACTGAATTTTAAATCTTAAATAAATATATCTCACCATTTAATTTTGAGTGGCAATTATTTCCATAGCAATATTATCTATTTACAGTTGTACCGCGCGCGTTTTGTCTGCTGAGAAAGATCAAGTAAATTAAAAAAACATAGAAGCAAACGAACATTTAACTGTGAAAATGTATTTTGTTCTACTTTTAAAATTTAGAATGTGTGACATTATTATTTATGCTAAGATAACATAAAAGCCAACACGATAGATATGAATATTTGTTTTTTTTTAAATATTGGACAACACCACGTTATAGAAATCAGAAACAACGACGGCACCACAACACCCAGACAGATAATATAGAAAGGTGATTTTTCTACATTAACCGACCGGGAATCGAACCCGGGACCATAGAGATAAGCGATAGCGCCTTCCCTTTTAGGCGGTGATTCTACAGCTCATATACAGTATGTAGTTTTTTGGACCCGACAAACTTTAAGGGTGGATTCTACGAGTTATTTCATCGAGAAAACACCCCCATATGTGGGGTCAAATCTCAATATTTTAGGAATGGCGGCCATTTTAAAATTTTGATAATTACTTGATAACATTTTCTGTGTGACCAAAATAAATATCGCTAAAAAAACCTTTTCCTTTACTAAACCGCCAACCAGTTAATATAAGTTTATTTGTGGAGATGTTTTTTTGAAAAACATCTCTACAAAAGATCCAAAGTCCCATAGAAAAAGTTGTTGCATTTAGGTTCTAGAAAGAAGGCAGTAATAAAGTTAGTGGTAACAAAAAATAACACTTCGCCTTATTTAACAACTGTGCTATCCAGCAGTCGCACCATTAGCAACCAATCATGAGTGTCCATTGACAAAAGAATCCAAGTAAAGGGAAACTCTGTAGACTGCACAAAAAAGATGGGTTAAAAAGAAACTCGAGTGGCTCTTCGTGGTGCTTCTACGCTTTTATCATTCACCGGAGTAAGCTGCGCAAAGACTATAATTAAACGACCATAAACTTTATCTCAACTCTCAAAACGCATCATTGTTCGTTGCTTATAATATGCTGGCAACAATGTTGTATATTGAAAGAAACCTCTTTCTGGAATGTAAATAAGGTTTTTTCATATTTTAATATTTTAAGTCTATTCTTAGCGCTTTGTTCGTTGTTTAATTAAGTTTAATTATAATATTTGGAGGCTTACATCCAGCATTTATGGCTGTTAGGCCTCATGTAACTCTTAAGGTTGATACTCACCGGTATAACGGGGCGAATGTAACATTCGCAGCGAGCATGTTTTGTAACTTTATGTGCCAAAATTCGTGTCAATCCAGCTCGTCGCTCGCTTGTCATCCCTTACTGCACGAAAAAAAAACAAGGATCTAAAATAAAAAAATCAAGCGGTGCCACTATATGCCTGTGATGACCAGGATAAAATGAACTCAGATTGAGCCACGGCCGTAACGCGGTCAGTATCCACCATTGGGGGAGCCAGACCATTTTGGAACATGGACACATCTAATGTTATCTAAATGTGCAGGTTTCCTCACGATGTTTTTCCACACCGCCGCAAGTGCAATAAATCCGTACTTAAATCCCTAAAGATAAGATAAGATAAGATAAGATAATTATTTATTTGCATAAAATGTGGTACAAAAGATGGTATATATAAAAATTCTTCTGACATTTCACCAGAACCTGGTATACAAACATTAACATTTATAATTATAATTAATTTTTTAAACATGATGGTCATTAGCAATCAATTACATTTCCAATAGAATATGTCAAATGAAAAAAAAAGGCAAAATAAGTGGGTTACGACGCTCATAGTCTGAAGGAATTAAAATATTAATCGACTGAGTAAAAGCATTTTTGAATTAGCCACGTTTTTAGTTTTACCCTGAAAACATTTAAAGGTAGTGCTTTTATTTCATCGCCAAATTTGTTGTGTATTTTTACTGCCATACAATACGCATTTCGACTATACAATATTGTTGTACTATTGGGCAAGACAAGTTTGTGAATCTTTGTTAAAATTACATTCGACACTCTTTGTCCTGAACAAAAGAGGATTGGTTTTGACGAAAACGCAAATCTCATAAATATACAAGCATAAACATATAGATAAGTGCGGAGATTCAAAGTCAAGACCCATGAACTACATCGGGTTCACTAGCGTTCATGGACTTTGCCTAGCAGTTTGATTGCTAGGGATGATTATGATGATGAGAGCTTTTTTGTGATAGGTAATTTTTATTGACATACACTTTTACGACACACTTTTATATATTTTATTTTTATCTTGATCTGGATGTCCAAATGTTAAGTGAAAAAGTTGCATGTGCAATTGTAAAATTTAAAATGACTGCCATAATGAAAATTTCTCGTAACCCAATAAAGAATTTAGCATAATATTTTCATAATTCTTTTTTTAATTTATAATTTCAATATTTGATAACTGCAAATTTTAGACATAATGGGCTAGTTTCCTGGGTCAAAAAATGATTATTCTATTTAGTCCGTCAGTTAGATTATCAAAAAATATTGGACCCATATTTTGTCTTTTGTCAATCAAACAAAAAATGACGAAGATAAAGCGCATCAAAGTGAGCATGTGACGTCACGTCTTGCTAAAAAGTGTCGCAAGGCGTGACGTTACGCGGAACTTTAACGAGCTATATCTTCATCATTTATTGTTTGATTCAGTAAATAAAAAATACGTGTCAAATATTTTCTGTTAATTTAACTGACGGACTAATTAGATTTTTTTAGGAAACTAGCCTATTGTCTTGAATACTTAGAAATTGAATTGTTCATTCAATTATGAGTCGTAGTCTGTCGTAGAAACTTGTTATAATTCATTCTACAGTACAAAATCAGCTTAGTAAACTTACTACATTTAAATCGCGAGGGGGAGAATGGAACTTTACTGTCTAACGATCCCTACTAAGATACAGGGTTGGACATTATCTTGTTCTTGTCAGTTCGACTGGCTAAACTGTTGGTTAGTAGTTTCCTAACAAACAGTAGTATCGGGGCTTTATCTTAAGGCTAGCACAGACATGCTTCACGATAGGAAAGTGCGCTGTTGTGTCGACATAGCTTTAAGAGTACTGTGTGTAAATTACAGTTACTAACTCGGAGATATTTTACCACCAATATTAGGAAATACAAGTCCAAATTTACTTTTAAAAAAGCTCTACGCATTTACATCAAAAATCGCTGTCCTAATAATTTATCTTTCATTTGCTCTGTGTACTATATTATGTATGTGTATGTATATGTATATAATGGATAATCATATATATTTATACCTATTTATTATATGTATATATGTATATGTATATATACGTTTTTTTTTTCTTGCTGCACCGCCTGTATTTCTCTGTTTGATCACTGGTTGACTGGTAGAGAATGCTTCTTGGCGTTAAGTCCGCCATTTGTACAATAATTTTAAATGTGCAATAAAGTATAAATAAAAATATGTAAATAAATAAAAATATTTTATGATCTTTATTGATAAAATAGGATTGCATTATCTTACCTTCAAAACTAGCAAAATTCAATAAGTAAATTGGCAGATAGCCATTAGGTTATGTACAGACACCGGCAAGTCAACCTACCCAAAAAGTTAAAGGTCAGTGAACCGATTTTCAACTTGATGTCCGACAAGTAGAGATCAATATCGATTGAGAAAATTTGACGTTTTGTAGTAGGTTGAGGTGCTGTTGTCATTACTATCGAAATAAGTGGCGCGACCTTCTTTCTTTCACTCTACCAGCGCTTTTGACAAATGTTATGAAGAGGCAGCAAAACAATCTCAGTTATTTACCCTGTTTGAATATAGAAATTATCACACAGTAAACGTATATCCAGTCAGGAGGTGATAGATCTAACTACGCATTCCAATAGCAATTCGAAGCCGCGCGCCTCGCTACAACGCAACTTGGATTTGCACTCTAATGTGATTTAAGAAATGACTCTTCTTTATCCTTTTTTCATCGTGTCGATATCGTGACAGAAGAATCTGATAATCTGCATTCTCCGACTAACCTGTCCTGGCAGATGTTATCCAGGGTGCGCCAGAGCATAAGAGAGTCTACACGCCGCTTGGAGAGGTTCCTTTTTTGCACCTACAAGTCTTTTCAATATTCATGAATGCACACGGTGGTGCTTGTGGCTCAGTGGTGGCAGCGCTTTGGTAGTTTTTCACAAAGTTAAGCCACCTACACCGCGGCTGTAATTGGATGGGTGACCATTTCAACCATATTTAGTGACATTCATCACAAGCATCTCCGTGCTTCGGAAGGCACGTTAAAAGTTGGTCTCGGCTGATATCGCTTGATAATAGCCGTGATGCGGTCAGAGACTAAGGCTTCTAGGGCGGCTTACTAACATCTGAGAGTAAGGTTAAGTCACTTGCTTACAATACCACTCCGCCAATCCACACTGGGCCCACGTGGTGGGTGAGTGTATGACCCAGACCAGCTCATAGTTGAGGTGAGGTCTGTGTACATACTGCAGTGGGACATACTATACTTTACATTTAGACACACGGAAGCTAGTGGGACTTTACTAGTCTATTTTTTATTCTTTACTAGTCTATTTTTACTAGTTGTCTGGAAGATATCGCTTTTAGCGATAAGACCGCCTAAATTGTGCATCCTTCTGTAAACACAAATTGTAACTTTTTTCTATGAAGACGGTCACAGACGGACAGTGCCATTATGCAGCACTGGACGCGCGTCCAGATCGCCAAAGAAACCAAAATAAATTATAATACGTTTTTGCACTAACATAGTTTTCAAGAATAATTGTTACTAACACTCTGGACCCTTGTTCCGAAATAAATACTTTTATTTTTTTATTTTTATGACGTACAATTAATAGCATCTTTCTATGAAAAGACTCCTTCAAATATACGAGCTGGTAACTAGAGGCCGCAGAAGGCATTTGCGTGGGCGAGAACAGCGATTTGTCGTCGCTACTGTGCCCAAGATCGATGATAAAACTCTCCCGTTATTTAGTGCTATGGAAAATACAACAATTAATTTATGACTCAAGACAGCAAGACAAACGCTTGAGCTTTATAAAGGTAAGATAAGTACACAATGGTTGTGAATCATAATAGTATATTATACTGCTTTGAATACAAAAAGTTGGAGTGTCAATATTATTAGGGAAATGATTCTCTCACGTTCCTTCAGCTATGCATATTCAGGGCCAACTTCTTCTTGTCACTTGTTTTCCATTTTCGATTTCACGCAGCTATTTTTTGAGATGCCTCCTTGGCAATGTCCGTCTTCAAATGTCGCTTGTAAGATGATTTCGGTCCACTTAATTTGAGAAAAAATACATACGTAAGTAAAATAAAATCTATGTAAAAATACTTACTACTTACACCTCATAGTTGAGGTGGTTTAGATCATACTCTAAGTAAATTAATAATTTTTTTACGGTCCGCAGTTGCGGTCTGCAGTTACGGTTAGTACTTGTGGTCTGCGGTCATCATTTTAACTCAATCAACTTTGGAACACGCATAGAGTCACTTAAGCTGTGTGTCAACTGGCCGACACGGAATCTGGCATTTTTAAGTTTGACCATTTCGTTACGCATCGCACCGACGGATAACGAATTCCTGCCGATAGTTTTGCGCGATCGCAACTTATTGATAGGAACTGGAATAGGTACTAACAACGGTTGCAGAGCAAGTTGGTCGATGGACGATAGAATAAACGGCTTATTTGTCAACTGTTTTGGCAACTGATTTTTTATTGTTTTTTTTTGTGTATTGCAATACTACCATACGTCCAATTGATAGCATATTATGCTAAATACAAGCACATTTTGTTGTTTTTGACCCTATGCAAATAATATTTATAATTTATTAAATTAAGGCAATTAACAATCGAGTTTTTTTGATTAGTTAGGTTTGTGACTTTACTGGCACGCAATCTATATCCGCAGGTTTCCGGCCAACCCGATACGTGCTGTGCGTGCGTAGCAGCCAGAGCGGGAAGGTAGGCGTGCAGCTTTAATCAAACGTGTTTCGGATCTCGCGTGCCGGAGCCGTGAGTGAAGTAGGCTGAGATTAATTCAGTGGTAGTGTGCAGAGGCCAGCTTCCGTGAAATAGTCCCTTAAGGGTTGTATGCTTTGCTACGGTAGTAAATTTTAATAATGTAGAAATAACAAATCAATTATAACATAGTTAGTTGATTGTTAGCTGGACGTAAGGGATGGTAACATTAGATTTGATGTAGAACGGCCCCCGTTGAACAAGGCCTACGTTCACTAAGTAAATGGTAAAAGATTGGCTTTTTATTCATCATCATCTCATTTTGTTTAAACTGGTAAAATAAAGACTTATAAGTAAATACGAGATAAACCAAATCAACTTTTTTATTCTTAAAATAACGCAATCTTCTTGCTTTAAAAAAGTTAACATTAAAGCCTTGTAAGTAGGTACTGTTTTTAATTATTCTAACTAGACATAAGAACAAAAATCAATTAACTTATATACTTCAATTCAACAAATCCCTGAATTACCACTACTATCAGTACATAGAAAACTTCTGTTCGATTATCTTCTAAATTGCTTCCTTTATAAATCTATGGTACATCGGTAAGGTTTCTTACAAAAGCCCTATTCACCCATTGAGAAGGTTAATCAAAAAGACTAATGATGTCTTAGAACTAAGTAACATACTACTTCTTCCATAACATCATAAATCATTAGTGGTCATCATTTGAGCCATAGCACATTCACGGCTGAACATAGGCCTCCCCCAATGACTTTCATTGGGGGGGATTGCCAATACTCGCCACTCTTGGCAGGCGGGTAGGCGAGCGCAGTTTTTTATAAGATTTCGCACGCAGACGCTGCTGCCCGTCACGTGCTACAGGAATTAGTCGCCTCTTACAACACGCCTCCTGTTGGCGGTGGGGAAGTGTATTCTTTACGGCCGTCCCCACACGGCACCAGTCCAGTCATGGAACTCTCAATATTTTAGAGCCTACGGATTCTTTTCAAAAAGATAAAAAAGCAAGGTTTAACTTTTACCAGCTTTTATTGTTTGCAATTAAACTTTACTTGAAACTGTTAGTGTTATGGTTATTATGTAGGTAGACTCGTCGTGGACCCCCCGCATTTATTACGCGGACCCTTAATTAAAGTTGGTAAAAAATAAAAAATAAATACCTGTCTACTTTCATTTGACCGTTGACTCTATTGCCCAAAACAAAATCGTAAAACACCCATCGTTACTTCAACGTATATGATTTAGCGATGAAATCAAGTGAAACGAGTCACAATGAAGAAATAGAAATAGAAACGTTTATTCGACACACAAGAGAAAAATTTATACATAAAATAATATAAAACTTTAAAAGGATCAGAGGCCCAATTCCCGTAATTTGACAATAGCATTCCGGTGTCGATACGCTCCCAGTAACCAGTAACATTACGATCACAAACGTTATTCTCGTAAACTTTTAATTTGACGTAAAATTATCAAAACAATACGACTGATAATTGCCCAAAAAAATATGATCTAATTTTGGTTTCTTCCATTTTCCAATAATTGAATTTTTTGGAATTACGAGAATACCGTTTGTGATCGTAATGTTACTGGGGGCGGATCGACACCGGATTGCGGATATTGTCAAATAACGTCTGCTCAGCATTTGTTGTGACAGCCACGGACTTATCACGACGCTGATTTTCGGCGGGACATCTATGATTTAACACATGTCGGAATGTCTGTGTAAGTTAATAACGAAATTAATGTTTTCAAATCTCATTAGCACATTATCTCTTAACACTTTGCTAGTGGATAAAACGAAACTATGTAAGGTTGGGTGTGAGCTCTTAGTCTTTTTTGTATCAAACAAGCCGATACTGAATACGTGTGTCGTAATAATAGCCTGTTAGCCCATCAACAGTCTTTATGGGTTCAGACAGAAAGGTTTTTACCTTTAAACTCTGCTAGTAGATGTAGGTACTGTCAGTAGGATTAAATGTAACGTAGAAGGGGAACTAAGAATAAGAATATTATTATCGTTTCTTTGCCCCTATAATTAACCCCAATAATTTTAATTATAAAGAAACAGAAGAAATTATCACAAAGTCAAGTTAAAAAAATTCGCACATAACATACACACACACACACACACACACACACACACACACACACACACACACACACACACACACACACACACACACACACAGTGCTGCTAGTGCATCGAATCGTTGTACCATACGCTGATAGCTGTGACATAGTTCATACTAGTACAGCTGTCAACATAGGTATACTCCATAAAGTGTATGGTATTCTTGGTATAAGTTCATTAATTTTAAGAGGAAAATTGTTTTGGAGTTGGAGTTTAATTAACATATTCTATATTCTATTTGACACAAAAATTATAGGTTAGAGAGAGCGGAAGGAAGAAAACAAACAAACTATAGTTTGAATTTTGCACTAAACAAGACCATAAATTATAACGCAAGTGTCTGTTTTCTGCATTATTAAGTCTTTTTTTCTAGCGTTCGTAATCTGGGAGGCCTGACTATGACCCGAGAATATGGATAGTTTAGTTATTACATTTGGTGTTATTGTCATCAGACCGTTCTAACCATTAGGCAAAAGCCAGATAATTTTGGACAATAGATGTGTTATTGTCATTTGAATGTGCAGTTCACAATGTTTCTGTCACCGCCAAACAAGAAGGATATATTCAAAGTAACGTAATTGGATACCAACTGACGACTAAAGATTGTGAGGCCTAATCCGACTACAGAACTACCAATGTTATTACATACTCGTACATACACTTATTACGTAATAAAATAGAGTTTGTTCTTAAATAATCTACATAAACCGTCGCTCAGCTATGTCTGTCAGTGGCTCAGAGTGGCGCGAACTAGCTTGTAACGAGCACCCAATTTAAATGCCAACAAAAAACATCTCAAATCACCTCGGATTTAGTTCGAAAACTCATTGTGTAGGCGGACTTTTTATAAACTGGTGGAGTGAGCACGAGCGTCAGCGATATTTGTTACTTTATATTTTACACGAAACATGGTTAATTTACATTAAGACTAGACCCTTAATAAGCTGCCTTCTTTCTCTATCGATCAATACATAATAGGTAATGCTATTTACGAAAATAAATTGTAGGTAGCGTAAACACATGTCTTAAACCATCCAGGTCATCTTGTGATGCTCTTTTGTCTGATTGCTCTTTTAAACAAAGGATTGTATGTCTACTACTAAGTATTATAGGACGACCTCCGTAGCTGAGAGGCGAGCATACCGGACTTGGTGTCGCTATCTCTGAGGTTCCGGGTTCGATTCCCGGTCGGGTCAATGTAGAAAAATAACTTTTCTATATTGTCTCGGGTTTGTGTACACAAGTGATTTGGCTACTTACCACAGGATCAGAGCAATGTATGTGATGTATGTCTGTGATGTGTTTAGACCGATTTTTGCTTCATCATCATCATCATCATTTCGGCTATAGGACGTCCACTGCTGAACATAGGCTTCCCCTAGTGACTTTCAGATTGGCCAGTTAGAAGCGGCCTGCGTCTAGCAGCTTCCTGCAACCTTTACCAGGTCGTCTGTCCGCCTTGATTTTTCCTTGGCTAGATATAATCTGTGAAACAGTCAATGGTTTCGGTTATTTATATATGGATTACTCTGTAGACTGTGTTGACAGATTTTTGGAAACTCGATCTACATGATCTGATTGACAAGATGACCTTTAAGCTCTAAAAATATTTAAAATATTGACCTCGTGACCCCGCTGTCGCCTATACCTTGCGCCGGATCACGTGGGAGGTTGTAACACTACATGTGAAACGGCCAACGCATCTCTGCACCGGGGTCGTTGGCCTCCGTTTGGATTATAACGACCACCGAGAAGGTCACACCGCGGGTTCGGCAACGAACGTGCACTCATGCCAGGGTTGTCAGATCAGATCGTCAACACACGCTGCTTAGGTACACCGCAATTTATTTTTTGGTATGCTTGGCTGCGGTTTTCGCTGTCACTCGACAAGTGAGTCCCACATAACCTATCACCTCCCTTGCCCCCCTAGCATGACCACCCAAACTCGATATGATATAGCGATTCATCGACCCGGCTAGGCAGTCTTGAAAAGATGGCAAGTCGAATGAATGGTGCATCTGGTATGTCCAGTTGGTTATTAAAGGTATGATTAGGCTCATTGAATATCCGCCATAACCTTTAGTAAATTTTGATGAGTTTTAAAGAAATTCATTCATTTTTATGGAAGTGCATTGATGTGACTTACACAGAGCCGTCAACACGAATAAGTTAAAATAGTGCATCTTCTGTGTGCCTTCTTGACTGGCATCGCATAATGATCTAAAACATCCACGTGGATGAGGGCGGGGCACTCAAAATAAAGATAATATTTAGAATGGTCTGTCCATTTAAAGTTTTTTTTTTTAAACTTTAGCTCTGATTTTGATCTATTTGATTGGTACATGGTAGGACCAAATCTGAACTGGGAAACGAAGCTTTTGCGTTTTAAATCCCTGTGTAAAAAACGTTTTTAAATTGGTCAAGCAAAAAAAATTGCACACACAAACAAATAAACTACCTTTAATACTAAACACACTTCTCCGTTCCGTCGTTTGTAAAAATACAGAAAGCGTGTGTATTAAGATTTTAACCCACTCTTTCCGTGCATCAGGCTGTGCTTAATATCTTGGATGTGACAGACTTCTAGCAACCCTAGCTGATGCTATACAACTGCTCCGAATACTCCCACGGATGTTAGCGGAACCATTTCCAGTGCTGGATTTGTTGACAGACTAGCTAAATCTGAATAGACGTTTTTACGAGCGCAAATTTTAAGTAAGCAACCTAGAAAGATTTCAAACGAAATGTTTGTAGGATCGGATCTTACTTAAATACACGTGAATATTACGCGATGGGTTTTTACAAAATAGTTGTTAAGATTATTTGTGATAGAACTGATAGATGTTAATATATCATCTACCGGGCCGAAAAGAGGCGTCCCACACAGCACTGACGGATTTGTGCTCTCTTTGTACTGAAGAACTCTTCTACACAGTTGTTTAACTGTATCAGATACATTTTACTATTCAAATTTGTGTATTAATGTTTGTAATAAGGTATAAGCAAATACCTACTTATAATACTACTTACAAACAAAGGGGTAAAATATGGTCTCAAAGTAAGGAATTGATAGTTTTGTTAACACAAAAACCCTTTAAGAAAAAATCTGAGATAAAAATCAGTCAAAAATGAAACTAAAAAATTCAAAGAAAAAATCTGTAAAAAAAACACCACACTCAGACTAAGATATTCGTCAATACCTTACAGATACAAAATTGCGTACGGTTCTATAAGGTAAAATGGGTAGGTTAGGTCAGGTTAGGTTAGGTTAGGTGATTTGTAACGGGGTTGATCAGAGTCACCTCCACGTGCGGCGGTGTGTTACTAATTACATTCGGTTTCGATCGGGTGTAAGGAGTAGCTTCCTGCCCTGGTTCATCCTGGGCAACGGGGGTTAGTCCTTCGGGGATTGCTAGCTCACGGCTAAACTCTGCGGGGGGGAGGGGATGTGCGAGGCGCTCCCGGCGGGCTAGGGCAGCTTGCTTGTGGATGCGTCTTCGCGAAGGCGGCATGTGTGGGGGGTGAGGACTCCCTGCTCGTGCGGCCGCCTAAACGGTGGCCGCGGGGTCCTGACCCTGCGGTTGGTGGAAGTCTCTCGCTTCCCAGTATGGTTCAAGCTATACTGGGCGGTGAGAGGGCGTGAGACGTAGGCGGCCTTTTGTGGCGGCACCGTTTCGTCGCAAAGGGTGGCCGCGGATCGGGCTGAGATGGATAACCCCTTGCTGACCCGATCCGAATCGAAAGATAGGAGGGAAGGGGGAGGCGTTTCGCCGAACTCAACTTTTCTCCTATAGTGGGCTAGTGAGTGCGGGGCGGGGGCCCCTTGCTTGCATTGCACAGCCTGCCAGACTGGGGTGATCCCGTGTGTACAGGATCACCTATATCCTATGCCTGAGGCCCGGCATGAACCGTACGTAGGCGATGTATGGAAGTTGTCCTTATTGGGTTGCATCGTTAATATACGTTGCGTAGTTTGTACACCGCAGTTTTTTTAGGGGGTGATACCTCATCGTTTTGACGAGGGAGTCCTACATAACCTATCGCTGCCCCCGCGGTGGTAGGTAGGTATGCAAAATTTTTCCTGCGAGAAAAAAAATGGTGATTTATAACGTCTTTTTATCGGTCAAAATGACTGCTTCTATTCATGGCCTTTTACTTTCCCCTTTGAAAAAGTGACTACTTTAATGTTTTAATTAACATTGAAGAATGGTACATCGTGTTAAATTACAGACAAAACTTTATTTCTTCACAAAACCTGTTCAAGAGGAAAATTCGGGGCTTTGGTTGTTTCTTGTTTGGTTCGAGTTTCCAAATTAAAATAAAGTGTGTTTAATGAGAAACTTTGTTAGATTCTGTAATAATGTAGTTCTACTGGTGTTCCATGATCATTTTCAGGGAAAGTAATTAGATTTTCTTACAATACAAAAGTTTTGACTTTGTCAGTTATTTTTAAGTCTACCTTCCTACTTCTGAGTTAGAAAAACATTTTATCTCTTAAAGAGGGAATCTAAAATTAAGTTTTCTTATGCTGCTATGAGGGTGAGGGCAGCAAAAAAAACGCACATTTAAGTTTGAATTATAAGAAATTAATAGTCATACGCATGGAGAACATAGCGAATACGAATATCATTGGCCTATGTTCAGCAGTGGAAAAATGTTTTCATCCCTAGATTAAAGTAAAAAAATAATTGCTGTTATTTTCACAATAATATTAACAGTAAATTTGTAAGTATTTTCAGTAAGGATTTTATATTTTGTAAGCTGCGCTTCGCTTTTAAAAAATCTAAGAGTAAATTTAATTTGATTACCATACTGATCTAAGTAAGAAAACTACTGTTTTTGTTTTTTGTATTTTTTAAAGTATTTTGACAATAATTAATTATAGGTACAATACGAGTTTGTAAAAGATTTTGGCAAAGTTAAGCCCTCATAGTGCATGCTTCGAGCAACGACACTAGCGAACTAGCGATAAGTGATCTCTACAAAGGCCTTTAGCAGCGATCGCGATTAGAACGCGTACGTCATTAGTTTAAGCAAGTTAAAGTTTAATTAACGGGCCCATGTGAACGAGAAGTTGAGAATTACTTATAGCATCGAGCTTCGGCGCTGAGAAACGGTTAACATTTAAAAATATTATGGTTCAGTAACTTTGTGAAAAGTTATGTAGACAACACTATGTAAAACATTACTTTGTGTCAATTCCATTTAATGACAGTCACCTGAATGTAAGATTATTTACTCTTAAGATTTTGTCCAATATCTTCTCTCTCTCTCTCTTGACCATTTGATTAGGTATTGCATTTAGATCCATTACCTACTATCGAACCTCCTCCTAAGGATATGAAATGAAATGAAACCTTTAGAAGGGAGAGCAAGACCATTTTGAGCCATGGCTTCAGTAACTCAATGTACGGATTTCCTTACCTATAGGTCGACCTATTGTCCAAATGACTAAATTAAAAATGATTGTTAGTTTAAGGTAATGTTTTATTTCTGTAACACTCAGTCAATTCAAATCCGTCAGGGGCGCCACACGACATGTTGTCAACATTTAGCATTGACACTCTATTATCCTACAAAATTAAAATGTTGTGGCATTTCAAGTCAACCTAGAAGAAATGAATTACATGGATTTTGGTAGGTTTATCAATTCGTTGAAGGTTCACTCTTGAACTACAGAATAACAATACCGAGTATAGTTTATTGCTCGAAAAACGTAATCGAAGTTATCCAAGGGTAAATTCAAGGTGTAAAATTATACCCGTAATAGTTATTCTGGTATAGCTTTGTGTTTGGTCGGATCGGCTCTAAGTCATATTAAATAGATTATAGACTTCTCCATTTCACTACTACGAGTAGATTGGCACTAAACTGACAGATGAGCATGTATTTCTTCACCTGTTCAGCGGTATCTTGAAAAATAATGTACTAAAATTCTCCCTGCGCTCTGTGAATGGAAACTGTGAATGGATCGGTAGTGACTAAACTATCCCATCCCATCTATTTTATAAAAGGCTACTTAGACTTTAAAGCAATAAAAAATACAAAGAAAAATGGCAGCATGTAACTATGAAATAGAAATCACAAATACGACCTTTATACCGCACTAGAATTAGTTATTACTTGTGACGTCAGCAAATAGTTCATAGCGGCAATAAAAGTTTTATTAAATCGGGGATAAATGCGTCCACAGTAAACTCACGACACTTATAAAGCAGTAACTTAACTTACAAATGCCAAAATTGACGTAGGTATAGTCTGTTTTTCGTTAGCTTTAAAATATAAAAAAAACCAAATAATTTCTGCGTATTTAAAAAAAAACAGTGGTTGTAGACTTTTGTCTTTAGGAACTAAGATAATTTGGACGAGAAGACGTTTTGTAGCTTCCTGAACGCTGCCTAGCCAAGTTGAATTCGACGATTGACCTCCTTCTGTTACCAGTGATAACGTATGGAAGTGAAAAGAGGCCGATCTCCGTTCGTTCTTTGCGAGATTGAATCAGAAATGAGTAGATCCGTAAAACAACAAAAGTCGCTGACATAGCCCAACGGATTAGCAAGCTGAAGTGGCAGTGGGCGGGGCACATAGTACGCAGAACTGACGGCCGATGGGGTAGAAAGGTTCTAGAATTGAGGCCACGTACCGGAAAGCGCAGCGTAGAACGTCCTCCCACAAGCTGAGAAGACAACCCGGTGAAGGTTGCAGGAAGAATCTGGAAGTCATAGGTGAAGGTCTATGTTTAGCAGTGGATGTCCTATGGCTAAAATGATGATGATGAAAAAAACCGGCACAGTTTAGCGTTCATAGTTAAAGCTTTCTTCGGAAACCCATGAATCGATCATAGATCAGTCCCATAACATGCATGGAACATAACATTTTTAGGGTAAGAAATTAACAGTGCCAGTGCCAACGAATCATGTTTCTAATTAGAACAATCTGACGACCGTCTAGTGTAGTGGTTCGCGCGCCGGACTACCAAGTCAGCGGTTGCGGGTTTGAGTCTCGCAAAGGGCAAATGTTTGTGTGATGACCACAAACGTTCGTAGCTAAGTCGGATGTTTATAAACGTATTTATGTATGTTTATCCGTTTCTAGTTTAATTGGTGTGATTGTGGGAAACTATTTATTTCTTTATTTATGTTAGAATAATAGAATAAATAGATTAAATTTATTTTATGTTAGGGGTCATCCCCCAGCACACTCATACTGGCCCGGGCTAATTTAGAAAAAAAAAGATTGACCAGAACTGGGGACCCTCTAAGTTCAGGGGAAATCACTATGCCATTCGGGTAGTAAAACATTTTTTTTGCAAATGGTATTATAATTGAGGTAATGTAGATACTAATTGTGTGTTTACTGTGATCCAACCGTACAACTATGTCTTTTTTTAATATCTGCTAAAGTTATAATAATTATAAAAAAGAAGTGAAAAGTTCTACTGAAAGAAGTAAATCTACTGTATCAACGTTTTGTTTTATGAGCCAATAACGAACTAAGTGACGAACAAATATAGTTTAGAATCAGAACATAGATATTAGCAGTACGTATTGAAATAATAAAGCTCGGTAATACAGACACGGAGTTGGATGTATTATTTGATAACTTCGTTACCTAAAATTAAATAATAATTTGGGCAACATGGATCCATATCGTGTTAAAAACTATAAAACACTTTATAACACTTTATAACACTTTCATTTTGAGTTATTTATTTTTAGCAAGGATCTTATTTAAAAATACAGGATTACATTGCAAAGGGGTGCCACATTTTAAAAATAAAAATAAGACAATAGAATGAAGCATCTTAATCGTTATTATTTTTAGTAATCGTATTTTACAAAATAAACATTTTATTAAAAAAAATAAAACCGACTTCAAAACACTGAAATGCTAAAAATAATCCTAACACTTAAGTACCTAATCAGATACTTTTGGAGTCGGTGCCAGCCGATGAGAGATTCAATGTTTTTGTTTGCACCGACTCCAAAAGTAACTGATTAGGTACTTAAGTGTTAGGATTATTTTTAGCATTTCAGTGTTTTGAAGTCGGTTTTATTTTTTTTAATAAAATTTACTTATTTCATCTATTTTTAGTGATAAATCCTAATCTAACTGCTGAACACCGATTTCATCCCCTATTTTCCTACCCTTAGGGGTGATTTTTATTTTTCAAACTTTTATCATAGCATCTTTGAAGTATAAGCTATTCAATAAAACAAAAATCATCAAAATCGGCTCATATTTGTCGAAGATAGGTAACAAGAACTACAACCAAAATATTATCTGGGTATATATTTGTTGATTTTCTCAAAAAGTTCTAAATCAATTTCGATAAAATTTATATGGGACCACCTCTGAAGTATGATCTACCAAACAAAAAAAGAATCATTAAAATCGATTCATAATTGGCGGAGTAATCGCGTAACAAACATACAAAAAAAAAAAAAAACATACAGTCGAATTGAGAACCTCCTTTTTTGAAGTCGGTTGAAAATACTTTAAACTATCCAAAAATAAAGTACATAGACTACGAAAGCCACGTGGTCATTCATCAGAAGCAAAGGTACGGCGAGCCAATAAAGACCTTACGCAGTGCATATACGGTCCAATTTTTTCATGAATATGTTAAATTATCCACGCGTATGATTTTTAATAGCGGATAGGAATAATTATATGTGAACATTTTTTTCTTCTTTGCATAGTTCGTTAAATTCAGGCCACTCCTAATGATTTGGCAACCCTTTGCAATGTAACCCTGTATATTAAATAAGCAAAGTATAATAATATTAAATGAGACACAATATAAATTTTACTGTAACGCGGTATTTGACTGGCGATACGGGGCCTGTCAGTATTAGTCTATTGGTAGGTAACTCGAATATTAAGCATACCGAGTTACGTAACCTATAATAGTTGATCTTTAAGTTTGACGATTAGTCATTTAACTGGTAGCTCGATTGCTTGTTGCTTTGTGACTCGCATTTTTATCACATTCGTCGTAAAGCAAGCTTACATGTTGGTGATAATTTTACTAGGTCGTTCTTGCAACATGTGACGTCACCGGCTAGCAGAGTTCTGGTCAATTCAATACCGTGCCGTGCGTGCGATGCTGCTAATAATAGTAGTGGTCAAAGTCGAAAATGCCGGATTCCGTGTCAATTAGTCGACGGACTGCTTAAGCGATATCGAGCAGCCTTGGCGAAGTGTTTCGTCAAATCCACTGCCCGTCTTTAATGAAAACACTCGTACTAAAGTATTCTACAGCCGTTCGCGCTATAAATATAGTTCAAGAAGATTGTACCAGAGCGTGTTGTGCACCGCAGGGGGCTAACGAGAGCATGCCGACTGTCATTAGTATCTAGTCTACAGTCTCAAACAAAAATATACGGTAAATCTTATTGCCTGCACTCAAAAACAAGTTTACGCTATCAGTTATCGCTTCTATTGCAATTTCAGCTTGTTTATCATTTGAGCTATATTAATAACATTAGTTGTCTGTCGGATAAAACCCTATTCATTTTATCTTGGACAGAATCCGACCATAGACATCTGTGTAGTTTGCTGAGCAACATTAAGTGATGATTTAGTGATGTTCTAATGGTATCGAGAGTGTTGTCTGTCCCCATATTTCATGATAGGTAAGCAGCACGCCCTCGGTAAAGATTTTTAGCTTTTATCATCATCATTTTAGCCATAGGACGTCCACTGCTGAACATAGGCCTCCCCCATTGACTTCCAGATTGGCTGGTTAGAAGCGGCCTGCATCCAGCGTCTTCCTGCGACCCTTACCAGGTCGTCTGACCACCTTGTGAGGTGATGTCCTACGCTGCGCTTGCCGGTACGCGGCCTCCATTCTAGAACCTTTCTGCCCCTGCTGGACATAGGCCTCCCTTATAAAACGCACGAGCGGCTCTGGGTCGTTTGCATCCAGCGACTGCTCGCAACCTTGACTAGAGGGAGAGTTTAAGAAAGTGGCGATTATTTGACTTAATGAAACCAACACTTCATAAAAGCCTATAAACGAGGTAGAGCGATCATAAAATTGCTTGAAGCGCAAGCGGATGTATAATAATAGGAAACGATTTCAGAAGTGTACGGCGGGGGATGACTATGCAGTAGTGGACTGAAATGGGCTGATTATGGTGAGATCTTAATGTACCATCATCATTATCATCATCGTTCCAGCCATAGGAGGTCCACTGCTGAACAAAGGCCTCCCCGAATGACTGATCATCGGGGGGGATTGCTGATACTCGCCACGCTTGGCAGGCGGGTTGGCGAGCGCAGTTTTTTTATAAGATTTCGCACAAAGCCGCTGCTGCCCGTCTCGTGCTACAGGAATTAGTCGACTCTTACGACACGCCTCCTGTTGGCGGTGGGGAAGTGTATTCTTTACGGCCGTCCCCACACGGCACTGTACGGAAATGTACCATAGCCTAAATAAAATACAGTGTTCATATGAAGACGCGTAGACAAAGCAATAATGCTGGGTGAACCGGACGAGTCTCCACCTGAGGGTAGATACTACGGTTTTATCTAGTTTGGAACGAGTAAACGCGTTGGACGTTGGCGTGCCGTGTAAGACGGCTGTAAATAATACATTTCCTCACCGCCAACAGGAGGCGTGTCGTAAGAGGCGAGTAATGAGATCCTGTATCATGAGACGTACAGCAGCGTCTTCTTGCGAAATCTTATAAAAAACTGCGGTCGCCAACCCGCCTGCCAAGCTTGGCGAGTATTGGCAATCCCCCCCAAAGAAAGTCATTCGGGGAGGCCTTTGTTCAGTTTCTCTGACGTTCTATGGCTTAAATGATGAAAAGTGTTTGAACACTGTTGTTTTTACACTGTGTCTGTAAACTACGATTACACGATGCGACATTCACAAGATTAGGTTCCAAATTCAAAATATCCTAGGTTACTTATTTCTTCAAACCAAAATATCTATTAAATGCCGTCAAAAATCTATGCAAACGTCTTCTTAGAAACCTACCTTATGCCGTCATTCACGACCCATAATAATGACTTGCTTGTATTTATAGTAAATCTGTATGCACTTTTAATATCGACAATTAAGCTACTAGTATATTACTACATGTATTTTTACCGTTGACTGTATCAGTCATTGGTATTGAAGACATTACAGTTTTACAAAGAACGCTACGTTTGGAATTTAATTAAAGTAAATATTGTTCCACAGAAACACGTCGATGTCATAATAGCATTCATTCGAGTATTGTTGTTTTACAAACAGATAGGCTGAATTATACTAACTAAAAGTTTTTGTAATTCCAAAGTTTTTTTTTAACTAGCTTCTGCCTGCGACGTCGTCTGCATATACTTCAGTATTATGCAGATGAAAAAAAATATTATGACAGCAAAAACACGGGTTAATTTAGCCTTGTTCCTTTTTTAATTTGATTTACTAACGAAAATATATGAGAAGTCAAATTAATTGTGACCAGTAATACGGACCAGGATAACATACGAGGAATCAAGTTGTATCTTTAAATCTACTAAATTATTGGAGACAATAAGTACGTTCTAAGTCAGACTATATACGCTTAGTCTGTATAAATGTAAAAAAAAACAGTTCATCAATTTTCCTGTCTATTGGCATCATACAGACTAAACTAACAGACAATTTTTTTTAAAAATCTTCTCCACTGACCCTATATTAAGACTGGGGACTATTATTTCTTGTTTCTAATCAATGTACTGAAATCAGTTTTATTAATGTCATCGAGCACATACCCTATACAGCAGCAATACGAACCATCTTTCTCCAAAAGTAGTAAGTGATTTTTCACTTACATTTAGTATGAAATGACAAGTCCTGTCAACTCTCGCCCATACAAAAAAGTACAGATACAGATAAAAAAATGGCGAAAAAATTTGTCGAACAAGTCATATGACATTTCTACTCTATCACATACCCGTGCTCTATGGTTAATGTATACTTAGATAGTTGTCAAGTTTCCTATCTTTATACTGCTGTACTAAATTTACCCATAGTGTAGCAGGTATTCAAGAAAATCCAACAATATTGACGTAATAAACATCCAAAATTTCACACAAAAAAGAAATTCAGAAAGTCGATCCAATCACGGTTAATAACAGCGCGTACTCCACTAATGGCGGGCCCACGTGACCGCGCCGTGTCGATGAACATCCATTACCCAGGAGACGTGCTGGCCGGTGATGTCATAGACTATATATATGTTTGCGGTAAGTCACTTCTCTGACGTAGAATGGAGTGTTTAATTTCATTGATGTTGAGAGTTCCGAGAAATATACACGGAAGTGGTAGTAAAGTAAAGAAAATGATAAATCTGAATATTAATATTGTAATGTATGTACGTCAATGACTCATAATAGGTAGTGACGACTGATCTAGTCAGACAAGCATAGTTCTTGACCGTAATGTTTATTATAATAACATTAGCTTGAACAATGCCATTTTTAATAGACTAAGGGCCGATTTTCCAATAGTCAGATAACTTTTATTTGAAGAATAAGTTTGACATTAGACAGTATTTGTATAGAAATTGTCAAAACATAAATTTTATTCGTCGAATATCTTATCTTATCGTTATCTGGCGATAGAAAAATTAGCCCTTATAAAGTAAACAGCATTTTAAACACAAGTTTTTAAAGCGTATAAATTAACTATGTTGCCTAAGACGATATGTCTGAAAGAAGATGAATGTCTCACAGACAGACAGTATGTAATGTCTATCCCAAGAAATGAAAAGTCTGTGAAAATGTGTAAATTTTCATTTTTACATCGGTTTGGTACTAGTATTACACAGATACAAAATTAAGACAAACATTTTTTCTTAGGCATAAACCCAAGTCTCAACACATCTGTTCCATAAGCTTTGACCATCGAACGCCTGCGCATGCAAATCCAGCGCTGCAATGAGCCTTATCTCGCGGGCCGGTTGCGATTTCTCCCAACATTTCTTGGGGTGCGTGCACATTTTATAGACACAAGGAATCTCGTGCTAAAGGCCGTACTATGGTAATTTTTAACAGTCCAAGTCAGTGACTTTTTATGTAGGTTAGATTCGTTTTATAAATCGATATCAAAGACGTTGTAATTACTTTTTAAAGGACTGAATAGCTATGCTAATATTGCTGTCGTTATTTACTTAAGCGAACATTTACCTGAATAATGTAGGTTCTTTGACGTAGTTGCGCCCTACAAAGTAAGTAAGAAATTTATGTCATTTAAATGTATATTTAAGCAGCTATTTGTTACTTAAAGGTTTGATAATAACGATAGACTGAAATCGTGGTACCGCCTCAACTGAGCTGTAACTAAACTGAACTGTAACGACAACAAACTTCTGAACCGGCCAAGTGCGTGTCGATTCACGTGCAATGTAGGGTTCTGTGGTTTCCCGTCACAAAATGCGGTATTTGCTACCTGTTCTACTTATTAAGAGCATCATCTAAGTAATTTTCTCCTCCAAGTACATTTTACGTTAATTGGGTACTTGTAAAGCCTACATAGATAATAATAGTTTTTTTTCAACTTCGTTACGATTTAAACTTCAGAAAGAGCGGCTTTCTCCTAACACAAGTGTTAAACTTAAAAAGAGAGTTCCAATGTCCTTGTTACTAATAATTTAAATACAATAAAGGAATTTTAAATTTGAATTTTGGAAACTACTGTCATGTTTGTTGAATTTTTTTGTGAAAAAATTTCGCTGGCAGAGGAGAGGACACTAGACTCTAACAAATTATAAATTAAATTTAAAGTTTAATAGTTAGTTAGTTATAAAATAAAAAATTTCCTTATATGTATTTAAAAAAAATATCTTTATATTATATATTTAACTCGGAATGCGATTGTCGGACGATCATAAAAGTTTCAAAATTTAAAAAGTAGATCCGTTATTGGCTGTAAATTTAGTTCATAAGTTCATCTAAATTGTAATTAGAGCTGTGGATCTTGTAATAAAATAAAATAAAAATAAAATAGTACGCCAACGGATGCCTGAATCTAAAATTAGTATTTGCACATCCAAAGTATATTTAAACGACCTATCCAACGACATCACACGCGATATACAAGACGGGTGGGGCCCTAAAAATTTTTTTTTTTCAAGATTTAATTCTACCACATTGTTGCCGTGGATAATATGGTTACCCTTGCGTATTAAAGCCCGTAGTACGGCCTGATCTCTGCCTTGTAAGGAATGGAATCCCTGTGCGTGCATATCTCGCGAAATACAAAGCGATATTTTACTTTATTTGCACGCCTTTGTCCTTCCGTTATCTGCAGCGTCTGGGCGCCCTTTACATAAAGCATTATTGTATACGTGTATTTAAGTATGTATTAGCAGGTATACATAAGAAGGTCTTGGTGGTTTTTGGTTTTATAATTTTATTTCTAACTAGCTGTCCCTGCAAACTTCGTATTCCTTCCCCTTCATAATTTTTTTTCCTGAATTTTTCCCTATTTTTATAGTTATTCTGCTATTCGGGGCGAAGATAAATTTAACAAAGTAAAGATTATAAATATCGGTCCAGCCGTTCTCGACTTTTAAATGGTGTAATGTAACTAACCCGATGTTGCGGGCAACAGCATTTTTTTCATATAAATTACTTGTGCCTGACAACATACTAAATTTGTTTTATATATATAGATTAGAATATACAATTGACTTGTTTAGAAATACAGGATATTATGTAAATTTAATTAACTAAGGACCCTTACTTCGAGGTCAAATAATTAGTGTGTTGTCAGGCACAAGTAATTTATTTAAAAAAATACTGTTGCCCGCAACATCGTTCGCGTTGTCTTTGCAAAACCATGATCACGCGAACGAAGTCGCTGGCAACAGCTAGTCTTACATTTTTTCAAACTTAAAAAATGTTTGCTAACTGAACGGCGACATCTAACGGTGAGAAGCGCCATCTATAATGACAGTTACTTTGCACCCCTCGGGAAGCGTCCATTTTTCCGGGTAAAAGTAACCTATCTACTATTGCAGGCTTTATTCTATTTCTGTGTCAAATTTCATCTAGATCCGTTCAGTTGTACTGGCGTTTTTAAGTAGCAAACTTCCATCTGTCTAAACTTCGCATTTTTAATATAAGTAAGGCGACTTTTGCAAATTGAAATACTATTCGGTGGTAAGGTAACCCTAAGGCCGAAGTTCTCGCAACATAGATAGATAGACACTTTATTGCACAAAACATTAAAGGTTATTTCAAACAAGACAGAGTTATGTACAAGCAGGCCGCCTTATCGCCAAAAACGATATCTTCCAGACAACCTTAGGGCAGAGTAAATTAAGTTGTAATAGATTGGGGTAACGTAGTGCGAGAGCAAAAGAGTGCGTAAGACAAAGAATGAGAAATAAAAATAAATAAATACATATATGTAATACATAAAAATAGCAAAACAATAATAATAAATAAATATATACATCTATATACGCGAACCGGAACATGTAGCCACAACAGCATTGACGCGATAGGAAAAAAGCTTTGGCCCTAGCCTTGAAAATGGGAAGGGACTCAGACTGCCGAACGGATAAGGGTAAAGAACTCCATAGGCGGACAGACTGAACAGTAAAGGATTGTGAATAGAACTGTGAAGAGTGAGAAGGGAAAGAGACAAGCAGATATTTTGTTGACAAAGGTGAAGCCTTAGGCGCTCGGACTTGGCATTGTATCCGCACTGTAGTCCGGGAGGCCGGTTAATAATACTGAAGCATTAAAAGTCATATTTTTTAATAGAAAATCTTTTGTTTCTGCTGCTTTTCATTGTGTCTTGAGGTCAACGTTGAGAACAAAGCTGGTATTAATTTTTCATTTGAGAAAAGACGTTATTAAACGTCCTAGTTTCTTTATTTTAATTGTACCTACTATAAGTCACGAGGGGATTTGTTGATTTTTAAAAAAGTGACATTAAAAAACTAGAAAAAAACATCACTTAAATTTAGACTAATAAAAATCAATTGCCATATGTATGAAAACAAACGATTTAGCTGTTTTTTGTGTTCATAATCAGGGAAAGGCTTAAGGAATGAAAATTTTAAAAAGATTCCAGGAATATTTTCAAATATAAAAAAAAATATATACGTTACTATTCGATGGGATTTTTGGACGTCTGTTTGGTCAGCTAGTTTTACATGAAGAAGTAAAACTCTACGAACAACAATATGTTTAACACATATAATGCGTCTTAGCTTCGCCATCTCTGAGGTCCCGGGTTCGATTCTCGGTACGTAATGTAGAAAACGAACTTGTCTATGTTGTCTCTGGTCTAGGTGTTGTGGTACCGTCGTTGTTATTGATTTCTTTAACACAAGGGCTTCAGTTACTTACCTTAGGATCAGAGCAATGTACATGGTGTCGTCCAACATTTATTATAATAATTGTTTGTACGCTCTAGGAGTTCACGGGTCAAAAGTGACCCGGTCATAAGGCTTGCGTGTGGATACTGATCCAAAACGTACTAGCCATTTTAAGAGCAAATAATCAAACATGAAAGTGTTACACTGCTGGATTCAATCTCTGACTACATCATGGGATGAGTAAGAGTAAGAGATTACACCCAGCATGTATACAGGAACAATTTGCAGCTAATGACAAATTAACTGGGTTTATTGAAGGATGATGGAGGGACTCTGGGCTATTGATGGAGACTATTGGTCACCTGCCTGGTTCATAGTTACAGACAGAGTATATGTATTATTATTATTACAATAATAAACACCATCTATGTTCAAATGTTGATTTCTTGTTTTTGTCGTAGGTAATGTAGTGTAATTTTCCCTTTATTACATTTCCCAAAATTAGGTCAACTTTAACCACATTATGTGTTCACGACTTATGTTATCTAGTTTGGTTTTGTTCTGTGTTCAAAGGCTAGCCCGCAGGCGGTCTCCTGTGAAAGGACTTGGTTAATATCATTATACAGGGATTGCCTTTTCAATGTTGTGAAGAAACGCATACTCATTATGAGATGATAAAGGAACAATGGAAATGAAGTACGATGAAATAGAAATGGAACAGTTTGTTATAAATAGATATGATAAATAGTTTATTTTTGTTTGATTTCTATTGTAAAGAAAAAAGTATTTTTTACATACTCTTTTCTTAACGAGAAAAGTAATAATAATACGTATGGCTTGGATTTAAAAACCTGTTTATAAGATCGATTAAATTGCATAGGGATGTGAAATTTAGCCGTATTCGTGTGTTAAAAATGATTAATAGAAATATTTATATTATTACTAGCTGTTGCCCGCGACTTCGTTCGCGTGGACTTTAGTTTATTCATAGTGGATTTTTTGCACAACTTTCTTAATTTTCTTTTCTTAATTTTCATAAGAAACTTGTCCTGGAAATAATTAACACAACAAAAAAATAATCAGCGAAATTATTCCATCCGTGTGCATGATGCGATGACCAAGGGAAATATAGATTCATTTTTATATATATATTATTCAAAATTTACAAATATTTGACGTCACACTAGATGACAAAGGTCACTCTAATATGACCGAGACAAAATCATGAAGTTTGTGTGACGTAATTTTCGGATGGCCCCATTTGGAAAATCTATTTAAAACCGAAACTCCACTCTCTGCCAGCTAACTACTACCAGTAGGAAAACAAACAGGGTCATTACTTAAGGGTCAAACAGTCATGTGTCACACGAGTTTAAGTCATGACTCGTGGTCACGAACTCACGACGCGCCGACTGACATTATTAATGGTGAGCACTTAAAATGTCTGGTAAAAGAAAGGCTATTTCATTTTCTGACGACCTTCGTAGCCAAGAGGGGAGCTTACCGGACTTGGTGTCGCTATATATATGGTCCTAGATTCGATTCCCGGTCGGTTAGTGTAGAAAAATAACTTTTCTATATTGTCTCGGGTCTGGATGTTGTGGTGCCGTCGTTTTTTCTGATTTTTGTAAAACAAGTGCTTAAACTACTTATCGTAGAATCAGAGCAATGTATGTGATGTTGTCCAATATTTATTTATTATTTATTTATTAATTCACGTTTTCTGAAAGAAAACTATTGTGTAACAGGGATACCCAAAGGCTTTAAACGCATACTATATGTCTATATTGGCTGGGAACGATTTAATTATTAACTAGCTGTTGACTGACTTTGTTCACGTGGTCTTTGCACAACGTTCATCATCATCATCATCATAATCATTCCAGCCACGTCCACTGCTGAACACAGGCCTCCCCAAATGATTTTCATTGGGGGATTGCCAAAACTCGCCACGCTTGGCAGGCGGGTTGGCGAGCGCAGTTTTTTATAAGATTTCACACGCAGACGCTGCTGCCCGTCTCGTGCTACAGGAGTTAGTCGCCTCTTACGACGCGCCTCCTGTTAGTGGTGAGGAAGTGTATTCTTTACGGCCATCCCCACACGACATCAACCAAAGTTAGTCTAAACTAAAGAGCACGCGAACAAAGCTATGGTTACATATTCTTTTTATATTTAAACATTTTTGCCAACTGAAAAGCGATATCTCACAGTAAGAAATGCCATCTATATTGTCTTTTGCATCCCTCGGGAACCATACATTTTGTTGTAATAAAAAGTATCCTATCTACCATTCCAGGTTATAATCTATTTCTTTGCCAAATTTCATCTAGATCCGTTCAGCCATTCTGGCGTGAAATAGTAACAAACATCAATCCATCCAAACTTATGCCGTTATAATATTAGTAAGATGAGATAAGATAATTAGCTTTTCTGGCGAACTTCGTATCGCCAATTATTTTTTTTGGGATTTTTTTTTTGATGATTGAATAGTTACTCTGCTATTCGGGGAAGAAAACAAATCTAACAAATCAAAGATCATAAAAATCGGTCCAGCCGTTCTTTATTTATAAATGGTGTAGTAACTAACCCGACTTTGTTTTATACAGAATGTCCCGTAAAGACCACGTTACCTTGTCACCGTGCATTCTACACATTATTTTAAACCACTTTTATTCTATTACTTTTTAAATATTATTTATGCAAGGTAATTTTGTATGCAAAGTTAAATAACTTTTTTGCGAATTTGAAAAAAATTCAGAGCAATGGTTGTTCAAAATGTTGTATAGAAGGCGTGGTGACAAGGTGACGTGGTCTTTACAGGACACCCTATATACAGGGTTATACTGCAAAGTGGTGCCAAATTTTAAAAATAAGATCTAGGGAACAATATAAAGAACCGTCTTAATTGGTATTATTTTTGATAATCGAATGATACGAAAAAAATACTTTAAAATATCCGAAAATAAAGTCAATAGAGAGACTACGAAAAAAGCCGCGCGGTCATTCATCAGTTGCGTAGGTACGGTGAGCCAACAAGGACCTTACGCAGTGCAAAAATGGTGCACTTTTTCATAAATGAGTTAAACTATCCACGCGTACGATTTTTAACAGTGGATAGAAATAAATAAATTGGAAGAAAAAAAAGTTTTGTTATTTACATAGTTCGATTAAGTTACTGATTCTGAACTCCTAAAACTGACTCCTAAAAATTTTGCACCCCTTTGCAATGTAACCCTGTATAGAGCTCAAAAGAAGAACGAAAGTGCACTTTATGCCCGATGATGCTTTTAATTACTTACTGATGGGTTCCTAAATCTAATTTGTATTAGGAACCCTTAGCAACCTCTCTGTGTTTTAGAATTTAGAATTCTGTTCGCTAGCCGACGTGGTGTCTGCCTCTGTCTGCGTGTTGAGAATAATTTGATATGGCTGTTACGGGAATCGTAACGTTTTACAAGCATTTTTGAAAAAGAGGTTTCAGTTGGAGAATAGAGAAAAATTTGGCCAAATATTTTGGTTTAATCTAAGTGCAAGTGTTAATCATCCGGTGAGTATATAACACTAGTACAACCGCGGGCTACATAAGTAGCCCAGGTTATTTTTTGACGTCATAACTTCGCGAAATCTTCTGATTTATTCTTATGGCTCCAGCTAAGCTCAGATCAATGTCACACGAGTGCAAAAAACGTGCGGATATGTAAGTAATTAAAGCCTAAAGTTATTGGTCTACGAATTTAAGTGAGTCGAAGCACAAAAAATCCTGTATAAAATGATACAAGTGGATATGTACACTTCACCAGGTTATAATATTTACAGAATATGGCGAAATTTACTGATATTCCATATTAAAAAGCATTGTAGGCAAAGTTTATTGAATGCATACTAGTAGGTAAACATTGTTGATTTTTATGAATACTTCTATGTTTTGTTGATCTTCATTACTTTTTAAAGAAGGATGTGTTTTTTTTTCTTTTTTTGATAATTAAAGTCTATTTAAATATGCTTAAACGTTTTTTTTTTCTTAAAACTTTTAGAATTGTTTACAAAACTGAATCAAAAATGGGCTACACGCGTAGCCCACGCGAGAAATCATGTACCTTTTAAGGCGCGTGTAATAAGAAAGGCAGGACGGGCGTAGTCTTTTGATCAATAGTTGAATGTCGATAGCATATCGATAGTCCATCGATAGAAACTGATAGCAACACTGTCGAAAGATAGATAGATGGATACTCTTTATTGCACACCATACAAAGTGAATCACACATGATTTTTCATCAAAAAGACGTACAACTTACGAGGTCTGATCGCTAATAGCGATCCCTTCCAGACAACCTTCAGGTAGAGGACAACCATAGAAAAAAGGAAAGGTAGTGCAGTGTATTGTTGCTAATAAATTATAATCTATCGATAATGTACTGCAGTATTATTATTCAAAACTTAAGATTAAATAGTTTCTAAATTATAAAGGAATACCTATATTATCAGTAGTATTGCACTTAGTCAAATAAATGTAATGCCACGTTCCAGCCTATCAACAGTAAGGCTGTTTAAAGTGTACACTATCGACAGTTTGACAACACTAGACGAAGATCGAGTCACACTTTAATCTGCCGTCAATATTATAAGCGTTTTGTTGATCGCACGCTCCCTCATTTTACCCTCACGCCTCATTTGACACCTTACTTTCGCAAAAACTATGCCCCGAACATCGAGTCTATCAGACATAGAACCATCCACTATCAATCAATGGGGAAATCCCGGTGCCTTCTACTCAGGGATTTCCCCTGTTTAAGTGGTTATTTAAATTTGAATTTCGAATATCAACTTTTTTATGATTGAATATGACTGATTTTGGCCAGTGCGTTAATATTTGCTCGTACTTACATACGCGTCTCGTATTGCATAATGTTTACCTTCGGTTGAGGCCGTGCGATTCGTGTAGTCAAGTTCAAAGACACGACAAACACACAACACAAATACGTTTATTAGCATTTTCTTACTGTAACTCAACATACATAATCCCAAGTCAATCAGAGAGTTCAAAGATGACCACACTTTAGTTAAAAAATACAATTGCCACAAAGTTTTTGCATTATTTTAATCTTAGAAATATGTTTAAAGGCAAAGGAATAAAAAACTGAAGAGTATTGCATTCTATTATACAAACTTGAATGCGCTCTTCAAAACACGCCTTGTGTTTTTAACTTATTTTGAAAGGAGTGAGAGCATAAAATTCGCTCGCTTTTTAGTAGACATAAAATCGGAGAGGATTTGTCGGACCTTCGGTAATCGCGGACCCTGAACCGGCTTTGCAAGCGGCCGGTTCGAGGAAAGACGCCATTGCCATTGCGAAATTTCGGCCATATTGGCGGCAAAAACACGTATATAAATGACGTCGAAGACTGGACGGTCTAAACGTAGGGTTGCTTCGTTAAAAAAGTTTAAATTACGATGAGAATATCAAGGTTGTGCACCTATAAGACAGTTAATTCCTATAGCATACTAGAACTTGCCCGCGACTTCGTCTGCGAAGATTCTATTTACCTCTTTAAGCGTGATTGAGTAACAAAGACACTTTTTTATTAATAACATTAGTAAGATTATAGTATGTTATATCTATGTTATAAATGTTAAATTAATTTAGTACTAAAAAAAGATAATATAGTTTTTCAGAATACAAGTAAGTTTTGTTATTCTACCTTAAAATCTAAATGATTAAACCGATTCTTTAGACCAAAACTTCTTAAAAAGTCCCGCACCAAATCGGATTGATTTGTATTACAACTATAAATTATAAATTAGGCTTGCAGCCTTTTTTTGATTATTTAAAAAAACCTTAGGCCTTAACACTATCCTATGGTTTTACTCAGCAATTTTTTAAGTTACTTAATATTACTGAATTTATTTTTTATCAATACTAATATTATAAATGCGAAAGTTACTCTGTCTGATTGTCTGTTACGTTTTAAATCCTTAACCGCTGAACCAAATTTGATAAATTTTAACATAAAGCTATATGGGACCATGAATAAGGGCATATGCTACATTTTTTCGTGAAAGCTGAACCGGCTTTGATGTAATTTTGTACAGTTTTCTGTACAAAAGCTTGGAAGGACAGCCGTTACTATTTTTAATCAACCTCCTAAGCGATTAAAATGTGACTAACCGTATTCTACGCGAGCGAAGTGGGCACAGCTAGTATCATATTATTATACCACTGTAGGCTTCTAGCGCTACCTTTACGAAAGGTTATTTTTGCCACGATAATTCATCAGATTATATTTTTATGATAACTTTAGCTGTCTAATTTCTAAAAAATCTTTAGCATTAGATCATCTTTATTTACCTTACTGTCCACAACGCGTGTAGTTATTTTGACTAAAATCTGATACACGTGTAGATCGCGCAAGTTCATCAACATCTCGCATTTAATGTTTGTGTATGCTGTTTGGTAGGTAGCCCCCACAGTTTTTAGATTCGCTAAACGTCATGGCAATGCCACAGTAAAGATAATACACAGTAACTCACTTATGCTATACAGAGTTATATTTCAAGGTAGTGCCAATTTTTCAGGGACCACTCAGAATCAGTAACTATTTTTTTTTCATATTTCATTCTTCCATTCTGCATTTGAAAAATAGAATACGTAGAAAATTTACGATCACTCGATTAAATTGCACCGTATGTGCACTGCATGAGGTTCTTGTTGGAGCGGTGTCAGCGCATGCCTGTGATCTCTGATGAATAACGACGCATCTCGCGTTTTCTTATTTTACGGAAATTTTTAAGTAAATTTTACTCCAAAAATACGATGACTGAAATTAATTACAATAAATTAATATTTTTATATTGTACTGTGTATTTGTGTATGTATTGCACTACCTTGAAATGTAACCCTGTATGTCAAAAAACGTAGTTTCAAAAGGCAGAAAAGTTGGCAGCATTTCGTAGTTATCGTTATGATGATATGCTACGAAACAAACTAAGTGACTAAGAATAAACAACGTTAGATAAAAATTTATAAACGGCATTGTTCAATGTTCTGTTCTGTAATATTTTTTTGTTGTTTCGCATTCACTGAAAAAAGAATGCTAACCTTCAAAACGTTTAGTCGATTTTGTAAGTGATTATTTAGATATTTATTGTAAGAACAAGAAGTAAAAACATGCAGTTATATTAAGTTATCTCTAAGGTAAGATGTATTATTATTATTAAATATATTATCATCAAATTTATTAGTGTTAATACAGAATAATTAGAAGCCCATTTAATAAATACCTTACACACTAACAAACAGATATAAAAAAAATGATATGAGGTTATTTTCAGGTTTCGTTTCTGTAGTGTCAACCGGTATTTTTAACCAAAATTATTTTTAGGATTTCTGTATGATATACTTACCTACATTTTGCATTAAAGAATATCTCAATTTCTCTTTTATTCTATTACTTCGTTCAAGAACATTGAGGAAAAGCCCTTAAATCTGGACTCCGCTGGTTTGGGTAGTCAAACCACTCCGGTGGGGTCACCGTGACGTCACCGCTCGCCGGCCAATGGCGGAGGCGCGCGCGCGGGGCGGCTGCGTCCGCGCAGCGCGGGCCAGTCGCGCCCCGCCGCCGCCCCGGACGCGCGTGCGCCGCACGATTGCAACTCCCCTGGCCATTTCCACCAGTGAGTGTGTGTTTCTTAATTGGAGCGCTCGTGAAAAACACCCATGCCAGGTTGGAGTAATCGTGCGGGCCTTGGATCGACTGGCTGGTGAGTCCGCTTTTTATTTCGAGACCGGTTTTTGATCTTATTATAAAAGGAATTTTCTTAACCTCTTTTCCGACGCGTGGGACGGCAAAGTAATTATTGGGCGGCAAAACGAAGACCGAACTATAATAGTCAACCAGTTTTTGGGTCCGATACAAATTATTAAACATAACGTTAGTAACTGTAAAAACCTTTTCATGTAGATATAAGTATTTAGCTTTAGAAACGTTTTTTAATGACGTCAAAAGAACTTGCGATAAAAAGACCGGTTAACGAGACCGTTCAATTAATCTCGCTAAAGCGTGGGATAATATCTCGGTATTCGTTAGGTATTGTATAACTTTAAATTGAAAAAAATTGCTGTCATTTTTAAGCTTTATTCAAATTGAAAAATCATTTACTACTTCAATAGATTGCAAATAAGAGAGAAAATTATACCCAATTCGTAGCATTTTACAAGACCTATTCAAAATTATTACAACGTACCAATTTTAATAGAAATAAAGTTGTACATATCTCTCTTTTAATAATCATGAAAAGAAAATACATATAAAGAATATACCTAATATCTTATATTTAATAAATTTTACCTACATTTTTAACATGGGACTAATCTCAAGTACTGAGATGGTTCAAGACTAAACCGTTTTATCATTAATTTAGCTAAAAGTACTTTAACTGAATTAAAATGAGATTAAGCGACATGACTATGATAAGTGGTCTTGTTTTTTATGTATATATATAATAATCTAGAGGATTAAGGGGAGTGTAGTCGCCAAATGTAAAATCATGTGGTTTCACAAGCTGACTACTAAGCTTAAATTGTTAGATATGAAAAATTATACATGTTGAGAATAGACAGAACCTACACAGCATTTTGAGTATAGCAATTGGTTCTAGTATACTTGTATTCGTATACTTCAGGACAAAATATAAAAATCATTGAAAAAAACAAACAAAAAAACTAATTTTCTTTTTCTTTTTAACTGCTTGACCAATTTAACTTATTTATACGTCGATTGATGATATCTATAAACTTCGCATAGGTTATTTTTAACTTAACAATTGCGTCCATGAAAAAGTATTATTATCATGGCGCGCTATTAGGAACCGTATTTTAATGAGTTTTTGTGCGATATTTGTTCCAACACACGTCAAGTCACTTATTTAGAGGCATTACTCACTTCTAATAAGCATAAATCATAAAGACTTACCGCCAAATATTTAAGACCCTTTAGGCAAATCTGCCTACACTACCTCGAGCTTATTGAAGCGATTTGGGTATTGAATAGGCAAATGTCTTGACAGAGGCCTAACATGATATGAATATAAGCAAGCCTACATTACCTCGAGCTTATTGAAGCGATTTTAATTATACAGGCAAATAATAAAGTGGATGTTTTGTAAGAGTGGACATATTGACAAAGTGGTCAATTTGGTGCAGTGGTCATTTTGATTAGGACATTTTAATGTGACCATTTTGATACTGTGGACGTTTTGATTCAGTGGGTATTTTGGTTTAGTAGACTTTATGCGACTGAAGGCATAGGCCTAATATGATATGAATGCTCCAAGTACATCCGGGTTCGTCGCCGCCCGCGCAGCCTTGACCGGCGCGAACTCCCGCGCCTGCGTCTGCGCTGACTCAGAGGGCTCACGGTAAATCATTATGATTTTCCTTAGATTTATTTATGTCTGACGAGCAAAAGGTATTTAGACTCAATCGTTTATTGCTTAGTAACTATCTTTAATGAAAAACTGGCTGCCCCCACAGACGTTGTCTTGTCCAAAGACAATTTAAAACAACATTTTAAATTGTCAAATTTGTTCCTGTTTTTGCCCGTAGTAGCAGTAGAAGTTCAGTTTTTTTCGAATTAGAAAATTTACAGGAAATTTTTCTAGTTTTTCTTGAATTGACAATCTTGAATACAACAAAAAAGAATTAGCCAAATAGGTGCAGTCGTTCCGAAGTTATGCTTGTACAAACATTGCAATGTTTCATTTTAATATTTGATCACTATCTTTAGGAATAAAAATACATATTTAAGGCTCTATCACAACGTTTAATTTATTACTTAGTAACTATATTTTGGTAAACATTTTCGTCATGCTCTTAGTCATACTTATGTAGCCTTGGTGACAAGATTACGTGGGTTGTTTCAGTCTAAATAACATGTCAAGTGACCATTAACAAACTTTTTGATGTCATTTTTACTGTCACTCTAAAAATCAAATTTTGTCTTGAGCTTCACAAAATTAAAAAAAGTGATTGATTTTGCCATTCAAAAATACATAAAGGTAATCTCTCAAATAGATCTAAGAAAAATCTCAAGTTAATAGTATAGTTATTTTGGTTTGTATATCTAACTCTATTTACGCTGATTTTGAGCCATTTAAAATATATGGATAAATCATTGCGAGGTCTAGCGCGTTGATGTCTTTTTTAAGGGGAGGGGCGGGCCGAGCTGAGTGTACGATTAACATACATAATTAAATTTATACACACGTTTTATACACGGTTTTCTTATTTATACATTAATTATAGTACTGTGGTAAGTTATTTTTAGTAAAGGGTCGGATTCTATCATTGTACTATTGTAGGTAAAGTACTTGAATTGCAAATATTTTAATATGGATTCTTTAACTAAAATAACGTTAAAATTTGAATAAAATAAGAATATAGGATACATTCTTTATATTTTTATTAACAAGACAAAAGTATATTGTCTTGAAAATATGTCCAAATATATCTAAAAATACGTATAATTAGAGAAATTGAACGTGTTGAACTAATATTAAGAAAAAATATAATATAATTTAATTTATAGGGATGACAAAATTCAGGTATTGCACATGAGATGCCGACTGAATTATACATTTTAATTCTGTTGTTAAGAATAATTTATTGCCTTACAGTATTGTGAAACTACATTACAGTATGACTGAGTAATGTTGAATTGCGTAAAAAAGAGCTGCTACGGCACAAAGCCATTCGATTTACATTATTTAAATAAAATCTAGTTTTCGATTTAATATAGGAGACTTTTAATCCAATACAATCTTTTCTTTCTGCTAACAATATTTTAAATTTCATATAGGATATACTTTTAAACATTGACGACTTGAACTTGACGGCCGTCTGGTGTAGTAGTTTGGGCTCCGGACTACAAAGCCAGTGGTTTCGGGTTCGAATCTCGCAAGGGGCAAATGTTTCTGTGATGAGCATGAGCATTTGTATTTAAATTTGATGTTTATAAAAGTATTTAAGTATGTTTATCCGTTGACTAGTCGCCATAGTACAAGCATTGCTTGGTTTGGGGCTCGATATACAATGTGTATTTTCGATACTTGATCAAACGAAATGTGCGGATACTAGACCCAAAATTATCGTAAAAAAAAAAAAAAAATTGTCAGCCATCTTTAAAACCGAGCAGTTTTAATTTTTTTTTAAATTAAAATTTCTTCTTGTATTTTTTTCGTCGTTTCTTTTTATTGAAACGGTACAGATCAAAAATGAAAAAAGCAACATTTTTACACAAATTTCAGAAGTTTTTATTTTTTTTAGGTTTTTTGTTAGGTATAGCTGTTTTTTTTTATTAGCTATTTAATCTGTTTAGCTTTCAAATGAGACTACTTTGAAAAGAATACATCGTTTCAATAAAAAGAAACGACAAAAAAATAAAAAGTAAGTAAAACTGCTCGGTTTTAAGATGGCTGACAAAAAAAATTTTTTTTTGTCGATAATTTTGGGTCTTTGGGTCTGGATACTAGTTTCACACATTTCGTTTGATCAAGTATCGAAAATACACATTGTAAAAAAAACTCTTAAAAAACTTCATACATACACTAATGGATACCTTAAATATAAAAATGTCTATAACATTTTTTTTTAAAATTAAACCACTGTAACTTGTCTTCATAAAATAAAATAAATTTAATAGATTTGTGTCGAATTCTGTAATATATTTTGTCATATAAACATAATACGAGTACTAACTCACATTGGAACTAATATCGTTATGGAATTTTCTGGTATTTCATATTATTCCCAGTTTCCTCGTCGCTCTCAATAAGCGAGACGTGAAAAAATCTATCCTTGCCCAAATATTTTATTAGAACATTCCGGAATATCTTTTATTAGAAACGGATACTTACGTAAGTTATATATCGGATTTTTCTGATTCAATACTAATATTGTTACGGGTCCACGGGTGAAACAGTTGGGAAAAGAAAATTCCTTATTCCATAATACAGCATTGATAATAAAACATATTTGATTGATACTTTATGGGTTAAAAACGACGTCTTGTTTATAATATTGAAATGTTAAATAAACTACCAATTACATTACGGGAGTTGCCAGTTAACTGACTGCCAAATAACCGGCTTTTATAAAATGGATTTTACTCAATTAACGACTTTACGGAAACTACAATAAAATAAATTTAATTAATATTAGAATATTGACTTGGTGACAACTATTAGACGACATTATAGGACAATTGAAATTGTAAAGGTTAATAATTACATATATTATTTATATTTGTGGCAGAATATGATATTATATTATAGCTTTAAGACCTTTGCTAATGTTACCATATTCTATAAAATAAATGATTTGAATTTGAACACCAGTAAAAAAAAAAGTTTCCACAATCACACCAATTAGCTAGCCTCAAACTAAGCAAAGCTTGTACTATGGCGACTAGATAACGGATAAACATACTTAAATACATTTATAAACATCCATGACTTAGGTACAAATGTTCGTGCTCATCACATAAACATTTGCCCCTTGCGGGATTCGAACCCGCAACCGCTGGGTGTAGCCCGTAACGCGAACTACTACACCAGACGGTCGTCAAACCAGTGAGAAGAAACCTTTAAAAGTGTTTTTGATTTAATATTATTAGATAAAGTTGTCATCTAGTTTGCTAAAAATATACTAACGTGAGTTATAAATCAAACGGATTGGCAGTTTGAAAAACTTATTACACCGCCGCCATATTGGTTCGTTACGAAATAGGCACTGAACCGGCTTCTATTAATGCGAATTTGATGATGTAGGTATATCTTAATGCTGATGTACTCGTATGGTGGAGAGATAGCATAACACATCGTTTTTATTAGATTACTTCTTTAATAAAATTTTATAAAGATTAAATAATACGGAAAATACGTTCAAGGTAATGCTGATAAAAAAAAGTGTGACAAAATATACAAAACTTCAATAAAATTCACTTGTATCGAACAAGTGCAACTGAATCCGATAAAAGAACGGATTTTAAATTATGTCGCAAAAATCGCTTTTTAGTAACATAATATCATAATCATAAACTTATTAAGAACACCAGATAAAACACCTTTTCTCCCACTGCCATGTTTGTATCAATTCGAGTTTTTTGCGAAAGATTGGTCAGACAGGTAAATTGATTTTTATTGAAATGGCTTTCTTTGCATGCAACTTTTTATGGCAATATTTAAAAAATGCTTTTATATAAATCTTAAAGACCTCCATCTTTCGACATCTTACTTCTTGCAGACCGTACATGTTTCGCCACGACATATCGGCACTTACAAATAAGTTGCACATCAGAATCGTTGGGCAACTTAATGTTAATAGCATCTGGTTTCTCGTTTCTGTCAGAGACATTTTTGTACCTAATTGTTGTAATTGCTGGCCTGCGCAATGGCAACCTCATAACTTCATGTGTTACGAATGTATATTGTTAAAAAGGCGTAGTGGTATACTCATTTTAAAAATAAAATACTATCGATTATTTGGTGTAACCGAAGCGAGGTCATACGGCAGAGGACCAAAGTGATGAACATAGTCCAAAAATGTAGCTAACTTAAGTGGCAGTGGGCCGGCCACATCACTCGCAGAACCTATGAGAGGTGTAGTAAATAGGTTATCGAGTGGAGACCTCGCCTCGGCAAACGTAGTGTAGGACGCCCCCCAGCTCGATAGACCGACGACCTTAGAGAAATGGCTGGCAGTGACTGGATGAAAAAAGCGGGAGATCTAGCTAGCTCTTTGGCGCTCTTTGGGGGAGGCCTACGACCAACAGTGGACTGCAATAGGTTGACATGATGACTGTTCACAAAGCAGATACAACAGTACAGCAAAAGGCGTGTGTTACATATCATCAATGTTTTATAAGCAGTGAAGTATATGTATAGTTATCTATTTGGAATATCGATACCAATTGATTAGTTAAAATGAAATATTCCAAATATTTAATTGTATTTCCGTGTTCATAATTGATGATCCAATTTAGGCGCCTTGATAATAAATATGCACTTAATTTTCGATTTAATCAAGGATACTTACTTTTATTTATAAAGTAATTTACTACTCAATTTTGGGGCGACGTATAAAATTCTACTTTTCCAGAAATAAAACCAGATAATTTTCACGTAAGCCCCAAAGGTTTACTAACTAATTAGAATTTATTATTAATTCAAATTGCGTCCAATTAATGGGGCTGTAAGAACCCCGCATTGTTTCGGGTTCCTACACTATTTACATAGCCACTGACCGTGAATGTGAGGCGTGTGAATCCGCGCCGTCGAAGAATGCGCCCGGAAAAATCTAACAATCCGTAGGGTGGCCGCGATTTGGGAACGAAACAAAATTTATATATTCTGAATTGGTTAAAAAAATAAACATTGATGTTTTTTGCACATTTTTTTTCCCAATTAAAAAAATTACTGATTTTGATTTCAAATATGAGCAATGTTAGCCACAAGAAGGTTTGGGGCTAGATTTGCAAATTATATTTTTAATTAATATTAGTGAGATTTATAAATAATAAAAAATAAAGGTGGTATGGTAATAATTTGTAAGCTTTTGGATATTTGAATGTAAGTAATAGAGGTAGAGGTACATTTGAATTTCATCTGAAGTATCTATCTTTAGAGTTGACACGCGTAATTCGCGCACTACTTAAGGCGCCACCCGCCACTGAACTACGAATCCAAAATTATCCTCATGTCACCGCTAATTGGAGTATTCATCACAATCTCCCCTTTGTTCTTGTAACTGTATTCTGTCTAACTGAGAATTAGTCATTGGTGCGTCTCCCATTTACATAGGCAGTGACCGTGAATTTCTCGTGTGAACCGCGGCAGAGCGTTCACTCCGTCTTGATGTTGACAACTAAATTGAATTAGAAACGGTATGGTTTGGTGAATTTGTGCTGGAGAAATACTCGTACTGACGATTCGACGTTTGCAATCTTTGCGGTTTTTGTTATTTTTGTATTTTGTGGCGGAAATGTTTTGTTATGAGTGTGATATTTTAGTTACCTGTTCTAGTGTTATGTGATAAAGATTATGAGCGTAGAGAAAGATTTACTAAGGGACAGTAAAGATGATTTTGATGGATTTGTAGGTCAATCTTGTTTTTATTATTTGTTACTTAATTAAATTGAATTTATTTCCATAATCGCAACTAATTTCAGATTGTGTTGAGATATTTAAAAAGCCCTGCTCATTTCTGTATTATTTCTATTATTGTGACAAAATTCTAGTCATATGTACCGTGTTGTTTCTAATTTCTGTAAACTTGTGCTTTGTCTACGTATCATAGGATCAGAGCAATGTATGTGGTGTTGTCAAATATTTATATTTATTTATACTCCACATTTTGAAGTAAAATTAAAAATGAGGTTTAACATAAGAATTTATTTAAAATAAAAACTTAAATCATGTCTGTGTCGTGCAAGTTAAGAAGAGAGATCGTTTTTTAATTTACCGTTTTGCTCTGCGCTACACGTTTTAAAAAATCAAGTGTACGAGTCTCTGAAATATCCTTATGTTGCAAATGTCTGACGATATGCATTTTCCACCATCATCCGCAAATTGTATATTTGCGTACTGTCTTGGATTTAAAATATCCTGTCTGTTGCTTATAGTGTGGAGTTCCTACCCCCTAGAGGTGCATTAGTAGTGGCGTCACGCTCGCGCGGCGCGGACGCGGTATCAGCGCCATCGGCAGCGTTCGCACGCCAAGCGATGTGCCCGATGTCTATCTATCGAGCACTAAAACTAAACTAACTTTACGACCTAGCTAATGCCATTTTGAAAGCCTTTTAGCCACGTTTTTAGCTATCCTTTTACAGTCAACAGTTATACATACTGCACAATGAAGAATTACCTCAACCGATTTTAACTTAAGAGCTTCTTTATTTACGCAAAAAAATAAATCTTTAAACCAATAAGTATCAGCATTTATAAATTCATTGGAAAAACAGAGATATCTGATCGTGAATAAACATGGGTTTTTATAAAACAACATAAAAAAACAATTATAATTTGTAAAGTGTGATTTAACATAAAGCACCCAAGGAAGGCCCTTCAAGTCTAATATACTGTAAAATTTAATTAGTAGTAGTTAGGTTAATAAGAAATTTTGTTTTGTTTTTTAATATACCTAGTCTGTAATTTTTTCTATGACCTTTGTGTGATGTAGTGATCAATAAAGTCCCCTACTTTTTTTGTGATAAATAACACACAAAAATTAAATATGTACAAAAGAATTTTTAATTTTTGCCAGTCTACTTGCTAAGTGCAAACACTTTCAGACAGCCTTCAAATAGAGAGTACTATGATATAGTTCAATTTTTAAAAATATATTAAAGAAACAAATCTTTGCAACCATGTTTAGTCTCAGCGTTGTGATGTGTGATCTAAATTTAGAGCTGCGCGTGATCAGCACACTTGTTATAAGGTCATAAAAAAATCTGGTTTTTGTCATTTTGGTATTTCGCACCAGCACCACCATTTTGTAACTTAATCCATAATATTATAAATGTAAAAGTGACTCTTGTCTGTTTGTCTGTTACGTTTTCACGCCTAAGTCGCTGAACCAGATATAATGATTTTTGGTAAATAAATCGATTAGACCTTGGAAAAGAACATAGGTTACTTTTTGTTGCGAAAACTGAACTGATTTTGATGAAAATTCTGTTGACAAGTTTTCAATAATTTGTACTTTCCGAATTTTTCTAATAATTTTGTGACACTCTTGACATAGTCAAATTATGTTTAGTAGGTATGCAATCTTTATAACTGATCTTAATAGGAACACTAAACATTATGCAAAGAGTTTTCCGTAAAGGCAACGTGTCGGCATCAAAATACGCCAAGGGAATGTGTAACACCCACCAGAGTATGAAAACTCTAAATTGTTTGCAAAACCCTTCGGGGCATACAGTAGGCAGAGGCATTATCAAAGCTTTGAACTAAAATTATCGAACTAACCTACTATACTACTTATATTATAAAATACCTAGCCTCTACCCGCGACTTTGTCTGCGTAGACTTTCGAATTAAGTCAAAGAAAATGAATAATCATAACACGGGAACTAAAAACGATATATTAAAATTATATTACATTAATATCTATCGTTGGGAGAGACTTACGTTCAGCAGTGGACTGCAATAGGCTGACGTTCGGTGTCCCGTAACTCAGAGATAAACTTGTAATCACATTACATCAACGTGAAATACTATTGTTCTATGACTTTCAAAAATTATGCATTTTTTTCTTTTTACAAATGGGCTAGTTTGGTAAAAACATCTAATTAGTCCGTCAGTTGGATTAACAGAAAATATTGGACACGTATTTAAACTAAAAAAGATAAAGATAAAGCCCGTTATAGTTCCACGTAACGTCACGCCTTGCGACACTTTTTAGCAAGGTATGACGTCACGTGCTTACTTTGATGCGCTTTAACTTCGCAATTTTTTGTTTGATTGACAGAGGCAAAATATGGGTCCAATATATTTTGATAATCTAACTGACAGACTAAATAAAACAATCTTTTCTTGAACCAGGAAACTAGCCTATTCAATCGACTGTTTGGTAATTTTGTATGGAAAGTCGATAAATTTTCATGCCAATTTGCAAATGTCATAGAACAAAAGTTGTTCACCGTGATGTTTAGAATATGTGGTTACAAGGTTATCCTAGAGATATATTATAAAATAAATACTTTCATATGGAATAGGCATTCAAAAAGGACAAAGTATTTATACGTAAGCGAATCGTAGACGTTCTTTGTGCTTGAAAGTTCTCAAAAAGACATAGGTATAATAGTTTTTTTACACTGTTGTCTAAGGATTTTTATGCCTTTAGACCATAACTTCAATGCTACTTCACTCTTCAACTCGAAAGGACGCATTGTGATAACAAATATAATAACTTACGACACTCTTACAACAACCTTTTAGAAATGCTCTTTCTATTTCTAAGAAGCTATACCTGCCGGGAACGACACCGTCTTTTGTCAAATTTTTATGTTGAAACAGCACATAGACACTCATCTACGAATTTTAAAATCTTTTATGACAAGGGTAAGCACTTAAAATATTTTTTGGAATCCCATAGAGTTTACAGAGTTAAAAGATAAGCTTCTCTTTTCAAATTTAAATAAAAGATTCGGTTTACTGAATAAGGAAACAAAGAAACGAAGAGGAAATGAAAATTGTGTGATGTTATTTTGTGTTTAAATAATTAAATAGTAAAATGACAGGGCAGAAAGTGCTGTAGAACGCCATAATAAAAGCTACGAATAGCCAAAATCCTATTTAAATACTAACGACACTAGCTACATTTTGCGTGATTGTAAAAATTTGGCATTACATGCCAAACGCCATGTGCACAGTACATCATTATGCACGTTAGTATCTGAATATTCCAATCTTATTGCAAGACAAATCACAATAGTCTGAAAATATCACTACGCAAAAGACAAACTAAGAAGTCAGGTTATTGTTGCATTTGGAATAGTCATTACTTTGACGACCGTCTGGTGTAGTGGTTCGCGCCGGACTCCAAAGCCAACGGTTGCTGGTTCGAATCCCGCAAGGGGCAAATGTTTGTGTGATGAGTACGAGCATTTGTACCTAAGTCATGGATGTTTATAAAAGTATTTAAGTATGTTTATCCGTTCTTTAGTCGCCATTGTACAAGCTTTGCTTAGTTTGGGGCTAGATAATTGGTGTGATTGTAAAAACAATTTATTTATTTATTTTGAAAATTTGTTTTGATCAGTTTCTTTTGATGCTGACTGTATAATTATTTTGTAAATGTTTTGTCGTCACTACGTTAATTTTGATGTGGGTCGAAGTTGTAAATAATCATTTTAGACAACATGTTTTAGGCATCATTTAGGTATGCAAATTGATACATTAATAAATTAAAATCTGTTATCTTGTTAACCTTGGCTTGTCGATTGCTTTAAAATAATCGCAGCAATTTTTGAATTAAACCTACTTTTAAATCGCCCACGAAACGTAGATTTTATAATCATGGCAGTGATAATCAAATTACTGAGTTCGCTCCAACGTGAATTTAAAGTTTTTGTTCTGTCACAATATATTAAGAAGCAGTAGTTTTGTATTTGCATTTATTCTATCGACCTGGGCTACAAAGCCAGGTTATTTTGGGTTTAAATTCCGCAAGGGGCAATAAGTTTATGTAATAAGCACAAGAATTTGTACCTAAGTTAAGGATGTTTGTAATTGTACTGAAGTATCATCCGTTATCTAATAGCTAATATATAATATTGTGACAATAGTTGTGTGTAGTGTCTTAATTTTGTCATTCTCATAGTAAAACTATAAAAACCACGTTTAAATAACACAACATTAGATCAATTGGTTAGTGGATTTAAATTTTATCACTAATTTTCTAGGTTGCAATAGCAATGGCAATACCACGATTTGTCGAATGGACTTACGTCACGTAGTTTATACAGAATTATTTTATAACGTCAATAGGACGTCCACTGCTGAACATAGGCCTCCCCCATTGACTTCCGGATTGGCCGGTTGGAAGCGACCTGCATCCAGCGTCTTCCTGCGACCCTTACCAGGTCATCTGACCACCTGTTAATAATATTATTATTAAATGTGTCTATAATGTATAAGGCAAGTAAAAACTTTTGATTACTGTGGGGTCACAGTGTCTTATTATTTTTTAAATGGATCTTTTTCGTCAAGTGATTAACCTCGCCTCAAATGCTAATATCAGCCAATCAGGTTTAGTATCACGTCTTGGTTATCATGATCATGCATGTAAAATCACAAATGTGTGAGTGTAGCACCCGATTGTCATTGTATTTATCGATGCCACTAAAGTTAGATTTTGGTAAATGATCGTTGTATCAGACTATAATCAATCAGTCATAATTATAATCGTGATAGTAACGACGGATTACAAGAAAAAACTATAGCGATGTCCCCAGGATGAACTATGAACTATAAAACAGTGCTTAAACAGTGTTTTACGTCAAACTCTAAAGAGAAAAAATAAAGCACAGTTTAAGTATTTAATACAGCTATAAAAGCTAATTATTACGGATTTCTATTGCCCATTGACAATATAGAAAGCATATTCTTGTTGAGGTTAAATTAAAGCAGTCGAGCGACAAAAATAAAAGTCATGAAACTTTTGTATGGCCATGTTAGGCTTGTCCAATGCGTCTTGGCCCTATCTCCCTCTTGTGTCTGTGTGACGTGCCAATTTACAACCAGTATACAGGCGAAATTCATTAGTGTAAATTATGAGTTTGTATATACTCATGATAAGAAATAAGAAACAACTTTGTTCAAGAAGTTAATTGCCTATCTTAGCTTCATTAATAAGTATAAACAATCTCTCAAGTATTTTACACCAACAAAAATTCGTCCTTTCAATTTAATCTGTAGCGTCATAGTAGCTAACCACATTTCATCATGTCATCCTTAATATTTTCCTTCTAAACACACACCTATATGAAACGTTTCGCTCGTAAGACAGCGCGCCTCGTGTGGCGTGACTATCTTTCATCTACATACTTTGTACGAAGCAAATTTTACGGGCCTGGGTTTTTTCCTCAACTCTATTATATTCACGCATATTATTATAGAGTGCTGACCGTTTTTCTGTTATATTTTAACCACTAGAATGAAGACGATTTAGCCACAAGAAAGTTGAAATTACTTATTTTTATTTAACGTAACCCTTGTTTAAAAGTGTTAAGACTAGAAGTTTATGGTAATATTGTGGATCGTGCACCATGGCATGGGAGTTTATCAAAAGATAACTAATATGTTTTTGCAACAATAAAACATATCTATTAAAGCGTGGTCTTTTTACATATCAGAGTTAATTTGTTTAAAACAACCATTTCTTACGTCCAAGGAAAACACGTCAAGTAAACTTTTTTTTTACGTCAGGCACATGCTTTGTCTGATCAAATATTTACCTGGTGACCTGTAATACAGGTTCATATGAACCTACAACAGGCACCAGCTCTCACAGTGTGGCTTTAAGACTTCTTCTGTTACTACCAAAAAAAAACAACAATTATATAATTAAATTGTAGTTTGTGTGCTGTGAGAGAAATAAATGAATTACTTACTTACTAAGTTTTCCTATCTCATTTATCAATATACATTTACTTATACATTTTGGCCGAAGGGGCAGAAGGGTTCTAGAATGGAAGCCACGTACCGGCACGCGCAGCGTAGGACGCCTACCCACAAGGTGGACAGACGACCTAGTAAAGGTCGCAGAAAAACGCTGGATACATGCTTCCAACCGGCCAATCTGGATTCAATAAAGGAGGGCCTATGTTCAGCAGTGGACGTCCTATGGCTGATATGATGAGGATGATAGTACATTTATACACCGTGTAACTCTAAATATGCAAAATCTCTTAAGGTCTGATTCTATTGCATAAACACAACAACTTTTTGTATGGGCCCAACATCGAAATCTCAAAAAAAAAACGTTTCCCCGTACAAAGCGTTACAACTAATCGGACATTTAGTATAAAAATGAAGTAGTTTTTTAAAGATTTCACTGTTGGTCTCATACAAGTTGTTTTTTTGCGTATTTAAAATTACACGGTGTACATCTTACAATGTAGCATCTACAAAATTTTGGGTGCTACCAACTGATGGTTTACGTGTATGCAAATGAGTGTACCCTGATACGGTCAATTTATCTGTGTAACGAGCCTAATGGTTCGTAAAAGCCAAGTATGGGTTTACAACTTAAAGATCTCTGTGGGCAGATGATAGTTATAAGCATGGGAACGGTCAATTTTCTATAATGAGTCGCTTAGCCCAAAATGTTGCATGAGTCACTGGTATCATACACTCTTTTGCTTTGAATCCGCCAGTTCAAATCTATTTATTACAAGAAGTATATATTTCAGAAGTTTTATGTCTCCAAAAAGTAAAGTAAACATATACAGGGTTATTTGTAAAACATCAACAACCTCCTAGGGGCTGATTCTGGTGCACAAATACAACAACTTTTTCTATAAGACCATCACCGAAATCTAAAAAATAATTTTCACTTCTCCATACAAACGGATGTCAGCTGGTGGCGGCTTACTATGAGGAAGTGAATATTTTTTTGAGATTTCAATGTTGTTCCTATAGAAAAAGTTGTTGTATTTGAGCACCAGAATCAGCCCCTAGGAGGTTGTTGATGTTTTACAAATAACCCTGTACTTATATTAGGTATATTTCCCACTGCAAAGCACAATCCCCACCTTAAATATGAGGTGGTTTAGGCTTTATAACTATTACGCGGCCCCAGGGCAGATTGGTAGAGAGGTACGCAAACAAAAGTAGTTAGCCTTACTGTCAGATGTAATCAAGCCATACAGTATATAGTTTATTTATGGCAGTAACAATACTACATACTTTGGCATGTATATTATTAGCCCTATGGATTAATCGACTTTAAAAGGTTCCCTGTCCGGTGTATTACATTTGATACATAACAATGGGCTAGTTTCCTAAAAAAATCTAATTAGTCCGTCAGTTGGATTAATAGAAAATATTGGACACATATTTATTCTTTGATTGACAAAAGACAAAATATGGGTCCAATATTTTTTGATAATCTAACTGACGGACTAAACAGAATAATCTTTATTTGACCCAGGAATATAGCCCATTGTGTCCCATACACAAAGAACTGGATAAGCAGTGCTAAAGATTTAATTTAGGTAAAAACAATTGTTGCAAAATTGTTTCAGGTTAGGTTAAGAGCCAGATAATTTTAAATAATAGAAAAGTTTTAATCTTTAATATTGTGGTATTGTTGAAGAGAGTTCTTAAAGTTATACAGCGTCTCAAAGGGAGCTCATAATAAGTAAATATGACCTTAAACACCAAAAACACTAAGTAGCACTTTTATCTAAAAATTTATTAGAACCATCAAAATTCAAATCGCACTTTAATAAAAATAAATAAGTTTAGCACCAGTAGACGTCTGCAGGCTAAATAAAACGGTTATTATTTAGTCTGTAATAAAAATTACTTACTGTTTGTGTAGTCACACCTACGACAGTAAAGTTAAAGCTTTCGAAGAACGTTAAAAGTTATAGTCGAGACTCGATAGTCAATTAAGTTCGTCGAAGCTAAACTTAATTTCGCCTTGAAATGGCTAGGAGATTTAATTACGGATTCGAAGTCATGTCGATTGATTAATGTCTTTTGATAATTAAATACTAGATTTAGACTCTTTGTATTAGAGAATAAAAATAATTGAATTATTTTAGCTATGTTGTGGCCCAACTGATTATTTATACTAACACTTTTATCCAATACAATATAACGTATATGATGTAGTAAGTAGTTTTTGTGTGGCAGCTAGTGACTGAGTGACTGAGTTTGTTCCGGCGTTTCTTCTCAGCACTTGCCAGATTGTCTGTGTCTTGTCTCGAAGCGCTAGTAGGGCCCAAAAAATAAGGAGACATGTTCTGGCCCCCTAAGGGCCTATAATGTTATTATTGACGTTCATAAGTGGCAATTTTGTCCTGAATTGAATAAATGATTTTTGACTTTGAGTCCAATGATTTTTGGGAATATAAATATCTAAGTATTTTTATTTTTTGTTTGTCATTTTAATTATTTATAAAAATAAGGTCTTACTGCATCGTGTATGTTTTTTATTAGTGATGTAGGAGTTGATTTATGTGGTGTTAGTTACATAGAACATACGTATGTATCTTATTTTTGTGACTAATCTGTGCCGCATTCTATATTAGAAGCTCTGATTTAGCCTTTATGTTCTCTTTAATACAAATCACCTGTTTATGTCTTCATTAATAATTCTATGCAAATGCGGTAACCACAATTTGGATACTCGGGACCCTTCTGTCCGTTTCGAGCAATTAATCCGAGGACCGACAGGATCGCAGGTACGTCGGCAGGTAAACGTGCGTACGCGCCGCCACCTGTCGTCGTTGACCTGTTGCAGTCTGTGTCTGTACCCCTCTGACAGCTTAAATTCAGTGCGTTGCGGGGGGCAGGGCAGACGTGACCAAACCAGCCAGTCTTGTGCAGCCACCTGTGAGGGGAACACGGCTTGTAGTGTATTGATAAAGTGCTTTATTGTGTCGAGGTTCTCAGGTATGTCTTTTTTCTTTTTTGTCCATTTCTTGAGTGCCAGCTTATGTCTGTTAAAGTAGGATTTATTTTGGATTCAAAAAGGTTTTATTCGGTTAGTGTATTTAAAAAAATTAAAAATCACTAAATATTAAAACGACACACGCGTTGAAAGCTGCATTTATTTCTGAAATTTACAATTTTATGGTATTTTTGTGATTATTTCAATTTAAAATATAAGATCATTACGAGTAATGCACAAATGAATCTGAAATGACAATGGAATTGTAAGTACATGCTTAGATTTACATTTAGAAAACCTACTCCAGCACTAAGGAGTTCATTATTCGTCTGTTTTTGCACGTGTGATTTCATTCACCTGTCCCGCCCGCTTCTCGCATTCGAGCACCTGTGGCCATTATGTCTTTATCAAAACCCTCTTTGTGTCATTCTGAGAAAAGCGTCCACGCTTTCAAATCCTCTAAAATAAAACCGTCAATTTACAACCACGACGATCCATCTCCGGAGACGGTGAACAAAAAGCAGCATTATCATAATTCAGAAATTCTAATTACCGTGGTAATTATGTTGTTCAAAGACCGCACGCGGCAACAACGTAATGGCCTCTAGTAATAACAACGTTGCAATAGTGCCGCGTAATGAATGAATCGATTATTATGCGAGGATGAATGGACCGATCGTTGCTAAGGTGTGCAATCGATGAAATTACTTGACTACCGCATTATAAAGTCATTCGATTTCAGAACGCAATCACGTGTTTTACCGGGAACGGCTTGATCGAGAATACAAATTCGTTACGGTTCGTTTTCTAAATTTAAAATAACAATGCCTCCGAGTTGAATTCGCAGGTGTATTGTTTTGCAAACGAACGGAGAGATTTGTGTAGGAGTAGAAGCCAGTTACAATTTCTCTGTTTAGTCTGCTTCAGGCGATTGTAAGAAATAACACGTGCGCGGTAAATGTAATAAGTTCAGTGTTTTGGGATTTGAAGTACTTAAGTTTTTGAAATAAAACTTATGTTTTATGTTAAAATCAGACTAAACAAGTTAGCGAGTTAAAACACTTAGGTCATGATGTTGTAATTAGAGCTCTGGCTCTGGTATTAGCTCTAAGAGCTCTGGGTACTTGTAAAAATAGTGTTGGATTGAACTATTACAAAAAGAATATATTAAAAAAAGTTAGCTTTTTGTCCTAATAATCTGATCTGTCTCGTCCTTAACAGTTTCGTCGAACATCAATCGTTTTTTGCTCTATAGAGGGCCACACAATGCTCTTCCTTTAACGCGTTTAACCGGAATCCAGTGCCGAAGGGACGCTTTGATCTAAGGTCAAGCGATGGGGCCGCGTAAATGGAGTTATGGGTAACTACCGTGACCATAATTCAATGGTTTACAGCGGACAGTCCCTTGACTTAAAAGGTTTTGGGCGAAAAGACTTTCTGATTCATCTACCCTAATAAGTTATATTTTAACAAAATATAAAGTTTTTGTTTCAGATTTGTCACATTTAAAACAGACCCAATGTCAAGAGTGACATAACTTGCAATTAGTACAATAATTCATAATCAAATTACTGTTATAAAAAGATTTAAGACATAAAAATCACACGCTTATCAGAAAGATGTCCTATTATGTGGTACCGTCGTTGTTTCTGATTTCTTTAACGTATATGCTTTAGCTCTTCACCTTAAGATTAGTGCAATATAAGTGATGTTGTCCAATATTTATTATTCTGACCAAAAACTAAGGTTTATGTTTTTCTGAAGGTGATTCCGCTACCTACGCATCCTTGGAGGAGTGACGCCGCGCTCACAAAGAGATCACTCAACCAATTCGGCATTGTTTCCACCCCAGACAATGCGATTAGAAATGAATTGTACGTTTGTAGTGGCGCCAAATAGAGTTAGTTGCTTTTCGTTCGTGTTACGCTTTCATGGCAGCTCCAATCAAATGTCGTGATTTGGTTTTTGTAAACTGTTGGTTATCTTGTGGTCAGGAAAATTTGCAAGAAATTGTAACTTTTTAGATTCTTGAGTGTAAACGTAACGTGTAACGTAAACGGAACTGGGTTTAAATTACATAATAAATCACTTTGAAATTTGTTAAATAGCAATCATGAAACCATAGATGTACAATTCGTTTGTTGGTGCTTTTAGATATAACAATTTTACGGTTCAAACAATCTTAGTAACAAAGGAACTTCAAACTCTATTTCAATGGTACGTTTCTTGTGAAATATTGCACTTATTAATTTTTGTTTAGTTATTATTGTGTGTTTTTTTTTCAATAGTTTGCCTCGTGTTTATCTTGATTATACTATTTAATATGTAAAAACTTTAGGTTCAGTTTCACGTTCACTGTTCAAACCAATAAAATTTTCTGCGAAAAATAAATAATAATAAATAAATATTTGCCAGACAACAGACAACACACCAATTTTTTTGGTCAAGAATTACGGAACGAACGTCCTTGTTTTATAAGGTACACATAATTTTTGCCAGGAGTCTCTCAGAGCAACCGACTTATTTAAAAAATTGTTTTCTAAATTGACCCGTATCATGAATCAAACTTCCCTTTGTTCAGGTTTAAAGAAGTTCTGTGTCTCTGTGTTCGAAGTGAATCATCGCGCAAACGACAATCAGTTTGTGGGGTACAACTTCGTCTCAATAACCTCACATCTGCGCAATTTAAATCTCTTTGATCAATGCGCCCACCATGACTTCATTCCATTGCGAAAACGCGTCAAATTATTTCTTGCGGCAACATATAAAGTGGCGGCAATTTTAAGTGTTTTTAGTTCTAGACCAGACAGCCCTGTATAAGGCCACATTCGCGAGCTGGTCCGATCGATTGAATAAGCTATTACAGGATTTTCTGCGGCAATTACGATGCCCATATAAAGACATCGCGTCGAGCCGCTTGCGCAGTGTCCAACGAGGCTGTCGTTTTTGGTTTCATTGTTTGAGTTCTTAAAGAATGGGGTATAATTGCTGATACTATTAGCGATAGTCGATTAAGCATTCGATACTGACAACGGGCACATATTTTAGATTAAGCTGGTTTGTGTTTATATTTCTAGGTTAGGTTACAGATGGCGCTTTATACAGCCAATGATAGGGCATTATTTTGTAACTAAACGGGGGACCACTTTAATAATATTATTGTCAATTTAATTTGTTTACTGATTGGAAACAATATGTATTGTATTTGAAATTATCACTATGTGTGTGTGTCACAATTTTTAATGTGTAAATGAATAGTTTATTAAAGTGTTTGTCTATGACAAACCGAATTCTATGCGGACGTATAATACCTAGTCGTTGGTAGTTTCTAGTATTTTTTTTGTTATTAACATTTAAGGGATATAAAAATAAATGTAAATATCAAAAGCTTTACACTTTCCTTAAGATACTCACCCTAAATCGGTGGTTATTACTTTCAAATGGACATCACTCCTCTCAAATTTTCGCTGAGTGCCACAACCTATTTTAAACGAGCACTGAATTTTACAAATGATTCAAATAACTAAGAAATGGAAAGAAATATATTTCTTCTGCGTCTATTGTTGATAAAATATTTATAAAAGAGTAAGAAATACAGATACCCTCTCGCACGTAGTGCTCTATTCAATCTTATTTAATTAATCCTTCTGGAATCATAGACAAGCGACTGTCCATCGAGTAGCAACAAAAGTGTTAGTAGGAAGATGACAAGTAAACGACCTCACCTAACATTTATTTCTTAGGTAACCAAGACTGAGAACAACTTAACATAATATTTATCATGTATACGAGTATTATATTGACCAATGCATTACCTATGTAATTTACGAACGAGTATACATAACAATTGTAGCCATAGCCTTAAATGATGAATATTATATTATGTTTTTATATTAATAGAGATCATGCATCTGCGGAAATATTTCGCATTCATAACTGTATTAGATCTGGTTTTATTCGTAAAATTTTTGTCATTTACGTTTTTAAAGTGCACCTATTTATAAATTGTCACTGTCATTGAATTAGGAATTTTTTTGGCAGTTTATAAAATAGTTAACTCATTTAAGGATGACAAAGCTGTTCTTAAGTTGAAATAATATGATGTTTAAATGTTGAAGTTTATGTTGCGCGCGCAGTGTAAACGGTTAAAGTTAAAAAAAATATGTTTGACGAAATTGTTCCCCTTTACAACTTAAAAAAAGACCGTGACAGCATCATCATCATCATCATCATCATTTCAGCCATAGGACGTCCACTGCTGAACATAGGCCTCCCCCATTGACTTCCAGATTGGCCGGTTGGAAGCGGCCTGCATCCAGCGCCTTCCTGCGACCTTTACCAGGTCGTCTGACCACTTTGTGAGTGGACGTCCTACGCTGCGCTTGCCGGTACGCGGCCTCCATTCTAGAACCTTTCTGCCCCATCGGCCATCAGTTCTACGTGCTATGTGCCCCGCCCACTGCCACTTTAGCTTGCTAATCCGTTGGGCTATGTCAGCAACTTTTGTTCGTTTACGGATCTCTTCATTTCTGATTCGATCTCGCAAGGAAACACCAAGCATAGCCCTTTCCATAGCACGCTGTGCGACCTTGAGCTTTCTTATGAGGCCCATAGTGAGAGGCCACGTTTCAGTTCTATATGTCATCACTGGTAACACACACTGGTTGTAGACTTTCGTCATGAGGCACTGAGGTATTTTGGACGAGAAGACGTGGTGTAGTTTCCCGAACGCTGCCCAGCCGACGTGACAGCATAATTATATCTATCTTTTCGGGTTGACTCATTATAACATTTTTTAAGGTAATTAAATTTGTTCTTAAATAAAGAATTGTCGCTAGCGTCGCTTTTTTTTTACTTTTAGAGCGAGGCATTAGCATTTATTTTGAGCTGGGAAGTGACATGGGTCGTTGATAAAGACATTAAGTGACAGATTGAACTTTACGCGAGCGCAGCCGCGGGCGTAAGCTAGTGAATTTAATAAATGTGTAAACCGTACAATTTTTTAACTCAATCTTAGGGTCAGAAAGTTCGTTAACAGGACGTCACGAATGCTATCGGACGACGCGCTTCGTCCTTCGGCGAGCGTGAGCAAACTATACAAGTGTAATTTGAATTCGATTCCGTCTGTGTATTAGTATTCATATGTAAACGTTTGAATAAAGTGTTTTGTACCTAGTCGGAATCGCCTTGTGTGGACGTGATGTGAACGGACGCTGAGTTAGGTAGGGATTGCAAGCCTAAAAATCAGTGTTTTGTTTAGATATGGTACTATGTTATGCTGCAATGATAACTCCGATGGGTTAAAAGCATGTGTTTTGTTGATTTATCATATCAAGTAACGACTAAGGTTGAACAGAACAACCAAGACTCACTATTTTTGATGACCTTTTAAAGTAACAAATCAAGGAAGGACCTCATACATTTAAGACTAGAGAAAATGGCTTTTCAATCATATTCTTTACTTTCTACAGTTTCTACACCAAAACTAATAACAAAAAAAAACTTTCAAACCTACATGCATGACTTCATTCGAGTAACGAGTAATTTAGTTACTAAATTATCTCGACTAAAGTTTTGACCAATTTTTGTTACTCGGACTCAGCTTCTTAAAAAATAATAATACGTACTTGTCTGAAATAGGCTTTACTCGTAGTGAGATAAAATAAGACTTGTGAGTTTTTTTTTTAGTAGAAATAACAAAATCGAATATAATGTGACTATGTATTTGAGACAGCCCTAGTTAACTGAACTGAATCATAGCCGAATTTGCAAACAAAACTCGAGTTTTTGGGAACTGAACGAGTGACGCGCATACATAAATGGGTATGCATGTGGTTTTTATAATCCGCATTATTATGTGGGATCCTGCACTTGACTTTATAATTCAATGCATTGAAAATGGTGTCTAGAGTTTAAATTAACGGACTTTTTGGTTCTTTTTAACCAGAAGAATTGTCTATGCATGCTTTTTTATCGTGACTCGTAAGAGACGATGGTTATATGACTCTTAGAGGTTAGGGGCCTAACCATGATCTCTTAAAGCAGTATTACTTCAACATTGTTTTGATTACATGTATACATTCTACGTGATTACAATACTGTTTAGGTACTGTTTAGCGTTTATAGTAAATCTAGTGTGAGTGTCATAGACAAATTGATCATAAAGTAATACAAAATAACGTTTACCATTTGATCTATGTATGTATGCGAAGCGACCACTTGACAAAACCCACTCTAGGACCTCAGGTGTCCGCCTGCGTCATGAGCTTGGTCGAAAGATGCTCATAGCACCTGGAAAATTATAACCGTTCGGTAGCAAAATACCAACCATGAGAACTATTTGATTTAGCAATAATGTCACGTGATTTATCGGTTGACTATTCGTAGTCGAAAGGTTCTGTCCCTCAAATTATGAGGTGGGTACACTTGATCATAATCCTGATTAAATTTACAGCGAAGGCCATTTGGCCTCCGTATCCCTTGGAAAAGGACACTGCCCATCTTTGACCATGATTACGACCAAAACGTGTTCTAACACACAAATTTAATAGTCTTTCTTTATTTTATTTTTGGAAACTCAAGAGCATTGTGTTCAATTTTCGTGCTACAATAACATCTACATACAACTCTAGCCAATTACAGAGTTCCACCACTTATAACAATATTAGTAAAAACAAAAAAAGATAAAAATAGTTGTGTTATAAAGTTTTTTTTAAAGTTTAAAGCGACACAAATACCTACAGATAAATTATTCTAGTAAAAGGAAAATATTATTGATTTGCTGGTTAGACTTAGTACTTGGCAAAGATGGATAAGTTCTGCTAGAGAAACAAATAACAAAAAAATAAATTGTAACATAAAGTTAAGGTTAGAATTGGGATACTTTTCTATTTTTTAAATGCAACTGTTACTATCAATTTTATATTTAAACTTAACTATTTTTATATCGTTATCATGAATATGTTTGTTGTATTTGCTTCGCTTTAGACGTCGAAATATTTATGAGTTTGAAATACAAATGTATACAAAAACTTATAAAGCTTCGATATAAGTGTATTGTCCGTTGAACGTTCAATTTGAAAGTTGCAGAGCTTTGAAGCGGTGGAGTTGAAAGTTAATAAATCGTGATCGGAAAATTGTTTCAAACAGACTTTATTCATGTTCATTTTGCCATTTAAATACTTTTACATAGTATTTACGCATAAATGAAAGCAATTTTGGGATTTGTCTTTCGTTTGTTGGCCGGTAGGCCGGTAGGAAGTGGCCTGTATCCTGACCAGGTCGTTTGTCTAACTTGTTGGTGGATTTAAATATTAGCTGTCATAAGTACTTAGATTTTTCTGTAATCAAATTTCGGAAAAAAAATTGCGACGTTTTTGTGCATCGTCCGCTAAAGCGTTGGGCAAGATAACATAAAATTTAATAATAAGCGGTATATAAAAGTAAGGATTATGTTAGGTAATTTCTGTCAAAATATATTTAGGGTTATTTTTGTAAATATTTTACGAAAATCTAAGGTTTTTGATTATTAATCTCGTTTATTTCTCGAAGTAGATATCTCTTAGGAGTCATGTGTGATGACTAATAATTTTTTGTCACCTATGTGGTAATTTGTAAGTTACGCTCAATCAATGATGTTAACATCATTTGTCAACTTACAAAAAAGTTAGTTTCTCTTTAAATTTGCTTTCGTGCTAAAATAAAACCTCGGGTAGTTGACCTGTTTCTGCCTTAAGGGCTCGTGGATTCCAGTCAGGCGCGCGTCATTTGTATGTCCGTTGTGAACTGCTAACGTTCGTTTGGCGCCGTGGAAATTCCTACCCAGTACTAGGAACTGTCTATTGAGTATGGACGACGTGGGGGTTACAGCTGGTGACGTTGTGCCAGTTGGAATTCAAATACGCAATCAAATTTACAATTTGAGTTAAATTTAAAAAAATAAATAAACAGAAAAATTGTGGTTGTATGATTTGAGCCTAAGTTTATTTCGACGGGGTTTCAAAGAGTGGAATAAACATCATTGTGTTATGTTATTACGCGTCTCGGGCAAGAAAGGTCAGTGAATTTTGCCCGGAACGCGTCCAAGCACACCCGGAGCCGATCTATAAACAAATTATTAGTTTTCAGAATTGACCCCGAACTGGGAAGCAACATGAACCCTTTAATTTAGGACGAATCACAACGTAGTACGTAACTACGCTAATCGGATCGCTAAGTTGATTTTATGTTCGACAACAATTGACTTTTTTAGCGTTTAGGTCACCTTGCTGCAAAAATGTGATTTGATTTAAGAACAATACGTCTTGGTCTTTGCTCGTAATAGTTTAGACTAGAAGGTTTCTAATCAAATGGTACTTATTAATTGGCTTTGTTAAAGGATTAGTTTAAGCTTCAGCTTAACGGCAACAATTACCAACGCGTTCTGAAGATACGTTCAAATTAATTACAGTTAAGAAACTTAAGACCGTCTGGTCTATTTGTTCGCGCTTCGGAATACAAAGCTAGGCAGTTACAGGTTCGAAAATGTTTATGCGATAAGCACAAGCATTTGTATCCATTATCCGTTTACTATGATTAGTGTAAATAAAATAACAGTATACTAATTAAAAAGGAAAACAGACAGCTTAAAAATAACAACATTAATTAAAACAGTAAATATGGAACTAAGTCTAAAGTTTCCACCTTTACATACTCAGGGGCAAACAAATTTACGGCCGATTTTTCAACAGCCAGATAACTTTTATATAAAGAATAAGTTTGACATGTTAATAGTTTCTGGATAGAAAATGTGTCAAAGCGTCACTTTTATTCGTCGGATAAAAGTTATCTGGCGATTGAGAAATCGGCCCTAAAACACATAATAACAAGAACAATACTATAAGGTATTTTTTTTTGTTTTTGTTGGCTTGACTTATTTTGCAAAGTATTGAATGACACCAATGCTTTGCTCTGATCCTGTGATAAGTATCCAAAACGTTACAGGAATAAGAAACAACGACGGTACCCTAACACCCAGAGAATATAGAAACAATCGTGTTGTGGTACCGTCGTTGTTTTCAAATTTGTCAGTTGGTAAGTGAATTAGTTGAGATGAATTAGAAATAATTTAAAAATATGACACAACACGTTTTCCAACGGCTGTCAGAATAGTCAGTACGAGAACGATTCATTCGAGATAGAAATAGACGTTATCCATTGTGTGTAAACTAACGCAGCTCATAACAAAATGGGCAAATATAACAAAGAACGTCTAAGCAGGAATCTTGGCAAGGCCGCGTTTGGTCGTTGGCTTCGACGCCAAAGTGGGGTTTACACCTCACGTTTTACGATCCCATTACAATGCCTATATAGACTTTATACCTATTTATTGCCGAGCGGTCTTATGAGTCCGCGTAAAAATATTTTTTCTATTTTGTCTCGTTTTGCAAGGTAAAGCGAGCCTAGCTGAACTTACCAAGTCATATGGTTTTTTAATTACAAATTTTTTGTAGAGACAAAGGCAACCTACCCAAAAAAATAAGGTTATTTAACCGATTTTCAACTTTATGTTCGACATGTAGAGATCAATATCAATTGCGAAAATTTTACGTTTTGTGGTAGGTTGACGAGCGTTTGTCTGTACATACGGCTGAAAATCGAGCTATACGTTGTCTTTAAGCTGAACTTTCAATAAGTGGACAAGAAGCTTAACCATGAGCTTTATAACACAGTATGACTTTGAAAATCTTGTTTTTTTTGCATGTAGTTTGACGTAAAAAAACTGTTTTGGTAGTGTTCAAAGTCATGGTTAGGCAATACAACTAAAGTTTAGTATTAATGAAAATGGTTTAACTTGGAGTCTGTTTTGATGTTTAAAGAAATAAAAATGAAAACAGTATTTTTTTTTAAAGTTGTGAGATGTAACTAGCAAGTTATTGTTGCAATAATATAAAAAAATTAAAAGTATAAACTTATGCTGCATGACGTTATGAAAAATCGATAATTTTTCATAACGTCTTTTATTATAGTTTAAATAGATAGAGAGAAATAGAGACTTAGGGCCTCTTTCAACACTTGCTGATGAGTTCCGGATAACCTTTCTGGTACTTGTTTTGACAGATAACCATACAATTAGCTGTCAAAAAAGTGCCAGATTGGTTATCTGGAACTTATCAGCAAGTGGTGAAAGAGGCCCTTAGTAGTCAGTTAAACGTAGTTTTGGTCGGTTTGTGATTGCTAATAAGCCTAAGTGACACAAGGTCGTTGTCATTTATCGCCTTGTGTAGACCGGCCTTACCCCACGCTGTCGGTAATCGTAGGCTTTTACCATTTCGGGCACGTTACGTCAATGGCGGCGTCACGAACTAATTTTACTATTACTGGATAAAGCAGTTTCGTTGCGGCCAGTCAAGGTTTTTGAGAAGGTGACAACTCACTTTTTGTGAAATACGGCTAATAGAGCAGTAATTTTCATATCAATTTGGTTTATTTGCGTCATTTTACACTTATTGACATTTTTATTTGTTTTGGATGACACTAAGTATCTTTTTTACCGAGTCAAAACAATTGACGAATCGATGTTGGTACTTTAAAATTGATAATTATTTATAAAAGAAACCTGCATTTAACAGTGGCTAGCCAAGACACCAAAATTTTACTAATTTAATTAATTTAAACACTAATCAATTGCATTACTTTTTGTATGAGCTGTCAAAACGAGTCAATATTAATTTAACATTCCATTTGCTATCTTCATCATGCCATCTTGTCTTGCTCTCTTGTCATCTTCTAACGAAGTTTGGAGAACAGTATGTGAAATCGTCGGCGGTCGCTGGCTAGGTCTTTGATTTTGCGGTAGCAAAGGCCCGTCCAATCTTTGATGTCGTCAAAGTAACCTGTCTACGTTTGAGGTTTATTTGACCATCGTCATAAAAAGCTAAGTGACGATTATGTATAATGCGCCTGAATAAAGATGTCATCATCAAATATTACCGATTGTCATTTATCTAGATATTAATCAGTAGTACCTATTAAATATTAATAGTCAAGTATTTTTTAATTGACGATGGTGAACTAGGCGCATAATCTAACAATCAATTCAATTGTATTTCTACAAACATAATAACAGGTAGAGATCAAAGTGTATAGCTACAGAAGATTCAAATCGCTAAGGAAAATTAACCGACAGCCTCCATTTTATGGGGCGCTGTTTCCTCTATGAATGTCTTTTCTGTCATGGTCATGCGTTTGCCGCGGCCATTTAAAATGGACACCTCAACCCAAGGTGTCTTGCTTAGGTTTTGCGGAGTTACTTAGAGGTGCGCGGGGAGCGGAAGGTCTGTCAGGTTGGTCGTTGTTTACTCAACAGTGTATTAACCTAACCAAACAGTTCCGCGAACTGACGAATATCTTTACACAACTCATTCGCAGTCTAGTGACCACACCGCCTGTGGCCGGTGGGCTTTGTGTAGAAACTCCTTTCGCGGTAAAACGTGACATTTTGTTTTTTTTTTGTGTTTACGCCAAGTTCTTGTCACTCCTTGTCTAGCCAAAACTATTTTTAGATATTTGTGTGTCTGGAGCTGTTGTTAAAATAATAGATGCTAGTTTTACAATTGTTGTTAGTTAGATACGGTATTAAATACTTAATCAGTTAAGAAAATGTACAGACTTCGTTGAGGTCGAAACTTTGTAGATAGTTAAATTGGTATTAGTAAGTGTTATGTTTAAACACTTAAAATCATACTTTTTTATAGGTTAAACATGCTAAGTATTTTAAAATAGACAAAGAAAAGAAATTGTTAATCAAATCAAATTGCCTTGACGCCCACGAGTATTTAAAACACCTTAGTGATACTTTAATTATTATGTTTGTTTATTTATACCGCTCGTTTAAAGTGTATCTTTAATTCTGCGATATAAAGTAGGCAAGTGACAAAGTAAAATGTTTACGTGAAAACCATATGTTGATAAAGTTTTGCTTAAAAGTTTTCGTATTATTTTGATGTAACTAGACACATCTATCAATTTAAAACATTGTATTGTCTTGTTGGTAAAAAATTTTTGGAATAGAAAAATAAACAATTCAGTTTTAAGATTTATATTTGTATTTATTTGTTTTAACAAAGAAAATTAAATGGATTTCCCTTCACGTTCCAGGGACCGTGGTTTTTGTCAGACGAGTGGGAAGAAGAAAAGAAAATTCATCCCTTTGGACTTGTCAACCTGTCAATTAAGATCGACGTCGACGAAATTGGAAGTCAAGCAATGGCTCGAGCTAATTCAATAGTAAGTATTGAGAAAACATTTTAAAATAATGTTCTTAAACTTTTTAGGGCTGCTTTTTAATAGCCAGATTAAATTAACTTAATTAAATTAACTTATAAATTACGAATAAGTTAAACATGTTGACATTTTTCGTATAGAAAATGTGTCAAAAAAAAAGTTTACAGATGTTTGAAAATTCGGCCCTTAGTTGAATATTTTTGAAGTTATGGCTCTGTTTATTCTATCGTGACATTTTGCTTTTGACATGGCATGTTTGAAACGAAATTTAAGCTAAATTGAGGCATGAGAAAGTTGTCCGTGCCGTATGTATAACAGAACCTTAATTTTACCGATAAATGAAAAATTCTAAACATTATTATTGCATATTTTTCAACTAACATTATACACGACACGGGTATTAATGCAACACATACTCTTTTGATAGGTTGTGTGTTGTGTTTGTGTGTCACGGGATAACTAATGACGTGGTCGAGAGCATAAATTCGGATAATAAAGAAATTTACAAACAAATAAACATACTTAAATATCAGATACATGCGAAAAAGAGGTACGAGTATATGTTGCATTAATACCCGTGTAGTGTATAGTGTTCAATGCAACATTGACAAAAATGATTAAACAAAATATAAACAAACAGAAAGGAAAACAGAAGTGTCCTAAATGTTTATGTTTCGTTCTAACATTTCTGAGGTGATTTTATACTTGTTTGTAAAAAAATAAAATAATAATTAATAGATAAAAAAATACAGTTTGTAGAAAGTTTGTACAATTAAATACCTAGTAAAATAGTAAGAACATAATTTCACAAAATATTGCGTAGATTTATTTATTGTTGACATACAAAAAGTGCAAATAGTGCAAAAATAATTCTTTGGTAGTTTAAAAATCCTTTTCTTCTCTTTATTTCGTTATACGTAGCCTCTTATTAACAAAAACTTTACTTTTTGAACTTATTTCATCGCTATAATAGTAGATATTATTTAAAAGGTTATGTTGCTTAAAGCGTGTGATTCAGCTGCTTAAATAACACTACTTTTAATGAAATCAAAATCGAACTAGTGCTTACTTCAGGCCCCCGATTCAGAACCGTTCGATAACAAACCACGTAACACTATAGGGTTTAGCATTAGTGTCACGTGATTTATCGGTTGTCAATTCTTTATCGAAAGGTTCTGAATCGGTGGCCAGGTTTCATCATCATCATTTGCCTGCCCTGTTCCCATGTCATCTGGGGTCGGCGCAGTATGTCTTTCTCTTTCATGCAATCCGGTCACTCGTCATCGAGTCATTCACTCCCTTCTCAGTCATATCTCTCCTCACACAATCCATCCATTTCTTCTTAGGTCGTCCTCTACTTCTCCACCCACCAATACTCATATCCATCACTCTTCTCGTTACGTGTACGTTAGTGCCAAGTCTGTTTACAGAAATAAATTAGTTTTATTGCTGAATCACATTTTAATGAAATAAAAATTGGTAAAAATTTGGTATTAATATAATTTTAGTAGTGGGTCGATGCCATTGAGGTAAAAAGAGCGTTTTTACCTCAATGGTTGCCACAGAAAACCAGCGTCATGGCGTCTTTGCCATGGCAAAATAGCTGAGTGGCAACCATTTTGGTTTCATATCATGTTACATTACCTTTTTGCCATTATTAATTTATTGTAAGTAATTATTAATTAAGTACTTAATTGTGATAATATGAACCAAATAAATAATTTTCTTTCTTTCTTTCTAGATGTTAAATTGTTTTTTAATGAATTCCCAGCCAATGATAGTAGCGTAGGTACGAACCTTGGCAGTTTCCCAAAGCTTTGCAATATTATTTATTCTGCGGCTAAGGTTGATGCAACCAGCAGTAGTGACTCATCGCTTGCGAAGTACCTTAATAATATGAAAAGCATACAAATTTGTTTATTTTAGTAAAATCCGTCGTTAGGATTCCCAATGAATCAGCTGTTTTGTATAATATTTGCGTATATTATGAAAATGTTAACTTGAGCTTAAAGTGCGTAGACCCTCAATTATGTAACTATTGATTAGGTGTTTATTTTGATTAATAAAATTTTGTTAGGCAATTGTAATTTAATCCGGGATCAATAATTATTGATTGGGCCAATTTAGAATGCTGGGAGTTATTTGAACCCTAACATATACTAGAGAAAATAGAAATGGAATCGTTTATTCGACACACAAAAGAAAAATAAATAACACTAAAAAACTTTAAAGGGATCTGATGTGTCGTAAATATCAGCTCAGCATTTGTCGTGACAGCCACGGACTTACCAAGAAGTTGATGGAAATTAGTCAAATCGAACACACAGGTCACATAACACAACTCAAAGACTGTTCCTTTTATATTGACAGTTCAAAGAAAAAATACGTTTTTGATACGATTTGGTACTAATAAACAAACTTTGTTTATACAAAGTTTGTTTATACTTAGGGTACCTATAATTTTTTTTGACACGATTTAGTACGAACCTTTTGGACAGTCAGTGTTATATCAACCTTACACAAAATGACAAATTTTCCAGTCCGATTTTAAATTAAATGTTTAACTCATAAGAGTTTAACGTAGATAAAAAAAAACGTTTTGCGAAAGGGACGTGAGCTATTGTTCTTGCTACTATGTAAAACTAATGCCACAAATAAGAAAATTCTTTCTTTGAAACTGTGTCTTTTTTACTTGTTTTTGGCTAAGACTGTTTAATATTTATCATTGTTATTGTTTTTATTAAGATAAAAACCACTTAGGTACCTGCTGATGTAAATATTCAAGAACATTCGCGATGAAACACTAGAAGAAAGAAAACTCAAGAAGTGGAAAAGTATAAAAAAAGGGTGGGACGCGTACTCAAGAACAGAAGATAATAATAGAAGAATGGCTGTAGATTGGTTAATTATCTTTGGTTATCTAGCTGTATGAGTATTGTAGACATCATAAAGCTAGGTTACCGGAGTTAAGTGCCATCTACGACGACGGATATCTATTTATCAAGACACAACAACATACGTGAAGACTACAGAAAAAGAAACATCAGAAAACTACATTTTGTATTTATTAAATTCTGTTTTTACCTCCGTAGCCGAGAGGCGAGCATACCGGACTTGATGTCGGTATCTGTGAGGTCCCTGACTTAATTCCCGGTCGGTCAATGTAGAAAAATAACTTTTGTATACTGTCTCGGGTCTGAGTGTTGTGGTACCGTCGTTGTTTCTGATTTCTGTAACACAAGTGCTTTGGTTATTTACCAAAGGATCAGAGCAATGTATGTGATGTTGTCCAATATTTATATTTATATCTTACTAGCTCCGCGACTTTGTTCACATGTCTTTAATTTTCAGCCCAAAATGAAGAAAAATTTTTTTTACCTTCTACTGACAATAATAATTAACACAACAAAAAAAAGAATTAGTGAAATTGTTCCATCCGTTTACGCGTGATGCGATGACCAAGGGAAATAGAGATTATTTTATATATATATAGATATACATATAGGTATATTTTACATATTTTTCAAACTACATAAAATCCTACCATTCGATCAATCTATATTATTAGCTAGGAGACAGAATAAGGTGGCACCTACCCCCTTCTGTAGAACCATTTTTGCCAAACGACAGTTCCATTTCCAATCGGCTTCGCTTTACAACAATCTACATAAACGTCATAAAATTTATAGCATGCCGTATTATGAATGTAAGAAAGTCCTAGTCAAAGAGCTTGCCACACTCGGCTACTCCGAGACAGAGGACTTACTATCCAGATCAGTGCTCTAATTAAATGGAATATACAATCAAATAGTTGAGTAGTGGTTATCCACACCGAACCCAAGATGTAAATCGTAGGGCTACTAAACACTTACATCCACAGAACGACAACACACACGCGCGTGCGCACACACACACACACACACACACACACACACACACACACACACACAGTGTAACTAATTTGGGTACTAATTTACTTAATTTAGAAACTAAGCTTTGCTGTTCAGTTTTATTGTAGTTCAGAAAGAGCGGGGCCTCCTGCCACAAGTATTGTTATTATACTTAATAGGTAGGTCCCAGCCTCAGACTGTGTTTTTGTAAAAACTTGATACTGAATAAAAACAATTTTAATTAATTTAATTAAAAATATATTTATTTTAAATATTTTATTTTATTTACTTTATTTCTATCAATTGTTGTTAACATTTACACTTGAAATAACATAAGTGTTTGCAATCTGGAAATGCAAGATTGATTATGTAACTGCCTGCCTTATTAATGGTGCTTTAACCGTGGGCTACTTAGTTTATCTGCCGTGAAGACCATTTATTTTGCTGAGTGGATTTTGGTGCACTTTACTTAGACAAGACAGTATACAATTTATTTCAATAGCGACAAGTATTTTTAGGATACAAAATTATTATATTATATTATTTCTGCCATCTCACCTACATACTTTAATAGAGTTACAACCTCGTAATATTGTGGAAAATATAAGAACTATTATTAATTATTAACCATACAACAATACCTTTAAAAGTTTCTCATAAAAAATAACGTATTTTATTAGAAATATTTATGACATTATTTTGTACTACAATGACCATGAACTGAGGACGATTTTCCTTGATAGCTTTGCTCGAAAAGTAAACGAAAATTATAGATTTTAACAGTTTTTTTCCTTACAAATCCGCGTTTACGTTAACATAACACAAAAGCTATCGAATAGATTCTCAGTCTAGGCCCTAAGGTTTCATTATTTATCTATTAAATTATATGTTTTATTATACTACTAGCAGTTGCTATAAAAATGTATGTAAAAAGCAATAAGTAATTAATGAGTGATTTGACCGTGAAAATGAGTCCTTCGTCTTACTCAAGCTGGGAACAAAAAATATTTTTTTAACACAATTAGAAAAAAATGAAACTGGCTTTTACATAAAAAATGTCCACGATTGCAGCTACAATTTATCAAGTGTCATACCATTTTGGAATCCTTACTAAATGCGCCAACTTTTGACGCTACTTGCCAAATTCACGTAGTACAATTTTTTTTCACCACAGTACGTTAAAACAAGGCGATTTTTTATTTTGAAAAATTTTCTAGGAAATAAGTCCCATTTGTTATGCAAACTAGAGCAGCTGGTTTGGAAATTTTGATAACAATTTAGAGAAGCATTAAAGTTGGTAAAAGTAGAGATTTGTGGCAACAGGAGTGAAAAGACTGTCAGAGGGAGTGAAATTTTTCGATTTTCCTATAATGCCTATAATTTTAAAAACATGCAACTAAGTTTTATTTTTTCCATTTTTCTGACAACCAGTATGACTTGCCTTTTCCCTCGGGTTGACGTCGAGTTTTGGGGACACCCTGTATGTAGATAAGGCTAACCTAATATGTTACTATTACTCTGAACTACTTACTGATACTATAAACCTAAGTTTATACACAAGTTTATACACATGTATAAACCAAATTTGATTTATTTTAATAATTGTTTGAAATGAATGATTTTAATGATTAATGTAATGTCGCATCCAACCTGCATAAGTAGGTACTTATCACCTATCTCACATAATAGGGGTTGAAAATAAAATAGTCCATCCCTGACAAACGCTCCTCGTGGTGTGGCTGCAAACTTGCATGACCTCATTATGTAATCACAAAGATTTTCATCTTATATCCGCCTTCGAAGTGGGTTGCAGTGACAGGCTTAGGAATTATAATTCACCGTAGAAAAAAGATCCCGTTTTGAATTATTTTGTGAGAGGTTTTTTCTGTATTCTGTTATGGAACTATTAATATATTTAATTGTGTAAAACTTGTATGGTCACAAATATCTTTACACACACAGGTTGCCCTGTAATTCATCACATACTCTATATATCATAATGAACAACTTTTGTTTTGCATGAAAATTTAACGACTTTTCATACAAAATTACGAAACTGCCGATTGAATTTGTATGAAGAGACAAAAAGATGCATACCTACTTTTAAGTCATAGAACATAAGCTGTTCACTATGATGTCTGAAATATGTGGTTACAATGCATCATTGAGTTATAGGACACCCTGTGGATTTTATCAATTGACTAGTAAAATTTTAATGTTCATGCACCAAGTGAGTATATTTTTTTATTGAAACTTTATTGCTTTTGTTTTTAAGGCATTACCTTTGTTAATGAAATAGACTTATTTTATTTTATTATTAATTTTATTGCACAAAAATAAAATCGAACAAAAGGTGGACTTAATGCCATGTGACATTCTCTACCAGTCGACCATTTGGCTAAACAGATGTTTTGTGGGTGGAGCAATATGATGTTAAAAAAAATTAACGTAGGTATAGAATCATAGCATAAACTACACACAGTATCAATGACAATATATATATTATAACAATAAGTAAGCAATCTAAAACTATACTGACACCAACTTAACGTCAAATTAAATGTAACTTAGTTTTATTAAATGAAAAGTGTTTTTTCTAATAAGTAGTTTGAGCTAGTACTCACTCTCTGAACTCGTGTTTTGTTATCATAAACTAAGCTGTGGTAAATGTTGCGTTGTTGTGTTAAAAGTCTTATTTTAATATCATCATTGTTTTAAACTCTGTTGAGAATACTCATACAACCTCATTTGGAAAACTTCGGCAAAGCAGACCGCCTACAAAAAAGAAAACACGCTCTGACAGCTCTGCGCGTTCGACCAGCGATGCGCCTTTGTTTTTTTTCTCTTCTTCAATTCACGTGAGCCGTGCCCGATATATAATCCAATATTATTATTTTATTTTATTTACTCTATATCATTTAATCCATTGTAAACTCGCAATAACCAACAAATTAATGTTTATCATGTGAATAATAACTGTCAAACTTAATTCAGTTTTATTTTATTACGACCACAATACCAGTAAATAATCCTATAGAAATTTTCTAACGCTAAGAAACTCAATAAACTCTGTATTCAACGCTGTTTTTTTACACAAATATTTTTTTAAAAAAGTGAGGTAATAAATGAAATAATAAGTTATTAAATAACATAAATAAATGTAATAGTTATCGTTAGTGCTTAGAAGACATGACAAAACATGTGCCAATTGTGTAAGATCAATTCTTGAAAATGTAGGTACATTCAACCAAAAGAAGAGTTCATTGTGTTATTCATGTATTTATTATAGTTATACCTACAAGTTAGTAGGCAGTACAGTTAAATACTATGTAAAATACCTGCATTATGAGCCTTTTTTTGTATTCTGTAGTTTTAGTTGCTATGAAAGATTTTCCAAGTGCGTGAAATGTATTTCGAGTAGTAAGTACGATCGACTTACTTCATTATATTGATTATTTTCGGACTTACTTATTTGTATGTAAATGGAGGACCAGACATTTAAGTATGAGGCGAGTTATTTAGTAATGTAATATGATAAGGTTCTTAACAATAAACGCTAAGCAGTATTGTTATAATTTAAACTTTATACAGAAAAACAAAACAAAATTGAAGCAATACTGTTTTCCCAATGTCCGAATATGATTAATGAGTGTTATTACCCAAAAACCTCTAAAACTTATGAATTTCTATAATAAGCATGTTAGTTATAGGACTGCCTATACAATGATAGTTCAGATTTATAATTGAGATACCTAACTGAACCTATAGCTGTGTCTACAAGCCAGTTTGATTGTCTTTGTTTGTAAAAATAATTTAACGTATAAGGTGTCTTTAGAGCGGAGTGTAGCGAGTCATACCTGTTCTGTGGTCCTTAGATTCATCCTATTGGTAAATGCTGAAGGTATGATTCCGAGGCAAGCAGCACTGTCGACAGGTCGACAGACATTTAAACCGTCGCTGACTGTCATCTATTTATTCCAATGCATTTCGAAAAATACATTCCGGTAGGTATGTAATTTGGTCAGTTGAACTATTTGTGTTTTTAATTTTGTTTAGTCTACCATTTATTACGTATCCTATAAATCTGTGTTAATCTCTGTCTGTTTACAGTCGTTATTTTTTGTTTTTTGTGTAGGTATGTGCTGACTGTGTAGCTGTTGTTGTCGTGCTGTCCATTGTCAATAAACATTCTTATTCTTATTCTTAAATCGGTTGCCGTTGCCGCCGGTATCTAAAACATACTTTTGGTGATCAAAGAAAATGTAAGTATAATAGGCATGAATAATTATAAAAAGTAAAAGTAAAGTATTAAACGTCCCACTGCAGGGCACAGGCCTCACCTCAACTATGAGGTAGTTTGGGCCATACTCCACACGGGCCCAATGTCGGGCCAGAGGGATGTTGTCAGGCCAGTGACTAAACCTTACGGCCTCTGACTAGGCTTGACGACTAGTATCAAACGATATTAACCGGGAACAACTTTTAACGTGCCTTCCGAAGCACGTAGATGTTTGTGATAAATGTCACTTAATATGGTTGGAATGGTCACCCATCCACTCACAACCGCGGCGTGGGTTGCCTTACTTTGGTAATCACCAACAAAACGCTGCCGCCACTAAGCTATTAGCGCTTCGAATAAATAAATATAAGTTAAAATTAATTATTGTATGAAATAGTGTTCTTGGTTGAGAACACATTGCACTTTACATAAAAAAATACTATCTATGACCTACCGCTATTATCGTGAGACTCATCAACACAATCATGGAAATAACTGTTCAATTAAAATTCAAATAATAAAAAAATACAAGATACATTTTAACTGATATTCCTTCATATTTGATTGGTAATGCAATGTAACTTGAAACTTAAACTTCAAGGCACGTCGTGGCCCGTAATATGTTTAATGGAGTCCAGTTCTTGAGTCAAACTTAGTTTGCTGTAGCTCAGATCTTTGACCTGTTTGCACTTTAAACATTATAGGTATGGATACAGTTTTACTATTACTAGCCAGTAGCTATCTCATTTACAGGGTTTTTATTATCTTATCTTACTAATATTATAAATGCAAAAGTTTGGATAGATGGATGTTTGTTACTCAATCACGCCAGAATGGCTGGACGGATCTAGATGAATTTTGGCACAAAAAATGATTTTAACTTGGAATAGCAGATAGGTTACTATTTATCCCGAAAGAATGTATTTAAGGGATGCAAGATAACTGACATTATAGACGGCGCTTCTTAACCGCAGATGTCACTGCTTCGTTAGCCAAAAATTTTGAATGTAAAAAAAAGTACTTATTAATTCAGTATATACTTAGGCCTTCTTCCGGTCACAACACGTCCCAAAATATAGCTTTACCCTATCACCGCTTCGGGACTACATATCGGCTGGTGATGAGAAGAAACGGCGCAACAAACATAGTAACATTATCCATTGCACGCGACTTCATTCGCGTAATCTTCAGTTTAGACTAACTATAATTTTGCAAAGACTGCGCAAACGAAGTCTTTTTTTTTTTTTTTTCATGGACGGACCTATCGCTGAGTGCCTTTGAGGAAGACATTCGTCAGCTTAACCCGGGCAGTTGTGGCGTGCGCTGAAGGCGCACAGCCTAGGTCCGCCCCGCTAGCGGTCGCCGCGACCCGGCCGAGTGCGAGGCTCTCTGAAGCCTCAGACTCGTACGTGTCGAGCCCCATACTAGCAGGCGTGATCGGGCCAATGTGGGCAAACGAAGTCGCGGGCAACAGCTAGTTTAATACACGTTGAACGCCACGAACGAACAATAAATTTTCTATTGTGTCTAGTTTGTGGCAGTCAAAGACTTAACTTGAGGCCTAAAATAGAAGTAAAATGAATGTTCTATTAAAAAACAAAACATAATTGAATTAAAAAATATATGATTTTCTTACCCGTGTCAAAAAGAGGAAGCGTAGATCTCGAGTTAGCTACTTATTAAGGATTGACATAAATCGACAAAATAAACAATTTCATCGTCCATTAGCGACGCGAAAACTTTTTTTACGAAACGTTTTCATTCCCAAAATGGGAGTTAATGGATCATCGTCCAGTGAGCCTACTACAAGTTTACGAAAATGACACTCGCTCGCTAGGCTAGACAGTACGGTAGCTTCAGAGAAAATAATATTATATCTCGTAGAATAATACTTACTACGAACTCGTAATAATAATAAAAATTCGTTCCCCACCCACATTTTGGATGAGATTGATTTTAATCTTATCCAAAATAACTAATTTGACTACATCAATTCTTACATAATATCTTTTATTTTTCTAATAATGTTATCAAAAGGACAAAAGACCGAAATTACCTTAAACGTGGTTTCCTATAATATTACAGCGGATTTTATAAATGCCTCCTTTTTGATATAGCTAGAAAAAGTAAGGTTTACCTCGTGACAGCGTGGGGCAAATCTTACTTACTTTAACTATGCAGCTTGCCATTTATTTGAATATTATACTTTAATAATATAAAAAAACACATGTTTAAGAGATAAATTGCGTTTGAAGTTTTTTTAAGAAAATAAAAAAAAGGCCGTACAAATGGTGATGCAAATAATATTCAGAAGCTTTTATAAGCTTGAAACGCACAACATAATTACCTATTATTTTCACGTTTTTTACGTTCTGAAGTCTCTACTTTGCATGATTTGAGGTGATTTGGTAAGGTGGTGGTGAGTTTTGACGACTAGATTAGTGTTTGGTTCGGGTTTGATACCCAGTTTAGGTCAATTCAGAAAACGTTTTTTCGAGATTAGCTTGAGACTGGGTGTGCTGGGAGACGCTCGTGGCATAATACATTGTCTGGTACCAATACCTAAGATAGTTGGTGTTTTGTCTGGCGCATATTCATTTTAACGGATTTTTAAAGGTTATGTGACGACGAACCGTTTTATCTTTTTAATAAAAACAGACTCGTGGTAGCCCCGCTGGTCGCGGATTGACACCGACTTATTTTAGCAACTTGTGACGACAGTCAGGAACTTTCACGGCCCATTAAATGTTTTGTTGGTACGCCTACTTCTTTACGTTAGGGTTGGCGAGTCCCGGGATTTCGCGGAATTATTTTAAATAATTGATGACGATTCGGTCGAGTTATTGTTTAGTTCGTTTACCTTAGATTTAAGAAGTTATATTTATTTAAACTTTACAAAACACTAAAAGCCATTGGCATAAAACAGAGATAGTCTGTCTTCTAACATCTTCTAGGTCTTCTAGGTCATTCTAGACCAATTAATCTGTGGTGGAACCTCCGGACGATATTTATACTAACATGATAAAAAAAGTTTAAATGCGATACGGACTCAAGCACCGAGGGTTCTGTACAAACTTGAAGGTCAAACATTGACATAGGTCGCGGTCAATATACAAACTGCGAGTTCATAATCATTTCAAACGTACACACTTTTACTTTTAATTTTATACCACACTTTTTAGCAAGGCGTGACGTTATGCGGAACTTAAACGGGCTATATTTTCATCATTTTTTGTTTGATTGAGAAAAGAAAAAATGCGTGTCCAATATTTTCTGTTAATCCAACTGTCGGACCAATTAGATTTTCAAGGAAACTAGTCTATTGTAAGCCATAGAAGTCACACCCATTCCCAAACTTTAGTGCGCTTTTTTTTCCTAATTTTTTGTTTGATTGACGAAAGACAAAATAATGGAGTCCAATATTTTTAAAAAATCTAACTGACGGACTAAATAAAATAATATTTTTTGTAAGGACGTGCGAATAAGGAAAATAACTGAGACAAAGATACATTTCCCCCTAGCTTTTTGCTTTGCTAGACGGACCACTGATATCACCTAGATAAGGCTGGTAAGGTCATACTCGTTGATACTCAATTCAGTTAATCGGCTGTCACAACATAGACGGTGTATGCGTTAAATGAGATGAAATAAGTTTATTTGTATCAAGCATGCTAGGTACAAATAGCGATGACGTTTTCAAGCTAAAGGCCGTAAAGAATACACTTCCCCACCGGCAACAGGAGGCGTGTCGTAAGAGGCGACTAATTCTTGTAGCACGACCGGGCAGTAGCGTCTTCGTGCGAAATCTTAAAAAAAACTCGCCAACCCGCCTGCCAAGCGTGGCGAGTATTAGCAATCCCCCCCGATGTTAAGTCATTGGTGGGAACTTGTTCCTTTGTTCAGCAGTGGACGTCTTATGGCTAAAATGATGATGATGATCTGTGCGGGTCAGACATGCAAATATTTAGTTAAAATATAGGTAAAAAAGATACACTACATTAAACTTAGCACGATGTCAATTCATTTTCTACCAGTAATGCAAATTTTTCTGGATAATATTCAGTTATTCAGTATATAGGCTCTCTTCCGGGCATTTAACACGTACCAAAAATATAGCTTTGCCCTACCACAGCACCGCTTCGGGACTACATATTAGCTGGTGACGAGAAGAAGAGGCGCAACACACTCAGTCACCTTTGTCAGCCTTTACAGGAAATAGTATATTAAGTTAGTTCGCGACCAAAATACCTCAGTGCCTAAAGACGTCTACAACCAATGTGTGTTACCAGTGTGATGACGTAATGGAACTGAAACGTGGCCACTCACTATGGGCGTCAAAGGAAACTTAGGATCGCACAGCGTGCTATTGAAAAAATCAATCAAATAAAAAATGGGGAGATCCGTAAACGAACAAAAGTCGCTGACATAGCCGAACGGATTAGCAAGCTGAAATAGCAGTGGGCGAGGCACATAGTACGTAGAACTCCCAGCCGATGGGGCAGAAAGGATCTAGAATGAAGACCATGTACCAGCAAGCGTAGCGTAGGACGTCCACCGACAAGGTGAACGGACGACCTATCCGTCAATCAATTAATCAATAGGGAAGGCCTATGTTCAGCAGTAGACGTCCTATGGCTGAAATGATGATGATGATGAAGGTTTATTATCCTTTGAGGTAGAAATCCATTCAGAGATAAGGGAAAAATCCAGAGATTTATGGTGTTAAACTTACGATTCGCGCACTATGCTACAAAGTTCGAACTACATTGTTCCAGAAAAAAAGTATTTTTTTCTGAAAAGGAGTTATGAAGTAAGTGCGAAATCTCGTTTAAATGCTAATTGTTGGTGAATGAAGACATTTGTATGGAAATAAAAGAGTTTTTATAAGTTGTTGGCCTTTCTTGGAACCCTTTCTTAGTTGATTAATGCAAGACTCTGTGAAAAATATATTTTAATATTTTCAATTGGGATGATAGTAGATTATGATGTAATTGAGAGAATAAGATAGTCAAATAAGCAAAAAACTTGTACTTTTTCTGCTTTAACGTTAATATAAGTTATTATTGAAATTTTTAGATCTACACGAGTGAAGCCGCGGGTATAGCTTTATAATAATACAGGTACACAAGTAAGATTATACAAAGCTTTCAACATAACCTTGGGACGAAAATAATATGATTTATCTTTAAAAAGGTACTTTATTTTTTAAAGTGAAATAAAATCATAATAATAGGGATTATAAATGCAAAAGTTTAGATGGTTGGATGTTTGTTACTCAATTACGCCAGAATGGGTGAAGGGATTTAGATGAAATTTGGCACAGAAATAGATTATAGCCAGGAATAGCCCTTAAGTTACTTAATATTCCGGAAAATTAGTAACGATTCCAAGGGATGCATAATAACTGCCATTTTATATGGCGCTTCTTATCACTAGATGCCGCTGTTCAGTTGGCAAAATGTTTTAATGTGAATAAAAGAGTAATACTGGCTGTTACCCGCAATCGAGTATTGGTCTTTGCAAAACCATAGTTAGACAGCTAGTATTTGATTTAAAAAAACTTGCATTTATGCAAAATCTTTTTTATTATTATCAGAGGTTAAGGAACAGTTTTCCTTATAAACTGGAGCGTCTCAACTTTAATAACATCCAGGATGCGGTTGCGATTTGCGAGTCAAACGCCGGCACCTGTGGAGTGGCGATTAAAATATTTAAATGCGCTCCGGGAAGGCACCTAGTTACGCGCACACACTTGCAATGCGGTTTCTTTATAATGATTAATATTTAACACATACAAGTATTACTTTTTATTGGATGCTTGAAGAACTTGAAAAGAGGCCATTTAGAGAATATATATCTATAGTATATATGAATTTGATTTTTATACGCTTGTAATAATAACTGACCAATCAAAAATTTTTTCGAAGGATACATAATAGTACATTGTTAACCTAGGGGTGAATGTTACTTATTTGGTCCCGAGACGGGGTTTAGTTCGAGGGACTAAATAAGTCTTAAACCCGAGGTAAATGCTGTGCTTTTCATTACGAATACAAGGAGATTAAAAATAAAAAAAATGAATTAGTTCAAGAAAAAATTTGTCAATTTTAACAAAACCGTACCAAAGAGTATCCAATCACTACGTTCTACAACTCAAAAAAACAAATGAAGATCGGATTGCTGCTTTCCCGCCTATTTTTTTTTCTGTGGCCGGCCAGCTATTCAGCCATTACTTTACATTTTCGTCATTGAAAAAATGGTAAATAATTTGCCCAAATCTAATATTTTAAAGAAATAGTTGAAAGTAAACTTAAAATAAGGTCATTAAAAAATCTTTATTTAATACTTATATTAAGTTACTTGATTCAATCTTACAGTACGGAGTGGCTGTATAGAAAGTTGCAACATGGTTCAATAGAAATGTAAAATTAGAACTAGTTTTTTCTTTTTATAATTTGACAGCTGTCAGTTAAAAACGATTCTCCCTAGGGCTGAAAAGTATTACTTTCAACCTGCTCCTCAGGCAACTTCAGACCTACTTTCAGAGTATGAGTAATGAAAAAAAACTTTATTTTAATGTACCAAAATGACTAGTGGGATATGCCCACTAGTCCCACTATGCCCACTAGACATCCCACTGCAGTGCACAGGCCTCAGCAACTATGAGGTGATTTAGGCCGTACTCAGTGGAGTAGTAGCGTAGTTATGCGGGCCTGTTGGTAGTGGGGTGTTGTAAGGCAAATGACTACACCTTACTGTCAGATATTATTGTCAGCCCTAAGGCCTCAGACTAAGCTTCACGACTAGTATCAAGGATATTAGCCGGGACCAACTTTTAACGTGCCTTCCGAAGCACGGAGCTGCTTGTGATAAATGTCACTAAATATGGTTGGAATGGTCACCCATCCAATCACAACCGCGGCGGGTGGCTAAACTTTGGTAAACACTACCAAAGTGCTGCCAATACTGAGCTACAAACACCTCAAAATGTAAGCAATTAAATGTTTTATTTACTCCAATTTCAATTAGATGTGTGATTAAAATGTGTCAAAATATTAACAAATATTTTTTATTCGATAAATGTCAATCGCAATACATAATCATCAGCATCAGCCCTTGGAAGTTTACTGCTAGGCATAGGCCTTAAATAAACAAAGTGGCCAGAAAAGTGACGTCCAAAAATTTTTTTAGGTGCCTCGTGTTGAGAAGTATCTGAATCACCCCTATGTATGTTTTACGGTTTTTCGTAGTTTTCGAGTTACGTTTTTTTTTTAATTGATTTTTGCAACCGGACAGTTAATTTTTTTTTTAAAGTAGATTTCTTCGATTTTTTTTTCTTGCAGCTAAATCTCTATGAACTGTGCATTTATGCATAAAATAAACAGCCTCATAACATTAATAGAAGTTACTACAAAATTGACCTAAAGTTAAGAATTTATGTTAAGTGAGTATCATTTAAATTTTCAACTTAAAATTAAAAAATCGAAACTGATAATTTCTTAGTTTTCAAGTAGCTTTAGAGAATGCACTTAACTCAAAGCTTTCATAATAATAATAAAAAAAATAGTACTTCATAGGCTTCATAGGCTATTTAAAAAAAATCGTAACTAGAAAACTACGACAAATCGTAGAGCAAACATAGGGGTGATTCAACACCCATAGGGGTGAGGTGGCTCTCAACACGAGGCATCTAAATAAATTTTTGGACGTCACTTTTCTGGCCACCCTGTATAACGCCGCAACGAACGGCTCTGGAGCCGTTTCCAACGTTGGCATCATTCCACCGGGTGCGACGCTGCGTTTTTCAGTTCGTCAATACATAATAAACGAGCATTTTTTTTTTTTTTTTTAATATATTGGAAAACACAACAGACATCAGTTATACAAGAAACGGTATAAATGTATAAAGGTATTGGACTAAACTAATATCCTAAAGGTGTTTACACTGCTGCTTAAATCAATTCGTTAACAAATAATAATTTTATAATATAAAAATACTAATTATAAATATCTTAAATTATTTTCCACTTAAGATTAACGAACACCATTGTGTTCGTCAAAAATGGACCTTGCTGCCGTTTTGAACCTCGCAAACCCTGAGTGAAATATGTCCAACTTGGAGTCACTTTGCAGGAGATAATATTTACGACACATTCTGGCGATAGGATTGTGGCGCGACACGTTGTTCCTATATGTAGGAAGTACAAAGGTAGGTAAGAAGCGCCTCTTGTTCACCTTGCAGTTTATTTTTAGGGAAGAGGTAAGTTCGGAAGAGTCGATCATGTGGTGCAGAATTTTAAACATGATTGATAGATCAAGTTGTTGTCGCCGAACACTTAAGCGAGTCATATTGAACCTCTTTAGCCTGTCATTGTAGGAAACCAAGGCCCGTCCCAGGGCCAACCAAGCATTTGTTTCACTTGACCTGCCATTCCACGAAAACCTATTACTCAAAGTGAATTTCTCGAAAATATTTATCTTGTGTTGCTCCAGAATCTGCCTGACAAGACGGGTCCATTAGCAAATTGGTTTTTATTTATTATCCGTTTCCTTTTAATGGCGTCTCACTTAACTTGAATAAGTGTCAGTAAAGGTATCGAGGAATAAATCAAAGTGTGGACACTTTATTGAGGTATACACATTTATTAGAATTGTAATTTTGATTAAAATAACAACAAAAAAATACGTTGAGCAAGAAAGATTTGCTATATTTTGGATCATGCTAGTTTTAAAGCGGCTAGAAACAGAACTACTGTTATTTTGTATTTGTTATCTTATTGAAGGACATTAAGGTTTAATCATTTTTACAAACTCCTTACTAAGAGCTCTTAAAGCATCTGCTTTTGAACTGCCCTGCTTGTAATAAAACAGTATGAAAAAGCAAGGCAATTCAAAAACAGGCCTGCTATAAGAGCTTCTATGTAAGGGGCCAGTGCTCCGTCGGTGCCCGCGTGAAGCGAGTGTAGTCGTCTTAAGCAAATTAGCATGAGGTTTCAAAAGCCTACTACTTGAACCCAAACAGTCAGAAATTTATTTAAAAATATGCTATTAATTATCAAAATCTACAGAACATTTTGAGCATAGCATTTGTTTCAAGTACCTGTACTTCAGGAGCAAATAAATATTGAAATCATTGAAAAAACAAACAAAAAGATGCTCATTATCTTTCTTCATTTTAACTGCTGGACCGATTTAATTCGCTTAAACGTCGATTGATAGGCCAACTTATATGCTATAACAGCGTAGGGTTTTTTAAAAAATCGACTGCGTCCATGCGAAAAGTATTATTTTCCCCAATTTTTGTAAAGATTGTCGTAACAGCCACGTTTCATTGCACGCAGTTATGAACCGTATTTTAATGCTATTTCGTGCGATATTCGTACTAACACGTAGTCGCTAATTTAGAGGCTTTACTCGCCTTAAATTGTGACTGCACATTGGTGTCGCATCCGCCGGGCTGTTTGCAGGACAAACACCGCAACTGCTCATTAGTTACAACAACATTTTTCACTTACAAAAACGATCCTGTGTTTTTAAAGCAGCTAAATATTTTGCACTGATGTGAAAATAAATATACGAGTACAAAGAGAGGCCAGCCTTAACTATACTTTGTAAATTGCACAAGTTGCAACATTAAATTACACGTAGGGTAATTGTTAAAATTTAGGGAAAGCGTTCACAAAACAAAAGCACTGGTAAAATATGATTCCACAAACATGTTTATAATCATTATAATAACCTGTCTGAGAGATGATTGCTTTATTTTTAATGCAGAGATTTGAAAAAAAGTAAACTATGCCTAAATGCGTCCCACTGCAGGGCACAGGCCTCAATCATGAGGTGGGATTTTTAACCGTTAACATGCCACTACTGGTTAAAGATCTCCCCCAAACTCTTTTACCGATACCTATCAATATAATGAGCCTCGTCAGGGGCTATTTAAACTAATCTGCATTTAAAAAGTTATATTACGTTTAGAAAGATAAATAAAAAATAACTAATAAAATCAGATAACCATCTAAAAGTGTGGAAGCGTTAGCGGCCATCGAGTATGCTCGCCAGCAGGCTTGCTAGGTGTACAAAAGAGGTCAAAGTTACCCTTTATTATAGCGTTTTTCCTGATTTTCTTTACTTAGCAGCAATCTACGTATAAAACCTTTAATGCACTCACTGAGCGCGCTGGCTGACCGATGGGACTCCCCACTGCTGCACCGGTGGCTACAGCTTCATTCATGCCCCTGTAACTCGCTATGAATACCCATAGCACAGAAGCCGCAGCGAAAGCCATTTATTTACATAAATTTGTTTTTTTTCTGCAGATTTGTAATTACTAACACTAGAATAAGATTATCATGCTATCTATATGGATATTTAAAGTCTGCAATAAATTGATTGAATTGAATTGAATTGTGTACATTACAATGCCTCAAGTCAGGATGACGAATTGCTGATTCAAGATCCCAAATTCTGCTGTGAGTGAGTTTGTAATTTTTACGCCATCATTCGGAAGCGAACCGCTACTTAGCTTGCTAGGGTACGGCAAAGCAGCAACAGCAACTTGTTGGTTATTAAGGATAAGTCATAATGTTCCATTTTTAAAAACGGGATCCACACTAATTTGTAGCGTATACGACAATTATTCTTACAAAGACATTTGCCGCTACTACCTCTTGCTTTTAGCACGCCGCCGCGGCACTTTCATAGTAATAAATGACCTTTGTGGTGTTTAATGTAATATTTGTTGACAAAAAATAAATAAATACACACTTAAAAAACTAATTAAAAATGTAAGATAAAGGTCAGAAAGTAAGTAAGTACTTACTTGCAAAAAAGGTATAGAATTTATTTTCCTCTACGCAATGAAGTTCCGGTGACTTTTGTTGCTGTCAATTATTTGTTAGGCGCTTACGGACGCGCTAACGAAGATCCCTTGTCAATGAACTTTACACTTTTCTAATTAGTACTTTTGCTATTTGTTTTGTTATTTACGGAAAAAAGTTGGACATTTATTGCTTTGAATTATTTGGTCTTAAAGCTAGTTAAATACTTACTAATTTTAAGTGGATGTTATGTTTTATGTGATGTTTTATATTAGTAGGTAGGTAGTTAGTTTCCCATCGGCTGGACTAGATTGTATTTCCATAAGAATGCCGCCGTCCTTACATGACAAATTCAATAATTTTTGAGCGCATATCAGTATTTGTGACCCAAGCTCGTACAATTATAGATTTGTCATCTTTCAATTGGGTGTTCCTAAAATATTTTTTTATTTCAAATTAATTATCAGAGAGAAATATTTTTAAATTGTTCAGATGAAGGCTTTTAAACTTTATTAGATAGATAAATATGTTACGAGAGATAAGAATCACTTATTTAAATAATTTTGAAATAGAATCTTAAATAGAAACTGAACTGTCAGAAAGTTCAAAAATGTGTCTTGTTGCTTAGCAATTATCCTTAATTTTTTTTTTATTAGCTTAACAAGTAAAGGTCGCCGGAAGCCGCTGGATGCAGGCCGCTTCCAACCGGCCACTCTGGAAGTCACTGGGGGAGGCCTATGTTCAGCCAGCAGTAAACTTCTTATTTTGGCTGATAGGATATATTATGATTAAATTTACTTGTAACTAAAACTATGTAATTAAATCTTTGAAAACGATTTTTTTTATAAATATACGTAGAAAAGAACCTTGTACCTTGTAAAGTGAACAAGTTATGGTTGCAAACATGTAATAGCTGAAATAATTTCTCACTCACCCTAAAAACTTTGTCATAATAAATTCTTGCATATCTTCTTGGTTTTGAGTTCTAAATTATAGAAGTTTAATTTCTTATTTTCCTGTGACAAGATTGTGATTTTTAGATCAAGTTATAAAGTGCCTTAAAAATAGATCTAGTTAATGATTGCTTATAAACATGTTATTGAAAAACTAAAATATGTTACTAAGTTCAAAATATCTCGTTTCTAGTAGACTTAAATCTTGTCCTACCTACAGACTTATAATATTTAGATTTTGTTTACATTATCAAAAAGTTTCAAGAAGTAAACGTTTTGCGACACAGTCAAGAATAATATCGTCTTTATAACACAGTATTCTTAGTATTTTACGTTATATTTAAAATTACCATAAAACAATGTTTTAAATTGAATCACGTTTTCCCAGAGACGTGAACTACAGAAGTGCCCTCATCAATTCTTAGAAATTGTTCAAAAAGTGCTCACTTTGTATAATGCTTCAGGTTTTTTCGCTAAAAGTTTACGAGAGTCGTAAACCCCTCACTAGTTTCTTCTTAACACCTCACGGGTAAGTAACTGGGATTAAACTTTGTTGGGGCTCATAAAAATAGGACAGTGGAAGCCGAGAGCAGTGCTTCAAGAGTTTATTTCGCGAGACGTTGCGGTCTTCGTAGTATCTAACCATGTCAATATTTAGATGATGTCATCATCATCATTGTGTCAGCCTATTGCAGTCCACTGTTGGACGTAAGCCTTCCCCAAAGAGCGCCATAGAGCACACTTTTTTCATCCAGCTACTGCCAGCCATCTTCCTAAGGTCGTCGGTCCACTAGATTTACCAAGGCGCAGTCTCCACTCGAGTACTCGTTTACTCCACCTTTCATCGGTTCTGCGACAGATGTGGCCGGCCCACTGCCACTTTAGCCTGCTACATTTAAGGACTATATCCATTACTTTGGTCTTCTGCCGGATAACCTCGTTTCGAATTTTATCCGTCGAAATTCCTAGCATCGACCCTTTAATACTTATTTATTCAGTATATACTTATAGATTTCCAGTATATCTTCCGGGCACTTATACACGTCCCAAAATATAGCTTTACCCTACCACCGCTTCGGGACTACATATTGGCTGGTGATGAGAATAAATGGCGCAACAAACTCGGTCACCTTTGTCAGCCTTTTTAAAGGAAATACAGTTACAAGACATGTAGTAAGTGCGAGCTAAGCAGGTTAAGTCCATGCACTCTTGTCGTTCAAATAATCGTCTACTTTATAATGCCCTGTTTTCATAAGGTATTTTTAATGTGGATTTTGAACTCATGTACAGGTAGTAACAAGAGTCTATGGAACTTTATTAAAAAAAAAACATTTCAACAAGAATGAATTACCAACTTTGTGTAGTCTGAAGCTCGGAACGGCAAGTTTATTTTTATAACGAGTATTATAATGATGACCTTTATATAGCTCGCTGAGTGACGTGAAGTCGGTTAGATAGTGTAGACTTTCAATCAAAGCTGGTTCATACGTGTTTCTGATGATCGCTGGTACGGCATGCGTTCAGAAATGGACGTCCTATGGCTGAAATGATGATGATGATGAGGTACATTATGCTGTTTAATATCATACCTATATCAAAATAAAATTGTAATTGATTCCTATAAAGTAATGAATGTTTCTAAATAAATTTCATTCCATTCTGTTCTAATTCCAGAGCGCAAGAATAAGAAGAGCGCAAGAATTCGTGATATTTTATGTAACACTTATCCTACTAAGAACTTACAAGAGCTGATTAACCTTAGATGTGTGTCGTTACCCGAGCTTGTACTAAATAAACCAGTGTGGTGCGGAGGCAATTTCGCACATTGTAAAGTATTGAAAAATACAAGTGAATTTCCTTTTGAAGAGCTTGTTAGGGTTGCCAATAAGGTTCTTTTTTAGGTTTTGAGGTGAAAATATTTTAAAAGTAGAATAAAGATTAGTTCATCATCAAAAGCAATAAAATCATGTTGCCACAAAATGTAGTATGACTTGTTAGGTACAGACAACGGCAAGTCAACCTACCCAAAAAGTTAAAGGTGAATTGAATTGATTTTCAACTTTATGTCCAACACGTAGAGATCAATATCAATTGAGAAAATTCGACGTTTTGTGTTATAAACAACTTGTAAAGTGTGGCACTAAGTACAGCGACGGCCGGAGTACGACTGATCTACGATTTAAGATATAAAGTAACTTTATTAGTTTTGTAATCCATTATTAGAATAATTAATTAGTTTAGCTTTTCTCGTCTTTTAACGGCGGATCCCTATGCCAAATAACTATAGTCCCTAAAACGCTTACCCTCATTAATAAGATCTTCCACTATTACTATCTTTCTGTTCGCCTAACTAACCTATCTCACGGGGGACTTGAGATAGGTTGGTGGCTCCTGAGGCCCCTGGGGGTTGTGAAACACTGCATTAGTTAATAGTTCGCTTATGACGTTTTAGTTGTTTCCTATATTTGAATAAACTAGTTTGCTGACGAGTGTGAAAAGATTCAGGCACATTGTACCGATTGGCGTAGAGACATCTGATTCGCCTGAAACACAAAAGGTGCTAGGTTCGATTCCCAGTTTAGGACAGTTAAGAAAACGAGCTTTTTTTAAACTGACTGGCGTTTCAGTGTGCTGCGAGACGCTGGCAAAAAAATCTGAGTCTATGTATCTACTACAAGTATGTAGGTTCTTACTTTTATCTAGACTATGACAAGTAGTGTGTTAATTCATCATCATCATCATCATCAGCCATATCATGTCTACTGCTGAACAATGTTCCTCTCACAAAAGGTCTCATTAGAAAGCTCAAGGTTGCACAGCGTGCTATGAAAAGGGCTGTGTGCTATTAAAAGGGCTGACTTTTAACTATAGTTTTTTCCTATATTTAGAAATAAACTATTATGAGTGGGCAGCCCTGAAGCTTGTTATTCTCGAGTGGGGCGCGCTAGGAATTCATCGTGGCTGCAACACAGAATGCAATTTCGCGAAGGTACCCCGAAATACTAAGACTTTTATTTTCTGGAAATCCATATTCAAAGTATTGTTAGCGTAACAGGAATATTTTTAGACTTTATTTTGATCCTTTTGCTAGTATATTTTGATATTCTAGTCCTACACTAAATACAATATTAGAATTTACAAACCCAAAAATTATAACGACATAATTTTGCAATCTTATTTGTAGCAAATAAATTTAAGAATTATAAGAACTCTGCGCCACCTTCCCCTTTCTCTATGGTTGTTCTCTACCTGAATGTGGCCTGGAAGAGATCGCTATTAGCGATAAGACCGCCTACATTTTACGTCTTTCTGTAAAAAACATGTGTAATTTCCTTGTACGATGTGCAATAAAGAGTATCTAAATAAATAAATACTTTTATTAATCATTACACCAAATATAGCCCCAAACTAAGCAAAGCTTGTACTATTTTATTTTATTTATTTGGCACAACGAACACTGGCGACTAGATAACCGATAGACATACTTAATTCAGAGAAAATATATGCGGGATTCGAACCCCCTACCCCTTTTTTAAACTACCTTTATAGTCCGATAGGCGAACCACTAGACCAAAAGTGTAGTATCTAGTCAATCATGAATTTTAATTCTGAGGCTAAATTTAAATTTGCTATATCTTATCCTTACGCATCGATTGTATATATTACATAACGTATATTTACTATATACTAATGTAATCGATAATTAGTTTCATTCGTTATCTACGTTAGGTTGGGTTGGCCTTGAGCGCAAGGGTCCAGGGTGCATTCCCAGATGGGTTAATTTAGAAAAAAAACTGGTACGTCGTATGAGAAGGACATTAGATTCTTACTTTCAGATGATGATTGGTGTGTTCATGTGTTGTCTGGCGCATACAACACATAAACACACCAATTATCATCATTTCAGCCATGGACGTCCACTGCTGAACTCAGGCCTCCCCCAATGACGTTCATCGGGGGGGATTGCCAATACTCGCCACGCTTGGCAGGCGTGTTGGCGAGCGTAGTTTTTTTATAACATTTCGCACGCAAACGCTGCTGCCCGTCTCGTGCTACAGGAATTAGTCGCCTCTTACGACACGCCTCCTGTTGGCGGTGAGGAAGTGTATTCTTTACGGCCGTCCACATACGGCACATTTACATTTACATTAATACAATATACCTAAATATTCAACAAAATTGAAAAAAATAACGAATAAATCTTTCGACTACTTACTATCTAGAATTGGAACATAACAATAACACTTTAGTGACTTCTTTTGTTACAAATAGCCTTTATCCGCATCACTCGTAAATCTTTGCCAACCAAAATGTATAGGATAATACTCCTTTGAGTCGACTCAACATAAAATGCAACTGCAGAATAACCTACATGCGATATTGCGAGCGACTGTCGATTGTCAATATTGTCAGTGTCGTCACAGTATATATACAGGTGTTCAAAAGAGTAGGACACTCCTTTAACCACGTGATCAGCTGCTCATATACAACTACTTCTTATATATAAAATTCTCGTGTCACAATGTTCGTTCCCGTACTCCTCCGAAACGGCCTGACCGATTCTCATGAAATTTTGTGAGCATATTGAATAGGTCTGAGAATCGGCCAACATCTATTTTTCATACCCCTTAGTGATAAGGGTTAACATTTTTCTTTAATTTTTAGACATTTTTTTAATTTCTTTATTTTTTTTATTATGTCGCATTAAAAAATACATACAACCCTAAATTTTTACCCTTTTATCACCAACCCCTATTTTTTAATAGCCATTTTAGTAGTTCAATCATTTTAAAAATTATGAAGGGGCGGTACGAAGTTCGCCGGGACAGCTAGTTTTCTATAAAAGCAACATCAAAAAAGAAATTTTTTTTTTGATACTGCATACAAACTTACTCGCTACCACAATGATAATGTATGGAGCATCTAAAATTCACGATTTCGATGTTGCTCCCATAGTAAAAGTTGTTTTATGATCAGCTGATCACGCAGTTTTAAGGAATATCCTATTCTCTTGTACGCCCTGTACTAGCTAATGCAGTGCCGAAACTAGGCTATCTGTTGAGAAAAATACCTACACTCCAATGTTACGTTAGGGTTGACCTCTTAGATTTTGTAAAATTGAAATAGTTTTTTGTTTATTATGAATTCTATTGAAATAAACGCTAAACATGACAACTGACAACTTATCTTAAGGCGCAGCGTAAGGAGAATACACGCAAAAGATGTGTTTTTGCACAAGTTTTCTGGCAAAAACACTGGATATAGGATGCGGAAATTAATATATCATGTAACTTATATGTTGAAGTTTTTCCCGTTGTATCTAAATACCCGTTATTATTTCTTATAAACACTAAAACATATTTCAAAGCACCGCGAACACCGCGATCTTGTACACATTTATATTTTAAACGACGTTTTGTTTAGTTTGAAAATTGGTTAGTTATTTATAACATTAGTGCCTTTAGGTTAAAGATTTTTTTTAAAATAGTCAACAAATTTTTAATGGTTTCACTCTTAGCACCTACTTTTCCATCAGCGGATATTTTGCTCGGAATGATAATCTATTTGCATAGGAGCGCAACGGATGGATGTTTAGTCTGCGAGAAGCATTTGTATTATCTTAGGCACGTAATAGATGTCGCGCGAGTCGACGCTAAATGCTCAAGGTCACTTGCCTTACCCGTCGCCTTAACTCGGCAGTACTCGGCACCCACTGATAGCAGCGAGAGTGCGTCATTTCGAACGTTTATACGTAGTTACTTTATTGGTTAAGCGTATATGTACTGTGGTATTGTCGGAAATGTTCTGTGAGATTGCAGTTTCTATGGCATACTGATAAGGGCATCGTTCACTTGAGATATGAGAACTGAGAGTATAAAATAGTTCGGTGACGATTCTGTAGAAGTTTCAGGTACATTGTACCAATTGGCGTAGAGAAATCTGTTTCGCCTGGAACACAAGAGGGTTTAATTCCCAATTCGAGTCAGTTAAGAAAACGAGCTTTTTTAAACTCGCTGGCGTTTTGGCGTAATCCGAGACGCCGCGCTGATAAAAAATCTTAGTCTGTGTAATACGTAATACAAGTATGTGAATTACCTACTTACTTCTATCTAGTCTATGACAATAAGGGCCTATTTCACATTCGTCAAGTAGCTCTTATTTGACGATTAAAATATAATGCGATTGATTGATGATTAAATACCATTCAGTATAAACGTTACGAAAATAAACGATTCTTGATTTAAGCGTATTATACTTTAATCATCGAGTAACTTTTAATTAAAGATGGTGAAATTGGCCCTTGGTGTGTTTACCTGGCACATATTTATTCATTTATTTTATTCAATTCAATATATTTATTGCGTAAAATGTTACACATGTGCTATAAAAATATTACAGATTCTGTTGGGTACCTTATCGGTATTGTGATCAGATCTTTTTTTTTTTACTTGATCACAGACCATTTCTACATCAGAATGTATTTATCTTACACCAATTTTTCAAACGATTCGAACCCTGAAGTAATCCCTAAAACTGTGTCAGCATTTTATAGCAACCCTGTATATGTGCTCGGAACCTTCCCATAAAAAGCGCACTTCGATGCAAACTGCATTCACTGAGCGAGTTGATGCATGATGCATGAGCTACGCGGACAAATCGCGTTAGAGACAGTTTTCTGCCAATAGCACTTCTTTGAAGTACATTTTGTAAACTTTTTTTAACTTTGACACTTCGACCAAGTTTATAATATCTAGACGGACAGTCGAGGCAGCGGACGCTGCAACAAAAATAGTTCCAGACCCTGGTCGTTAAATCTCTTCCCAGCATGTGTTCCATCACTGAAGACGTACATGCCGCTAGGCACAATTGAGGTGTCGGAAATGGCGATTTGTTGTAATAAAGTGAGAAAAAACTTTATAGGAGGACAAGACAAATAAAAAAAAATAAAGTACCATCGCTGAGTACCAAATTTTCGACCAAAGTTGGCCTGTAGGGATAACTGAGTTTCTTGCACTGCACTGCTTGACACTAGCCCACGTTTATTGAGAATTCTCTGATCAGCTGGCTTAGCTTTTTAGTGTTATGAAATTGTTTATTTTTAAATAAAGTTTATTTAATTTTTTTATGACATATTTACTGAACTAATATTGTTAATGTTATTTTAATTTTAATTTGTTTCAGTTGTATTATGCATATCCTTAATTGCTTAGATTTCGCATGCTATTTTTGATAGCGAGCCACGTGTTTTCTATAAATTGTAACATCCTTTATAAATCATCAATCATAAATCTTTATTGTGGAGCACAGGTGTACATTGGTCTTACAAGGGTTTGTCTTAGAACTAACCGTGTCCTGCCTTCTTAGCTTACAATTCAAAAAACAAAAGATGAAAAACAAAATTAAAATCTGCCTATTAAAGGCGTACAAAAACTAATTGAAACGATCGTAATAATAAAAAAGAAATACAATTAAAGTCACTTGCAGTAAATAAAAGTATACAGTACACAATAAAATAATCAGTCCAAGAGTTTATATATTTTTATCTGTCAGGAATTCATTCAATGAGTAATAAGATTTGTCAATTAGAAATGCTTTTAATTTAATTTTGAAACTTTGTATGTCAATAATATCCCGTATATTCAGCGGGATTTTGTTGTAAATCCTAGGAGCACTATTGCCGAATATGCTATTGCTGCGCAGACTAGTTTTGCAACGGATTTAGCGTGTTTTTATTTCGGTCTCGACATCTGTACTCGAATACGAGTACGATACCATGTTTTATGCAAAAACAGTTTCTGATTCTGATTTTTAGTACCTACTTTGTTACGACTACGAGCGCTACTACGGATCGTAGTTATTTTTCGTAGCATATTTCATAGACTCGAAAAATAGTAGCGGGGTCTCGCTACGGATCGCTACGATTAGGTAGAGACTTGACTCGCTACGGTCTGATGATAAGGGCTTTTGTGCAAAAGAGGGATGAATTTGTTATATCGTTGGTAAGAAATATGTACTCGAACATTAAAATAAAAAGAAAATAAAGAAAGAAGAAGAAAAGAAAGTTCTTCTTCTGTCTTGTCAATGGCGACTTTAGACGGATTTCGACCAAAATTTGGCAACTTCTACGGCATTTTGTGTCACTCTGTTTACGTCATCCCTCTTGCAGGTGTGGGAACAAAGGGCAGCTGAGTCGGTGAGCCATACTTTGTGGGTACGGCACAGGCACATTCACTTTGCCGCTCGGTCCTCATAATGCACCTTAAGGCGAGTATTGCCCCTAAATTAGCGACTTGACGAATGTTAGTACGAGTATCGCACGAAAACCCATTAAAATACGGTTGATAATAGCGCGCGATAAAACGTGGCTGTTACGACAGTCGCTGCGACTTTAGGTTGTGAAAATTGAGGAAAATAATACGTGTCGCATGGACGCCATTGTTCGATTATGAAATCCTATGGTCAGTTTGTAGATATTATGCTGGTCAATCAATCGACGTATAAACGAATTCAAGAGGTTTAAAAGAAGGAGAATTAGCGTCTTTTTTGCTTGTTTTTTCAATGATTTCAATATTTTTTATCTCCTGAAGTATAAGTACTAGAAACAAATGCTATGCTCAGAATGTTGTGTAGTTTTTGACAATTCTTAACATATTTTTAAAATATTTTTTTGACAAACGGGGCCTAAGTAGTAGGCTTTTGAAACCACATGCTAGTTTACATTTGGCGACTACACGGGCCTTTGTCTTCAGCAGCCAACTTTTGTACGAAGACGGTTTAACTTGTTCCAGGTTGGCCAAGTCTGTTCGTGCCTGACGTACGCTAAGCAGTGATGTATTTTCGTTAAATTCTGTAAAGAAAAATATACTCAAGTTTGCTAAAATATGTGTCGGTGCACACCATGAAGCACAATTTTTTTTGCAATTTTTAATCTGTATCTTACTGTTTTGTATGGGCAAGTATTGACAGGACTTGTCATTTCATACTAAATGTAAGTGAAAAATCACTAACTAGTTTCGGAAAAAGATGGTTCCTATTGCTGCTCTCTAAGGTATGTGCTCGATGATGCACACATACGAGTAAGACGATATGAGCAGAACGTCAGTTGCACGTTTGCAGGACAACAACTGCATCGAAAAAAATATGACAACTATCAACAGTTAGTGTCATCATCATCATCATCATCATTTCAGCCATAGGACGTCCGCTGCTGAACATAGGCCTCCCCCATTGACTTCCCCACCGCCAACAGGAGGCGTGTCGTAAGAGTCGACTAATTCCTGTAGCATGAGACGGGCAGCAGCGTCTTCGTGCGAAATCTTATGAAAAAACTGCACTCGTCAACCCGCCTGCCAAGCGTGGCGAGTATTGGCAATCCCCCCGATGATCAGTCATTGAGGGAGGCCTTTGTTGATGGCTGTACATTCGGTAGTTTACTAGTAGTCCTCAAACTAGGTAATCCTGTCTCTAGAGGACTGAATAAAACTACCATTATTAAGAAAAATACTTTATAAGATAATGCATTTGACTCACGTTTGTCAATAATCTTATAAATCTATATATATATGTATGAAAGAAAGTCGGATCTTTGGCATTTGGTTTGTTAGATTTGTCACTGTTCCGAATAGCAGAATAACTAATTAAAAAAAGAGGCGGTACGAAGTTCGCCGGGACAGCTAGTATGTAATAACTTCTTGGTATAAAGTTTAAGTACAATCATCATTATTTTAATAAGTTTCCGCTGATTCAACACAAGAACCCACTCTAACTTGGAGAAGTTGTATTACTCTTGGAAGACAGATTGTTTGATTTCAACAAGAATGAATTTGATGAATTTCTTGGATGGTGTGACATCACCGCAGGCGCCATTTGTAATTTATAATGCCTGGTACTTATTACTATATGTATAGCTTTCGCTCGCGACTTCGCCCGCGTAGAGTTCGGTCTGTCATTATAATCTTTATCAACGGTCAATTGCATTATTTTAGAAATTTGATTACCATAAAATAAGTGTATTCACTCGACCTTAAAAGATAGACATATGCTGTGATGGACTTTTTTCAACCGACTTCATAAAAGGAGGAGGTTCTCAATTCGATTTTATGTTTTTTTTTTGTATGTATGTTACGCGATTACTCCGCCAATTATGAATCGATTTTAATGATTCTTTTTTTGTTTGGTAGATCATCCTTCAGAGGTGGTCCCATATAGATTTTATCGAAATTGACTTAGAACTTTTTGAGAAAATCAACAAATATATACCCAGATAATATTTTGGTTGTGGTTCTTGTTACCTATCTTCGACAAATATGAGCTGATTTTGATGATTTTAGTTTTATTGAATAGCTTATACTTCAAAGATGCTATGATAAAAATCACCCCTAAGGGTAGGAAAATAGGGTATGAAATCGGTGTTCAGCAGTTAGATTAGGATTTATCACTAAAATAGATGAAATAAGTAAATTTTATTTAAAAAAATAAAACCTACTTCAAAACACTAAAATGCTGTGAGTGTTAGGATTATTTTTATAAATACAAACATACATTTTTAAGTATTTGTCTTAAAATGGGTAGCTTTGGACCCCACATTAGGCATGCCTGTGTCGTGGGAACCAACAAATTGCATTGGTTTGGTTTATGATCAAACATAATTGTTGCGAAAAGTGCTGAGTAAGTCACAAAATCAATCCTAGGTGCTCAATATGTTTCTTGCAATCAGTTTATTTAGATGGGCAACAACAATACAGGCAATTTTTGATGCTAACTTAAATACTTGCGGTCCTTCCTATCTACCTAATACCCTGACGACACGACTGGTGTAGTGGCTTGGTTTTTTACCTTGCACGAAAAGGGTCTTAGGTTCAACGTCCAGTTTAGGAAACGATATGAATTGGCTCGAGTTTGGGTGTGCTGGGAGACGCCTCAGGCAAAATACATTGTCTAGTATCTCGTAACAAAATGTCAGATGTCAATTCTTAACCATGACAATACATTTTTAATACAATATATTTTTTTCATGCATTTCCCGCATGAAACTATATTTAATATTTGAAATTACAGTGCTAATAGTGAAAACAAAATTTATTTTAGGTAAAAAATAACCGTAATACAGTAATTAGAAATTAAGGTATACCTATCTCTTTCTAAAACAACTTTTACTATGAAATAAATATGGCGGGCGTGTAATGTAAAGCGACTTTATTGGGCTGTAAGTCAGGTCAATATTTTTCGAAAATTCTTAAATTTTTATTAGTTATAATTAAGTACTATTTATTTTAAGACCAAATAAAAAACATGCATATTCCCCATTGCACACACGCACATTTATTATAGTTATAGTCTAACTGTTGCCCGCGACTTCCTTCGCGCAATCTTTGCAAAACCATAGTTAGTCTAAACTGAAGACCACGCAAGTAAAGTCGCGGCCATCAGCTAGATATGCTTTTTTTCCGATTTTATTCTGTAGCGACATCTATCGCGCCACATATAAAACTGACGTATCCTACATCGCGATATTAAAGTTATCGGAGCGATTGAACCATATATACAAGAACTCGACAAACAACCGTCGGGCAGTAGCCCACCAGACACAACACCCGTCTGGTTGGAGGATCCTTCCTTTTCAATGGGGGATGAGGAACTCAACACCCTGTTCCTGTCACCCCCAAAATTCCAACTGAACTGCGATATCTAACGGAAAGAAGCGCCATCTATAAAGACAGTCTTGCATCCCTCGGGAACAGTACATTATTGCGGGATAAAAAGTATTTTATTTTTTATTCCAAGCTATAATTTTCTGTACCAAATTTTATCTAGATCCGTTCAGCCGTTATTGAGAGATTGAGTAACAAACAAATTTTTTTTTAGAAATATTGGTAAGAAAGATATAATTATACAGATAGTATCGTATTTAAACCATTACATCGTAGTGAACCAATTTTGTTATGACTTTTGCAAATTTGCATGAAAATGTATCGATTTTCAATACAATATTAACGAACATCCGACTGAATTTGTTAAAAAAATTACAAAATTATATGCATATTTTTAAAAGTCATAGAAAAAAGTTATTTGCTATGATGTATAGAATATGAGTTACAACAAGGTTATCCTTGAGTTATGGACACCCTATATATCATCACCCTATATAGTGGGTAACTATACCTAAGAAGAAAAGAGAGTAGCAGTGTCAAACCTTATTCCCCGCTTAGAAAAACTGAGTGGAGATCACCTAGCTGACCGGTTACATAGATCTGACTGAGCGACTATTTCAAATAGCTAGCTAGGGTAGGGCGTCGTGGCAAAATATTAAACTTGTAAGTGCGCCGCGAACTGAACAAGATTGGACCCCTGTTAAAACCATACAAGGCACAAAGTATGATTTTGCAACCAATATTTCGCCACACAAACTTCAAACTACGGCAGTGAGTAACAAGCCATATAAATTAAGGTTTTTTTAAACAATCTTTTCCTAAACAACTTTTATAATGAACGCAAACCCAATTTAATTACAAAAACACGACCGTGTAAATTCGTTCAGGGGTCGACTCGAAAATGAATAAAAATGAATGTTTCAAAACAAAATTTTCTGGCCAACAAAGTTACATAATTCAAACGTGGTTTGGGGATTCCGAAATAATTTAGTAGCCGGGTTTTAGTTTTAAAACTTACTTCAGGATATTTGGAATTTAACAAGTTTATCTCACGGTTGGTAATTTTGGGGCGTTGAAAATCTCGCATGACTTTTCTCGATGTAACGTTAAGTCCGAAGTCCCAATTTATTAATTCATCATCATAGGTAGCATTAAGTCAAGACCATTTATGGCTTTTTCATTATAAGCTGGATATTTTATGTACAGGCGGCCCCTTTAGTGAGAGTTCTGCGTTGAAAATAAATTTTATTTCTATTATGTTATGATTTATGAAGCGATACAATAGATTGGGAAAATAAGGAGTTTTTTAAATGTTTATTTTTTGTTTAATTCATTTTTAAATCAGGGAACCGGTATCGGTATGAATATGGGTACAATTTTTTCTGTCTGAAGTCATACATATATATTTTGGTTACGCAAAATTACGGTACATATATCTACCCTACCCTTATTAAAATACTGGTACGAAATTTGGTCTGTAATGGAATCATTTGCTCGCTGCACACTTTGTGTAGCTTGCGTTACATCATGGTTGAAAAGAAAGAGAGAAATTAAGAACGATATTTTACTTAGATCATAATACTAAAAGAGTAGTGCGTGAGCTAGCTAGCCAAGTAGTGATCCTTTAAAATCTTGTAGTCACTGTAATTTAATCCCTTAGCCGACACATTATAGATATTTTACCAATAGATCTTGTACCTTATTTACGCGGGACTCATGCGACCGCTCGGCATTTAATAAGTTAAGGAAATATTAGTTGCTATAAAATAATACATGGTGTAAACAAGAAAAGGGCACTCCTTTAAACCACGTGATCAGCTGCTCATATACAACAACTTTTTCTATGAGAGCTAAATCGAAATCTAAAAAAATTTTTTATGACATTCGCTACCTCAATGATAATGTATGGTGCATCTGAAAAAAAAAAAACGATTTCGATGTTGCTTCATAATAAAAGTTGTTGTATATGATCAGCTGATTACTCAGTTCTAAGGAGTGTCCTATTCTGTATTACACCCTGTATTATGACTAACATTATGTTTGGGCATGCTTAGAGTAAGTCTTATTGCTCTTAGAATGAATACCTAAAATTTCACCTGGGTTGTCGTGTTTTGTAATATTTTTATTAGGAACTTGAATTATCTTAATAAACTGACAAATTAAGTAGTACCTACCAAGTTATTATTATAGTGGTTATTAGTATAATCGATGTAGTCTCGTTAAAAGCGAGACTCTTATTCTTTGAAGTCTAGTCGAGTGAGTTTCGAAAGAACTGCTAAATTAGATTCTCGGCTCTAGTTTAACCTAGATTTCTTTAGGCTGTAAAACGCTCTCTCCTCTTATAGAAACACTGAGGCTAACGATTGACCAAGAAGGTAATCCGATAAAATATTTTGTACTGAACTTATGCCTTTGTCAATGACCTAAAAATGTTTAATGATGCTGGGTTTGATGAGCAGTTATTAATTACGGAGTGCCAAATAATTAAATTAAATGATTTCACTATTGTTCAAATGGTAGCTCTATGTTGGTTTTTAACGCAGTCAGATCTATTTTATATTTTTTTATGGTTATTCACCAACTCGACACAAGAGACTGGACACACGTGTGCCTAGTTGGTGAACATACAATTATTATCACTTATTATTTCGTCATCTGGACACGCTAAGATTAATACGCGTGTCTACATAATGAAACCTTGATAAAATCACTTTTATATTTTCGCCAACTGGACACACGTTCGCATTTAAACCGAATTCAGGACCAAGTACAGTCAAGCAGATTAATGTTTTGTGCCACAATCAACCTCGGCTACTTAACGTCCCACCTGCTGAAATCGGGTAATTTTGTATGTCATTGTAAAATTATTTACCATTTCTAAATTCAAACAGAATATATTTATGACACTGACAGATCAAAAATATATTTTAATTGAAATATATTATAATTTGCCAAGTTAAATTATGTATGTCACAGAAATTTCAAATAATTTCATATTGCTAAATTTATTATTCTGTAGCATACCGGACCTGGTGTTGCTATCTCAGAGGTTCCGGGTTCGATTCCCGGTCGAAAGGAAATGAAATGAAATGAAATGAAATTTATTTATTTGTCCTTGAAGAATGTGGAAAATCGATCAATGTAGAAAAATTACTTCTCTATATTGTCTCGGGTCTGGGTGTCGTGGTACCGTCGTTGTTTCTGATTTCTGTAACACAAATGCTTTGGCTACTTACCATAGGATCAGAGCAATTTAAGTGATGTTGTCCAATATTTATTATTATATATTTTATCTATAGAATATTTTTAACCTTTTTATTTTTTCTAGCCTCACCAATTTTATATTATCCTTTACACCATTTCAACAAAATAGCTCCGCAATCCACTCTTCTATTATTTGTCTTGCATAGACCCATAATATGTGTACATTAGTTATTAAATGATCGGCTTTATACGGACGAATATAATCCATCGAGGGGTGGTATTATGCATTAATTATGCATGTATTTTCATAACGTTCAATGGTTCCACGCTAAAACGATGTGTGTTAATAATAAATTTCTAATGGGAATTAGATTAAAGTGTGTAATTAGTTCGTGAATTTTACTAAAATAGATTTATTTATTTATTTAAGGACAACCAACACAGCATACACCATACATTGATACTTATACAGCTTAAAAATAAATTACAAGGTGTTGCCTTAATTAAAGGCTGCCACGACATGCACAAAAATATTGTCGTTGGAAAATAACTTAAATTATTAAAACACATTTTATACCATGCTTACAACATAAGCACTTGATAAAGTACCCACGCTGAAAACACAGATAAATAGTACAATGTTGCCTAAATAAAATTTAACTGTCAGAAACAAAAAAATCGGATATGATTAATTTAGTTAGCTTTAGTAGGTACAGATAACAGCTCGTCAACCTACAATAAAAGTTAAATTTTCTCAATTGATATTGATCTCTGCCGTGTGGGGACGGCCTTAAAGAATACACTTCCCCACCGCCAACAGGAGGCGTGTCGAAAGAGGCGACTAATTCCTGTAGCACGAGACGGGCAGCAGCGTCTGCGTGCGAAATCTGATAAAAAACTGCGCTCGTCAACCGCCTGCCAAGCGTGGCGAGTATTGGAACCCCCCCAATGATATCAAAATCAAAATCAAAAAGTCTAAATAATTTATTTTTGCAAATAGGCCAAAGCACTTTTACACGTCCCAATTTTTTTTTTGCCCTACCACTGCTTCGGGACAATTTGTGGGCTAGTGCCGACAAGAAACAGCGCAAGAAACCCGGTCACTGTTGTCAGCCTCTTTTAAAATTAATATTTTTACAAGTTTTGGTGCGAGTTAAGCAGTTTTAAATCCACACATTTTTATCATTTATATAATCACTAACGGTGTAATAACCCTTTTTCATTAAAATCATCTTAACATGTAATTTAAGTTCAAATACTTGCAGTTCAGCAAGGGATTGTGGTAATTTATTAAAAATACGAATACATTTTCCCATGAACGAACTTCCTACCTTGTGCAATCTGAAATTTGAAACGACAAGTTTAGAAGATGACAAGAAAATAAGTGCACATTTTTGCGAATATACATAATATTTTCATAAATATATTGGGAAGCAACTGTAAGTATGTTAATTATTGATAGTCACTGGGGGAGGCCTATGTTCAGCAGTGGACGTCCTATGGCTGAAATGATGATGATGATTGATCTCTACATGTCGGACTCGGAAAATCGGTTCAATGACCTTAAACTTTTTGGGTAGGTTGATCTACCGTTGACTGTACTTACTTAATTTAAAAAATAACTACATCATTTCTACAGTCACGCAAATTATCTAGCCTCAAACTAAGTAATGCTTGTAATATGTCGACTAGATAACGGATAAACAAACATAAATACGACTATAAACATCCATGGCTTAGGTACGAATGCTCGTGCTCATCACACAAACATTTTCCCCTTGCGAGATTCGAACCCGCAACAGCTAAGTTTTGTAGTCCGGAGCGCGAACCACTATACTAGACGGTCGTTTTTTCATTGTCTATTTTAATTTATAAATTTTACTAAAAATCTTTAGCTAGTTTTAGTAGGTAGATAGTATGCAGATACAGTCAGCAACAAAATCTTTATTACACTTTCGCGAGTTGAATTTGTCAGACTATTGTGACATGTTTTGTAAATTAACCTAATAAGCGACTTTGATGTTGTACCTACATACTTATGTTGACTTAAAAGTTATATTTTATATTGAGTTATTTCGCGAATAGAGATATTTTATGATTCTTTGAACAAATAATTATCTAAATATTTTTTTGTTTGATTGAAGAAAAGAAGATTTAACTAAAAGCAAAAGGAACGTCTACCAGCCATACCACAGTATAGTAAAAGTTAAAGCAAAATTAAACGTTCGAAACGGAATAGACTCAACCTCAACAAGACCCCTAAGCGGACGTCGAGGTGATGTCAGTCGCGGGTACTGAGTACTGTCGAGCCAAGACTAGTCCATTTATTGCGGAACGATATAGGCTATAATATAACATCACACTCAATCAATAGGAGCGGAGTATCAATAAAAAATATCGCAAAAAAGGAAAAAAAAAATCCTTTTGAGAGATTCAAAAAAATTGTGAAGCCGTATGTCTATTTTGTAAGGTTGACTCACTTATAACCTTTTTTCTGGTTATAAAATTTGTTCTAAAATAATGCATTATTCGGTCGTTGATTTTATGTTACAAAAAGAACTCCACGCGGGCGAGGCCGCGGGTGGAACCGAAATTATCATGTGGAGGAAGGTGGAAGTTAGTTATTTCATTTTATGTGCAGATTTTGTTTGTGTGTCACAGCATCTAAAGAGCCTGCTTTTTATTCCAGCGTTTTAAGATGTCTGTCCGGCCGCATGGCATTACGACGATGCACATGTTATTGTACCTACGATTTCTTTTAAAAACATGTTGTTTTCCTTGTAATGGTCACGCACATTGTAGATATTAAATTAAAAAACTAAGTTCATACATGCATTCTAAAACCGTCATCACAAAACAAAATATAGCCCCGCCGCGACAGTGAGACACTGCCGTGACCAGGATTCGAACCTGGGTTACTACGGCCACAACGTAGGGTCCTAACCACTAGACGATCACGGCTACCGGGGCTGTGGCTGGAGTGCCGAATAACAGCATCACTTGAATCTGTTGAGTTTCTGCACAATGTAGTTAGATAGAGTAGGTTCTCATCCACCCAGCGAAGTGGCAAACAGGTGAGGCACAAAAATAGGCTGAAAAGGAAGTAAGTAATTTATTTTGTAACATTTCAGGTGCCATGCATTTTTCGTTGAGGCAGATGGAAACCTTGTTTAAAAAGTTTTTTTTATCGAATTTAGCGTTGGTGCTGTACTAAAAGTTGTTTCGTACTTTCAAAGAAGTATGTGGCTACGTATCAAACCTTTAGACAGCGAGTACCTATGTAGCGACATCTATCTCACCACATACTAAGTAAAAATAACGTATCCTACATCGCGATATTAAAGTTATCCGAGCGATTGGACATTTAAACAAGAACCCGACAACAACCGTCGGGCAGTAGCCGACCAGACGTGTGTTGTGTAAGCAATAAAATGAACAATTTATTCTTTTGGTATTTTTACTTGAGGGTTGTGCGTTAATAGAATTGAAATGAATGTGTGCCATAGTATAAAAAAATATGTCTAAGAATGAGTGAAAATCACGAACTCATGATATAAGATACCAAAGACTCTATGATGATTCTTTTTTACTTTTACGCAATCTAAAAACAAACACATTTAGTTGCAAATTCGAATTAAGTTTTTAAAAACTCGGAGTAGGCACTTAATCAAACTAAGCCATCTGTACCTAACTATACTGTGAATAATGTTTTGTTGCCGAAATAAGAGCACTTTCACTTACGTTGCGACGACTGTCGTCGCAGCACGGCTACTATTGCAAGTATCTCTGAGGTTCCGGGTTCGATTCCCGTAGTCAATGTAGAAAAATAACTTTTCTATATTGTCTCGGGTCTGGGTGTTGTGGTACCGTCGTTGTTTCTGATTTCTGTAACACAAGTGCTTAAGCTACTTATCATAGGATTAGAGCAATGTATGTGATGTTGTCCAATATTTATTTATTTATTATTATATTTAAGTGGTAACTTTATTAATACTATATTTATAAAAATCAAAACAATGAAAAATACTTTAGATAATTATTAATAATACTTACATAATTGTTCGACGACCGTCTGGTGTAGTGGTTCGCGCTCTGGACTACAAAGCCAGCGGTTGCGGGTTCGAATCCCGCAAGGGGCTAATGTTTGTGTGATGAGCACGAGCATTTGTACCTAAGCCATGGATGTTTATAAAAATATATAAGTACGAGTATGTTTATCCGTTATCTAGTCGCCATAGTACAAGCATTGATTTATTTGGGGCTAGATATTTGGTGCGTTTGTGAAAATAATTTATTATTAAGTATTTTTGTTCTATATTTTAGACATTAAATAAGGTCCTAATTTTTTAGTTAACTTTCTACTTGGGGGTGATTTTAATGTTCAAATGTGTATACATTTTTCGTGTAGATGAAAACAAAAATAAATAAGTACTTAAATCACTAAATCTTATAAACAAACATGACAATCATATAAACTTTAATGAGTAAAATCGTAAATTCTTCAGAAACCTTGGCCAAACTCTATCTATAATAACTCAGTATCTATAGTAACCTTTCTGTGACCGTGACGCCGTAGCGTGGCACACGGTGCGATGACGCGATAAAAGAACGGCGCGCAAAATGAATGTTGTATCTCTCTCGCACGTTCCCCCGCGTTCGGCTGGCCGCCATTCCACGCTCAAGCAGCTGTCCCTATGCGACGAACAAATGAACGCCGAAACACGCGCACACTAACGCGATGGCGCTCATTTTAGTCTGTAGGTGATACGCGTAAAGATGGCCGCGTCTGTCGAGACGGACTTGGACGTACCACAATTAATCGTGGCAGTGCAGAACAGGCCCCCTCTGTACGATTCATCAATACTCGAGTACCATGATCGAAATTTGAAGAAGAGGTTATGGCAGGAAGTGTGCCGTGAACTGTATTCTGATTCGGTTTGGGATGAATTGAAGGTTAATGAACGAAGAAAAATAGGTAAGTTTTACTTTGTAAACATTGTGATAGTTTAAGGCAAATGTGTTTGTATAGAGTGGGTACTTACTGTGCAGGACTCAATACAGTACGGAGACGAATCTAACTACCTAAGTACCTATATAGGTTGCGTTGATAAGAGTCATGTGTAAATACAAAGTCTGTATCTTGTTATGATCATGAAGCATCCTTTTGAGTAGGGAATTTAACATTATCCAGTCAACATAGCAGCCTACTACAAAACGTCAAATTATCTCAACCGATTTTGAACTTAAAGTTCAGCATGTAGAGCTGAATATGCATTGAGACAATTTGTGGTTTGGTACCTATAGTCCGTTTTTCTTTGATTGTCCAATATTTTAAACAATCTTGACATTACTTTTTAACGAAATTATTTATTTTAAAACAAAATAGGCACAAAAATAATAAACTAATAGAGTAATTAATAATGATGCTGTGATGTTGTCCAATATAATTAATCATTTACAAAAAAAACTCATTTTTATTCTTTATTTATGAAATTTTTGTAAAAGACATGATTATGATTGTTTTCATTAAGGTATTTGACATGACATTGACGTTCACGTACAGTGAGTGATCTCTAACGGTTATGTAGTACTTGAATGTTTTTGTATGTGAGCAGCTAATTACGAAATTTTAAGGCATAATTCCTTATTACTTAATACAGAATTTGCAATGGACGCTCTTAGCTTAGTAGATAATTATCTTTTGCTAGTTCGTCAAATGATGTGTTATTTGTAACAAGTATTTATTAATCCTACTAATATTATAAATGCGAACGTTTGTATGGCTGTATGGATCTTTGTTACTCTTTTATGCAAATACTACTGAATGGATTTTGATGACATTTGATAGTCCATGGCCTGGACTAACACATGGGATAGGTACTTTTTATCCGGGTAAGGTCAACGTAGACGAAGTCGCCGGTAAAAGCTAGTACTAACATAAACGATTTAAAGAGTTAATGTATATAATTACATTTATTGATTATTAATTATGTTTATATCAATACCATTCTAGAACCTTTCTGCCGGTACAGGCAAGGAGGCCGCGTACCGGCAAGCGCAGCGTAGGACGTCCACTCACGAGGTGGACAAACGACCTGGTAAGGGTCGCAGGAAGACGATGGATGCAGGTCGCTTCCAACCGGCCATTCTGGAAGTCAATGGGGGAGGCCTATGTCAGCAGTGGATGTCCTATTGCTGAAATGATGATGATGATGATACCACTACCTTTTTTTCTGGTTCAACAAACATATTTCTGAACCCGATTGGTTTAGTAGCGCGATAAGAGTCCCGGGTTCTGTGCTGTGAATGTGCTTTAACTTCCTTAGTAAAATTTTATGTGGTAATTTAATATCTCGTAACACAAGGGTTTTAATTCCTTACTTTAAGGCGAATAGTGCCCCTAAATTAGTGACTCGACGAATGTTAGTACGAATATCGCACGAAAATTCATCAGAATACGGTTCATAACAGCGCGCAATGAAACGTGGCTGTTACGACAGTCTCTGCGTCTTTAGGTAGCGAACATTGAGCAAAATAATACTTTTCGCATAGACACAATTGTTCGAATAAAAAATCCTATGCTCAGTTTTGAGCTTTTATGTTGGCCTATCAATCGACGTATAAACGAATTAAATCGGTTAAGCGGTTTAAAAAAAGATAGAGAATCTGCATCTTTTTATTGGTTTTTTCAATGATTTCAAGATTTTTTTCCCTGAAGTATAAAATAGGTACTAGAAACTGCTTAAAATGTTGTGTAGGTTTTGACAACTCTTAGCATATTTTTTTAAATATTTTTCTGACAAACCTTTTGAAACTACATTTGACGACTATACTTGCATTATATATGACAGTCGGTGTGCTGGCTGGTGCATATTGTTTCTTTAAATTTGTTTTCATTGTCTAGAAATGCGTTTTAAAACTTATTAAACTGTCAAAATAAAAAACTTATTAAAAACAACCGATGTATTGTCAAAAAATACAATATTTTCCTGCCATATTGCAGAGCTTACAATTTTTTTGTTACTTTTCAATGTATTTTTACAATGGAATAACAATTTTGTACCACTAATTGTCAAAATTTTAGGTTTTGGCAGTCAAATTTTAAAGATGACAATGTTAAAAATATATGTGAAAATGCTATAAAAAGCTGCTTTCATGGGTTAAATACATTCGGACTTTACATGCTGAATTTGTTTTCTTTTTGTTTCAGAAAAAGACATACAAAACAGATGGAGTTCCCTACGAGGCTGTTTCAGACGAGACATCAGGGATTTCAATGCTCAGAAACAATCCCCATCAGGAGGCACTGCGAAAAAGAAAAGGAAATATATCTATTTTGATTCTCTTCTGTTTTTATTACCATTCACAGAAGTAGCAAATAATGAGTCATCCCTAGAATTTGATGACGATGTACAAACTTCAAAAAAAGCAAAAAAAGAACACAGAACTGAAGGAACGTTAAAAAAGAAATTAAAGTCCAAGCAGACAGATAAGAAAGTTGATGGGGAGACCATAAAAGTATTAAATGAAGGAGTTCAACTGTTGACCGAGAAAAGCGACGATGACGATGATGATGAAGCTTTCTTTCGATCTCTTCTGCCTTCTATTAAACAATTTACGCAAGACCAAAAGTTGATGTTAAGAATCGAGTTAATAAAAACGATTTTGAGTTTTAAACAGTCACAAAGCAACGCGACAAAATCATTAGTAACACAACAGGACGATGAAGACAATTAAACTACTATTGCTTAATGGTATCGTCATTGCACTATTATCAGCGAAATATTGGGAAGCAATAGTTATTCGTTGATGCTGACTAGCGCGCGACTGTTTGAAATATTAATAAAACCCGGTTTGAGCAATGTTTTTACGCGACAAACTAATGGTTTTTCCCCGGTACTCTTTAACAGTATTACTTCAATCTTGTTTTGTTTTTTCCTATATAGAGTGTGACAAAAAAACAACACTGTCTAAGTACTGTTTAGAGTAAATGACTGGTCTTTAGGGCGGCTGCGCGGATGCGACGTATTAACACTACAGTTGGTCGGTCGATTTGGAAGTCGGAACGTCAGAAGACCAAAATTTGGGTCCATTTATGTTTACTTGTATTGTTTTAAGAATGGATAAATAAACAGTAAATCTTTAAATGCGTTTTTTTACAAGTCAAATACAAAATGTCACAGAAAAGTAATTGTTGCATTAATTCTGCCCCTACTTTATACCCTTATTGTCTCATTTTAATTTACCAATGACGAAACAGTTCTGTGCCAAATAAATAATTTATTATTTCTTCTTTCTTTCTACCGATTTATTTTTACATAATTGAACGAGTTCACATAATACGCGCCATGAAACTAATTTTACCATTGGTATCGATTAAAGATGTGTAGATAGATAAATACTCTTTGTTACACACCATACAAAAGAAACAAAGTAACAGGAAAACGTATATTAAGATTAACACAATTTAGGCGGTCGTATCGCTCGAAACAATCTCTTCCAGACAACCTTCAGATAGTAAAGTAAAAAGTAAAGTATGCATTTGAACGTCTCACTGCAGGGCACAGGCCTCGCCGTAACTGTGAGGTGGTTTGGGCCATTCTTCACCACACGGGCCTAGTGCGGATTGGTGGAGGGGTGTTGTAAGGCCAGTGACTTAACCTTACTATCAGATTTTATTAAGCCTCCCTAAGGCCTGACTAGGCTTCACCAGTCGCTAGCCGGGACCAACTTTTAACGTGCCTTCCGAAGCACGGAGATGCTTGTGATAAATGTCAGTGAATATGGTTGGAATGGTCACTCATCCAATCACAACCACGGGGTAGATGGCTTAACTTTGGTAATCACTACCAAAGCACTGCCGCCACTAAGCTAGACCACCTTCAGATAGAGGACAGTTAAATTAATATTGAGAGGGGCAGGCAGGTGTAGGAAAGGTAAACTGTACTGTTAAGAGGCCGTCCTAGAAATTGTCGTATTTCCGTACATTTTGTTCTCGAAGTGAACAATTGTAAAGAAGTGAATGATAATTGAAAAAAAATAACAAGTGATTTTAAAAGATTAGTTCTTATTCTTACATGTAGCGTGAATGGATTTTTCATATCATTTCAAAAATAAAGGTAAATCACCAAAATAACTACACTTATTTCAGAAAAATGACGTTCGAGTTACGTTTGAACATCGGTTTACAAGAGACTACAAGTTATCCTGACAATTCGATTTTAACATTTAATTGAAGATATGGTCTACTTGCACATAGGTTGAATACTTTTTTACAAAATATTGCAGAAAAAAATATCTGAAATAACATAAAATTTAAGAATTTTCCATTAAAATAACATTTATTTTTCTATCGTTATGAACAATTTTTATAAGATTTAAACACTACGCAATAATCGTCAGGTATACTAATAAAATAATATAATTTTAATTTTATGTAAAAAACTAAAAAATAAGTAGTAAACCTAAGTCAAAATTAACTATAAAATCAAGCGCGCAAAACCAATCGTTCTTTAAACCTAGGTAGGACGTCCACTACTTAATAAATATCCAATATTATCTTGTAAAGGATCTACATTGTTGACGCTTTATCCCACATCATAGACGCACACTAGCATAGAACCGTATTTCAATTTTGCACTAAAAAAAGGTGCACGGCCTCTTAAGTTATATTTTTTGTTCTATCTTAAATAATAAACGTCCCCGGAACCTTGCTTAAGGAACTATAGCATATTCTTTAGAAAATCACATTCCCCTGCCTCCACATAAGAATCTGGCCTGACATATTAATATAATAAATGAGACAATTACTACATTTTAAGTCATTTTACTTTATTCTTTTTAGATGCCGGTAATTTTTATAAATTCGTATGGACATGACAGCTTTAAACGGATAGTAGGTAGTACCAATTTATTTTTATATCTTAGTGAATAAGGTAAAATCACCCTGTATTATCTGAAATGTAGCCCGCATATTTGTGGTATATAGATCGTAAGCCAAGAAATTATTTCCTGAAATAGTAAACGAATTGAGGTTATTCATACGCACGAATATAAATGTCCCAAAGGGCTTCTAATAGACTCGGTCTGATTTATAGAGGTTTGATTTATGGGGGTGCAGGAATACTAAGTATTGAATAAAAGAAGGAACTTGTTTGTGGCGGGAATATGAGTCGAAATAACAGTGGCGAAAAATTACCAACTAGAATAAGAATATTTATATTTATTTAGCACAAAACAGGTTAGAAGTGTCATTAGTAAATTAAAAATGTGCAAATACGGGTCAGCATTAGCTAACGATAGCTGCCGCGACACTGGTAATGGGCGCTAAAAACAATTTCGATAATAAATGATAAACTAAATAATTTATTTAAAATTTTATTTACGTCATAAAAATAAAATTGCCTAAAAATTCACAGTGGCACGGTGACTTGCTGAAAACGCGCCTAGATTCGGTTCCTAGTTCAGGGGAAAAGGGACAAAAGGGACTTTTCTAAAGTGACTCAGGAAATGCCGCTGGCTAAATATTCTGGACAAACTAGGATGGTAATTCTTGACAATGATGTTTTGGCATTTAAAAAAACGTATAAAAAATATAGCCCCGCCGCGACAGTGAGACACTGCCGTGACCAGGATTCGAACCTGGGTTACTACGGCCACAACGTAGGGTCCTAACCACTAGACGATCACGGCTACCGGGGCTGGTGAATGTTTGGTCGAATTTTGGTGTCAGTTTCGGTAAGTTTTTTTTTTGTCAAATTAAGAGCACTTTCACTGAGTCGCACTCATGCGTGCGCATGCTAAGAGCAAAAAAGATTTGTGAGTAAGATTTAAAAGATGGCGACACTAGTTTGAAGCGCCAACTAAACTACCATGCTGAAGCGCAAACTTAAATACCACGCTGAAGCGCAAACTAAGTCAAAGTCAAAGTCTAAGTCAAAAATCATTTATTCAATTTAGGACTGAAAATTGCCACTTATGAACGTCAATAATAACATTGTTGGCCTATATAGGCCCAGAACATGTCTCCTTATTTTTTGGGCCCTACTAGCGCTACCATGATGAAGCACCAAACTAAAATACCATGCTGAAGCGCAAGTCCTACCTACCAGCGGGCGCCAGGTGTTAGAAGACACCAATACCAGATAAATTTAGAAATAGAAATAGAAATCGTTTATTTGCTGAAAAACACGGTAAAAAGGTTATTACAATTATGTTTATGTTCTCATGTTTTGCCACTTAAAAGTAGCATGCAAGCATTGAGTAAGCTACAGAATAAAATTATCAATTATAATTATGAATTAGGTACTATTAATGTCAGTTATATGAACTATATCAAAAATGTCAGTAAATTATGTCATTATAATTTAAGGGAGAAGAAATCTTTCAGCTCATAAAAGCTTTGCTCATTAAGCCATCTCTAGAGCCTACTTTTAAATGAATTAATAGCGAGCATTTTTAATTCATTGGGTAGCTTATTATAAATACGAACACACATACATAAGCTACTCTTCCCGTATTTACTAGACCGTGGTATATCTGGGATTATGAGTCGTTGGGGGCATCTAAGTCTCAGATTTCCAGACCTTTGAAGGAGTTCTGGATATTTGTGGACAAATACAGAAACCTCCTGGATAGAAAGCGATGCGAGTGGCAGTAATCCGAGCTTTTTGAACAAAGGCCTACATGACTCATCGGGGGCCATTCCGCAGATAGCTCGAATGCATTTCTTTTGGGCAATAAATACCCTGTTTTTAAGTGTACTATTGCCCTATAGTATTAAGCCGTAGCGTAAAATGGATTGTATATAGGCATGATATGATATAATTGCTGTTTTTAGATTAGTGACTATCCTTATTTCCCGCAATGCATATACGAATTTATTAATCCTACTACACACACTATCTAAATGTGCTTTCCAATTAAGATCTTCGTCTATGGTAACGCCTAAAAATTTTAAAGTATTTGTTTCATTTATTTTTGTTATGTTCAGTGTAAAGTTGTATTTTTTGTGCTTAAATATTATTATAGATTTATTAAATTGTATGTATTTAGATTTGTCAAGATTTATTTTCAAATTATTTAATTGTAGCCATTCAATTATTTTGTCAATAGTGTTTTCAATGTCAATTTAATGATAACGTAAATTAGTTTTGTCATTAGATGATATAATTATTGAAATATCGTTAGCAAATAAGGTACATTTGTGATTTGTTATATTAGTTTTGTCATTGATAAATAATAGAAATAAAAGTTGTCCCAATACGCTTCCCTGGGGCACACCAAAGGATTTAATTCTAAATTCAGATGAAATGGACCTTATTTCACAACTAACAAGTTCATTAAATCTAACACATTGCTGTCGGGAACTTAAATAGGACGCTATCCATTTCAACGCAGGACCTGCGTCTAATCCCAACTGTTTCTAATTTATACAGCAGGTTATTGTGGTCAACATAGATAAATATAATAATAATAAATATCGGACAACATCACATACCTTGCTCTGATCCTATGGTAAGTAACCAAAGCACTTGTGTTACAAAAATCAGAAACAACGACAGCACCACAGCACCCAGACGATACAGAAAAGTTATTTTTCTACATTGACCGGCCGGGAATCGAACCTGGGACCTCAGAGATAGCGTCACCAATTCCGGCATGCTCACCTCTCGGCTACGGAGGTCGTCAATTCGTTTTTTTTTTTTTACTAAAACTGAAACATATTCAGAAACAATACTATGTGTATAGATTTACAATGCTATAACAAATGACATTAAACAGATATCAAATGTTTGCTTTAAAAAAAGCTTGTAAAATGGCTTAGGGATAAGACTTTTTATAAATTTAGTGTCATTTTAAAAAATGTTTTTAAACTTAACAAGTAAAAGTATAAGTATATACGAGTAAACAAAAGTCGCTCATATACCCTTACGGATTAGCAAGCTGAAGTGGCATTGTGTAGGGCACATAGTACGCAGAACTGACGGCCTATGCGTTTGCGAATAGAGGCCACGTACCGGCAAGCGCAGCGTAGGACGTCCACCCATAATATGGACAGACGACTTGGTAAAAGTTGCAGGATGCCGCTGGACGCAGGCCGCTTCCAACCGGCCAATCTAGAAATCACTAGGGAAGACCTACCTATGTTCAGCAGTGGACGTCCTATGGTCCTATATGACGTCCGAAATGATCATAATGATGATGAGGTACCTATTGATTTGACCTGCATGTATGTTCAGCGAAAATGAATAATTTTCGAGACATTTATTTTAGAATCCTTACATTTATTTTTATCCTGATTCCAAAAAAACACGTCTAACAACTAAACAATTAGTGCTAAAGTTACATTAAAATAAAATATCGTCGTAGTTCTTAATAGAAGCATTATAATTGGTAAATTACAATTTTATTCATAAAAAGTATTAATTATCTAATAAAAGATCGGCTTAGGTATCGCCTTAAAAAAGTGTAGGTACTTAGTTAAAAGAAAACAAAAAATAAATTATCCCAAAGACTAAGATACTGGAACGTGACGTCTGAGAAACGTGGGAGGAATTTTGTAAGGCACTTTTTATTAAAAGAGGCTCGGATTTTGCGTATAAAAAGATTTCATATTACGAAAAATAGAGATATTGTGTACTTAATTTGTTTTTTAGTTTATTATCCATACTAATATTAGAGAGGTAAACTCCGTTTTCATGTAGGAGGTAAACCCAGGAACAACTCATTTGATTTATAATTCTTCCAGAGGAACACAGGCTACTTTATATATAAAAAAAAAACATTTCCCGATGGATGCGATATAAAACGTCAGATGGTGTTAGATTAATGGATATAACGCAGATATACCTTGTCGAACAATGTTGAATGTGAAAACAATGATTTATAAAAATATGAAAGCACAAATCTTCACAAAACTAACGTACTAAATACTTAACTCTCCCCACCACTTTCCCTTTCTTCTTATGTGTCCTCAATCTACCTGAAGGTTGTCTGGAAGAGATCGCTATCGATACGACCGCCTAAATTGTGCATCTTTCTCTACAGAAACACACTATACTTAACTTCTTTGTATAGTGTAAAATAAAAAGTATCTATCTATCTACTAATTGCTTAATTGATTCCATATTTTGAGAAAGCAGGAACACCGATTCTCTAGACATTGTACTTAATTTAGGAGATGATAATATGAAGAAATAGTTTATCATTCAAATTGTATTTACCAGACAAAATATTTGTCAAGTGAGAGTCGGTCTCAGGCACCGGCTTTGCCTTAGCACTTTTTTTTTTCTTTCCAAGATCCGTAGCAGAACCCAACATGTACTGAATTGTTGTTTAATTACAGAGTCACACTGTTGTTTGTAAACCAAACAACAACAGAAACAAAATACACGATAGCACGGGGGCTAAATGAAAACTAGGCTACCACCCACAGGATAATTTAAAGCATGAACCACAATAACAGTAGTCGGCCATTAACTCAGAGCTAAAGAGGAGTTGAAATAAAATACTTTAGAGCTTTTTTATTACGACACGGTTTTACTGCAATGCGAAACGACCGGTAGGTGGCGTTCATTGAATTTATAATATACTTCATATTAGAATAGATATATTTAAGTAAGTTTTTCTACCATTTTTGCGGTTTGTAACAATTGTACCTGCAGGTCAAAGATAACCTTGTTACCACATATTCTTTACATAATATTTTTACTTTATATAATTCTTTACATAAGGTTTCACCATTAACTTTTGTTTTATGATGACTTTTACAAAAGGCATCGAACCTGATTGGCATACCTCAAGTTGTAAGTAACCTTAAATAACGTTATTTTGATGTACACCTATGAAACATACGGCAATGATAGAGAAAATAATTACAAACAACAAATACTCTTTGTCGAAAATGCGTTTTGTATACTTTGTTCAGAATTTCAGGTCAGTTCATGTAATATTAATTTTTATTTACATAATCTCATCATTTTGTCAAAGAGTATTTGTTGTTTGTAATAATTTTCTCTTTCGATTAACGTATGTTTCATATGTGTACACTAAAATAACGTTAAATAAGGTCCAAGTAATGTAAGGTTCCAAGTAGGAACTTGAGGTATGCTAGGCTCCATACAAAAAAGTGCGAAGTCTTTTGCATGCCATACAAAATTGTATGCAAATGTAAATTGTGCCATGTGAGGACGGCCTCAAAGGATACATTTCCCCACCGCCAACATAATGCGTGTCGTAAAAGGCGACTAATTCCTGTAGCACGAGACGGGCAGCAGCGTCTTCGTGCGAAATCTTATAAAAAAATGCGCTTGCCAACCCACCTGCCAAGTATGGCGAGTATTGACAATCTCCCTCAATGAAAGTCTATGAAGGTCTATGTTCAGCATTGGACGTCCTATGGCTGAAATAATCATGGTTATGACACGAGTTTTGTAAACACAGAAGGGACAAAAGATATAGAAGAATAATTATTTTTTCTTGTTCCCTCTCGTCGTTGTCTTCTTTGTGGAATCTTCGAAGAAAAAGGAATACCAAGTTATTAATGGTTCGTTGAAACACTTTATTACGTACTGAACTCAGTCAAAACATCAGAACGTCCCGACTCTCCCGTAGTTGGAACAAATAAATTTATTTATTCACTTTAAAAGTTTAAATTGAACAATTCTGAAGTAGGTGAAGGGGGAATTAGGTCAGGCTGATATATATTCAAATTATTTTACGACTTTCGTATGAGAAGTTCCCGACTTTATAACTTTCGTCTTTAGAATATATCAAAATGCAGAAGTTTTCGCGTAAAATTTAATAAAGACAATAACTTTTTCTGTCGTAAAACAAATAAATTACACAATTGCCCTCTGAGCAAGCGCAAATGAAATTACCGAATGAACCCGTTCAAATATGTGCAATGATTGTTATCTCCAGAATTATTTGATATGAATTAAACTTGCAAAAAATTTTAATTAATTAAAATCGTATAAAGCCACTTCAATTGAGTTTGATTGTTTGAGCAATACGGGAGCAATAATCATCTTCCTCATCATCATCATTTCAGCCATAGGACGTCCATTGCTGCACACTGGCCTCCCCTAATGATTTTCATCGGGGGGGATTGAAAATACTCGCCAGTCTCGCCATACTTAGCGAGCGGGATGGCGATCGCAGTTTTTATAACATTTCGCACGCAGACGCTGCTGCCCATCTCGTGCTACAGGAAATAGTCGCCTCTTACGACACGCCTCCGGTTGGCGATTGGGAAGTGTATTTTTACGGCCGTCCCCACACGGTACGTCATCATCTTCTATCTAAAGTCAATTGTAATTTTTTAACATTTGGCCAAAAAGCACCTCTCTTTTTTCATCGAATGTAAAAAAAATAAAATTGACTTCAATATTACAAGACGTGTAGGTATCCTTATTGCGACTCGTAATTAATTCTAAAACTAAAAATAATTAGCCCCGCCGCGACAGTGAGACACTGCCGTGACCAGGATTCGAACCTGGGTTACTACGGCCACAACGTAGGGTCCTAACCACTAGACGATCACGGCTGCCGGGGCTGTTGGCTGAGTGAACGAATTTTTGCATGTTGTTCCAATAATGAACCAATTTCGTTACAGATTCGTAACGGTTGCGAAGGCGGCTGCAAAAAGTGCACCAATCTCGGTCGACAATTATCGTCACGCAAGCACTAAACACGAAAATTACTTACTGTAAGCGTTTGAGCGATGTTCTTTAGATCTATATATATAGATATATGAATCTCTATTTCCCTTGGTCATCGCATCACGCGGGAACGGATGGAACGATTTCGCTGATTCTTTTTTGTTGTGTTATTTATTGTCAGGAGAAGGTTCTTTTGAAAGAAAAAATCAAGAAAGTAGGCCAGAAAATTATTTATGAATAAACTGAAGACCACGCGAACAAAGTCGCGGGCAACAGCTAGTTATAAATAATCCTATGATAAGTAGCTTTAGCACTTATGTTTCAGAAATCAGAAACAACGCAGGTACCACCACACCCAGACCCGAGACAATATAGAAAAGCTATTTTCCTACATTGACCGACCGGGAATCGAACCAGAAACCTCAGCGATAGCGACACCAACTCCGGTATGCTCGCCTCCCGGCTACGGAGGTCGTCAAATTATCAATTATCACTTATCCTAAGCCTTAAGTACAGTATTATTTCTGTGTATCACAAATAAATGATTAGATTTAATTTATAAACATCCATTATAAACAAATGCTTGGCACTCATCTCTCAAACATTAGCCCTTTGCGGGATTCGAACCCGCAACCATATTTGTAGTCCGAAGTGCGAACCACAAGGTTGTCAAATGATGAATATTCCAACTATTATTAGTTGAAGGCTAATATTACTTGATAGTTGTTAAGCCTAGTCAGTCCTTATGGTGGCTTGATTACTGACAGTAAGGTTCGTCACTTACAGGCAAGACATAACTCCTCCACCAATCTGCACTTGGCCCGCGTAGAAAAGTATAGTAGCCCAAACCACATAATGTTGAAGAAAAGCCTGTGCCCTGCAGTGGGACGTAATAAATAGATTTACATCCCCTTTAATTTCTTATTGTCTTAAAAGAAAAATAGTAAAAGTATTTTAGAAATACAAAACACGTATGCACGATTACGTAAGGTACAGACAACGACAGGTCAGCCAACCCAAAAAGTTAAAGGAAATCAACATCAATTGAGAAAATTTGACGTTTTGTGGTAGGTTGGCGTTTTGTGGTAGGTTGACGTTTTGTGGTAGGTTGACGTTTTGTGGAAGGTTGACGTTTTGTGATTGGTGCTGTTGTCTGTATTCTATGAGTTTTTAGGTCAAAATGTTACGCTCTCATAAATGGCAGTGTTAAAAGTTATTTTAATTAAAGATACGTCACCTTAACAGACGATGGGGACTGGACCCATGTAATGACCCTTGTTTTAACAAGAGATTAGCGCTTGACCTCTGTCACAATGCAGAGGGCAATAAGGCTGATGACAGTGCGTTTTCTGTCAGAAATCCTTTTTTATATCGTGACTAACGTTTATCCATACTATTATTATAAATGCAAAAGTAACTTTGTCTATCTGCTATGCTTACCGGTGAAATAATTTTTTTTTGTTCGTTTCATCTATCTGTGAACAGCCCTCTAAGCTTTAATCAGATTGGCTAGGTTTTTTGACTGTGACAGTTCTAAAGAACTAAATCGGTTTTGGTGAAATTTTGTATCTTTTTATATTTTTCGTTCTCGCTTAAAGGCAGTCAAATATGGCAATTGTCACGCAGAAAAAGCAGCTAGTTATGAATAGTTGTGTACAATCTTGGATTTGCTAATGAACTTTATATAAAAAACACAGAGATTTATATTACACGTGTTGAATTAACTCTCTGTCAATGCCCAGGATATTTTCTAAGAAGTGCAAAAGTGTGATTTGGGAGGCGTCGTAGACGAAGTAGTAGATGATAGATGATGCAATATATATTAAGATACTAAAAAAAGTACATTAAGAAAATTGCTATCAATGTTCATTTAGATAATGGAATATTTTAATGACTAGCTTCATCTGGTGCGTAGACTTCAGAATTCATTAAGGTAAATTAATACCAATCGAATACACCAAATTAAAATTTAAGTAATTAAAATTTAACTATTAACTTTTTTTGTACTTGCTTAAAAAATTTAAATTACTTTAGCGACTACGATTCGTTTAACAAAATATAAGCTCCGCCGCGACAGTGAGGCACTGCCGTGACCAGGATTCGAACCTGGGTTACTACGGCCATAGCGTAGGGTCCTAACCACTAGAAGATCACGGCTACCGAGGTTGGTGACCAAGATCGCGAAACTGTTGTACGTACCTCAAAAATGGAGCACTTTCACCGTGGAAAGAATGCGAGTAATGTTGCTATACCTTTTTCGCTTATTATTACTAGCATTATAATTGTATGTTGTATGTCAATCACGCTTTGGTGGCTAAATTCATCATCGTTTCGGCCATAGGACGTTCACTGGTGAACATAGACCTCCTCAAAGACTTCAAAATTGGTCGGTTGGAAGCCGCCTGCATCCAGCGGCTTCCTGCTATCTTTAACAGGTCGTCTGTCCACCTTGTAGTGCAATTAAATACGTTACGGGCAACTGTTAGTATAATAAAATGGTGGCTACTGACATTTCTTCAGTTGCGTTAAAAAGTGTATTGTCGTCAATTATCGACCGACACTTTTTACAGCCGTCTGCGCAACCGTATCAAATCTGTTACGAAAGTGTTTCAATAAGGTGAAGGATTTCGTTCACTCAGTCACCAGCCCCGGTAGCCGTGATCGTCTAGTGGTTAGGACCCTACGTTGTGGCCGTAGTAACCCAGGTTCGAATCCTGGTCACGGCAGTGTCTCACTGTCGCGGCGGGGCTATCTTTTATGCGTTATTAGAATACAAAAGTCGTATAATTTGATGTATTTTATGAAGTAATTTTATTCTATATTAACCCTTCGCGTGCCACTAAAAATTGTCCCTATTGTTTTCCTTTGTTTTTCCAGTCTACCGTGGGTAAATGGAACGCGAAGGCTTAATCTACAAACATGGCATTGCCGATATCACATTGTGATTATATTAACTAATATAATCGTAATATGAATAATTAAAATGACTTAGTAGGGCCCAGTGTACTTCAAAAAATACAAACTAATAGTGGCAGTTTAGACTGATGATAATTTAGTAAATATAACAAACACACTAAAAATATATGAAAAACCAGGCATAACTTTTAAAATCTCAGAAATGGGAATCATCTCGGTCTGAAGCACTATTCTTAATACGTACTTGTAGAAGTACTACAGGTATGTCTAAGGTTGTTAGAAATACACCTGTTGAAAAATCTCAGGACTTACGAGGCTATGGGGATTGCTGTTTTATCCATTAAATGTACGAAACGACGAAAGTTTCTTAGAATTTACATACTGCTACATCCTGCGTACAAATATAGTATAATGCCGCATTGATTAAACAAAACAACTAAAATATCTCGTATTTCCCTTGTTTTTTGTGTCCCATGAATAATAATGCCCTGCGAGTGCAGTACAACAATGGGTTCAGGATGCTGATGGGGCTGCCACGATACTGTAGTGCATCAGGGATGTTCGCGGAAGCTGGCGTAGACGGATTCCATGCGATAGTGCGTAAAAGAATCGGCTCCCTGATGAGTAGGGTGCGTGGTGGTGTCAATGGCATCCTGAACACCATTGCGATAAGGGAGGATAGTGGCATGTTGAGGCACTGGGTAGTTGCGCATCTGTCGCCGGCCGCCCTGCGCCGCGGCGTGTACTAGCTGGCTCTGTTGATCCTGTGCTCATGTGCCCGTATGCGTAAAGCACATGGGCATATGAGAATAGTTTTTTAAACTTTTTTTAATTTTAAGAAAACTTAAGTTAGTAAGCAAATTGTTACTAACACCAATATGGATTGTAGTCCGAAATAAATGTTTTTAATTTAATTTAATAAGCAGTGACAGTTTAATCAAAAAGATCTTTTGATAATGAAAATATGATGGCGAAAACTTGTGTTTTGACTTTTGTCATATCGTTTAAGTGATCCGCCAACACAAGGTACATTTTCTTAAATAAATGACAAATGTTTTATTCAGAAGCACCGCAAGTCCCCGCGTATGTAGGGTACATACCTACTAGGATAGATACTCAAATGTTATTATTAAGAATAGAAAAAAGTTGACTTAAAATGTATACACCTTTTTATGTCCTTAAAACCCAAACATACAACATATACCTATATACATGCATTAATTTATATGTCATAAAATTGCTTTTACATATTTTTAATTAATAAAAATGCAAAATTAAACAATAATTTACGTATGGAAATTGTGGCCATTAGATAACAAAAAGAATACTTCATCATAAACAGCCTGCATTAGTCCCCTGCTGGACATAGGCCTCTCCCATGCACGCCACTGAGCAAATACTTAAATCCCAACAATTTTTATAATACAAATGCGTAAGTGAGTTTGTTTTTTGTCTATCACGTCCACGTCGTAACTACTCAACCGATCATCATGAAATTTTTCATGCACAAGGTCAGGAGTACAAAAAATTACATAGGGTACCTTTTATTTAGAAAAAAAACACTGTTCCCGCGATAAAGAAAAATAAACTTTAGACGGTAGCACGTTATAAAAACTGCCTACTATATACTATATATACCTAAAATTCTGAAAAGGGACCTTGTGACCCAAAAGAAAATCTAAAAAAAAAACTCTTTCCGAGTAACATTAGGCACATCTTAAAATAATTACATTACATTAAATATTGGACCTCATCACATACATTGCTCTGATCCTATGGTAAATAGCCAAAGCACTTGTATTACAAAAATCAAAAACAACGACGGTACCACAACACCCAGAGCCGAGACCGGGAATCGAACCCAGGACCTAAGAGATAGCGACACCAAGTCCGGTATGCTCGCTCTCGGCTACGGAGGTCGTGAAATTAGTACCAATTAAACCGACATATCGATACTTTTATGCTTAGGTCTATCGGGACTCCAATTATTTTGTGCTTAAATTAGTACAGTGGGTCCGATTTAGCTTTTACTATTTAGGCTTTTAAGAGGTTAATGGCCTCTTACACCATTTGCTGATAAGTTCTGGATAACCTATCTGGTACTTTTTTTACAGCTAATTGTATGGGTTATCTGTCAAAACAAGTGCCAGATAGGTTATCCAGAACTTATCAGCAAATGGTGTAAGAGGCCCTAAGCCTACTGGTATTTTTGTTCAACAAAGTTTAATTTCAGCACAAAATAATAATGAATATTATTTGCTCAGTCTCAAGAGTTCTAATTATTTTCAATGTTAAAATAAATGACTCTCTAGATAGTTTTAAAATAGCTTGTACAATTAACTATCAGAATAAACACCTTTTATTAAGTTTCTAGAACTTGATTTATTCTAAAATAGATTTTATAAAAGGCAAGATTGCTAAAACTATGTATTTTAACGATTTTGAGATAAAGAGTTCACTTGAGCGTTTAATAACTAACTAGCTTGCTACTGTCATTTGAACGGTGATTTAAATCGGAGATTTTCTTTTCTCCGTTATCACCTTTTCTTTAGTCTCTCATTTTCTTCGATAATTTCCATTTACGCTGGTTTGAGAGCTTTAATAACGTTGTTTTAGCTAAAGCAACTATTAAGTTCTCATCTTTCACGTTGTTTTTTAACAAAATAAAAGCTTTAGACAACCGTCTGGAATTTTTAGGTGCTACGTACTCTGGACTACAAAGCCTAACTCCTGGCTTTCGTTTTTTGGGCTGGTGATTCTCGTGATGAGCCCGGGCATTTTTATTTTATATATACAGGGTGTAACGAAAAGGTGAAATAAAACTTTAAGGGGTTATTCTACGGCTAAATTACATCAACTTTTTCTATGGGACCAACATCGAAATCGCAAAAAAAAACTTTCCCATACTAAAACGCGACCAGCTGTCATCAGTTTGTATGGAAACGTCAATTTTTTTTTTGAGATTTCGATGTTGGTCCCATAGAAAAAGTTGATGTAATTTAGCCGTAGAATAACCCCTTAAAGTTTTATTTCACCTTTTCGTTACACCCTGTAGATGTCAAACATATGTTTAAAATATATCATCTAATCGCTATAGTATAGACAACGGCGGGTCAACCTACCCAAAAAGTTAAAGGTCATTGAATTGATTTTACCTAATTAGTAAATAAAAAAATATATATACTCGTATATTATATAATAACTAAAATTGATTTTCAACTTTACGTCCAACAAAAGGCTAGTTTCCTGGGTCAAAAAAAGATCATTCTATTTAGTCCGTCAGTTAGATTATCGAAAAATATTGGACCCATATTTTGTCTTTTGTCAATCAAACAAAAAATGACGAAGATAAACCGCATCAAAGTTTGGGAATGGGAGCACGTGACGTCACGCCTTGCTAAAAAGTGTCGCAAGGCGTGACGTTACGCGGAACTTTAACGCTCTATATCTTCATCATTTTTTGTTTGATTGAGATAGAAAATATACGTGTCCAATCATCATCATCATCATTTCAGCCATAGGACGTCCACTGCTGAACATAGGCCTCCCCCATTGACTTCCAGATTGGCCGGTAGGAAGCGGCCTGCATCCAGCGTCTTCCTGCGACCTTTACCAGGTCGTCTGTCCAATATTTTCTGGTAATCCAACTGACAGACTAATTAGATTTTTTTTAGGAAACTAGTCCATTAGAGATCAATAATAATTGAGAAGGTTTGACGTTTGTGGCAGCTTGACGTGCTGTTGTCAAGTTTTTCTTAGAGACGACGGTACAGGTTGCAGGTAGGAATATTTTTATTTCGTTTCAGATTACGATGTATCACCGCGGCACTACGACTGGCAGATCATCAAATTATGATATTACGTATGTAATATCTACTTCTGATATAAGGTTTTCCATTCATATTTATTTTACATGACCTACCTACTAAGCATCTATTATAATCATCTATTCAGTTTTAAACTTTTTTCTCTGGAAATAGAGTACGTTTTAGCGTGTCGGTCTAAAATATCTGTCGAACATAGTCAGGTTATCGGAGGATTTGCTTTCAATTACCTGTGAAAATTGCGTTCCCGCCGCTTTACTGCTACGTGTCGAAAACGCTCAGCCAACAACGGTCTGGTTTGGTCCTGACTTATAAATTCAAAATATAGAAAAGTAATTGTCGCATTGTCATCAGTCTTTGCAAGTCCACAGGGATATACATAGAACGCCACAGCGACCGGCTCGGGGCTTCCCGCACCATTGACTAAGTCGTCAGTCCAGCGGGTGGAAGACCTGCCTATGACCATGCCTTTCATTTGTTGTCGCTACTCGATAACTTTATGCATTTCAGAGCACAAACTTCATCTTAGAACTATGAAATGTTAGCCCATACAACACGCGGACCCAGTGCAGGCTTGTAAAGGGGTTCAAGGTCTAATGATGAGCTCCTTAACCTAGCTTAATTTATCAATTTTGCCCACCGATAGATCGGTAGAACACGCTTGAATTCAATTGTATGTACTGTAACTATTTTTGTATGTATTCATACAAATTGTATGCGAATAAATATTTCATGACGACCTTCGTACTCCGTAGCCGAGAGGCGAGTACGCTGGACTTGGCGTCACCATCTCTGAAGTCCCTTGTTCGATTCTCAGTCGGGTCAATGCAGCAATGTGGAAAACGAACTTTTCTATGTAGTCTCGGCTGGGTGTTGTGCTACCGTCATTGTTTCTGATTTCTATAACACAAATGATTTATCTACTTACCTTAGGATCAGCGCAATGTATGTGATGTTGTCCAATATTTATTATTATTATTTATTCATTTATTTATTAACTTTACTTGAAACTTTTTTTGTTTTTAGAGTAGCTGCTGCTATAGAGTTTGACGCATTGACTCGTGCCTAGGGCCCCCGACCTCATTGGGGCCCCAAAGCTCTAACACGAAAAAAAAAATTATTTGTAATCTTAGAATCACAGTCAATAAAAAAAAGAAAACAGGGTCCAAAGCCAAGAAAAAGATAGAAAAAATTAAAGATTCAGTTATGTTTTTTTCATTACATGTAGAAGAATTTATCTGTTTGATTTGTACTAATTCACTATTAAAAATAGAGAAAAGTACAAAAAAAGTTGTTTTTTATGTTTACTTTGCAATAGGGCCCCTAATTCTTGGGTGCCCCAGGGCCCCGGGATATATTAAGACGGCCCTGTGCATGGGTCATTTTATTTTGAGATTCTGATGTTGTTTCCTATTGTCTTTACTACAGTTTAATAAGATCTTTACTGTCAGTAGGATTGAAATTCTGATTTAATTTGCAATTAATTTTTTTAATGTCTATAAATTTTAACAAAAAACTTGTTTAACCGAGTACTCAAAATACGAATAAAATAAAATGTAACTAAATCGAATTTAATTTTGGACTGGATGAAGTTATATCTCAGGGGCTTATTCTGAGTTGCACTCGATATACCTTTAGACAGAAGCATATAATCAGATTTGTAAACCAAATTTTTTTGTACTTAGAAAACTCCATATTACGAAAGAAATTCATTTTTAGGGAAATGCATCAAGTTTTTAATAAAGTAAGAAGGCTCTTGTTGAACTACCTGTTAAGGATATTATGAAGTAGACGATTATTTAAACGACAAGAGTGCATGGACTCAGCCTGCTTATATCGCACTTACTATATGTCTTGTAAAATAGGCTGACAAAGGTGACTGAGTTTGTTGCGCCGTTTCTTCTCATCTCCAGCCGATATGTAGTCCCGAAGCGGTGGTAGGACAAAGCTATATTTTGGGACGTATATAAGTACTCGGAAGAGGGTCTATATAACGAAAAATGACAATTATGACTATTACGACAAAAGCCGTCATAAATTCCGTTAACATTTTTCAATGCTGCAGGTTTTTAAAATATTTATTTTATTACAAGGTTTTCAAGAATAAATTTGAAGTCTATCAGAGTAAAAGAGTCATCATCATCATCATCATTTCAGCCATAGGACGTCCACTGCTTAACATAGGCCTCCCCCAGTGACTTCCAGATTGGCCGATTGAAAGCGGCTGGCATCCAGCGGCTTCCTGCAACCTTTACCAGGTCGTCTGTCTACCTTGTAGGTGGACGTCCTACGCTGCGCTTGCCGGTACGTGGCCTCCATTCCAGAACCTTTCTGCCCCATCGGCCGTCAGTTCTACGTGCTATGTGCCCCCACGCTGTGCAACCTTGAGCTTTCTTATGAGGCCCATAGTGAGAGGCCACGTTTCAGTTTCATATGTCATCACTGGTAACACACACTGGTTGTAGACTTTCGTCTTTAGGCACTGAGGTATTTTGGACGAGAAGACGTTACGTATTTTCCGAACGCTGCCCAGTTGGATTCGACGATTGACCTCCTTCTCAAAATTTGACCTACCCAACTGGATCACTTGTCCCAGGTAGACATATTTGTTAACAATTTCGAGAGTAAAAGAGTGCTAAATTTCTATTTTATAGCTAAGATTCCTTGACCAAAAACGAAAAGTGTCGCTAATATTCGAATCCGCGGACTTTTTATCACACATCACACACACACTAACAACCACCCCAGATAAACTAGCTTTATTTTAAAAAAGCATCGAATCGGTCTATCTGTTTGAACAATCCGATGCTACTGACAAACAGACACAAACATAAGTTATAACACCCCTTTTTCAGTTGAAAATTAATAAAATATTTTTGGTGTGATGCCCCAAATTCCACACAAATTCTTGTTACCGTAACATCAAAAGCTATCGAGTGAAACTCGGAATAGGACCGCTGGACTCACTCACGCGACAAATTGCTCGAACGGGGCCTGATAAGGATAACGAATTGATATCACATGTCTATCGATCCATGTATGTCGGCAAAATTATTTATTCTCAGGTAACATTAATTTGTAAGAAAGAATTTATGAAAAAAACTGCGCTCGCCAACCTGATTACCAAGCGTGGCGAGTATTGGCAAGAGGTTAATATTGGGGGAGGCCTATGTTCAGCAGTGGACTTCCTATGGCTGAAATGATGATCATGATGATTTGCAGCGGAATACGACTACACATAGATCAAGGCTAGATAAATAGCTAAACTTGCAATCGTCATTTTGTAATTTTGTAAAAGTTGGTAAGTATCGGAACCATGTGAATGTATAATAAATAAAATATACTTTACTAAACTTATGACGATACTTGAAACCACGTCATCAGCTGCTAATATACAAAGACTTTTCAATAACGGAGGAACATCGAAATCTTAAAAAAAAAGATACTTCATTAGCAGGTCTAAGTAGGTCCAACTTCGGCAGAGAGGTGACACGACAAATCTAATTCGTTTAGGCAGCATTCGGGTAACTACGTGATATCTTCTCGTCTGATATCCCCCAGAACCTAAAGACTAAAGTCTTTGAGTAGTGCGTGTTGCCAGTGTTGACTTACGATACGTGGACCATGTCTGTAGGTCTCCTTAACAAGCTCTAAATGTGACTTAAAACCAAGTCTCAGCCACAAAAAACTATGTTCACCTAAGGCAATCAGCAAAAATCCGAAAAAATAAACTTATGTCAGGTTAAAGATAGTGTAAATCTGAGGCTAACCTAGATCGCCTTATTTATTTTTATCTCTTGCACGGTGAAGAAAGAAAGCATAGAAATATAGCGCACTCAAAATTGTGCTGTTTTAAATGATTTTCCTGTAACTTATTTACTTTGTGTGGTGTTCTGTAAAGAATATATAAGTATCTATTATGCAATATTTTAATTTTAAAATCAACTTATGCTACTGTTTAATGACATGTGCATGCAGAAAAGAGCGAGTTTGCAGTCTTAAAATAATATATGTATGTATTTTATAATTAGTACACAAAAATTGTGTGTGAGTGCTTTTTTGTGACAGGTTCATAAATTTGCGAGTAATTACAAATAGGTACAATGAGAAGCCATACAATTTTTTTTACCAAATACATAAAACAAACTACTACAAACTCTGTTATATATTTTGTTTGTTTTAAGAGGAAATACCCTATTTTTTTGTTATAAAGTTTTTCAGTGCATTTTTTCAGCATTTTTAGTATGTACATCTACAATTCAACGTTCAACTTTAAGTCACCTGTAGGCGAAGAGGCGACCGAAACTGCGATGGTTGAGTCTTGGCAATAAACACACGGAGAGCTGCGATCTCACAGAAGAAAATGCTAAATAGATAGAGCAAAGTGAAGGAGAAAGATCAGAAAAGCGGATCCTATCACAAGACGGGATATAGGTAGATACGATAGAAAGAATAAGTTTTTCAGTGCATCCTATAGTATTTTCAACTGTATCGATTAATAAAACAAAAAAGAATGTACAGAGAACAGCACATCAACCTATTACAAAACATCAAATTTTCTCTATTAATATTGATATCTAAGTGTCGGACTTTAAGTTGAAAATCGATTCAATGAACTTTGACTTTTTTTGACATTACTTTTATGACACAACCAAAAAATTTCTGTGCTTATTTCTTATATCGTCCGAGAAACGCAATAAATAGGGATTATCTTGAAAGGCGACAAAGGAGTTAACTCACAAAGGAAATAAAATTTTCGTGTACAAAGCTATTTTCCCAGGAATAATAGAGTGTAAGAATTGGGATGTTGCTCAAAGGAGAGAAGATGCTTATTAGACTAAGGTGTTGAGGCGTTCAAAGATTTCTATGTATTGCTCTTTTTTGTTACGGTAAGAATAGGTAGCTTTTGTATTTTAAGATATCTCCAAGTTTTTCCTCTGTTGTAGGTAATAGTTCTTAGATATTCAATGAAGCCTTAATGTTCAACATTTTTAACAACTTCCCTGACCGAGTGACATTTAAGATTCATAATAATAGTTTGACTATCTTTTTGTCTGGTGGTCTTTTCGGGAAATTTCGACCCTAAGTTCAATAGTGCAATAAAATAAAATGACGACCAGTCTTTTAAAAAAAAAAGTCAATATGCTCCTGGTCACATCCTTGTGTTAACGAGGAATTAAACAATGTATTTTTCCAGAGGCGGCCAGGAGGCAGCACACCTAGACCCAAACAAAGAAAAGTTTTGTTTTATAAATTAAACTATCTTCAAATTCAAATTCAAATTATTTATTAACCATTTCGTTACATTGCATAACATTGGTACGTCAAAATTTTCAATTTCCATAATTACATTGTCACTTAATCACTTAATTTATAACTGAGAAATAATTAAATAAAATAATTTAAACTTAAATAAAATAAACATGTCAATAGAAATTACATTGTGTGTATGTCAGAAAATGAACATTTCATAAATAAGTTTACGTCATAGAAAGCATGATTTAAGAAAAACACCTTAATCACTTGTTCATCTCATCATCTTGATAACAAATAACTCCACCGCTGTACCTATACTGTCACGGGGTCGTTACACAGGGTTACATTTCACGGTAGAGCCAATTTTTCAGGGACCACTTAAAATCAGTAACTAAATCGATCTACATAACAAAAATTTTTTTTTTCATTTTAAATACTTCCATTCTGCATTTGAAAAATAGAATACGTAGAAAATTTACGATTACTCAATTAAATTGCACCGTATGTGCACTCCATGAGGTTCTTGTTGAATTACGGCGGATCTCGCATTTTCCTTTTTTTTTCGGAAATTTTTAAGTATATTTTACTCCAGAATGGGCTTGTTTCCTCGGTCAAAGAAAATTAAAGATATCTTTGCCCCGGTAAAAAAAAGATTATTCTATTTAGTCCGTCAGTTCGATTATCAAAAAATATTGGACCCGTATTTTGTTTTTTGTCAATCAAACAAAAAATGACGGAGATAAAGCGCATCAAAGTGAGCACATGACGTCACGACTTGCTAAAAAGTGTCGCAAGGCGTGACGTTACGCGGAAAAAAACTTTAACGGGCTACATCTTCATCATTTTTTGTTTGATTGAGGAATGAAAAAATACGTGTCCAATATTTTCTGTTAATCCAACTGACGGACTAATAAGATTTTTTTAGGAAACTAGCCCATTACGACGAATAAAATTAATTACGATAAATTAGTATTTTTATATTGTTTTATGGACCCTATTTTTAAAATTTGGCACTACCTTAAAATATAACCCTGTATTGATAGATACTCTTCATTGAACACCATAGAAAGTAGTGTTGATGTTTAGAAATAGATACACAATAATTGTATACCTATCAAGGCGGTGTTAGGTGTACACTACATACACCTAAGTTCATTTCACAAGAGACAATCTATAACTTCAGTGGCATCTTTTTCCGATTGCGTCAACACGATGATCGTAAATACCAAGATTCTAGACGCAATCCCTCTAGGTGTAAAACCCACGCAAGTTTACGGGGTTGGTGACAAGAATATCCCTAATGTATATATGGGCGGCAATGTATGGGCGGCATGTGAAAAAAGAAACACGATTTTGATGTTTTTGTATGTATATGAGCAGCTGATTACGTGGCTTATTCCCGGTCGGTCAATGTAGAAAAAAAAGTTTTCTATATTATCTCGGGTCTGGGTGTTGTGGTACCGTCGTTGTTTCTGATTTCTGTAACACAAGTACTTAAGCTACTTATCATAGGGTCAGAGTGATGTTGTATATGAATATATGTGATGTTGTCCAATATTTATTTATAGTCAACCTCAAAATATATTTTTACAAATAGGTTTTCACATTTCTCGGACCATTTCTGTACAATAGACTAAATAAAATACTGAATTTTTATGAGCTAAATTAATATAACTGTAAAATAGAAATTCTTAGTTAAATGTTCACTAACTTTGTCCTACCACTGAACTGAATAATTACTTTCAATATGTAAATAAAATAGATTGGTAGTATATAAAACTTTAAATTATATATTGTTACAATCTACCACCATCACTCGACGTCACAGCCGGTGTACACCTCGCATACTACACAGAATATGACAACCGGACATCGAATACTAGCGCCATCATATTAAATTATCACAACGACTTCATTTATATTTAAAACGTATATAATTTACTATTCAACGTATTTATTTAACTTTAGATGTTTAATTATTTATATTTGGATTATTGTAATAATCTCATAGTTAGAATATATTGTATTATAGTCTGAATGTAATTGTTTTGACTCCCATAGTACTTCAGTTATATTTGTATAAAAGCGAGATGTAAGTTCATTCAGATTGATAGAGTCCGACTCACCCCCAGATCGGGCCCGCTAGAAAGGAGCCCGGCAGCGGTCCGGCCTGTTTCGGCAGTTCCGGTCCCGTCGGCGCTACCACTAGCGGGTTCGCCGCTTGGTAGGGTGCCTTTTGCACTCCACATTGCCGGGTCGCGGCGACCGCTAGCGGGGCGGACCTAGGCTGTGCGCCTTCAGCGCACGCCACAACTGCCCGGGTTAAGCTGACGAATGTCTTCCTCAAAGGCACTCAGCGATAGGTCCGTCCATAAAAAAAAATATAAAAAAAATTCAGATTGATTCTTCCACCCTGAACTGATTGTAAGGCGAAGCTCTGCCGGAATAAAGAGTCACCAGAACTACAGACTACTCATATGACCAATCCCTGACCTACTTTCTGTAATAATATATATATTTCCTATTACTAATTATTAATTGTTAAGTCACCTAGAAGTTTACTTAAGTTCTCCCTCACCTGAAGCACAGGTTAATAGTTATAAGTTGTACGTATTAAAGGTACTGCTTTTCTTGTATTTACTTAACAAACGATTTATTTATTTATTTAATTTCAGATATCGGACCAGTATGAGAAAATTGTTTTAATGATGTCTGAGACTGGGAGACTGTTTATTTTCACGTCAAAGTGAGTCAAAATTCTGAATTACTTATGTAAATCAAAACAATGGCGGAGATTTATGCGCGTGATGGCTGTATTACACGATCAAAACAATAAGTTATTAAAACAAACAACCATAATTCCAAAGTCTGTTTGAAGCTAATCCGGATGTTTTCAGAGTAGCGTTCTCATTTTATAGTGCGTTTGTTTATGGGGTAATGACGAAACACTATCGGTTTTCTATAAACTCTGCAGCTCTGGGTTAACGATTGCTTTTTATAACGATTTTTATTTATTTATTTTATCCCCTATCTGCGGTTTTCCGCATTCCATTTGTTCCTATGGGTAAGAGAGGTGAGTGTGGTAATCAATACAGGCATACATGGTTACATTTAACGGTAGTGCCAATTTTTTTAGGACCACTCAGAATCTGTAACTCAGTCGATCTACGTGAAAAACAAACTCATTTTTATCATTTTCAATTCTGTCATTCTGCATTTAATATTACTCGATTAAATTGCACCGTATGTGCATGAGGTTCTTGTTGGAGCGGCGTCGGCGTACTCCTGTGATCTTTGATGAATGACGGCGCATCTCGCGTTTACTTTTTTTTGGAAAAGTTTAAGTATATTTTACTTCAGAAATACGACGACTGAAATTAATTACCATAATAAATTAGTATTTATATATTGTTCTATAGATCCTAATTTTTAAATTTGGCACTACCTTGAAATGTAACCCTGTATATAATTTTTATATCTTTAGGTAGTCCACTGCTGAACATAGGCCTTTCCCATAGAATGCCACATTGAGTTCTGGGCTGTTTGTATCTGCAACCGTCGTCAGTCCACCGGGTGGGAGGCCTGCTCACGCTGCGTCTACAGTTCGTGGTCATCATCATCATAATCAGCACACATCAGGCCACTGCTGGACAAAGGCCTCTCCTAATGCACGCCACTGAGGCTGATCCTCGTCTATTTTTATCTGTCCCAGAAGATTTGCGTATGCGTATATCATCGTTCCACCATAACAAATGGCGCCATTCAGTGCGCTTGCCAAGTCGTGGTTGCCACTCGAGAACCTTCCTTCTGTAATGGTTATTAGGACTGCAACTTTACGAGCGATGTAGCCCGCTTATGGGAAACAATTATTTCATAACTTACTGGTACCCAGTTCGACCGTTGAGTCGTCAAGAGACTCTGACGGGACCAACTTTCAACATGCCATTTGAAGCTCGCGGAGATGCTTGTTGATCTGTTAAGAGGCCTATTATAAAAAATGAACAGATATTTTGTTATTTGGTGATTGGTGGTCATTTGAAAGATAAATAGAAAATGAGTCTGCTATGTTTTATAAAATAAATAAAAGTACAAGTATAAAAAGTACTTTCATTAAATTATCGTTACTTTATATAAGGTGCTTTATAAATATCTGCAACGGCTGAAATGGGTAAAAGTATTGCTAATATAGATCACGATAGTGAAGGAATTACGTGCCCCGGATCGGTAATTAATTATTTGCAAAAAGACAGTAAATAAATGTTTACTTGCTTCAATTTGCATAACACACTTCGTCATCTGCCCTTGACTTGGTCGCCGGGCGGTATAATGTGAAACGTTCGTATTTTTGGACAGGTGTGGACGGTTTGAAACAGAATAAAGCCTAATCTTTATTTAATATAATTTTTTTAATTAAAAAATTAATGATGTTATGGATATCAAATTTCTTTACTATCGTATTCTATATAAGCAATACTTCAACCCATTTCAGCCGTTGCAGATATTTTTACAGCACCTTATATAAGGCAATATTTTTTGCACTTTCCCTAAAATTCACATTTATTAATTTGTTTCTTAGTTAGCTTTCGTTATTTTACAGTAGCTAGCGGCCTCCGATCTCGGATTTGTCTTATAAATGTCTCGCAATCACCACATAACCACATAGTCACTAAATAAGCTTGGAATTTTCGTTCATTCTACTAACCGTAGCATATTATTTCCGTTAACTTTGGTACCTACATACTATTTAAGCGCTACTGCCATTATACTAAAGAACCTTCTTATCCTAAGTATATCAATATTCAAAACATGGAATTTGAACCCATGAACGTTCATTAAATATTTATTTTAACTCCTCAGGAGGTAACAACCCTTTCTGATTAATATTCCCTCGAACGAAGGTTCGAAGGACCAAAACCTTGAATAGAACCTAAATAGCCTTATGAGTCCCTAAGGAGCACCATACATATGTATGTATGTAGTTAAGCCGCAAACGCGTCTGATAAGTGGTGCATAAGTTCTCATGATGATTATGTATTTTCAAATTTTATTATCATTTCGTCATTTCAATGGATTTTACTTGTAAATTGCAGGTACCGTGCTGTGTGGGGATGGCCGTAAAGAATACACTTCCCCACCGCCAACAGGAGGCGTGTCGTAAGAGGCGACTAATTCCTGTGGCACGAGACGGGCAGCAGCGTCTGCGTGCGAAATGTTATAAATAACTGCGCTCGTCAACCCGCCTGCCAAGCATTGCGAGTATTGGCAATCCCTAATGAAAGTCATTTGGGGAGGCCTATGTTCAGCAGTGGACGTCCATGGCTGAAATGATGAGGTTGAAATTACAGGTATACAATATCTGGCAGCTTTTATTTGCGTTTATGACAATCGATTTAAGATCGTCTAAAAAGAATTAGTAATCGGATTTTATTGATTCGCATAAAACCCATTAAATTACCGCCTCGACTCAATATGTGGAAGTCTCACCCTTATTCCGACTCGTTTGATTCAATTCGGTAAATACTTTCCATCTTTTTAGGGTTCTACAAAAAAGGGTAGGGTTCTGCGACTGCAAATTGATAACAACGAGCTATCAAGCTCTATTCAAAGACATAAGTCACAATGAAGTAAAACTGTAACTTTAAAACGAATTTGCGGCCTTATATATATAGTTTAACTATGTCCGTCTGTCCGAATTTTGGTTCGTCTGTTTGTCACAGCCATTTAGTCCTAATGTTGAAATCCTAGCTAACAATATCGCCAACAAAGTTAGCAAACACTTGAGTAAGTTTAAGGGTGAAGTGGGAGCTGTGTTTGTAATTAATGAAACCCTGTGTGAGATCTAGTTGTCGTCGTTTTTAACACTTTTTCATTATGATTATCCGCTTACAATATTACGATACGATTACGTTTTTTGTTAGAGATACGCCTCTCCGTTTATCTCACCTTAAAAGAATTTTAGTATGCCTAAGTAGGCATAGTAAATGGGTATTTAAGATTACAATTCCCATGTGTGAGTTTCCATACCATTTGATATCGCCTTTTGACCCCTAGCGACGCAATTACTTAGCATAGCAACGCTAAACAGAAACTCGTCAGCAATTCCTTTGATTTTACACTGCCAGTAGGTAACCACTTCCAATCAGGCGCTTCTCACACTCGTGTCGGGGTCAGTTGCTTTAGTAAAAAACAAAAAAACTCGTTTGCTGAACTAAAATTTGCGAGATCGAAGTCCATTTAGAAATACAATTATGAATATGGAATGCAGCGTATAAAATTTTTTGTTACCTTTAGGAGATAATTAGAGTGCAGTGGTTAGGTCATATTTCACCAACATAACTGACCTTAATGACCTTCTTATCTTTGAACTTCTTTTTTAATTTAACCTCAACCTTCTTTTGGTTTTTATATAAAGAGTTTCCTATAAAAACAGCACTATTTATCGTTTAAGAACGACCCCTGCACTTGTCTTGATTTTTTTTAACAATACGAGTAAATGGTTAAAGAATAGATAGATAGATAGACAGATACTCTTTATTGCACACCATACAAGTAAAATACACATGATTGTTATAGAAAGATGTACAATTTAGGCGGTCTTATCGCTAATAGCGATCTCTTCCAGACAACCTTTAGGCAGAGGACAGCCATTAGAGAAAGGGGAAGGTGTTGCAGAGTTTTTAAAATTCTTACCTGATATAAATAGGATTGCATAAATTTATGGCATAGACATACGTCATACATACAGTAATAAATAAATAATCTAAAATAAAATAAATACATAACATATTTAATACATAATTATACATACATACACTAAACATACTTAATACTACTTGATATATGCGAGGAGATGTCGAGACCAACAGTGACTAATACAGTTTTCCGAACTCAAGTTTTGTACTAACCTCAATTAAAATTGTAAAACACGAATGTCATAAAACACATTTACTTAGTTATTAAGGAAACGAATTTTGATCGGAAACATTTCCCTAAACTGCTAGTGACAGATTTAATGGAACGACGAACAGAAGAAAATTGTCCAATACGTTCGACGAAATTCAAGCGTATTTTTGTTTAGCTTCTCAAAGCAAACAGATAGCTTTTATGAAAATCTTTTCAATAACAACCCATTCAAATATTTTCCATTTTCCTACCACACCTTGAGTGCACTTTAAATTGATTTTCACTCCCCATGCACAACAAAAGCGTCTAATCACATTTCCTGGTGTTGTGCGCGATAGCTTATAGCTTATAAAACTTCCATAATTGAATTGGATTTTGTTTACAATTACATTGGCATATATGGGAACCCTTCTTTTTTAAATAAACATAGCCTGTGTTAGCTTTTGTAACATCAGTTATCTGTCAATAAAAGTCTTGTCAAAATAGATTTAGCCGTTTCGGAGGTTACCTGAAACGAACATAGAGACAAACAGTTTAAAAATTCTGTTTACCTGAAACGAACATAGAGACAAACAGTTTAAAAATGCTGTTTTTGTTATAAAGTACTTATCTATCGTATGCATTTAGTAAAAAGCTATTGTCATTTACAAACAGACACTTATATTAAATTTATTTGCAAATATAGACAGGTTATAGATATTGGTAAACGATTAGTGTTAGCTCGTGATCTTTGCAAAGCGAAGGGTAAATGATTAAAGATGTTCTTCAACCCGATGATCGGAGAACATAAAACAGCTGACTACGTTATCTAAGTTTGCCTTGCTGCTTGTTTAGGATTTGCCTTTCAAAGATAGTTGAACATCGAGATTCTTGACAGAGTTTGCAAAGCTATAACAGCCAGACACAACTACAATTAGTTAGTAATTAATAAGGCAAATACTAAGATACTTTTGTCGGATTGTAACTTTAAAATTCAGGCCCTTAAGTTCCCATAGACAAATGACGATATATCACATTAAAAAAAGAGAACATTACGTGAGTGCTTAGCCTTAAGATATGTAAAATCGCAAGTCATCCAAATATATTAAACAAAGTTGAAATTGCGTTAGGAAATTGTGTTAGGAAATTTCTCGTCAGAACTTTGCCAAGATCTTACCCTAATTATCGGTCCTTGCGCATAGTACCCACTACAATTAAGGTTATAAAACTTTTGAAGCTTCAGGTTACTTATTTCTCACATTAGTTTCTTCGTTTCTTTCCTTGTACTATGCTTTTACCATCAAATTTAGTAAAACTTGAAACGATTTCCTGAATCTTAAGTAAGTTCACACTTTACTTATTTTATGCAACACTTCAATATTTATGCCTTGGCTTTGATGGCTTCCGAAGCGCTGACAGCACAGTTTTGCAGCACATTTTGTATAGGGTACTTATAAAAATACTTTAAAGTTTGTAGCAATCTAAAGTATAATCTTATATTTTATAGTTTACTAATTTATCGTTTCAAAGTGAGATGAATTTTTATAGGAAGATTGATAGGAATGATAAAAATTAAAATACTGCCACAAATTGTATTACAATACATTTTAATATTGGTTTAATCAGTACGTCCAACTGAAAGCTATTTGGAAGAGATAGTACACTTAAGTTGTACTGTATTTCAAATTTGACATTTACTTTAACTTATTTTAACATTAGGTTCAATATTTATGTAATAAAGAGTATGTAACTACAGTTATCTCGCTAGCATGTCATTTGAGAATTGAGTATGTGCTAGTTAGTACATAAGATGCTCATTTTAAGAATTTGTCATATTTTTAAGGTTTGTTAAAACTTTCAAAACGAAATAAATAAACATCGTTTCGAAACAAACCACACATCGAACTTAAACCCACAAATTTAAATGTAAGGGTTGTAAACCTCTCTTGTACAATATCAAAATCGCTCTATTTATCATCCCGCGAATTCCCCAAACACATTATGACCAAATGCGTCCACAAACACAAAGCTTAAACTACAGTTTACTAAAGACAGAACAAACGATATCTCAAAAGCTTTGTTTACGTCAGTTGAAGCTTCGGTAACGTTTTCAGTTTCAGTAAGCGCTCGGACGTAGGTGGGAGCGCACGCCGCCCGCCCAACGGAATACAGACGTAACTCGATAACTAAACAAATAAACATTGTGCAAGTGGTGTTAGTATTAGTGCGTTATAAATGTGTGCAAGTTTCCGTGTTTATTTTTCTAATGAAATTATATAGTGAGGATTTGGAATCATTGTTATGGAAGGCGCAGGTTCGATCTCCTTTTTAAGTTTTGTTGGTGAGTAAGCTTTTGATTAAGGCATAAATTTGGTAAAAGTACTCGCATAAGTAAGCACTTACTTATTTTTTATTACTTGATACGTAACAAAATATATTTGTGTATTTATCTCCATAGTGATACAGCGATATCTAATCCCGACTTCAGCAATCACGGATACTCGGAAGGAAATAATTAAATGTATTCAAAAGATAACGGTAGCAATTTATTATTGAAGCCTTTTAGATACTCAATGATAGAAGCTTAATAAAAATGCACGGACGGTTTTGTTCATAACTTATACGTGTCTGTAATTATAAGCATTTAATTAAGTAAACAAATATTTCTGAAAGACTAAATAAAATTTTCGAACTAGAATATTATAAAAAATTACATTTATTCTGAGGTCAGAATGATATAACAAAGCCATAAAAATTCAATACGTTTTCAGCATTTTACTAAATAAAATCTTAATAAGTTTTTACAAATTTATGTAATTCTTTCGGGTATTTAAACAGAAAAAAATAACTAGTTACAGCAATTATATTGGAAAATTGATCTTTCAAAATAACTAAGCAACACATCGACTCCGACTACCGTGGTTAATCACTATTAGTAAACTTGTTTCCGTTCAAAATATATGTTTCACTAAAAAAATATACATATACAGTCAACCTCCACAGAACCTCGAATTATTTATTTGAAATCTACGAGAACTGCGGAGGTTTAAGTTGAATTGGTCGAGGAAATGAAATAGTTACTTTACCGCAAATTGACTGTGTGCAGAAGTTGCCTTGTCTTGTCCGTAAATCAGCTGTCAAACGATATGGTCACTGGTAACCAAATTCCCATGAGAAAAAAGACATCCAGTTTTACCCGAATTAAAAAAAAGCCAAAATGTTAAAAAAAAAATGTTTGTCTCCTTTTCCTGATAATTACATTAGTAAATTAGTTTCGAAACCTTGCCAGAGGTGCATACTTTGGGCTACAGCTTATCACTTAAGTTTATATATACTTATACAAATAGGAAATACATGTGTATACCTATAAATAAAGCAAACGAAAACATCGACTTCGATTGTACCGTGTGGGGACGGTTGTAACGTAACACTTCCCCACCGCCAACAGGAGGCGTGTCGTAAGAAGCGGCTGATTCCAGTAGCACGAGACAGGCAGCAGCGTCTTCGTGCGAAATGTTTTTAAGAACTGCGCTCGCCAACCCACCTGCCAAGCGTGGCGAAGATTGGAAATCTTATTCGATGAAAGTCATTGGAGGAGGCCTGTGTTTATCAGTGAACATCCTATGGCTGAAATGATAATGATCAAAAAAGGAAAAATAAATGAGCCTGCGAGATAACACACGGCAGTTGTATTTAAAATATATATAATGATTAATTTGGTACATGATTGGTGATAATACGTGACCAATCAAGGCTGGGCAGGTACTAAAATTTATATAAACAGGGTAAGCAATTAATGACGGCACCGGGCACTCGATGGTACGATATTAAGTCGTTCGTTGTACTGATTGGGTGATAAATCCCGGGTCACGGAGCTCGTAGGAAGCGAAACCGTCTGCCAATCAACAGTGAAATGCATGTAGTGTGTCTATTTATTATCTTTTCACATACTAGTAATTCATGGAGTCGGTTAGTTGCGTAAACGCGTCTAATTCTAGTCCGATCCTTCTCAAAAAATATGGACACCTTTGATGACTTATGACACTACTGATACAGAAAATAAATAAAGACAAACAACATAAATACATTTTACACGAGAGAAGGAATGAATATATCAGAGAACTTCCTCTATTCTCTTCTTCCTCATACTTATGACAGTGGCACCTATAGCAGAAAAGATGAAAGGAAACCGTTTGTTTTGGTATGAACATCCGATGAGAAGAGAAGAGGAGCACGTAACGAGGAGAGTGATGGGTATGAGTATTGATGGGTGGGAGAGGTAAAGGACGACCTAGGAAGATATGGATAGATTGTGTGAAGAGCGAAATGACTGAGAAGGGAGAAAAAGATTCGACGACGAGTGTCTGGATTGCATGGAAGAGAAAGACATACTGCCCCGACCCTAGATGGGAACAGGGCGGACAAACTATGATGATGATGAACATAAATAAATATTGGACAAATCACAAGTATTGCTCTAAACCTAACTTATAGCACTTGCCATTGGCCATAGCACTTGTGTTATAGGAATCAGAAACAATAAAAAAAAAAATATAAAAAATATATAAAATTAATAAGGTATTAATTTTATATGTGTTCTAAGCAATGAATTTAGTCAAAGGCGTCTACAAAATATTCGTATTCTAAATCGATTAGAACCGAGAATCAAATCTGAAATCTTTACGTTCAAAGCAAGTCATTGCATCACTACGGTAATCGTCATATACCAGTTCTAGGTTGGGTAACAAGCCCTGTAACAATCATTTGTCTAAGTTATTAGGCCAGACGTGCTCTAAATAAAATTCTCCTAAACATCAAATACTTCATTGTAATGTAAATGAGATAGATTGTTCGAAAAGTATCGTACTATTTACTCTAAACGAGGGAATACCCGTTGATACTTAATGTATATTAAGTCGTCCATTGTCCTGATTGGGCAATAAATCTCGGACCGCAGGGAGCGAGCGCTCCGCCAATTATCAACACTGTAGGGTAGGCAACTCTTTCTCACATAGTAACCAGACTAAAGAATGATGACAGGTAATGTATAAAGTGCGTAATCCACTAGCTATGTGTAAAATACTGTTGTATAGATGACGACCTCCGTAGCCGAGAGGCGAGCATACCGGACTTGGTGTCGCTATCTCTGAGGTTCCGGGTTCGATTCCCGGTCGGGTCAATGTAGAAAAATTACTTTTCTATATTGCCTCGGGTCTGGGTGTTGTGGTACCGTCGTTGTTTCTGATTTCTGTATCACAAGTGCTTAAGCTACTTATCACAGGATCAGAGCAATGTATGTGATGTTGTCCATATTTATTTTATTTATTATTATTATTAATGTATAAAGAGCGTAATCCACTAGCTATGTGTAAAATACCGTTGTATAGATGACGACCTCCGTAGCCGAGAGGCGAGCATACCGGACTTGATGTCGCTATCTCTGAGGTTCCGGGTTCGATTCCCGGTCGGGTCAATGTAGAAAAATTACTTTTCTATATTGCCTCGGGTCAGGGTGTTGTGGTACCGTCGTTGTTTCTGATTTCTGTAACACAAGTGCTTTGGCTACTTACCACAGGATCAGAGCAATGTATGTGATGTTGTCCAATATATGTTTAATATATATTTATAGCTAATTTTAATCTGAACAAAAGTGCCTGTCACCTAGTTCCAAATCTTAGGCCGTACAGAGTTATGCTGTCATTGATTTAAATAGTAAAGATACGGCTTACAGAACAAATCACTCCACACGTTGACCATACATGATACACTAACGCCATCTATTAGAACTACCCTAAACTGTGTCGTAAACGATTAAACAGCAACACACCATGCGTTGCTTTCTATTATGCCAAACGTTGAGATTATGGAAACAAGATTTTTTTAAAACAATGTAAATATGTTTCTCTATTTAACATATTTTCGACTTACCTGACATATTAAATATCTTACTTACTCGACGACAGCCGACAGCCGACTACGTCACTTCGGTCTAAAGAGGATCACTTTAGGGCCACGTTAGTGGCAACAGTTTAACCTGCGGTCCGCCCTGTCCTTACGAAGTAATATATAAGTCAATGTATGCTGTACTTAACATGACAATAAATTGGACTCTTTACATAATCTTTCTAAGTTTTCTTGTCAGTATAATAGCTCTTGTTGCATGAAAATCATCTGGACATGAATTTAAGCTTATTATATAGAGGTACGGTACAGGTAGTAAGCAAAAGGCTGTGGTAATTTATGGTAATATCGTAATTTAATACCAGGTCATCTGTCGTGACGGACGACCACTGCCATTTTAGCTAGCTAATCCATAAGGTTTTGGCCACAAGGTAGACAGACGACCTGGCAAAGGTTGCCGGAAGCCACTACATGCAGGTCCCTTCTAACTGGCCAATCTGAAAGTCATTCAGGTAGTAGGCCTATGTTCAGTAGTGGACGTAATATGGCTAAGATGTTGATAATGAAAATACATTTTCCTATAAACAAAACTTCCTACTACCTCTATTCTGACATTTTAATCGCCAAGTTTATCATTATAACGTGTATTCACCCATATCACAAAACCTTGTTGTCATCAGATTGTTATATTTGTTAAAACGAAAAGCGCGACTATTTATTCGTGATTCCATCCCTCAGTCACGTCTCAAACAGCAACAAAGCAAGCCCTTAGGGACGCAATTTGGGAGACCGTTGTGCTCACATATGGGACGACCTATTTAAGGTTTCCGTAGTGAGGCGATACGTGACGAAAAATCTGGGAAAATCGT